>CM075863.1:19227763-19917647 GCA_038021265.1 Cyprinella venusta
CTGTGACAAAACGTCCTGGGTCATTCCTGTGGGGTAGAACCTTTTGAACAAGGAAGCTTTTAAAAATGAATTTGCTTTGCGTTACACCAAGTGGAGGATTGACAGTTACAGTTAAACTTCGCCAGACAACAAATAAACAAGGCATGACTGACTTGATTTCACATCTTTATTGTGCCATCATGTGTCATATGTTGCCGTCCATCAGCCCTAAAACAAAGCTCTGATTCAGTGTGTCCCGAACCTTTAGGTTAGGACTGGTGTTTGCGTCCCACAGAGACCCGGTGAGACTGATGATGATGAAGGTAAAACAAAAAACTCTCATTGACAGGTTAAAATAGGACTTTAAATAGAAAAATAAGCATTCATTCATTCATTCATTCATTCACTTGTTTCTCTTGATACCACAAAAGCTTCACATGAAGATTAAAAGCACACTTTAAAACCTAACGCAGCAAAGAGTTTTCTGATCAGTAAATCAAAACCTGAACAAACCCCTTTGAAACACAGGGGCACTTAAAATCGACTGTAAAGGAAGAATGATACGAGTCAAATGAAAGCAGCATGTCGCACAAGACACAACTGTTTTGACTTATGTTTCTTTGTGACGTCTTCAGTGGAAGGCGAGAAAACAAATTAACAAGAAATGGACAAATGTGGGAGGTTAAAAAAAATTAAAAGTGGCAACCAGCCATGACACATTTACATAGAAACAGACCTTTTCCCAATTCCAACTGTACTCTTCTGCCAAAAAATGTTAATTCTGCCATCATGTACTCAGCCTCATGTTCCAAACCCGAAATACTTTCTTCCGTGGAAGGCAAAAGGAAGCAGAACGTATTTATTTAAGCTGACGTTTGACATCCTGGTGCTGTCAGGCTCCGAAAAAAGACAGTTCCATACAGTTCATAAGACTTGTGCACTGTATTTCAAATCTTTCATAAAGCCAAAGATTTTCACTCATCTTTGAAACACAGACGAAGATATTTTTTGATGGAACCTCCATTAAAAGTCTAAAACATTTTAAAAATGTCACAAAGGCACTGCAAAAGTAATCCATGTGTGACTTAATCCCAGTGTTATAATGCGAATATCTTTACTTCCCCATAGATCTCTGATTGCGTGTTCATGAGAGAGTCATGACCTCCCCACGATACTGTCTGGAAGCTTTAGGCCTTTATTTATTTTTCAAGATCGTGGTCAAGTGTGAGATTCCTGAATACCAGAGCTGAAAGAAATCAGTTAGAGTATGTACAAGTGCACTTCTCTTATGAACGATCTACACTCACCTAAAGGATTATTAGGAACACCTGTTCAATTTCTTATTAATGCAATTATCTAATCAACCAATCATATGACAGTTGCTTCAATGCATTTAGGGGTGTGGTCCCGATCAAGACTATCTCCAACTCCAAACTGAATGTCAGAATGGGAAAGAAAGGTGATTTAAGTCCTTTTGAGTGTGGCATGGTTGTTGGTGCCAGATGGGTCCGTCTGAATTTCACAATCTGCTCAGTTACTGGGATTTTCACACACAACCATTTCTAGGGTTTACAAAGAATGGTGTGAAAAGGGAAAAACATCCGCTATGCGGCAGTCCTGTGGGCGAAAATGCCTTGTTGATGCTAGAGGTCAGAGGAGAATGGGCCGACAGATTCAAGCTGATAGAAGAGCAACTTTGACTGAAATAACCACTCGTTACAACCGAGGTATGCAGGAAAGCATTTGTGACGCCACAACACGCACAACCTTGAGGCGGATGGGCTACAACAGCAGAAGACCCCACCGGGTACCACTCATCTCCACTACAAATAGGAAAAAGAGGCGACCAAAACTGGACAGTTGAAGACTGGAAAAATGTTGCCTGGTCTGATGAGTCTCGATTTCTGTTGAGACATTCAGATGGTAGAGTCAGAATTTGGCGTAAACTGAATGAGAACATGGATCCATCATGCCTTGTTACCACTGTGCAGGCTGGTGGTTGTGGTGTAATGGTTTGGGGGATGTTTTCTTGGCACACTTTAGGCCCCTTAGTGCCAATTGGGCATCGTTTAAATGCCACGGCCTTCCTGAGCATTGTTTCTGACCATGTCCATCCCTTTATGGCCATCATGTCCCCACCCTCTGATGGCCACTTCCAGCAGGATAATCCACCATGTCACAAAGCTCGAATCATTTCAAATTGGTTTCTTGAACATGACAATGAGTTCACTGTACTAAAATGGCCGCCACAGTCACCAGATCTCAACCCAATAGAGCATCTTTGGGATGTGGTGGAACGGGAGCTTCGTGCCCTGGATGTGCATCCCACAAATCTCCATCAACTGCAAGATGGTATCCTATCAATATGGGCCAACATTTCTAAAGAATGCTTTCAGCACCTTGTTGAATCAATGCCACGTAGAATTAAGGCAGTTCTGAAGGAGAAAGGGGGTCAAACACAGTAATAGTATGGTGTTCCTAATAATCCTTTAGGTGAGTTTATGTACAAGTGGTGTTCATTTTGTTGAATGTCCCTTTAATGAAAGAGCAGAAACCTTGAAGTTTTCATTAAAGAGGACCTATTATACTTTTCCTTTAGTGTGTAATGTTGCTGTTTGAGCATGAAAAATGTCTGCAAAGTCCCTCCAGCGAGAGTTATTCTCTATATCTGTGTCACTGTTACTAAACTGGAAACTTTGTAGTCTTGAACGAACACGACATTATTTAAATAATTCAAGGCAAAGTAAAGGGGCGGGGCCTGGTTGAGTTAGTTAGTAGTGTGTTAAAACTGGTGGTTATGTTTAGGTGTGGGACATTTCTCAAACACTCTGGAAGCAGTTGACCAATCACAACACACTGATCCAGCCGACCAATCAGAGCACAGTGTTTTCAGAAGGAGGGGCTTCATAGAGACGGGAACTAAACAGGGGTGCGTTTCCCGAAAGCATCGTTAGCCAACTATGGTCACAATTTCCATTGAACTCTATTGGTAACGACGGAACTTGCGACCATAGTTGGCTAACGATGCTTTCGGGTAACGCACCCCAGAGCGTTACTGACAGATCGAGAAGAGAGGAGCTGCAACAATGGAGAATATGAAAAAAAATAATGTTTTTTGAACATTCAAGCATGAAAACCTTTTCTAGTAGTTTCCGAAAAAGGGAATAATAGTGCTTTAAAACTGTTCACTTGTGTTTCAAAGATCAACGAAGGTCTTATGGTTTGAAATGACGAAGGCGAGTAAATATTGACAACATTTTCATTTTGGGGTAAGCCTTTAATAAATGGCTAACCCGCCATTAAAACTGAAATGATACCTTGCTTTTGTGCAGGTTCAAACCATCGAACTATTTTAATGCACATTTTGAAACCCTCAATGATGCGTGAAAGTTTATGGTCAAATTTTGCTGGGTTTCCATTCCAAAGACACCGAATGACGTTGTTTCTCGCGCCATGTACCGTAACTAAACGTAATGCAGTCGCTTTGAATATGTACACGTACGAATGCAATTTTGTATACATGGAGTAAGGAGAGACTTTCAGCAAATAACTTGAAATATTGCACACGAGTCATTTTTTTGTTCATTCCACAATGTGAACATTATTTTTAAGATCTTCTTTTGTGTTCCACCAGAAAGTCATATAGATTGACATAAGGGTGAATGTCATTTTTGGCTGAAATGTTCCTTTAAAAAAGGGGTACAAAACAGCAGCTAGCGTAACTTAAGTCTCCAACCAAGAGCTGATCTACACCAATTGCAGTTCAAGAAAAGGGGTGAAAAATTATGCGTCGTTGAAAACCAAAGTGGTGGAAGACCAGAATTAAGTGTGAAATACTGTAACAAGACCAGTGAGTGACGGATCACAGACTGATGTTCAGCAGGGTCAGTTCAGGCAGTCTCAAATATTTATATCCACATCTTCGTACTTTGCAATTTGTGTGCGGCTGAGCAAGCTTTGCAGTGACAGGCGAAGCAAGTCCTCCAGATGAGGTGTTCTTCAACTCAAAGGACATTCAACATAAAGACAGTCACAGTATTACAAAACTCAGATTCTGGTTTCCTAGCAGACGGCTTTCGCTAGTGTTCATTTTGTTGCTGTGTACAATAATTCCATGCAACGCTGCATCTGAAAAATGTTAAGTGAGCAATCACATCGATCCATTGGCAGAAATTCATGATGATCCTACAAGCTCCGCCTCCTCTGCTGAGATTCAGCCAAACAGAAGGGAGCTCTGCTTTACAGTAAAGTGCACTTCATCAATTTGCTTCTGAAGTTTTGATATTAATGCTTCAAAATAAGCATAGCAATACAGCCAGAGGTTTCCAGCAGCTTCAAATACAAATTTTGGCCACTGTTTTACAGAGTAAAATAATGTGCACAGTTTTTTTTTCTTTCGTTTTTCTTTAAAGAAAGAATAAAAATGTAAAATTGTTGAGATTTGGGTCTTTGTTTCATAAACCCACACCGTAAACTATGTGCTAAGACTCCGAACCTTGTAACAACGTATTTAGGCGACATCCGAACATTGATTTATAAAAGCAAGACTCGTACATATCCACGTCTGGCAGGCTTTTTGTGCAAATTCAAACGTTTTCGCTCATTATTTCACCCTCAACCAGTTTCAAACCCTCGATAGGATAACGGGATGGTCTCAAAGACCACGACTCGTAAACATCACTCTTACGGACTGTTCTTCAGGGCCTTCGCTGCTCTGCTCCATTTATTTGAGTTTGTAAGGCTACCTAATACGACCGCCACTTTTGACTGGCCCAAGTTCTGATTTGGGGTCAGGAGACAAGGAGCTCCAAGAGGTTTTAGTGCAGAGTCCAATGGAGGGACAGGAGGAGGTCTGCTCAGAGCAAATATCTCCAGTGACCCAGAAAGCCCCCACAGAGCTGTCCACCCAGGCCTCCAGTGGCTTCCCCACCAGGGAGGTCTTCTTCTGCGCCTCCTGCAGGGCAGGCTCGCTGGGCGGCAGCTTCAACACATGGGCGAGCTGCTGGAAGCTTTGCTCCAAGTACACGTTACCTGGAGGACCCGCATGTACCCAGCCATGGTCTTCTGGAGGGAAGGGAATAGGAGGGAGAGATAAGTATATGAATATTTATTTGCTTTCAGAATAAAACAGGATGTAATTACCTTGATCATACTCAAGATTTACAAAATTAGGAGGATCAGGCTCTTCCTATCAGAGCATGCAACACAACTCTTTGTCCAAGCTCTTGTTCTATCCAGACTGGACCAGGATTTTTTTTCCAGCATTGAGAATTATGAGGCATGCCGCTTCTGACTGTCAACAAAACTATGGACTACAGTCACTAGCTCCCACCAACAGAATCCGGGTTCCCAGCCTGTGTCCCTTCTCTAAGTTCGATAATGGTGCACGGATAGCGGTTACATCCGCGGATACTGCAGATAATCTGTGGCTCAAATGGGCCAAGTTATAAAAAACAACAAACACATAGCACACGTACGTCTGCAAGATGTCCGCTTAATATCACCTCATCTGGAAAGCATCTGCTGTTTACTAACATCTGATAGACATCTTCGTACGTAAGGTACGTCCTCCAGATGTAAACACAAACATCAAATAGACGTCTCTGTGATGTACGTGTGCTATCAGGGTTAATTGTGGATTGGTCGCGGGTCGGTGAGATATAAATCATTAAATGTAAGACACGGAACTCATTTCGCGGTTAAACGCAACGAACATGCGTCGCTTTTAGTCTCGTTATCAACAACGCAGCTCTCTTCAGGGAAAAGCAATCAAGGAAAGCATCTTCTCTTGCTCCCGGACCCCCATAGCAGGAACAAGGCCCACCCACCAGAGTTTCACAAAATCCTGTGGGGAACACAGTATATGATTGTGTCCTCAAAATAACAATCTAAGTACCATATTGTTGAAATACCTAAAATATGTGCTTGTAAAAAGTGTTTTCTTCCATATTTTACCACCTCCGCCTCGTATTGAGCCTGAAAAAACTCTGTGGACTATTGTAATGCTCTCTTGGCAGGTCTTCCAGCTTGCACTGTTAAACCTCTGCAACTGATCCAGATGCTGCAACCAGAGTGATCTTTAATGAGCCGAAGAGAGCGCACGTCACACCTCTCCTCATAAAACTACACTGGTTGCCAATTGCCCGCTCGCATTAAATTCAAGGCACTGATGCTTGCTTATAGAACAACCACTTGCTCTGCAACCCTATATCTTAACTCATTACTCCAGACCTACGTGCCATCCAGAAGCTTACGCTCTGCAAGTGAACGACACCTTGTGGTGGCATCTCAAAGAGGCAAAAATTCACTTTCACTGACCTTTACACTGAGTCTGTTCCAAGCTGGTTGAATGACCTGTCTAACTCAACCCGAGCTTTAGCCTGAGTCTTTAGCCATTTTCAAGAAACTGAAGACGCATGTTTTTCAGCAACACCTGACCCTTTAATACTAACACTTACTATTTTATATCTATTAAAAACAACCTTGCTATGTGTGCTGCACTGGTCTAACTGGGGACTGGTCACGGCACTTGCATATTGTTGCCCTATTTGGACGTCGCTTTGGATAAAAGCATCTGCTAAATGATTAAATGTAAATATATAATTATTCAAAAATTTCATACATATATTCAGAGGAACCAACAACAGTCATTGTTAGCAAGTAGGTTCAAAATATTTGATGCGAGTAAAATACAGTAAAAACAACAACAAAAAAACGTTTTAAATAGGGCTGCACAATTATCGTAATGAAACCACACGCGATTTTACAAAACCTGTGATTATTTTATGTGCAGGTTGTCAGTGCAGCACAGTGGATTGTGAAAGCCAGAGGGCGCTCTCGCGCATTATGGCAGCCTTTGCGATTTCATAATCGCAATAAGCCAAATCGATTTAAAGGAGAACTCCGGCGAACTCCGGCTATTTTGAGCCTTGTTAGTGGTATAAACTAGCGATTTCTTTTTACTTAGTAAATGCCCCCATTGCTAGCATTATACGCTAAACAGTTTTTAGAGATAAAACTCTTTACATTTTATTATCATGAAAACAAACCAAAGAGAACGATTGATTAGGTACCGATGTTTTATTAGACCAAAGGTTCATTGTTCGCCGGAGTTCTCCTTTAAGTGTGATTTCATGTCAATTGAAATTAATCGTTATGTCAACCCTAGTTTTAAATAATAATAATATTTCACATTAATGTCTCTCACCTGTGCGAAGGGGCTCACGTCCCTTGAAGGCCAGAGGCATGACCAGAAAGCGAGCTTCTGCCACGCGCTCCCACAATCGCAGCACACGCACCGTCCACACTCCAGGCCTGAGGGGGCGCTGTAGGGGCGGCTTGTATTGCGTGAACTCTGCCTCAATGTCTATGCTGATGTCATAGGAGGCTGCTACTATTTGTGCTGGATCAATCCACACAATAGTGGCTGTCAGGTTGGGCCCACGAGCCCACTTCTGAATTGCCACCGGCTCGTCTAGAGGTCCCATCACACCCCCAAAGTTACGGAAGATCCGCTCCTTTGGATCCCACTCAGTTCCAACCTAGAACAAAACAGCATGAACAAAAAAAAAAATACAGTGAAATATAAGACCTACACAATAAAGAGAGTTACAGAAATGAGTTGCAAATGGTCTTTCATGTTGACTTTGGCAAATTCAACAAATGAAATTGAAATTCACTCAATTTTCTAAATGCATGTTATTGATCTTATTGTTCCAACTTCGCACTGGAAATTCAGTGAAACGACATACTTCTCTCTGGTAACATGGACTTCTCCAATCATTTTGTCCGCTTAAACCTGCCCCTTTCTTAAAATTGACTACAAGCTCACATTCACATCGGCCTGTACACTGCATATGCCTGTTCCTCTCACCTCAAGGTGTTTGAGACGCTCAAACTCATGAAGGTTGTGTTCCAGCTGCAGTGTTGCTTGAGGAACAGCCCACACCTCCAGCATCTCACGGGACCTGGTCACCCCATTCTGCACCTCCTGCCTGACCAGGTAACCCTGGAATCGGTCATCATAAAAATACAGGTGGACCGAGATGGGGAACCCAATGGGTTCAAACCTGTGGTAAAAAAAATACCAATCACATGGATAGTGGTATGGGACTGGAATTGAATGGGACTGGAATGGGATGGGAATAGAATTGGATGGGACCTGAATGGGATGGGAATGGAATGGACGGGAATGGAATGGGATGTGACTGGAATTGGATGGACTATGGAGGGACTGGAATTGGATGGGACCTGAATGGGATGGGACCTGAATGGACTAGGAAGGGACAAGAATGGAATGGGATGGGAATGAAATAGGATGGGACTGGAATGGGATGGAACAGAATAGGACTGAACTGGGATGGGATTGGAAAGGGACTAGAATGGAATTGGACGAGACTGAACTGGGATGGGATGGGACTGAACTGGGACTGGAATGGACTAGGAAGGGGCGGGAATGGAATGGGATGGGAATGGAATAGGATGGGACTGGAGTGGGATGGAACTGGAATAGAATTGGATGGGACTGAACTGGGATGAAACTGGGAAGGGACTAGAATGGAATTGGATGGACTAGAATGGAATTGGATGGGACTGGAATGGAATTGGATGGGATTGAACTGGGATGGGACTGGAAAGGAATTAGATGGGACTGAACTGGGATGGGACTGGAATGGAATTGGATGAGACTGGAATGGAATTAAATTGGACTAGGATGGGACTGGACTGGAATTGGATGAGACTGAATTGAAATTGACTGAAATGGGCGGATTGAATTGGATTGGACTGTCACCTGCAGGCCTCAGAACTGCTTTGAGTGGTCTCCGGCCTATGGAGGCCCAGTCTAAAGAAGGAGGAGTATGCTGTGAGAGCCACATCATTGAGGGATGAGACCCCATCAGCCTGTTCGAATAGGCTCTCCCAGTATGCTTTCAGTGCCACCGTGCCTGGCGGGTACTGCCCATACAGATGATTGTCCAGGATTTCAATAGCCTCTTGATTCACAGTGGACTCAAACTTACGGGCGAAGAACGTAGGCCGCGTTAGTTGCTGTTGTGGGGAAGAAAAAAGTGTGAGGTTGAATTGGTGCCAAATGTAAGGTCAATTTCTAAGAAAGACACTGGGTCTCGATCACTAATAATTGTGTCATAATTTTCTAACTTCTCACAAATAACAACTTTTCCCTAATCCACAACACATTCACACACACAATTGAATTTGTTCTTAAATTCATTCTAATAATAAATTTAGAGTTTTCTAAATAAGCGACCATGTGCCAGAGGTTAGTAATTTGCATAAAACTCACCCAAACCATCTCCATATAAGGGCTTTCAGCAAACCCTTTCCTTTACAGCCTTCCATCACTCGCAGCAAACAAGTCATTTTCTAAAGATGATCTCACAGCACAGCTTGAGGATCCATCCTCAATTACAAAAACTCCTTTTTATATAGACACAGATTACAGACCTATGATTAGCCTGCTGTTTATGTGTATCTGAAAACTTCATTTGAGTCAAATACCACCTTGCTTCAGTAGGAAATACTTCTTGGTAAACTTGTAGTCCTAATGGTGTCGATGTGTATTCAACAATTCAAAGAATTAACTTTTAGTGGGAGTGAGTTTCTTTCAGTTTCCAGCTTTTTTTAGTATGAGAACAAAAGAAATAATAGGTTAGCAATTAAACATTAAATCGTAACCATGGAAACATTCTAATTGGTGACGAATGATAGAGTTATGCAGGAGCCCATAAATTTAAGCTGTTTTGCGATAAATTATGAAAATTATTTTTGAATGTGGAGCTTTCTAGACTGAGAAAAGCCAGAAAATGTATTTTTGGCTTATGTGGATGAAAGACAACAACTCCCAGAATGCCCAACGAGGCAACGCCTACCGGTAACCGTGCAGTAGTTAAACAACAAGTCTAGACTAGTGGGTATCCGTGATGAGTCTGCCCGAAAATGTGTTTCGAGATCGCCCAAACTGTCCAAGATTCGGCTTTTACGTTCTACAGTCGCCATTCACTATGTTTAGTGAGGCGAGCGGGACGAGTGAGGGCCGCGGGAGAACGGCGCGAGGCCGGTGGCGTGATTACCGATGAGCAACACCTGTGAGACGCACCGGTCTCGTAACTCTCACGGAGGGGGAATTTTCTTAGCAATGTTAAAACGCACATCAACCGATCACTTGTTTAGCGTTTACGTAAACACTACATTCAGACCAATTCACCAATCACAATGAATTCAGTTAGATTGAAACAAAACGTGTGCATGTAAACAATGAATGGCGACTGCAGAAAGCAAAGCAGAATCCTAAATTTTGCTGACAAAGTCCAGGTAATATGGAGAACGAGAAAACATTGTTCATTTATATATACTACCAATACGAAGCATGTTCAAAATTGACGAAGTTACACTTTAAGTGACAATTTAGGCACATTACGGTCTGATTTCACTCAATTTGACCAATGAAATAAGCTCTAAACATCTCTAAGCACACAGTGGTGTTTTGTGAAATGAGTCGGTTGAGTTAACGCTTCAGTGACTTGTTGCCACCTACTGGCGCTTTAAAGTAAAATGTTTAGAGTATCGTTTCAATAAATTTAAACATTAAATATAATTGAATATTTAAATAAATATAAATTTCAGAATTTGACATTTAATAAGGTTATATTGTGCTTCTAAAAAGAAAAGCAAGCGTAGAGCCTTGACTGTTTACGATCTAATACATTTACTATAAAGTATCACCTTAGCATAGTTATAAGGCCACCCAGAGTATGCTATCAATGAAAACATTTCATGAATCATGAAAACATCTATATACAGATTTCACACATAAGTTTGCGTGCACATGCGCTTAGTGAACGAGACCCATTGTGATCCTTTAAATACAGCGTGGCTTGATATATCTGAAGGGAACATTTTATCAGTTCACAGACCTGTATTCTGATGAGGTCTGAGGGTTTGAAGTCATTGGGCGAACAGCCACACCAGTCCACTATGTGCTTATACTGGCACTTGCAGCCCAACTTCCGGTTCCAGTTGGTCACACGCAGGTTATTGTCAACCAAAGTATCACACATGTGGCTGTTTCCCAGCACTGTGTGAAAGAAAGACTGAAAACCAGACAGAGAGGAATTACATAATATACCCTCAGGGACACAGTGCTTAATGTTTACTGCTCTGTACCAACACAATTAAATAAACTAAAATGGATTATCACATCAACAACAGTCTGATGAATTTATGATTCAGATTTAATACACAATAACAGTGACCGGATGTGCATATGATACAACTTGCTTCTTTAAAGGGGTTATTTCACAATTTTCCAATTAAAAAGAGCCTGTTTTTGGTACTGTACCTTAAGGCGAGACACTACAGACAAAAGTGTTTTTCAAGCATCTGTCAGGCTTTTTTTTCTTCTTTCCCACCCCCCCAGAATAGTGGAAAGAAAACATCCAAAACACACATTTAAAGGGATACTCCACTTTTTTTTTGGAAATAGGCTCATTTTACCACTCCCCCAGAGTTAAACAGTTGAGTTTTACCGTTTTTGAATCCATTCAGCCGGTTTTCTGATATTTAGGAGAATATCAATAACCAGACAGTTTCTGGTCTCATTGACTTACACAGTATATTTTTTTCCTACTATGGAAGTCAATGAGACCAGAAACTGTCTGGTTACTGATATTCTTCTAAATATCAGAAAATCATCTGAATACATTCGAAAATGGTAAAACTCTACTGTTTAACTCTGGGGGGGTGGTAAAATTAGCCCATTTCCAAAAAAAGTGGAGTATCCCTTTAACCATCTCTTAGAGCACTTTATCTATTTGCGTCTGTAGAATTTAATTGCAGTATATCTTTAAAGACCATTTTCTCAAAATGAAGTTTTCCTCCTACATTGAGCCAGAAATCTCCCCTTCAGTAGCAGTTACATACACCAAACTTAACGATTTTATTCTATATTATATATATTCTCAAGGTTTTTGTTAATATATAATTGTCCTGATTTTATAAAATATTTTATTTCTAAAAAAAAAAAAAAATCCAAAATCCCCTCTGTAAAAAGCTATGACTCAAACCTATATGAACCTGACTTCATCCAATGTTCAGATTTTTGTTATAGAAATGTATGCAAATTAGTGCATATTTAATTAGATAACGCCTCATTTGCATATTTAACCATAACATTTCAGAAAACTTTTTGCAATTATCAATCTAATCAATTAACTGGTCAATAACTTTTTTTTACGTAAATACTTATTTTCTAAAATTAATTTTACGTTTTTTTAGGGCTGTCAAAACGATTAATCGCGATTAATCGCATCCAAAATAAAAGTTTGTGTTTACATAATATATGTGGGGGCACTGTGTATAATTATTTTAGATATATAAATACACACACATGCATGTATATATTTAAGAAATATTTTCATGTATATTCTGTATATGGATTTATATATAATTTATATTATATATAAATATAAATATTTTATATATAATTTTTTTTTCTTAAATATACATGCATGTGTGTGTATTTATATATCTAAAATAATTATACACAGTGCCCCCACATATATTATGTAAACACAAACTCTTATTTTGGATGCGATTAATCGCGATTAATCGTTTTGACAGCCCTAGTTTTTTTTTTTGTGCCGGCACGACCAGATGATGTACACGTGTCCAATAGGCAGTACCTCAGCGGGCAGTAGAGCGTAGGTGTAAAACTGCTTGAGTCCCGTCACCAGCTCGTCCTGCGAGTTCACCACATACTCCACAAACTTCCTCGTGAGGGAGAACCAGTCCGAGCCTCCTGACACCTCCAGCCCCTCAGGGATGCTGCGCTCGCCCAGACGCCACATGTGGTTGTCACATTCGTGGAACAGGCGGTCCAAACCCTGCTTCTTAATGAACCTGCGTGACAGGAGAGAGCAGGATGATGACAGATGCCATCGCAAACACTGTCACGGCTGCGTTATTATGCAAGCGAGGCATGTCAAAAGTGTCAAGACGGTACAAATATCTAGAAATCATAATGAACGACAACAGGGGTCTCATTAAAAGTGTAAACGAAAAATATGAAAATAAACTTTATAAAGTAGTTCGGTGCAGACTTTTATTAGCATTTCTCAAGCTATTTGATTGCTTTTTTATTCTGAATAATTTCAGTGTCACAAACAAATAGGAAATTAATGTCATGAATTTCATGTGTAAGGAAGAAGTTATTACTTCATTATACCACTTGTAAATAAATTAGTAGTGCTGTCAAACGATTAAAATATTTAATCGCGATTAATCGCATTAATGCCATAGTTAACTCGTGATTAATCGCACATTTTTTTATCAATTCTAAATGTCTCTTGATTTCTTTTTCTCACATTATTTTTTCTCATTTTAATGCTCTTATCAACATGGAAAAGTGGATCGGCTTGCTTTGTGCAAATGTTTTTTTTTTTATTGAAAACAACATTGGCATACGTATACTGTGTTCAATTTCACACTAAAACTCTCACTTGGAGCAAATAATCTCTCACACAATGTAACACTGTACATCAATAAAAGAGTGAAAAAAAATTCTGACGAGGGGGTGGAGAATTCGCATCAGCTGTGTGTGCTTGGCCACAATCAAGTGGTGTTTCAGACTGGACATGCTGCGATGATGATAGCTCAGTTCGCAACGACAAAACACACAGATCACTTTGGTCTTGCCAGTGGGACCATTTGGCAACTTTTTAACAGTAAACTTTCCATTCAGAATCGTATTGGCATCCATTTCGGCGTCTCGCGCTCGTCATCCACTCAAAACGTAACGTTAATCAACTATTTGACCGGCTTGCAAGCCCAAGCAAGTGTGTGCGGCGTGCCTGTTGTTTTGTTTCCGGTCTAGCTAGATCTGCTTGCGCTTTGGTCAACAAAGCAACAAAGCGTTCTCGCGCGGCGCAAGCCATCGAAATGAATGCCGCGTTTTTCATGTTGTAAAAGCATATGAAAAAAAAAAACTCAAAATTTCCTAGGACAAAAAGACCGTCAATCGTGCAATAAAATGGGTTTGCGCTAACGCCGTTAATAACGCGTTTAACTGACAGCCCTATAAATTAGTAAGTATAAACCAAAATGTATTGCTTTTATTTTCTAAAACATTACTTCTAAAACAAACTTTATTTTCTGAAAACATTACTTCAAAAACAGTAATATTGTGAAATTATCAGTTTAAAATAACCTTTTTTTATTTTAAACCATTTTAAAAATGTAATTTATTCCTGGCTGTGATGGAAAACTGAATTTTCAGTGACGGACGGACAGAAATGAAATTTCAGAAATGAATATTACGGTATGGTAAATGAAATATAAACATTTAAATGATGGCTGTAATCAGTTTTTAAGACAGATTTAAATACAAAATATATTAAACAATGAAGACACTACAAATGGGTTAAGTAAAACTATAATAAATATGGAACACATTTAGCAAAATTCTGCTCTCTAACGTTTATTTTTTTAGCTGACTATCGAGTCCTTGATTGACTTTTCTTATGTAAACGTGACGTTATGTGGCATTGTTGTTTACAAGCGGTTTTATCGACATCTTTCCCCAGTTGAAACACTGATTGAACGATTATATGTGACCGGATTCATTTCAGTTAGTTGTAATGTTTCATTTACCATACCTTCTGATGTTCACCCGTTTATTTAATGGCTGTAACTAGCACTAAAGAGGAGATGAGATGATCAGTTCATCGCTTCATATTAAAAGTAACAAAGCTTATGGCAGGCATTGTGCTTTGTTTCAAGCATTTAAAGGGATAGTTCACCCAAAAATGTAAATTCAGTCAGTTACTCACCCTCATGTTGTTCAACCCAGTAAGACCTTCGTTCATCTTCGGAACACAAATTAAGATATTTTTGATGAAATCTGAGAGCTGGATCACTCCTCCATACTAGTCCATAGGCTTCTTGAGGAACTGAAACTTGCCATCCTCGAAAAGTTATTAAAGTGAATCACACTACGTTAACTGACTAGAGGCCCATAGAGAAAGAAATGAATAGTTGAAATAAAGTCGTTATATTTGTTGTTGTTGTTGTTTTTTTGCGCACAAAAAGTATTCTCGTCATTTGATAAAGTTAAGATTGAGCCACTGTGGACACTTGGATTATTAAAACGATGTCTTTAATAACTTTTCGAGGCCGGCAAGTTTCAATCCCTCAAGAAGCCTACGGACTAGTAAGCAGGAATGATCCAGCTCTCAGATTTAATCAAAAATATCTTAATTTGTGTTCCGATGATGAACGAAGGTCTTATGGGGTTGAACAACATGAGGGTGAGTAAATACTGATAGAATTTTCATTTTTGGGTGAAATATCCCTTTAAAACTCGAGAAATTGATATTGACAATAACGATTCTGATTTAAAATTCAACAGTAAAATCAGTGAAAAATTTGATTCAATGAATGAATTCATAACTCGGATCCCAAACTGTTTAAATTCACGTAATCTCCACCCATTTTAGAGCCTCACGAGATGCAGACAGTATATCAGAACTGCTAACCCTACCTGGAGTAACCCGAGCTTACCTTGCGTTCTCTCTGCCGTGAGACTTCAGGAAGTTCTTGTCACGGTTCTGGGAGAGAAAAGCCACAAGCTCATCGTTGGTCCTGTTTCAGAGCGATAATGAGAGAGGAGAGAAGAGATAAAAACTAGGGATTATGTCAGAAGCCCAGCGCTGACTGCAGGGTGGCGTGGGTGAAGTCTTCATCTGGAAGGAATTAGCCTCTGCCGACGGGATTTTGGTCGGTATCAACGTCTACATGTGCATCGGGCCACGAACACAGATTTGGCTTATTTAGCTCACTTTAAAGAAAGAAAAAAAGCATCAACAGCTGGAGGGATTGTGAAATTATAAGGCTCTGATGTGTTGCAGAAATCCTCCCGAAACAGATTGCAGAGAAAGAGACAGATTTGCCAGCGACCTCATGAGAACGGCTCAGACATAAACTCACGAGAAGGCTCCTCGATACGCGTCTCTCAAATCAGTATCATCAATCCATCTCACGTTTTTGTTTTTCACTTTCAATTCTGGGATTGCCTTCTCCAGGAAGACAGCACTGAAGGCCTTGTCCCTTTTTATCTTTTGGAATGGCTTCATCCAATTTGGTATTCCCAATCAATTGCAATTGCATCAAATAAACAGGGCTGCACAATTAATCTAATCGTGGTATAGCTAATTGCAATCACCAAATCAAAAGCAGCAATTTAAAGAAGTGTGTTATCCGTTGCACAGCATGTTTTAGAGTGTTTACACAGATCATGATGCAGAGATCTCACAGCGTTCCCAAATGCACATGCAATGTGTGCTAGTTTCTCTTTATTTTCACATTCGCATAATTCCAATCATACTTGCGGAGAGAAGTTTACAGCGCTTAAAATTTTAAAAGCTCAAGGATGTTGAATGTTTACAGCTTGAGGGTTTGAACTTTTAAAAGGGAAGAATTTAAGACTTGAATAGGAGTACTGTAGCTTGTAGTGCAAATCTAAATTACAACAGTAATATATTTCTGTCTTCACCTACAATTGGAGTTAAAACTAAAATGTTTGTTATAATTTTATTAAAATGATTTACTACCAAAAAAAAGATTAAATATTTTATCTGTTTACTTCCATCTCTATAAACCATCATTAGAGAATAGGGCTGCACGATTATGACAAAAATCATAATTGTCGATTTTTGGAAACATTGTTTGGAAACAATTATTTTAAGTAAACAATGTTAGATAGTGTTGCTTTAATGCTAATTACTAATGTTACACTAACTAAAACTAAAACAATGGGAAAAAAAACTTAGGATAAGCTGTAAAAAAACACATTTTAATCACACAGAATAATGTAAGTGCACTTTTTATAATTGTGCCTTTGAACGATTACATAATTGTGGCATCCACAATTGTAATCGCGATTACAAATTCGATTAATTGTGCAGCCCTATTAGAGAACCATGAATATCCGTCATTAAATGATTAAAATCCTAACTTAAAATCAAAGTTCAGTTGACATAAATGTTCGGGAAATCCTGGACTAGTCAATTAGTGAGGTCAACTAGTTCATGTAGGCTTTTCCCCTTTAAAGGGGTCATATAATGCCATTTTTGTAATAATAATAAGAAGTTACAATAATAAAAACAAGTTAATATGAATGTTTAGGGTCTAAATGAAAACTTTGTAATATACTTTTATTAAAAATTCTCATTAGTATTTTAAGAAACCATCATTTTACCTGGTCAAAATCAGCTCTGTTTTCAGCAAGCCGTTTGAGTGCATATGCCTTTAAATAATAAACCCCGCCCCTCTGCTTTGCAGGCGTGAACACACATGGAGTGCTGCCTTGACAACAGTTGAAGGTTTTGGAGAGAGAATGGCAGCGGGAGTCTCTGAGGACACATCTGTGCAACTGTACCAGTTTGAACCGGAGTCGCACCGGAACAAGATGACGGCCGCAAAGAAGTTCGACAATTAAGGCTTGAGGACGTTTCTGAATGGTTGGTTAACGTAATGTCACTTTGATCTATCTTTGTATGCACCAAGCGTGCCGCACAAGCCCTCAAAAATGAAGCCAAAACATCTTGATCGCCCCCCAGTGACCGGTCCTAGTATAGGTCATGAACCCGCCTGAACCCGCCTCGTCCCGTTATTCAACAGGACGCGAGACCAACTAAACAATTCAATTACACTTCACATATCCTTTTTCCAAAGATAATTTCTATCATTTACTGTAGTTTCTATCACGTTGATGTAATTTCAAGTGTTTGTTTTTATTTTAAGTTTGTTTTTAGTTAGTTATTTGATGCTATAAAAACGGTGCTGTGACATCATGATTGACAGCCGTGATTGACAGGTTCTCTGTGCGAGGTAGTCACTGAAGCACCAACAGACTTTTTTTCATAATGTTGACTATGCGGTTAGTAGTTGTATTTACCTTATTTTAACAATCAGCAGACATCATTAGAGAGGAACGAAGCAGACAGAGGCCACTTAAGAAAATTGCGGGGCGTGTGCTCGCGTTTGATTCAGCGAGAATGAGGGCGGGGCCTTGATTTCGCGACTTTATTTCTTGCTCACGACTGCACATGTCTGGTCCCGAAAACGCAAGTGCGCAGACTTAAGTTCCAAGATGTCAGTGCTATATCGATAGACTAGCGGCTTCAGTTCTCTCTGATTGAAAAGAGCGAAGGGGTTTCCTCCATCTTTTTTTACAGTCTATGGTTATGCACTGGCAGGGTAGCCAATCAGATGTCCTTCCTAAATCACATATTCATTTATCACCATTCCCTAGCCAGCGTCCGGCAGCGAGATATGAAAACTCTAGTTTTACCCCCCTCCTCCCCAGCTCCCCCAGCAAGTTTTCTTGCAGCAGCATGTTTCCTTTTTACACATCTTACTTTAACTAAGCTGAACAAATCCTCATACATAATAGATCTCATTTACCAAAATCAAGCATATGTACATTGCAAGCCCAATCCTGTTACTGGAGATCTTCTACCGACCTGCAAAGTTCAGATCCACCCCTGAACAAACACACCTGCTTCTAATTATCAAGTGCTCCAGAAGATCTTAGTTTGTGTTTGATCAGGATTGGTAGATTGGTAGGAAGGTAGATGTCCAGGGACAGGATTGGGCACCCCTGACCCAAGGCAATGCTGACCTGGTGGGGAAGTCGGTGGCACTGAGGTTGATGAAGAAGTCCCACTTCCAGTCCAACATGGACAGCAGATCATGCATGCTGCGCAGGTAGGCCTTCAGCAGACTGGCCCCGCCCCAGATGGTGACCATGCGCCAGGGCGTGGCTCTCACGTTGGAGTAGAGCTCCGCCATCTGAAGCACTTCCCGATGCATGTAGTTTGAACGCTGTAAGGGACAAAATAACAGTGTTCAATGATCCTGAAGATGAATATGTGATGAAGATGTTCAGCAAGCAAGCAGTGCAGTTTTAGCAGTCATGATTCTTCTGCTTCTTCTTGGCAGGAGTTTAGTTTATCTCTGAAGAACTTTACTTTTAAGAGGCTAAGACCTGAAATAACTTCAAATGAAATCCTAGAATCAAACGAGACAGGCATGTAGAGAGGAAGAGACAGAGCAGATGTTGTGCCAAATCGTATCAAGGTGTGAGAAGTATTCCTCCAGTAAAAGCCCAGGTTTACCACAAGCTCTGACAAACCTCAGCTCTACACACACTTTTGTTCTCCAGCATGTGAGCTGACTGCGTGTCTCGAAAACTCAAGTTTCAATCAAGAATCTAACCCAGAGGGCTGTCTTTAAGGTGGAACATATGCATCTGATGTCTGAGTTCGGTTCTTTTGGGGTCACGGTGGCTTTGTGAACTTCTGACAGTGGTTTGCAGTTAGTCTAACACTAGAAATACATCAAATTCAAAAAGAAACCAAAAATTGTGGACCGGCGGAGCCAAAAACGTAAACCAATGCTTATTTTTACTTCACAATTATTCACATCAGCGCCATCTTGATTTCACACAGGAATGAAAGCGAGGCTGGACACACATCTCTTCAGTGGATTGTACTATTATTTGTTATACAAGGTGTTTCTGGATTGTATTGCTGTCGAAACACTGCAAAAATATCTTTCAGAATACAAAAAAAAAAACCCTGACAACATGAGCTTTGCAGGAGCTTTCTAATGGTGCGTTCACACCGGACTTGAATAGCGCGTCAGCCGCGAATGATTTCAATGTTAAGTCAATGCAAAGACGCGTTACGCACGTAAAAAATTCCCGTGGCACGAATGAGGCGTAGAGCACGGCGCGGAAGACGCGATTACGCCTCGTTCGTGCGAATGGCGTGAATTGAGCGGCTGGCGCGTTAAGCGCGTTGCGCACAAATGATTTAATTAGTGCAATTTGTGCATTCACGCGTTTGACGCGAATTCGCGTCTGCCGTCTGAGTCGAAAAATCTGAACTTTGGCGTCAATTCACGCTGCGTTAACCAATCAGGAGACTAGCTGCTTGCTCACGTGGTGAAGGATCTGGAAGCTTCCATAAATTATTTTGTAATATGACTAAATGCATGGTGGGATTCTTATGCACAACAAAACAAATATTTTATCACTTAAAACTTTATTTCAATATACGAGACATGTTCATTTTGTATTGAATGTTATTCATTCCATATCTAAATTATATGAAATAATGTTACGATGTAAAGACAACCAACATACATGTGCATAAGTTCGTGTCTGGACGTGAGAGGGAAAAAAATCCTCGCTCCGATGCGGGACAACAGGTCATCAAACTGGGCGCGGGAAATGGCGGAAGTACCGCCGACAGCGGCCGTCATCCAGGCGCAGCTCCTGGAGCGAGCAAATGGTGAAACTTGCCAAATGGTTCGCCTCTGAAGGGTCCGGTGGACACAAATACGGCGACGGTGATCCCCACGCTGCTGTTTTAGCTCCCCATAGAAAATACAGTACGGTGAATCTCTCGATGAATGCTCGGTCGACATAAACAAAGATGGCCGACAACGGGTTTCGATTTTGACGCGCGAGACGCGCATAAATTTCGCTTCAAATATTTGATTTTACGCACGTCAGTTTCGCTCTTGACGCGTGAATTAACACAAAGTGGTCGAGAGTCAAACTAGGCGTGGTAGACGCGAATTTGACGCGCTATTCGTGTCCGCGTTTACAGAGGATGCCACTGAAAACAAGGTAAGTCTATCCCTCACAGCCTCACTTTCATTCCTGTCATGGCGCTGCTCTGAATAAAGTCCGTCACATACAGGGGCAAACCAGGGTAAAATATTGTTTAGCCTAAATTTACAAACTGTATAGAAAAAAATAAACATTTAAAATGATGCAATAAATTACAATTGTTCTTGACTTAAGATGCGGTCACATTAGCAAAACTTTGGCTAAATTTAGCATGCAAAAAAAGGTAAACACTAAACAGTGAGCAAAGTATGAAGCTTAGCTCACACAGAAGTCACTCTCATAATAAGTGGTCAACGTGGCGAAACCGCGTGAACAACTTTAAAACGTTACGAAATTTGTGTGGGAAAAATCCTTCGCCCTCACGCGAAATTCCCAATAGTGTGGATTTCTATCAAATTATGCAGAACAACGGTAAATGTGACTGCAGCTTTACTCAATGGACCGCAAATCGTTACTTTCGTCATGTCCAACTCAAACTGAGACCCATTTTTTTAATTGTATTTATGGTTCATGAGGCTGCTCTTAGATGCATATAAATTCTGAGCCAATTTTTTTGTTTTCAAAATCCAGTTGGGTTCTAACTTACCTTATCCACATGGATGTAGTAAAAGTGGTCTTTGTGATAGATGGCTTTTAGGAGCCGTTTCAACTGTCGGACCGCTCGCCCATGAACCACCAGCACGAAAACCACCCTGACCGGGTTCTCCACCTTGGAGAGGTCAGTGTCAGAAAAATCTGCATGCTGGATGGCACTGGAGATCACTGAAGATGGACAGAGAGAAAACAAACAAACTTAACATGTCAGGTCAAGTCCAGCTACCTTTATAGAGCTTTTTACAAGATTGTTTAAGCTGATTTACAGTAATAATAGGAAATTAAAGCAATAACGATGGTTTTGGCTGTACAGCAACTCTAGAAGAAAGTCATTGTCCAGTTTAAAAGAGTAGTTCACTTTAAAAAAAAAAAAAAAACACTTTTGCTGATAATTTACTCACCCCCATGTCATCCAAGATATCCATATCTTTCTTTCTTATGTCGAAAAGAAATGAAGGTTTTTGATGAAAACATTCCAGCATTTTTCACCATATAATGGACTTCAGTCAGTGGGAACCAAACGGTTCAAGCCTTCAAGGTCCAAATGTCACTTTCAGTACAAACTGCAAACTGTTCAAAGGGCTTTAAATGACACCAGACGACGAATAAGGGTCTTATCAAGCGAAACGATCGCTCATTTCAAAAATAAATAAAAAAGTTTAAGTTTTATAAGCTCAAATGTTTGCCTTGCTCTGTTCTGTGACTCTCCTGTTCAAACACGTTTATCAAAATGAACGAATCTTTTCCCGAGTCAATTCGTTCGTTGAATGAACCAAATGACACGAAAAAAGATTAATTCATTTTGATGAACGAGTTCGAACAGGAGAGTCACGAACGCGCATCACAGAGCAGGGCAAGGCGAGCGTTTGAGCTTATAAAACTTAAACTTTGTTATTTCTTTTTATGAGCGATCGTTTCGCTTGGTAAGACCCTTATTCATCGTCTGGTGTCGTTTAAAGACCTTTGAAGCTCCACTGAAACTCTCATTTGGACCTTGAACCGTTTGGTTCCCACTAAAGCCTATTATTTGGAGAAAAATCCTGGAATGTTTTCATCAAAAACCTTAATTTCTCTTCGACTGAAGAAAGAAAGACGTGGACATCTTGGATGACACGAGTGTGAGTAAATTAAACGTTTTTTTAAAAGTGAACTACTCCTTTAAGTAAGAATTAAGCCACTTAAATGAACAGTTCACTTTAAAATGAAATTTACTCACCCTCAAACTGTTTCAAACCTGTATGAATTTCTTTCTCCTTTTGAACACAAAAGAAGATTATTTTGAAGAATGTCGGCAACCAAACAGTTGACGGACTCCACTGACGTCCAGTCTCCATGGGGGAATTACTACTTCCATAGCATTTTCCCTATTATGGAAGTCAAAGGAATCCATCAACTGTCTGCTTACTGACATTCTTCAAAATATATTTTGTGTTCAGCAGAAATTCAAACAGATTTGAAACAACTTGAGTGTGAGTAAACGATAAACTTTTCCATGAACTTTCAGACGTGACTGGATGTGGATGTATGGCGGATGAAAGACTGCAGTTACCATGCTGAGGGCAAAACTGAGGCAGAGACCGAGGCATGAGCTGTCCTGCTTGGTGCTGGCAGACGATGTTGGCGATCTCCTGTCTGCACTGTCGTGAACCAGCACGTTGGAGGGCAGACAGGGCGTCCTTGCCCGAGATCTCACATTTGGGCACAAAGTCGCTGCTCAGGGATTGAGGAGCACCCCCGACGCTGCCTGGCTCTCCAGGTGCCACTAGATGGATTTTGGCCTGAGTCTCGCTGAAGTTACGGCTGCTTGAGGGATCGTAATGGGCAACTTTTTCAACCGCCACTCCATCTTCCAGCCCGCCAAGGCTCTTGTCCTTCAACGAGGGCTTGCTTCTCCGTCTAGACACCCTCCTGATGATGGTGGTCACGGCGGGCCGATCCTGACGCTGCCGCCACTGGACGTGTTTCGCCCCGGACAGGGCATTTTGCCTGTCAAAGGCCACATGGTCCATTTTCTGCTCCTCCCCATTGTGGTCGGGCAACTTCGACCGCCGGTGCTTCCGCTGAGAAAAGCAAATAAATCAGATTTAATACCAAATCCCTCCTTAGCGCATGAGAGAAAACAGGATCAAATCGGTTTTAGAATGATTTACTCTCTAAAACACACTTGATGACGTTTCAGGAAGCGCAGAGGCACAACATGTTTGCTTTATTTCCCGTTTGTTGTTGTTTCCCTGTCTCTAATCGTGGTTATTTTTAGCATCGTTTAGTGGCGGGAATCAGAGGAAGCAGAGATTCGTAATGAGGATAGTGACTCACAGCTTGGCCAACACTCAGTGCTATTATCACGAACAACATCTAGATCCACAGGGGTGCAAGGCTGAATCTCACAGAACCTGCCAAGATCATGTTTATTTAAAAAAAAGAAAGAAATTGGTAACACTTTACAATAAGGTTTCATTTTTTAACATTACTAACAATGAACACTTCCACATTTACTATTATCAGGCAGTCCCGCTTGGGTTTCTCCAGCGTTGGACAGTCGTAGCCCTCAATTGGGTCATGGGGTCTGTACGACCCCAATCAACTTTTACTTAATAAAAAAAAGTTCCTTTCATCTCGGTGGAATAAGATTTTGTGACTTTTCATACATTATCGATCACACAAAAAAATGGGCTAAATTCGGTTGTTCTCAAGGTATGTAAAAAAATTTTTTACACTTCTGGTCTTCGGGGTCAATATGACCCCATATTGAAATGAATCGGAATCGCGATTTTGACTCCAAAATCTTGTCGTGGACAAAACACGTCAGACTACGCGTTACTTCCTGACCAGTCATCGTGTGCCGTCTTTAACGACACGCCTGATGTCATCGAGAAGGCGAAACTAGTAGCGAGTGACTTCCGGAAACGAACGTAAACAAACAATGGATGAAGCGGTGGGTGTTGTATTGGCTGTCCTGTGTTCAGAAAAAAGTTTAAAAAAAGAAAGAAAACCCGACAATGGACACGATCCTGGATTGCTCGAAGAGGAGAGTATGGGCTGTCAATCCTCCAAAGAGAACTTGAGGTAAAATATTGTTTTCTTATATTATACTTTTAGTTTTAACGGTAGCACCATCGTCTCTCTTTCGTTTCGCCATTTTTGAAAGTTGTGTACTGAAAAGCTTCTGTGCTCCCATCGGTCAACCTTATGCATGTGACGGAACCGTCGTGGACAACCGTTAAAAAATTTAAACATGCTAGTCTTTTTGTCGTGATGTCGTGAAGCATCGCAGACGCGACATAGGTTGTCGCCCACTAAGACACACTATATGAGATGACACTATCGAATATTGCGTCCCGACGCCCGTTGTCGTTTACGAATCCCCACAACACCCTATGTCGAAGCGCCAAAATCTTGTAATCTGAACCAGGCATTAGGGCTAGACCACTAGGAGGCGCCTTCTATCATATATCGGAGTCTCATAATGACGCTAAAGGATGCCATTTGCGTTGGATGTAGACGAAATGTCAAAAGCGTCAGACTCAGTATATGACGCCTTGGGATGAGAACGGGCTGTAATCTCAGCTTTATCATTCTACAATAGTAAATATAGCACCGTAAACCAGCTCAATCTCTTCCATCTCAGATAGTGGTATTACTTTATTTTATTTTTACTCTAAACTGTTTTAATTATTCTTATTTATATTGATTGTTTTAATTCCTTCTATGTAAAGCACTTTGAATTTCCATTGTGTATGAAATGTGCTATATAAATAAACTTGCCTTGCCTTTCTACAAATGTCCCACTTGCTCACTCTCTCTCCTCCCCCTACTGCTGATTGGCTGCAAGAGTGTTGTGGTGCTCGGCCTTATCGGACCTCAGACGTCTAGCAAATATTCACAAAATTGTTATTTATCTCAGATTTATATTGGCCAACAAAAAATATATATATATATACTGGTTGACCACTAGATTCCAATGTTGCAAAAAAACATGCAAACAAACTAAAACAATCTAGTCCTGTGCTAAGAATAAAAGAAAACCACAACGCCGCATGGCATGCAAATGTGGTGCTGGAAGTATGTAATGGGAGAAAGAGAGAAATTACAAGCAATTCCCACCACTTCCTGTTATAGGACCATTACAAAGCAAGTCTGGGTCTATGCCACACATCTGCTGCCCACAAAAAAAACAATGGACTGGTACAGCACCAGTTCACCAGTGGGCCTCGTTCTCTGGAATCGTTTGGACTTTTAAGCGCAGGCGTTACGAAAGTGAACCAACAACTTTGTTTCAAAACATAAGTTGGCAAAGACTTGTTGCCAAAGCTGAAAGCTGTTTCACAAGGACAGCAGCTTTGTATGTGTTCTTTGTGAAGGTGATCCCAGAACACAATGAAGTCAGCTCAGGGAAATCTTTGAACACAGTATATCAATTATGTATGTTTGTATGTACAGTCAAACCAAAATTTATTCAGACACCTTCAAGATTTCTCACATTTTTACAGTTTTTTCGCTATAGAAAATGGTAATACAATACGACAAGAACTCTAATCGGTTGATATTTCACTAGTTTTGTCCAATACTTCTGTTAGACTAGGGTAGAAAATAGCCTATTACTTTCACTTTGATGTTTTTTTAATGTAAAAACCAAGCCAACGTCATTCGAAACCCAGTTCATGGCCCCTTTAAAAATAATGCAATGTAACTGACGATTTTACCAATTACATGTAAGTGCTGTGTAGAATTAGGCTGTTAGATTAGCAATGTTGAAATAAAGCTTGTGTTACGTATTTTATACCCATTAGGTTGCACAAGACTTAGGCCAACAGCAAAAAGGGCAGCATTAAACCACCCTCTTAAGCTGAACAGTCAGATGACAGCTGTCCCCATACGGCCTCTCACCAAAGAGGTTATTTCATAACCTTAAAATCAACCCACACTACAGGAATGTTTGAGTCGTTGTCAAATGCGCCTACACTGGCTCTTATTCAGAGCCTGGAAGCAAATGCCTCGAAAAAGGCAAATCAAAAAATCAGTGAAGTTATTGACTGGTTGTTCATATGACAGTAAATTTGAAACTCAATTAGGCCTAATGAAGGCATTTTTATTTGTTTAGCATTTGCATTTAATACACAACCATGGCCATATTTTGGATTGGATTTATTTTGGTCTTTATTTCTGACTGTAATTACCCGTTTTGCTGAAATCTGAGGCCCCGTCCACACTACTGCGTTTTCGTTTAAAAACAAAGAATTAAAATGAATACGATCTCCGTCCACACCAGCGTTTTATCTGCGTATTTAGAATTGATCTCCGTCCACATTAAACCGGCTGAAAACACGGATCACGTGACCATTCACCAACACTGGGCATGCGCGTGCCGGTGTAAACAGGAAACGGATCATGTGATGGGTGGTTGACAAATCAGGGAAGGACACGTCATGACTGACGACACCCAATCACAGAGCCGAGCATCAGCCTCTGCGACTTCGTTTCTAAAGTCCTCCGTTTTGTCCCGCCCTCCGGAGATTCAAAACGAAGCAGCAGCGTTTCTAAACTTCTCCTTACTAGGTCTTCGTTTTTTTCGATTTTAGTCTGGACGGGAGGTGCAAACGTAGCAAAAGGTCTCCATTTTTAAACGAAAACGCAGTAGTGTGGACGGGGCCTGAAATGATCATCAATTGGCAACAGTCTAAGGCTCGTAAATGAATCAGACCCAGAATCGTTAACTTCCTTTATCCAGCACAGGTCACAGCAACATCACATGACCTGCAGTATTTGATTCTTCCAGTCTTAGAGAGCAAAGGCTGCAAACTCAATGGCCTCTTTCATCACACTGAAGACAGAGGTCACAGAAGCCTGTGGATGTGCTGTGGTTGGAATGAGGAGAACTTCTTGTGTAGGGAATAGGGATCAATTAGGACGGTTGACTCGTCATCAAACAATCAGTTAGTCGACTAGTGCGTAAAGGTTCTTCATTACCTTTAAGCGGTGGTGCTGAAAAAGGGCTGAATATAGAGTCATTCAGAGGGGATTTCAGCGTGCTAATGGTCAATAAGTTCACACAAAACTGCAATTTGCTAACAAAGCAACAATAAGTCTTTCAGCGACAGTTGGTGAATTAGTTCATTTTTAAGAGAGTAACAAAAAAATGAACATTCCCTAACAATGCCAACGATGTTTATTTTAAAAACTGGCTATTTTGCATCTCCTGTTTAAGGAAAACATGGCAAATGAGCCTATAAAAGCTAATTCTGGAAAGTCTAAAATACTTAATGTTTTACACATGCGCTTAAGCATACAGTACGCATAGATTTCCTTATCAACATAGTATGCCATGTAATGTATGCATTCAACTAGGGCTGCCCCCTAATAGTAGACTAAACGATAGGTAACCAAGATTTTATTAGTCGTTTAGTCGCAGTCCATGAACGACTTAGTGGTGGGTCCTTGTGGATTATCAATTGAAACATGCTAGTAGAAGCAACTTTACATAGCTGCTCGCTTTAACGTTAACATTTATTAAATGTAGGGCTGCACGATTAATCGCATTTTCCACGTAATCGCACTTAAACCGATTTGGCTCATTGCGATTTTGAAATCGCAAAGGCTGCGATTATGCGCAGATTGTCATTGATATACAGCTCTTAAACGAATTACAATCTCTGTTTGAAACAAAAAAATTGTGATTCAGCTCTCGCACTTTCGGTACCACATCAATACTTAAATTAAAAAAAAACATGTAACAATTAAGCCTTCCAACAGAAACGGTAGTAGCGCGACAGTAAACGTTCACGTCAAAACTGAAGTATAGTTTCTGTTGTGAGCTCTACATTTTGCAGGCTGACTCCAACTTCTACATTGTTCCTGAATGAATAAGCGAATACTGATTCTGCAACAGGATGGCTGTAATATCTGCAGTAGGGGTCCAGCACCTCCAGGCCTACTACAGCAAGCAGTATTGTGGCAGTATAAGAGACACATGGTAGGTTCATTCCCATGAGGGCCAATTAGGAGAAAGGCTGCAGCAAAGCATTCTCGAAAACGTGTGAAACATCCCATGACAGAAACGTTGAGAGCTTCTCGGGGTGGCAGCACTCCCTTCACACAGTCCACTCTCAGATGTAAGCATCTCAACATGGCCCGTCATTGGCCTTGTCAATATATTGAGCAGCCATTAAAAGGTAATGTTATCTAGTCGCCAAAATGGATGAAATTATTAACAAAAAAAGTCAATACTCTCAGTAAATGACATTTAATGTTTAACATACAAAAACTTCTGTTCAAAAGTTTGGGGTCAGATAAAAAAAAATGTCTTAAGACATTAAACGGATCAAAAGTGACAGTAAAACTTCCAATTCATCAAAGAATCCTGATTAAAAATGTATCTAACCAGATGGTATGTTTCTGGTAAAGATATCTTTTTCTTGTTAATCAGGGTTTTTGTCCAAACCGATTTAAGAAGCGGTTTCTATTTCTGCAGTCACAGCTGGAACAGAATACAAAGTATGACTGATAGTCGTATCTAATGATCTGCTTTATTTAATGTTAAAATTAATGTTTAAAAAAAAACATACTGAGGGCCTGTTTACACGACACCGTTTTCAACTAAAATCGTAAAACTTAGCCAAACTTTGGCCATTCGTTTACATGACAGTGGCATTTTGGTTGCCTGAAAATGCGAACTTTTAAAAACTGGGTTTCAAAGTGCAAGTTTTTGAAAACGGTCTCCGTGTAAACAACAAAAACGTGAATCTCGAAGACGATAAATCCATGTGAGTATTACGTGTTCAGTTTATAGTGTTTCATCGCCATCTAGTGGCCAGGCAGCAGAATACACGGTTTTTAGTCGTTTTCGTGGATCCGTGTGATTGGGGATCGTTTTGTGATTGGGGATACACATACTGAGGGGCTGTTTACACAACAACATTTTCAACTAAAAACGTAAAACTTTTTATGCGTTTTGGCCGTTCGTTTACACAGCGGCGTTTTGGTTGCCTGAAAACGCAAACTTTTGAAAACGGGTTTCATAGAGCAAGTTTTTGAAAACGGTCTCCGTGTAAACAACAAAAAACGAGAATCTCGAAGACGATAAATCCATGTGCGTAATACAGTTTATAGTGTTTCATCACCATCTAGTGGCCTGGCAGCAGAATACAAGGTTTTTAGTCGTTTTCGTGGATCCGTGTGATTGGGAATCGTTTTGTGATTGGGGATACACATACTGAGGGGCTGTTTACACAACAACATTTTCAACTAAAAACGTAAAACTTTTTATGCGCTTTGGCCGTTCGTTTACACGACAGCGGCGTTATGGTTGCCTGAAATGCAAACTTTTAAAAAACGGGTTTCAAAGTGCAAGTTTTTGAAAACGGTCTCCGTGTAAACAACAAAAACGTGAATCTCATAGACGATAAATCCATGTGAGTATTTTTACGTGTTCAGTTTATAGTGGTTCATCGCCATCTAGTGGCCTGGCAGCAGAATACAAGGTTTTTAGTCGTTTTCGTGGATCTGTGTGATTGGGGATCGTTTTGACAATGGTGTCGAAAGCTAAAAGGGAAAACTTCTCTGTTTTAAGCATATAGTTGGCGTGTAAACGTACCCCCAGTTTACTTTCGATTACTAAAGAACTTTTTGGCTCAATACATTCATTGATCTTGTAGGGAATCTATTCGACTGCAGGTTGACGGAGCAGGAATCCGGACACGACAGCCAGCACATTCCTGATACTCGTCACAACTCGTAACCTCATTTCCCAAATCATGAATTCACACATTAGCCTACTCTTGAACAGCAGACAGTTAAACATTTACTAATTAGCTATGCAGGATTCTTTCAAGTTTACTTACAGTTAATTTATTACAGGACAAGTCATCCTGGACTAACCTGAGGTTGTGTTTTGACCAATAGCACAATGATTATTATCATTCCTGAAACCCCCCTGCCGGGGTTTGATCCGCTTGGATGTTTAAACACTACACCACATTATTAGATGCAGTCATCCGAGAGCAGCAAAACGGTCACACATGATCATTTAACAGCAGTTTACAAACCCTGTCTGAGACAACAGAAATAAAGCACATAACTGCCTACTACAGACTGCGATTTCGACAATCCAACAAGATCATTACAAATCAGACAACGACATGGATCTTATAAACTTGGGCCCGGCATGCAATGCATGTAGCCTGTACAATGACGACACCTATTGAATCACACTTTGGTAATTGTGCAATTTAAGTTGTAGCACCATCTCCTGTTGAATCAATTCATGTTGCATTTTTATTGGTTAGTCAGTAGGTCGGACCACATAAATGGGCATGGTTGTCTGGGACGGCCCAAAATCATACAATGTCATCGATACAATAAAGTCGTGATGAATAGGGTTGGGTATCGAGAATCGAGTATCGATTGGAACCGGGACTAACTTTTCATTTTTCCCGGAATCGTTCAAAAGTTAAAATTTCGATTCCTAGTTTCGATATTCACAGTCCGCCGACCAGAAGAAGAAACCGCTGAACAACACCAATGAAGAAGCGTCTACCGGAAGTGTTGGCATAACCGCGCAAGTCGAACATGAGTAGCTTACGTCGGCGGTCAAAAGTGTGGCTTCACTTTTCTAAAAATAACAAAATCTCGGCAAAATGCAAAATTTGTGACAAAAAGGAGTATTTCCCTTTAGAAAGGAGTATTTCCTTCAGAAAGACCGTTGGTTAGCAAGGTTAGCTAAACTTTTTTGACCCAGCCTCTTAAAAGAATCGGAATCGAGAATCGTTGGGAACCGGAATCGAAACAAGGAATCGGAATCAGAATCGTTCAAATTCAAACGATACACAACCCTAGTGATGAAAGAGAAGTAGCCACAGATGTTTTCTTCCACATTCTGAGTGGTCAAGATTTGGTGGCTAATTTTTATGAATTCATACAATCTGCTCTTGCGCCCCTGAGATTTAGGGTAGGACCTAACTATAAGCGGCCGGTGAAGAACACAAGTTAACTAACAAGAGAAGCGAGAAGAATGGCGGAAAACAATAAAAAAACTAATCAAAGACCCACCCGCTAGTTTCCACTCTAAAGTGTGGAGACACTTAGGGCCCTATGACTTCTGCGAATCACGGAATCTCGGATGGAATCGCCGAACGCGTGTTCTTTCTGTATTTCCCCGCTCTGCCTCAGTCTCTCACTCACGCGTCTCTCTCACATACACACACACACAAACGTGCACACCGCGTCTGAGGCACCGGACAGGAGAAAAGCTAAGCGAACTCCGTGAGCGAAACTGGGCGAGAGAGAGAGACAGAGTGTGACTTTATTTAAACTTATTTGTCCTGATAAAAGATACTGAGTAAATGTCTATATTACCTTAATAAATTTAAGGTCATTCCTAATTTATTTGTATTTTTTAGTACATTTTAATCATTAACTTTAAAAAGCACACTCTTTTTACGACTAAAATAACAGCTAAGAGTAAAAAAAAACTAATTCCCAAAAATTAAAACTGAAAAATGGAATTTGAGAAAAAATAAAACGGATTTCATAGGGCGCTAAGACACTTCGGGTTTTACGAGACAGTCGACGGAAAGGCAAATGCATATATCTTTGCACAATGTTGGAAATGTTGGTATTAATAAATGCATAAAATTTCCTTATTTCCTTTTCCCTTCTTTTTCTTTTCTGTCACATATATCGTGATATATCGTTGATGAAATTTCTTCCAATATGTTTTGAATATCGTAGATATCGTGAATCGTGATATCGTCATATCGTGGACCACATATCGCCACAGAATTGAATCGTGAGGTACCTGTATCGTCCCACCCCTAGTTCAGACTGAGGTGGCATTGAAAGAACTGGCCTGTATCGGATTTAGTACCACATATGGAAGTGGCACAGATGGGAATTGAAAATTGGGAATTGTGCCGCTCACACGGTCATGACAAAAACAGACCTGAGTCACAAATAAGCACCAAATCGGATTTGGCCAAACAGGCACATTCCTTGCAAGCAGCATTTTTAGTCTAGAAAGGTAGTTCACTATCGGTTTTAACAGACTATGATGCCCAAAAATGCTATAAGACCTCACAAGAAAACATCAAAACAGTAAGCGCCATCTACGTATTCTCAAAATTGAAAAATCTTGTTTTTTTAAGTAATATTGCAGTGTTTATCTTAAAGGGATACTCCACTTTTTTGGAAATAGGCTCATATTACAACTCCCCCAGAGTTAAACAGCTAAGTTTTACTGTTTTCGAATCCATTCAGCCGATTTTCTGATATTTAGAAGAATATCAGTAACGAGACAGTTTCTGGTCTCATTGACTTCCATAGTAGGAAAAAATATACCATGGAAGTCAATGAGACCAGAAACTGTCTGGTTACTGATATTCTTCTAAATATCAGAAAATCGGCTGAATACATTCGGAAACGGTAAAACCCAACTGTTTAACTCTGGGGGAGTGGTAAAATGAGCCTATTTCCAAAAAAAGTGGAGTATCCCTTTAAGGGATTTTTCCATACAGATATACTTTTATAATTCATGATATGACATGTGCCTCAATTTTTAATTAGAATAAGCTTCTCTTGCAGCTCATCTCTACTCTGATGATGCGTTTACTGGCGTGAGGGCGGGGCAACCAGTCACTCACATGAGATCAGCCAATAGTAAACCACAACCATCCAATCAGAAATAGAAAATAGCTAATCCAATAGAAAAGGCTAATCAAAAATTCAGTTAATGGCAACATTAAAAAAATAAAGGTTCTTTATCGCCACTGATCGTTCCATGAAGAAGCTTTAACATCCGTAGAATCTTTCCATTCCATAAATGATTCTTTGTGAAAAAGAATCAACTATTTTCACAAGAAGTAAGAAAAAAATGGTTCTTTTAAGAACAGTTCATTGGAAGGTGTTTTGGGAAACCAAAAACGGTTCTTCTGACATCGCTGAGAAACAACCCTTTTGGGACTCTTATTTTTGGTAGTCTAGTCAGCATTTTTGGGAATCATAGCCAAAGTCAGTGACCTATGGTGTTAAAAAAGTGCTGTCTAGGTAGGACACTTAAGACTAGCCCTACAGATGGCCAAAGGGTTGCAGTTTAAAAGGTAGGAGGCTCACTAGAGTCTCTGAAGACCAACAGTCCTGAGCATAAAGGCAGGGATATAAGATATTGATGCCTAAAATGCGGTCTATGTATGAGGCCCTCTAGGTTAAGACTAAGATGACCAAAAATGCTGCCTACGTAGACATATCATAAGTTTCTACACAACCATAGAGTTGTTATGGGTGAAGTCAGTCCAGTCATTTAAAACCCGACGCCGGTCAAAACAAACCACTCTAACAGACAGACCTGCCATACACAACACAGTTAGACCATAACAAATTCATATATGTTTTACACACTACGACTTTTTCAGGTAACGTTAATTCAATAAACGCGTTTGTTTTTACACCCGGTGTCGCTATTATTACTAGAATTACAGTTCTGGAGTGACGGGTTTGCCTTAGCTTAGCATGCTATCCTAAACCTTCAAATCAAACGGCGTAACTGAGACACGGAGGACAGATTTACCCGCATGAAACAGCACCTTACCTCCGCCTCTCCCTCCTCCAGACTCCGCAGGCTCCATACCACCAGCCCCTGGATCAGCAGGATCGTTAAACCGGCCGCGATTGCGAGTTTATACCGCCTAAGGAGCTTCTGTACACGGGTGCTCGCGACCATCTTTCCCGTGAATCGCACTCGCACCGACTCGCACATAGAAGCGAGTCATGTTAGCCGCGAGTCGCAAATTGGAGGGAGTCGACTCAGTGAATCAGACTGTGAATGACCGATGAGAAAGCTTCGCGGTTCAGAGTCTTCTAACCAAATGATTCTCCTTCAACTGAATCAGGCTAATCTGAATCCATGTTCAGATAATACATGGAAAATATTATAAATAAAAGTGTACGATTCACAACTTCACGGCGGATTGTTTATGAACTGATTTCAAATATATTGTTAATGTTTTTACGAACTTCTCCTGTAATAATAATAAAATCTTTAAATGGTAATTTCCGAAGATTTAAAACATTCGTATGAGAAAAATGAATCAATGAATGTAATACTGTAGCAGAAGTTATTGCTAACGTTAGGTGGCGCTCAGCGCTAAGTCCTGCTTATCTCCAAGACAACCAGTAAACGCTCAGGGAATGTTTCAGCTTGTCTATGTGAGCGATACGGAGGAGACTGAGTATAATCAATTATTCTTTTAATTTTTCTTTTATTTTTGTAAGATAACGTTGATGTCTGTGTTCCTAAGCTAGCACATAAACAAAATTCACAACTTTATTTGTGTCTGTTTCACATCGTCTCTGGTCCTCACCAGAAATGAACGAATCCTACTACGGTGAAGGATCAGCTCATGAATATTAATTAGTCCCTGCAACCGTTGCTTAGCGACATTCCGGCAGCGTCCAGTCAAGTGCTTCATTAATATTCATGAGCCTCGGCTTCACCATAGTAGGATTCAGAATTCTCCGTCCATTCACAAATTGCAACAATGTATCCGCTGCTTCGCGAGCATTAGGGATGTGAGTCGTGACTGACCAGTTCAGTTCACTTAGCTGAAGTCCTCTCGTGTCTGAAGATGAAGCTGGGGAGAAGGAGAGAGCACTCTCGTGACTTCTTGCTATGACACAGCTTGTTAGAAGAGTTGTATTTGTTGTCAGAGATGTCCAGCACTGTGTCTCCAACTGTCCCCTCCACCTCGAGCCTCTCGGCGGACCAGCGGACAGTCATCGTGGGCGCATGTGAGTCAGAGTATATAAGTACTGTATTTCTCAATGTTAAATGTCTTAATTGGGCTGATGATTTTGCAGAATTCTTGGAAAAAGTAATATTTTCTTTTTGGATATGGTTGAGGCAATAAATTACAGTAAAATATCTTAAAGGTTGTTCTTAATACATTGTTCAGTGTTGGGAAACCACTGTAAAATAATGGATTGCTAGCTACTAATTAAATCTTCAATATAGTGTAATTAGACTGTATTAATTACTCTTTCTATAAAAGTACTGGATTTCTATTTTTTTTTCTAAACACATTTCAATCTCGACCAGTTGAACAAAACAAGTAGGGCTATAGACATGAGATGGCCCTTTTAATTCTTTCAGATAAGTAATTTAAAAATGCATCAATTATTCTTGAACTCACCAAAGTTTGTAAAGGGAGAAAGGTTACAATAAAAACATACATTTTAACATTAGACGTTACAGTCTGATACTATTGTTTTTATATGCATTGTTCTATTTAATCCAATTAAATACACTGTAATAAAATTATTCAAATAAGGAAAAGTAGTTAATTACTTAGTAAGTAGTTAGTTAGTACATTTATTTTAAATGTACTAAATTGCAACTTTCATTACAAACGTGTACATGTATATATATATATATATATATATATATATATATATATATATATATATATATATGTAAATATATATACATACATGTACACGTTTGTAATGAAAGTTGCAATATATATATATATATATATATATATATATATATATATATATATATATAGCTATGTATATGTATATATATATTAGGGCTGTCAAAACGATTAATCGCGATTAATCGCATCCAAAATAAAAGTTTGTGTTTACATAATATATGTGGGTGCACTGTGTATAATTATTTTGTATATATATAAAAACACACATGCATGTATATTTAAGAAAAAAAAATATTATTTATATATAAAATATTTATATTTATATATAATATAAATTATATATAAATCCATATACAGAATATACATGAAAATATTTCTTAAATATATGCAAGCATGTGTGTGTATTTATATATCTAAAATAATTATAAACAGTGCCCCCACATATATTATGTAAACACAAACTTTTATTTTGGATGCGATTAATCGTTTTGACAGCCCTAATATATATATATATATATATATATATATATATATATATATATATATATATGAAGAGTTCAGATGCAAAAGCCTCTAAATGCCATTTGAAATGTTCTTCTTTAATGATGATTTTTATCAAACATGTATATTTAAGTTCAGTAATTTCACTTAAATAATAATTAATAGGTAGGCTAATCATCATTGCCATTTAAGTGAAATTACTGAACTTAAATATACAAGCTTGATAAAAATGATCATTCTAGAAGAAAATTTCAAATGGCATTTAGAGGCTTTTGCATCTGAACTCTTCATATATATATATATATATATATATATATATATATATATATATATATATATATATCCTTAAAACACTTTATTATGCTGAAATTATGTTTGCCAAGATTGTAAAGACTCATGCGTTATGCTTACACGTTTTAAATCGCTTAAATTGTGCCCATCTTTACGAATCTAAAAATGTACGTTTTAATGGATGAGTTTTAAACCAGAAAAAGCAGCCTCGGTGTTCCCGAACGCTCAGACGTTTGACGTGTTGTTGGGTGTGTGTGTGGTCTTTCTCCAGTCTGCTGTCTGGTGTTCTTCTTCATGATCGTGGTGCTGCTGTTGATCCTGTACCGGAAGGTTCCTCTCTGCTGCAAAATGAGGGTTTATCAGGAATCTCGTACTGATATGGTGAGGAAAAACTCCATTCATCCAAGCTATCGTACTTTCATTAAGTGCCTCAGGTCAAGAAATGAATGGAAATGAATGAATGCAGATCATAGAGTTTAGTCTTGGTACAATTGAATGGGAAATCTCTGGGCACAGTTTAAAACATGGAGATTTCTTCTGAAACTTTACAGGAGACATGTGAGACATGATCTATGAGGGACAATCGAGATATTAATGACACGTCATTTGGGATTTTTCTTTCCAATAGGACATGAAATCAGATCTTATGCCGTTTAATGCTGGATAGTTTTAGGCCAATGAAAGTATCAAATGTAGGTAAAGAGTTACAGCTGACCTAGTTAGATTTGTTTTTTTTGTTTGTTTTTTTGCGAATGAAGAATGAAGAACATCCCCCACTGTTCAGTTCAGTACACGGACACACAATCAGAGATTACATTATCTTTCTCATAACTGTGCTAAACTTCGGCATGTGCTTCGGCAAACACTGTGACTCAGCTTAGACGTTGCTAGCGTCAGCTACGATATTAAGCAAAACAAACTCAAGCAACGTAAGCAAGAAAGCTTGAAAAACTCCAAGATTTGCACAAACTGTCCAGGTGTACGCGAGTCAGATGAACAAGCCGTTCTGTCAGAGAGGAGCACAAGACAGGGTGACCGTTCCCCTGACCGGCATGCTCACAAGTGCCCTGGAAAAGTTACTCAGTGATCAGATCTTAAAGGGATAGTTCACTTTGAAATGAATGTTTGGTATGTTTTAGCTTACCTCAAGGGCATCCATGTGCTTACTGGTAATTTAGAAGGGTTAAAGTTAGGTTTAGGGGTAGGTAGAGGGTTAGTGCCTACTTATTACAGTTACTGTAATTAATATAATAATACATAGTATGTACACTGTAAAAAATATTTTCAAGATTTGTTATCACAACATGTTTTCTTTTGCCAAATCAACTTATTTTAATTTATAATAATAATTTAATAATGTATTTAGTTATTATTATTAATATATAAATTATTAATACAATATAATAAATTATTTATATTATTATTTATATTAATTTATATGATATTAATACAATATAATCAATTATTAATACAATAATTTATTTAGTTGAGATAACTTATTATTTTGAGTTTCTGTAGATTAAATCAATCTCCTTCGTTGTATTAACTCACTTTTTCAAGTTCAATCAACTTAAAATTTTAAGGCAACCAGGTTACTTAATTTTTTAAGTTAAACCAACAATATTTTTGCAGAGTAATGTGACATGATGTCTTGGCAAATTTGAGTTTGAGACATTGCTAAGATCTTTTCTAGCGGTGACGTGTGAGATTACTCGGGTCGGAATAGATTAAAACATGTTAAAGGGGTTTCAAAACTGAGGTCAATGAAAATAAAGATTAATTATGCAACAAAAAAATAATAACATAATTAAAATTCATTGGCGTTTTAACCCTTGCGTGTTATTTATTTATTTATTTATTTTATTTTTTTGAATGACATGAATACTATATTTTAGTTCAATGTTTTTTATTCAATATTTTGCATTTTTTGGGTATTTAATTATTTTTTATGCTATATTTATAATCCTTTTATTCACTTTTTTTGAGCGTAGACCTGAAAATGTAAACTTAAACTGTCGTAAATCTTGAATGCTGTAGAGAACGGCTTGATCACTTTTCACTTTTATTGCTGAAGTGAAAAAAAATAATAATAAGTTAAAGTTTGATAACTTATGAAAAACGCACATAAATACTTTTGCATTTTTTATATGAAATATATATTTTCAAAAACACATTTTACTCCAAAGTTGTTCCAAATTTGAGGTTGATATCTCAATAAATGAGCTTTCAGTTTTCAGTTAGTTTTGGCCGCAGTACCACACGTCTCCACTAGATGAAATTCGTCTCCCATTCATTTCTAATGCCCATGAGGAGCACAACTGTGATTATTTTACCATTTATATTTTTTTTTGTGTGTGTTCACATAGAGAGTGCCAAAACTTTCACCAAGTTTCGTACTATTCTCATGAAGTAAAAAAAAAAAAAAAAAAAAAAAAAAAAACACACACACGTAAAGAGACCAGCTTCAGAAAGTTAAGTGCAGGAACCTTCCAATGTGGGCTGTGAAAGCTCACCTCATGTCATGCTTTCCTCCTCTAATGTGTCCAGGCCTCAGGATGTGTGTCGTGAGAGCAGATGTTAGATTAGGCCGAGAGAGTGCTGCGTTTATCTGCTGTGTTCTGCTCACACTTCAGCCTGAAGTCATGCCTCATCCTCAGCATTTCCTCTTCCTGTTCACTTTCAGCCCTATAATCGTCCCCCCTGAGGGACCTTTACCCTTATCTTAGAAACACAGGGAAACTGCCTCCACACAGAGGAAATGCAATTACATATCTGCTAAGTTCACCTGTGGCTACACACACAATTGACCAAGTTTTGGGAGTGAACACCACATTTAAACCCACTAAATCAATGGTTCCCAGTCCCATTCCTGGAGACCCGCCTTCATCGAGATCTAAAGTCCCCCTGTTGTCAATAAGTGTCTCTTCGGTCTAAGGATGACAATTGGGGACTTTTTTTGTATTAGCAATGTGAACACACACAAAAAAAAAAAATCATGGACTTGATTCGGATATGTTTAAGGGTCGTAAAAAAATAGTCTCACTTTGTGGTCAAAAATGACCGCCATAGGAAATGAATAGGAAATCCGAAAACTCAGAAACTTTTGATGGTACAAACTACAAATCAGCCACTGTGCAGAAAAAATCAGTGAAGCAGTGACACTCAGTGTCTACAGTGCAAATAAGACCCCCCCCCCCACACACACACACACACACACACACACACAGAAATTAACTAGCAAGACTGCAACAGCAAATTTTGAGAAAATGCACAATAAAATCAATCAATAAAAAATTAGAAAAGAAACTCGCTCAAATGGACACTCACACACACATACACACAAATAGTAAGACTGCAACAGCTTGAAAATACACTAAATAATATCAATAAATGAAAAAAAATACTTAAAGGTATAGCGGAGGATCTTTCCGAAATTTAGAGAAGACCCGCCCTCTCCAGTTTTTTTTTTAAAAAATGCAAATGCACAAACACAACACTCTTGCTCCCGAGAGGGAACGCCTATTACGCCTTGCACAATTATGTTGCAAATTATAAACGAACTCAAAAACATTCATAAAAAAGACAACATGTCAAATGCCTGTCCGTGTTTTATTTACTTATTATACTGATCGATTGAGTGACCGAGGGCTCAAGACATGATATGTGCAACCCTGTATCACACGAAATACGTTCTGAGGAAACTATTGTGCAAATCGCTATTATGTTATATGGCAACATATGAGCAGTGCTATTACGTTGGTCCTTAACCTAACATGTCTCATTGTTAATACGTAGGTATTAATACGTTATTTTTATACATAGTTGCATATGGAGAAGTAGCTTGTTGCGTTTGTGTAATAATAAACACACACGGTTTTAGAATATGAACACATGAACACACACGGCTTTAGAATATTTCAGTGCGATACCATTTACCATTTGGTCAAAAGGCTACTTTAGACAAATTGAGATGTTTACCGTGTCTATGCGGTGCATGACTTGTGCCAGGGCTAGCATTGCTAAGTCGCTTGCATTAACTTTTACTAGTGATTTTAAATGGATTTCTCTAAATAGCATGACAAACTTTACCTGTCTAGTAGAATCTTCGCGACTGCGGCATCAGTGAGAAGCCCGACCTGTGCTTTTAGCGCACGCCAGCGTGTGATATTCTCCCAAAATCACTCTGGTCTTGTTTCTATATTCTGCAGCCTTTCTCTTCTTATCATACACTTCGTATACATTTTTTCTCTTTCGACCCTCAGTCATTTTCAAAGGAATCTGAACCGTAACTCCGACATAAAACACCAGAAAGTAAAAACTACATAGAGATGAGCACGTACGACGGCCTTACGTAAACATATCACCAGAATGATTGACACTTAGGTGGATCAATAGTATAGACTACCCACCCGGAAAAAGAAAATCCTCCGCTATACCTTTAAGAGACTCTCTCGCTCAAATACACATTTTATATACTTTATTTGATTCCACATTACAAGTCAATTTCATTTGGAATCAATTTTTTTGAATAATTCAACTGATTAAAACAAAGCACAGCGCATTGTTATGGATGACTATGAGGTCTAAGGGTACAGGAAACATCGTCTTTTCCAAACACACAAATAATTATTGTGTTTGCTCTTATTTTACTATAATAGGTGTTCCTGATGTCTGTGGCATACGCAACAATACATAAAATAATTAGTTTGTATGTATATAGTTAAAAAAAAAATATTTATTCCTCTTTTTTAACCTACAGTTTGATAATGATAATTTACTGTTATGTTATTTTTTTATTACTGTTATGTTATTTTTTTATTATTATTTTTTTATTTTATTATGTTATTACGTTTTTGCTGTTAGATCATAATTGCTGTTCCCCTCTGAAGATGTATTACCATTTACAGAATTATACTGACTAAAATACCAATTACTTGAAAAATGTCTGTATGAAGTGTTTTAAATCATCACTATTTTACTTATTTTATTATATTTTTTTAATGATCAAATACTGAGTGGCAAAAATGCTTGCATTGTGTTCCCTTTCTAACCAAATGTTATTGTTACCGTTTTTCGAATGTATTCAGCCGATTTTCTGATATTTAGGAGAATATCAGTAACCGGACAGTTTCTGCTCTCATTGACTTCCATAGTATATTTTTTTTCCTACTATGGAAGTCAATGAGACCAGAAACTGTCTGGTTACTGATATTCTTCTAAATATCAGAAAATCGGCTGAATGAATTCGAAAACGGTAAAACTTAGCTGTTTTACTCTGGGGGAGTGGTAAAATGAGCCTATTTCCAAAAAAAGTGGAGTATCCCTTGAAGATACTTAGGCCTATCTAACAAAAATATCTAAAAATATCAAAAAGTATTCTTGTAGAATGTCTAAATCCATATCTAAATAAAAGAAACCCACACCTGTGAAAGATCCGAGTGTGTTTGGACGATGACGTTTAATGTCCCAGACAACCTCTGTGGTCCCATTTAGACACCTTTTTTCCACCGCCTTTTACAAAACAAGTAATTGCTAAAATAATAATAATTTCCAATCTATTTTATGTAGAATAAAACATGAAAATCCCTTGAGCTTGTGTTCACCACAGACATTATTTCAGCCATTTAACCAAAACAACTTTGAAGCGACGGAACTGGAAGCGCTAAAATGCAACTCGTTTCTTTTTGGTTCGCAGAAATGCATCATCCCTGCAGCTCTCAACGGCAAACAAAGCATTACACCCCCAGTTTTGCTAAATGTCAGCGAGAAACTTGTAGAGACTCACACTTTCCCCTCATGCATGCTATTTCTAAGACTTTATAAACTTTTTTAGTTTAATTCACATTAATCAAGCTGGTATATTAGGCTGCTGTCACTTTAAGGCAAAACGCATGGATCCAATAGCGTCAATAGTGCTGTGATATGCATACCGTATTTTCCGCACTATAAGGCGCACCGGATTATAAGGCGCACCTTCAATGAATGACCTATTTTATAACATTTTTCATATATAGGGCGCACCGGATTATAAGGCGCATAAGATACTGCACTCTTAGAAGAAAAGGTTCTATATAGAACCTTAAAAGGTTCTAAAGCGCTACGTATTTGGAACCCCTAAAATGCAATGAGTGTGAATGATCACACAATTCAAGATATGGGGGTTAAAAAATGTTAATCAATATCACACGAAGAGTGCCATTTCAGTTTTTATCCTTCAAAAATCAGCATGATTAAAATGTGATATTAAGTTACTACAACAGTTTAATAAACAATAATTTAATTACAACTCCAAAATGGTGCAGAATAATGTAATATATGAATGAATAATAGCCTTTAAAGAACCTTTGTGCCAAAAGTGTTCTTTCTTGTCATTATTGAACCTTTTTTAGCATAAAATGTCCTTTGGAGTTGAGTAAAGAACCCTATGCTACATATGAAGAGTTTGGTTCCAAAACGCTATAAATCCATTTTGATGAATTTGAGTAAAACTGTGCAAGAAAATGGGAAGACTAAAAGCGCAATTCAATTAACCAATTGATCCACATATAAGACGCACCGGATTATAAGGCACACTGTCGTTTTTTTAAAAAAAATTAAAGACTTTCAGACTGATTTCATGAAGTGGCGTGTGTATGACACGGCAATTCGTATTTCCATTTTTGGCGTGCTATCAACACGCATAATCGCTGTTCAGCGTGTTTATGAACGCTGTTGACTTAACGTTATTACTGTATATAGAAATATATGACTTAACTCAATCCCGTCCCTAAACCTAACCGTCACTGGGGTTAATGGCATTTATGAGTGTTCCCTTACCATCCTAGGAAAAAAAAAGATCGCTCCCCAGATGTAGATCTAGGTTTTACTTCGTTTTGCTTGGACATTTGACGGCGTCTACAGACACGCGGAATCACTTGGACATTAATGGCGTAGACATACACGCATACACGCGGATACGCGCGTGTATGTTTACGCAAAAGTCATGATGTCATGTTGCGTCTTTAGTGTGTAATGTAGCTGTCTGAGTATGAAAAAGGTCTGCAAAGTACCTCCAGCGGGAGTTACTCTCTATCTGCAAGTGTTTCTGAACTCCCTAAAACGCCTCCATTATGGTCTTGAGTTTCTTCCGGTAACGAACACGTCACAAAATTCCTCATTATAATAATTCATATGCAGGATAAAGGGGGCGGGTTCTGGTTGAGTGAGTTAGTAGAGTAGAAACTCGTGGTCATGGTATGGGGGTGGGACATTTCAATCACAGGCTCGTTCTTACGTACTACAGCACGATTGCACCAAGCGTGCCACACAAGCCTTGAAAAGTGAAGCCAAACCGTCTCGATCGTCCCCCCGGTGGCCATTCCTAGTATAGGTCATAAACCCCGCCTCCCAATGTTATTCAACGGCACGTGAGACCAACTAAACAATTACACTTCAAATATATTTTTCCAAATATGATTTCTGTCAATTACTGTATGTTTTTAATCTCGCTGATGTTATTTCAAGTGTTTGTTTTTCGTTAGTTATTTGATACGGTGGTGGTGATGCCATGATTGACAGCTGTGATTGACAGGTTCTCTGAGTGAAGTAGTCACTGACGCTGACTTTTTTTCTGGATTTTCGGAGGACTGAGGAGATTGGAGCTTTAAATTTAATATCTAAATTTCTATAATTAATATAATTATAGCGTGTGCTTGCGATAGATTCTGTGAGCGTGAGGGCGGGGCTTTGTTTTCACCGCTTTACGTCCTGCTCACTAATGCGCATGTCTGGTCCCGATAATCACTTCCGCGCAGATGTCAGCGCCATATCGGGACACTGGCGGCTTCACTTCTGTCCTATGGAAGCGAGCGAAGGGGCGTCGTCCATATTTTTTTACAGTCTTGTACGTTCGCACTTGTACACTCTTCAAAAACGACGCTTTAAATCGCTTGACAAACTCAAAGATGTAAATGACATTTGTTTATATATTTGAAAATAAAATATACAGATTGTACTGAATGTCAACTTGCTTATTTATTTCTTAAGATTTCAACCACACAACTTTGCGATGCTGTTCGCGAATGTTCGTTGGAACGATGTTTTCAGGAAACCCCGACTCATTGAATGATCCGGATAACTACGCAACTGGCGACCATAGTTAGCAGATTGGGAAGAGATGAGCTGCGACAATGTCAAATATTATAAAAAAGTATGTGTTCTTTGAACATTCAAGCATGAAATCGTATTCGAGTAGAGCCCAAAAACAAAATCAAGACTTAGAAAACACTTGATCACTTGATCAACACCTGGCCTCTTTAAAGCTACACTGTGTGATTTTTACCCCCATCTAGCGGTGAAAAGGTATATGACCATCCAGTGAATATTAGTTTCTGTTCCTCTCAATTCCGATTTCGTTTTAACTCCTACGGTGGCCAATGTAGTCCAAGATTAACATGGCTTCCAGTTCGACCTCGTCCATGAGTGTTAACTCAAACGTAAACGCGAAAGGCAAAGCTTGAATTAACAGGTGTGTCCCTCTTTGGCTAATGTACTTCCAAGATGGAGGGGCAACATGGCGACCGACATTAGAACCCCTTACCCGTATGTGTTTTCAATGGCATATTATACACTCACGAGAATACTTTATTACTTGAACGAAGTAAATATACATTAATGAGCACATATATTTTTGAAAGAACTAAGTGTTTTTAGCTAAGAATAAACTAAAAGAGTTACACAGTGCAGCTTTAAAGACATTTTAACAAGTAGTGGCATATTATGAGTTGTCACTTTTTAGCAAATTGTTGTGTATAGATGCTCTATGGATTGTTTGTGGTCTTTAAAGTCACAATGAAACAGAAGTAGGAACAGCTCTTCCATGTTGTGGCGTACATCAGAGTGAAATAGATTATTGAAAAAGAAGAAAGTGTGGGACTTGATTCAATCCATCGGTTGTTGATTGGATGGCTGCAGATCGGCTGAATGCGAATTTGCAGACGAGAAAGGGGCGGAGTTTAAGTGGACGAAACGATTGGACAAGCCAATTATGATTTTCACCTTGTGGATAATTAAATGGATGAAATAATCTCAACCTTGCATTGAGGACAAAATCTGGTTTTAATATGGGAAATCTCTAATGTTGCGTGGCGATTCTTAAACCATGTTTGCATGCTGTGGACCAGCTCAGTTTTCCTTGAGAACAACATGACTGTGTTGGTCCACCAGCTAGACCAGTATAAACCAGCCTGGGACCAACATGGGATTAATGCAAGTGAAACTCTTTTATCATCTCTCCTATTGAAACTCGACTGATTTTGAGACTCATGCGCTCTTACCGAGGGGTCTTCACCATTTGATCGTTAGGTTCAGTGTTTTGGTGGGGGGGATTACAGGAGACAAAGGCTTTACTTTAGGTCAGGCACTGAAAAAGGCACACCGCTGAAGAGGTCCTCCCCCGACTTCAGGACTGATTTTACACGCTTTTTGCTTTTTCACACTGCCTGAATCAGAGGTGCAAACAAAAGAATGTCTCTCTTATTGGGGGACTCTTGAGAGGGAAAACCAGCGAGGGAAGGTGACCCCTGACCTCACATTTACTAAACGTGTCTCCCGGTGTCCCGAATAAGAGGGGTGATGGGAAAGGTCAAAATACGTCACTGTGAGTGATGTCAGAGCTGTCAGGAGCTCTTGCCTTGAGTCCAAGACATCAGCTGTGTCTAAGATTAGGGCCCGGTCTCTATTAAGGGACCATATTTGCCTACTGGCAATTGATTGACAGCACTTTAAAACAGCACTTTTTTCTAACAATTTATGAACACACAGCATGTTGCCTAATTATACTTCTGTATATTATTTTTTTTGTACATTTTTAAGAATATAAATCAGTGTGAACTGATATTAAATGCATGTTAATTTAAATTTACATTAAGTGCTATTAAGTGCTTTTGACTTAAGTACATCTTCATATGTAATTTCATAATTTCTTCTGTTGTCTTTGTCACAAATATATTAAAATATACTTTAAATGTAATGTTGAATAACACACTACAGTTAAAGTTATAATCAAATGCTTAAGTATGTTACCCTGCTTTGGTGGTCAACACATAAAAATAATTATTAAAACTTGATTTAAAATGTACTTTAAAGCAAAACTTTGAGAAACGTGCACTTTTTGGTACAGTCAGCCATTTATTATTGCAAAATAAAACCCAATTTTTTTAAGGGTGAATCATCTGTATTATGTTTTGTACCCAAACTTACAAGAAATTATATTTGACATCAAGTAAACGAAGCCTTTTTTTTTTTACACATACATTTTTTGCCGTGGTGACAATATTTCATTGGTGAAGTATTTGTATTTATGGTAATACAAATGTATTGTAAAACGAAAAATAATAATGTGAATAACTCACTCAAATTAAAATGTCCCCACACAGTATTGGTAGAAATTTGCATGTTAATTTAAATTTACATTAAGTGCTATTAGCTGAACATTTGAGTGCTTTTGACTTAAGTACATCTACAAATGTAATTTCATAATTTCTTCTGTTGTCTTTGAGACAAATATATTAAAATATACTTTAAATGTAATATTGAATAACACACTGCAAATAAAGTTATAATCACGTACTTAAGTATGTTACCTTGCTTTGGTGGTCAACACATAAAAATAATAATTAAAACATGATTTAAAATGTACTTTAAAGCAAAACTTTGAAAAACGTGCACTTTTTGGTACAGTCAGCCATTTATTATAGCAAAATAGATAAATTATTTATTTATTTGTTTATTTTACATAAGGGTGAATCTCATCTGCATCATGTTTTGTACCCAAATTTACAAGAAATTATATTTGACATTAAGTTTTTTTTTTGACAATTTTTCATTGGTAAAGTATTTATGGTAATACAAATGTATTACTGTATTTACGAAAAAATAATAATGTGAATAACTCACTCAAATTAAAATGAACCCACACAGTAATGGTAGAAATTTGTCAGCCAAAGTAATTGTAAAGAAAATATCAGGTTTCATTTTCTTTGTCCAAAATATAATTTCGAATTTCTTTCTTTCAATATTTGATGTGAAATGATGTAAATAAACTGATATTAATAAATAAATAAATAAAAACAGCCATTTAGTTGCTTGCATTTACCTCAAGCCCTGGTTCATTTCCAACCCTTCTCTGCACATTTTGGCCAACTAGTGCACTAATGACTTGTAACACTGTTAACTGACTTGTCCGGGTGACATATGGGCCTGTAAAAAGGGAGTGCGCTCATTTAGTAGTACCTGCCACAGAAACAAGGGTGCAGACCGTTAAAACGCCAGTGTTGGGATTGTTACTCGGCACCCTGATGACGCAGTAAGACACTGTATTGTCCCGGGACACAAAGGCATCTATTTAGGTGTGGGGTATTCACTGAGTGTCCGGCTGGGTTGGAGGAATTCCTCGGCCTCACGCAGGGCCCGCCTGCCTAATCTACCGCTGGATGGGAGGGGAGGAAGTTGCTTGGTGGTCTTCTCCTTAGCGGAGTAATTTATGACCATCCAGAGGTCTAACATTGCAGAAAGTAGGAAGAGGAGGAGAGACATTGCGGAAAGACAAAGACAAGGGGGTGTGAGACTTTAAATCAAGATTGGTGATGGTTTGACTCGCAATCAATATGAAAACATTGTAACTATTATGCTGGGGGTTGAGCTCCGGAAATGACAATAAAGCTAAAACTATGACGGCATCAGTTTTCAACATTGATAAAAACCATAAATGCTTCTTGAGCAGCAAATCATCATATTAGAGTGATTTCTGAAGGATCATGTGACACTGAACACAGCAAAATCCCAAGTTGTTAAATTAACACTCAGAAGTGTGAATTATATAAACTCTGAGCTGAGTGTTAAATGAACACTGAAGGAGTGTTAAAGTTAATGAAATTTTTAAGTGAATAATTGAGTGATGATTGAGCATTATTGAAGACACTTGATGTTAATAAGCAGAATCGCTGAAGGAGAAAAACGGAAACCGAAAGTCACCATTATGGTGATCAGTGTTTGCTTTAGTTGGGCTCTTGACCCTCAAGTCATTAACTTTAGATTTTGTTTCGTTGAAGTATATGAGTTAAAACAGCCAAATGAACAAATATAAAAGGTGATCTGATGATGATGGTTGTGTTTTAACATAATCAGTATCTCACAATCATTTGACCTGAATCACTGATTGCATCTAGAGCCTAATTTCTGCGTTAGGTTTAGTTTATTAATTATACCAGCGGTGACCTTGTCCAGCATCATATTTTTAATGTTTACAATGTATTCAAAATTATTTCTCAAAAGTTTCTCTTATACAAATTTTTCTTCTACTCAATTTTCTTTAAGACACACAGACATCAATAATTAGCCTATGTATCTCAACAATGGTAACAATTATTAAAGGATTTAGTTTTTACAGTGTATTAACAGAGGCTTGTCATTTCTTGGTTGAACAGGAAGCTCCTCCTCAGTACTACAACAGCCGACAGACTCTAGTCGCTTCATCTGATTTTGAGCAAACACGCGACACAGGTCACGATAACGTCAATGCACAGGTAAGCGCTATGAAAGAACCCGCATCCTTACACACTGTATTTCACCCTCTGAGTCTGCCATCATTTACTCACCTACATGTCATTATAAACCTGTATGACCAATAAACAATCAAAATACGTTTCCTGAATGGAAAGATATTCGGTTTTATTGTATGTTGTCATTGTCTTGACGGAATAACATTGGTAAAGGGTGAAAGCTTGTCGTCATTACTCTCAGTTCCTCATTTCATCAGTTTTGTTTCTGCTTGTGGCTGTCAGTCGGGTTCTGTGTTCCTCATCGGTGTGCCCAGCAGCTACTACCTGACGTCACCGGAGCATCCTCATCCCCGTCTGCCCTCGTACGAGAGTGTGCGCAAGAAAGACAGACAACGGCAGATCCACATGATGATAGCCGACCGCTTCGGCCTCGGCGGAACTATTGTGACAGAGGTGACTCATTTAGCCATAGAAATTACATTCAGTGTTGGGATGTGTTAAGTGAAGTATTACTTTTAACGCATTACTTTTACATTTACACCAAATTATCTAAGATACTTTTTACAAACAAGTAAGGCAAGTTACTTTTCCTTCCACATGTGTTATATCTACCGTACAGGCCTAAATTCACATTTCCTTTACCCTAAAGTTTATTCATTTCACTTTTGGTGTGAAATGGCCTTTACATTTACCAAAAATATAACTTTTGCTCACTTTTTTTACGAACAGTAACCGAGTAGTTACTTTTTTCAGGGAGTAAAGCAATATTATAGCGCATTACATTTAAAAGTAACTTATCCTCTAAGTAAAAAGCAAAGCATTTTTATTTAAACGTTATATTAGCAAATTTTTTATATAATTTGTATGTATAGAATCGAATATTTTTTCCCATAATCATATCATTTTAAAGAAAATCTGTTTAATGAAAGTCTGTTGCAGCAATGAGTTGCCGAGGCAGGACCTAGGCTATACACAACAGTCACTTTATTTAACAATAAACACGCAGGAGAAACACAACCAACTAAAAATAAACGAGAACGGACCAAGAATGACTCAAACTGAGGACTATATACAGAGTAATTAAAGAGCTAAACAAGACGCAGGTGGTTCAAATCAAACAATGCCATGACGACAAATGAGAACCTTCTAGAAACAAAAAGAAAACAAATGATTTACAAACTAAGGCCGTGTGTCCACCAAAGTGTTTTTAGCCAGCTGAAAACGACAGACGCTCTGCTGAAGACGCTGTGCTTTGGACGCTTGTTTTGAGTGTTTTGGCAGCGCAGCGTTTTTTCCGTTGAGACGTTTCGTTGCAATGATACAGAATATCCGCAGCACAGTTTACTTGAAACTGATTTCGCATCAGATCATTTGTTTCACACTAAAAATGTATTTTTCATCTATTTTTGTTCGATTAGCTCTGCTGGTTGATGTCGTCGTACAGAAAGAATGTTGTGACAGTTGGTCAGAGTGGTTTAGTCCCGCCCCTCCTCCACTGTGATTGGACGGTTGGGTAAAAAGTGACAGTTATGAGCGCGGTGTTTTATCCAAAGTTGAACATTTTTCAACTCACGACGACCAGTAAAAAATGCTGGGCGCTCGGCGCTTCAGCGTGAAAAAAACGTTCAGTGACTCGTTACACTCATGCCGTTTAAAAAACGCGGCGCTCTCATTGAAAACAATTGAAAAAGTACGCCAGGCACATGGAAAAATGCTTTGGTGGACACACGGCCTAAGGCCATGTTTACACGAGAACGCTCGCGGGTGAAAACGTAAAATATTTTATCGGATGTGCCTTTCGTTGGGGCTTAAAAACGCTAAAAAGTGAAACCACCCTCTAGAGTGAAAATCTTAAAAATGCTCCACCGTCGCGTTCCCGTCTAAGGCCTTGTGTCCACCAAAGCGTTTTTAGCCAGCTGAAAACGGCAGACGATCTGCTGAAGACACCGTGCTTTGAGAGCGTTTTGGCAGCGCAGCGTTTTTCGTTGCTATGATACAGAATATCCCCAGCACAGTTTACTTGTAACTGATTTCGCAGATCATTTGTTTAAAAAAAAAATATTTTTCATCCATTTTGTTCGGTTAGCGCTGCTGGTTGATGTCGTTGTACAGAAAGAATGTTGTGACAGTTGGTCAGCGTGGTTTAGTCCCGCCCCTCCTCCACTGTGATTGGACGGCTGGGTAAAAAGTGACAGTGATGAGCGCTGCGTTTTATCCAAAGTTGAACATTTTTCAACTCACAGCGTGAAAAAAAAACGCTCAGTGCCTCTTTACGTTCATGGCGTTTAAAAAACGTGGCCCTCCCATTGAAAACAAACGCCAGGCGCGTGGAAAAACGCTTTGGTGGACACATGGCCTAAAGGGTAAAAACGCAAACGTCTGCTAGACAGTGATGGTTGTACGCAGGCGCGCGGACTTGTTGTTTTGTGGCAGTGCTTCACATCGCCACCTAGCAACCTGGAGTGCATACTACATCGAATTTCACACACTTTTGCATCACCGTCTAAACGCAGAATAAAAATTGATAACGCAACGCCACTTTTGCGTTTTCTCTTCAGATCGTTTCCGTGTAAACATAGCCTGAGTGTTACACAAGTATGACTGGTCATGAATTTACCAAATGACCAATTGCATTATTGAGCCTTGTGGATCGCTTGTGAAAATTAATTTGTTAAATAGACCTTTTGAAACTGTTACACCACTGGACCTTTGAAATTAACTACTAAAATCTAAGTTAATAGCATCTAATATATATATATATATTTTTTTTTTTTTTTTTTTACAAATGTATACAAATACACATTCGGATATACACTTTTGATAATGGGGGAACAAAAAATATTCACGTTAGTTTGGCAGCTGCTTTATTGAAGGCCAGCTATGACAGTTTTGTCTATTAGCAGTGTGTGGCTGCAGCGTAAGCTGGTTATCTGCGGCAGGTGTGGTCTAACTGAATTAAGAAAACAGGTTTTCAATATGAATGACCCTCAATTTTCTGCTCCGTAACATGATCATGCGTCATGTAAATGGCCATTCACTGCCGCACCGACAGGCCCAGTCTCCCTCACCTGCGCTGATGGCGTGACGCATGCATGGTGACTTTGTGCCAGGAAACGCATGAGTACACACACTAAGGGAAATTGATGCACATCAAACACAATAACTGTCTTGAAAGGTAAACATTGGCCGAGAGAACGACTCTTTGTCCGTCTGTCCTCCCCTTCACTCTCCCAAGTTTCAATGGGAGGATCGATCTCTCACCAGTTAACCATATTCCTGAGCTAAGTGGGATTGTTCTCCATCTAAAAGCCACAGTTTTGTCTGTCCTATAATAGCTCTGTTTATTTTTAGGAGGCTAAAGAGAAGGCTCGGAGCTCAAAGATGAATCGTCATAAAGAGATAGGGAAGGTGAAAGCTGAATTTGTTTAAATAAATGTTAAGTACTGTATTATGAATTAGCATAGTGCAAAGGTCTTTATCTTGCGGGAAAGTACTGACCTGCTAAGCTGCAGAATATTACATAATGAGAAAATATATTTCGGGAACGCTTTATGTATAATGCATCGTAAAAGTAATGCATTAATTATGCTTTGTAATGCACCGTATCGTGCATTCTGTGATTTCACGAGTACTGTGAATCGTAATACATTGTTAAACCTTTATAAAGTTAATGCAGGAAAACACACACAGCCAGACACAGACAATTTCAGATGTAACCAAGAATGTGCAAATATAATGCTTTTTAACTTTGGTTACAATTATTTATGAAACGATTGAATGCGTAAGGAATAATTGACGACAGGCCGTTGAATTTTTTGAATGATTCAACGGCCTGAAGTCAATTATTCCGCTTATACTACAGTTACCACACCTCAAAACATTGTTCAGATGATGCATATCAAGACGTTTGTCATTTTTTTTTTGGACTAATTTCCTACACATCTAATCCCATGCCTCCGTTGCTAATTCCAAAACGTCATTTTAGTCGTGACCACAAGGCGGCCGTGTCGGATTCTGCAGTCAAACGCAGTTGATCTCCACCGACTCCCTCGTTTTGACAGTTTGTGAAATAGGGTTCGATTTTTAACCCTCAACTTTGTTTTTTTTCCTGCATGAAGCCTGAAGACAATTTTTTTTAAAGTTTTTTTTTACCCAGTGATTATTTATTATATTTATTACATTAATTTCTTAATCCTATAGAGGGAATGCATTGACGTCACTTTCCCGCCGGAACAACCCCCCTCAGCCTGACTTGAGTGGCAAAAGATCTGCTGCGTGACTGGATTTAATAGGGGAAACTGCGAAAATGCGACTAAAACGAACAATTTTTATCAATTTAAACTAAATGTTGGACTCAATATAGTGTTCCTTACAACTTACTAAAGATCCAGTGATCCATGGATATTGACATGCAGCCAGGAATCGTGTTGCCTGACATTTACGTTTGCCTGATTTCGATACCGGGGAAATAAAAGCAATATAGACCTAAACATAGAGAAAATTTGCCTGTGAACGCTTTATATAAATACAATATAGGTCGGTCTAAATCTGGGTGATCACTTATATCAGTGTTATATATAGCCTATATATATCATCATATCGTCCAGCCTTAAAACTTTATAGTTTTTTCTTGGTCAGTGTTTATTAAAAAACATCCAATAATGCTGAATATGCAATGATGAATATTTAATTGATGAGTTTATATATAACAATACAAAATATCCGGGTATGGTTTTACAGCTAAATTCAGCACATTGACACAAAATGATAACTGCAAATCCCCCTTTCGCTGACTGAGTCCAGTTGTTTCTGTGAATCGCAGCGATCCATTTGCTCCTCTTTCTAAACAGTTTGTAAAAATATACCTCTAATTTTTGTCAAATCTAGTAGTACAGTCAACCGCAAAGCTCTTTCCCACTTTATATGTGTTGTGTTTGTTTTACGCGGAATTCACGCTAACAACAAATATAGCCGCTCAGTCTTTTTCCCACTCACTGCGAGGAACTGCAGGCACTCCGGCCGACGGTGACGTCACGCGCATACCCTCTATATGTAATTCATGAAGCACTTTCCAAGTTTTGTACTTTTGTTTTTTTTTTCAGCATTTATCTTGTGTGTCAAACATATGTTTAAGTCATGCGTTATCTCTGTTTTTACCACAGCTGCCTCCCACATACGAGGAAAGCATTCGTCAGTCCGTCCAGTCCATTGACATTCTGTCTCTCGAGGAGCGTCCGGTGACGGTCTGTGAGGCTGGGACAGATTTGCCTGCTTATGAAGCTCTACCTCCCATCACGGACTCACAAGACCCTGTTAATTAAACGCACTCACGCAAAGGGAAGAATGCGCTCCGTCCTCGCGGGGAAATGAACAGCTGTTGAGCTATCGTCGCCCAGACAGCTGATCGCTCAGCCTGACGTTGGAGCAGACGTGTGTGTGTGGATACGCTGTGCTTGCAAAAGACACCAACATATGATAAGACTTGACCTATGCAACTGTTGCACACCTCGAGAGGAGAAATATAACGCATCACTACTGGAAAAAGGGAGAGAACAAGAATATGCAAGAGCTGTATCTGTCAAAACCAGCATCAAACTGACATGTTTGTGACATTTCCATGACTTTTCCATGACTTCCATGAGTTTTTTTTTATATAAATATAATTGATACTAACTATATGCACACATACACACATTCAATAACACTGTAGTGACATTTATTAAGACTGATGTTTAATTTTTCACAGAGATGGCCGGTTCATCTCGTACCAAAGTAGCAATTTATGTACTGTACCGATTTATATGCTTAAAAAGCCACGTGAAGCCATGTTTTGGACATTACAGGGAAGATTACTTGTTTTTGCAATACTTTTTTTGCCGTTTCATCATTTCTAATCATTATTGTGCTTTTGTATGAGGGTTATATTGTTCTTCTTTTTATGTGCAAAATTAGATTCTTTAGTCAGAGCGAATTTTATCATTATTTTAGGCGGTGAGAATTGAAATTAGCTTGAATTCAATTCAGTTTTTCATCAGTTTTTCCTTTGTAAATATATCGATCGACCAAATAATGCCTTGCTGAAATTCTGTTTATGGAATCTCTCTTCTTGAATTACCATGAATGTGCTCATTTTTTCCCTACTGTAAATAAAAGTGACTATAAAACCAAAATACATAACTAAAACATTGCAAATATTACAAAAATGTGTCATTAAAAGGTGTAAAAGTCACTCGTTTTTCTAAAGCAACACTGCCCAACAGCGACACCTGCAGGTATAGTTGCAGTGGGTTCTTTAAATACTGATACATGCAAATTATCCGTACTGGTACTTCTCGACCTCAGTGCTGCATCTGACACTGTCGATCACGACATACTTCTTGACTGGAAAACTGGGTGGGGCTTTCTGGGATAGTCCTAAAATGGGTCAGGTCATACTTAGAAGGGAGAGGTTATTATGTGAGTATAGGAGAACATAAGTCTGAGTGGATAGGTCCTGTTCAACCTGTACATGCTCCCAATGAGCCAAATAATAAAAAAGAACCACGTCTATGCAGACGACACACAGTTCTACTTAGCCCTATCGCCTAAGGACTACAGGTTACAGGAACAAAGTTCTCAAGGTGAATGCATAGCTTGACGCTAGGGGTCTAACAACTAAAAATCAAGTCATGAATGGTGTGTCTCTAGAGTCAGACCTTGGTTTCAATAGTCATGTCAAAGCAATAACTAAATCATATCATCTGAAAAATAAGAATTAGATGCTTTGTTTCCAGTCAAGACAAGACCGAGCACGATGATATTATGGATGTCTCATTTGATCTTGGATGTTTTAAGCAACGTACGAAGAACGGGCCCCATGTCTCATTGTTTTCATATGTTCATGTTTTAATTTGTTTATGTTCATGAGTTCATATTTCGAAATAAAGTTAGATATTTACTTTGTATCTGTTCACTTTTGGATCCAATAAAACTGCACTTGTGTAGTTCAACTCGCTTTACACTTAAATTGAATCTTAGGCTATGTTTACACGGAAACGATACTGAAGAGAAAACGCAAAAGTGGCGTTGCGTCATCACGTTTTATTCTGCGTTTAGACGAGCGCATTGTGTGTGAAATCCGCGTGCAAACGGTGACGCAAAGTGTGTGAAATTCAATGAAGTATGCACTTAAGGCGGCTAGGAGTGCATACTACAACAACACCAAGTCCACGCGCCTGCAGACTTTTGCGTTTCTACCGTTTACACGGGAACGCGGTGGTGGAGCGTTTTTAAGATTTCCACTCTGGAGGGTGGTTTCACTTTTTTGCGTTTTTAACCCTCAAAAACGCCATCGCTGTGTAAACGAAAGGCACATCCGATAAAATATTTTTACGTTATCACCCGCGAGCGTTCTCGGGCCTTATTTTCACGTTGTTCTTCATCTTTCAATTGATGTAAATCAGCAAAAGAGAGAAATGTGTCTGTAGTCTGGGCTGAACGAGAGATCTGGCATTAAAGGTCAGACATGAGCTTTCCAAACACGAATCTGTTGAAAACATGATGTACAGTAAATGGACTGAATTTATCAGCGCTTGCACAGACCCAATGGCCACCAAAGTGCTTTACATATTGCCTCACATTCACACACTGATGGGGGTGTCAGCCATGCAAGGCTCTCACACACACACACAGCTGGGGTTAGGTGTCTTGCGTATGGACAACTTGACACTTGGTCAGGTGGAACTGGGGATTGAACCACCAACCATACGGTTTGTAGACAACCTACATGAACCACTGCCACCCCTCAGTAAATATAAAGTAATATAAATATATTCACGACTGATGAATCTTAACCCAGTTAACGTACGAAAAGCTGGATTTGACAATCATATTCTGTTTTGAAAATTTAACAATTAGCACTTTTGGCCTTTTAAAAATACTCCAACTGCCCATCATTACACTTCATTTCTTGAACAAACTCTCAAAAAACTGCCATTATATTAAATGAGTTCACTTAAAAAAAAACACTTTTGCTGATAGTTTACTCACGTCATCCAAGATGTCCATGTCTTTCTTTCTTCAGTCGAAAAGAAATTAAGGTTTTTGATGAAAACATTCTGTTATGTCTAGGTTCTGATAATCATGAAGACAAGAGACTTGTAACTTCTTCAACGTTTATTCAAACCCACAGGCAAGGCAACAGTGCCACACGGTCACATAATTAGACAGCAGGTGCAACACCCTCCTTCTTCTTCTTCTTTGGGTTTTAACGGCAGCTGGCATCCATTTAGTTGCATTACTGCCACCTTCAGGCTTTACTTATCCTTTATTTCCATTCATACTATATCCTCCTATCTAATCCAGTCTCCCTCAGATAACCTAATATCCATTTCCTAGTACCTCCACGCTTTCTCCATACTCTAATAAACTTTTTACATTGCTATCTACCCGCCCTATTTTTTTTAATTGTGCTATCATTTCTTGTCTTTCTACATTATATTGTCTGCATTTTATAAGTATATGTTTTACTGTTTCCATCTCCTGGCACTGTTCACACATTCCTGTTGGATGCTTTCCTATAATTAAAAGTGTACTGTTAAGGTTGCTATGTCCAATTCTCAGCCTGCTAATTATCATCTGTTCTTTCCTGTTTGTTCCCCTATTTCTTGATATACCTACTTTGCCTTGAATTTCATGTAAATGTCTTCCTTTTATTGCATTATCCCAACTCTGTTGCCATTGTTGATTTATACTTTTCCAAACTATGCTTTTCCCCTCTGACTTAGATAGTTTAATATTGACTTCTACATCTGTTTTTTTAACTGCTGGTTTTGCCACCTTATCTGCTTCCTCATTCCCCTGAATGCCTGAGTGTGCAGGTACCCATAAAAAATTGACATGCTTCCCTTGTCTTGTTATTCTTGTGTTCATATTTAAGACTTCATACAGCAAATCTAAGTGACTTTTAGTTATGCAAGTCTTCATACTTATAAGAGCTGACAGAATCACTACATATTACTATTTCCTTATCCCTACATTGTTCTGTCCACTCCAACGCCATTAGAATTGCAAACAGTTCAACTGCAAACACACTCAAACAATCCGATGTTCTTTTGCTTAATTCCACCTGATGCAACACCCTCCTTTCTTACTCTACACCTTTTATAGGTAACATCATGTGAACTACAGCGCCATCTCCTGTCAAGTACATAAACACAACACATTCTAGGATTTTTCTCCATATAATGGACTTTACTGGTAACCAAACGGTTCAAGCCTTCAAGGTCCAAATGTCACTTTCAGTACAAACTGCAAACTGATCAAAGGGCTTTAAACGACACCAGACGATGAATAAGGCTCTTATCAAGCGAAACTATCGCTCATTAAATAAATAACAAAGTTTAAGTTTTATAAGCTCAAATGGTCGCCTTGCTCTGTTCTGCGATGCGCGTTCGTGACTCAACTGTTTGAACTCGTTCATCAAAATGAACAAATCTTTTTCCGAGTCAATTCATTCATTTCGTTTGTTAAATCAACCAAATAAAACGAATAACGATTTGTTCATTTTGATGAACGAGTCCGAACAGGAGAGTCACGAACGCACATCACAGAACAGAGCAAGGCGACCATTTGAGCTTATAAAACTTAAACTTTGTTTTTTTTTTTTTTTTAAATGAGTGATCGTTTCTCTAGATAAGACCCTTATTCATCGTCTGGTGTCGTTTAAAGCCCTTTGGACAGTTTGCACTGAAACTGTCTTTTGGACCTTGAACCGTTTGGTTCCCAGTTGAAGTCCATTATATGGAGAAAAATCCTAGAATGTATTCATCAAAAACCTTAATTTCATTTCGACTGATGAATAAAAAGACATGGACATCTTGGATGACATGGGGGTGAGTAAATTATCAGCAAAAGTTTTTTTTAAAAGTGAACTACTCCTTTAAAGTCTACATGTTTCATGTATCTGTATCATGAATCTAAAGACACACACTTCAGTTTCTCACACAGATCAGTGTCTCTCTCTGCTGGAGATCATGAGTATTACAGCAGATCAACAGAAGGTCACATGATCATCTTCATCATATCGCATTGATATGTTTTCATCAGAAACCTACTTACATTAAGTTTTTTTTAACCATATCCCGAGATACTTGAAACAGTCCACTCTCTCTAAATGTCTTAGTTTAAGTTGAATCTGTCTGAGAATTTTCCTCTGTGAAAAAACAGACTTTGGTCTTTGCCACTGAAAACCTAAAATTCCTCTAGTATTTTCCTCATTATATATTCTATATTTCTTCCCTTTTGCCACACAACATGTCATCTGCAAATAATGCAGCACTTATATATCTTTCAGCTTTACTAAACACTTCAGTCATCATAATTGAAAACGGATCTGGACTCACTATACTCACTTCCCTGAGGAGCTCCATTTTCCTCCAAAAACTTTAAACTAAATTCTTTCCCTATTTCTATAGTGATCCAAAAATCAGTTAAAAAGATCTAACTTCTGTAAGGTCAGGAAAGTCACTTCTGAAATGTAAGGCCATGTTAAAAGCACATATTTTAAAGACTTCCTGGGCATCTTCATATGATGGGTGTTTGTTTGATCATTACTTCCTGAGGATGACATCCCACTTGTAGTCTTTGGCGACTTCAACATTCATCTAGAGAAGCCGTATGCTGCTGACCACATCTCTCTCCTAGCCTCGTTTGATCTCAAACGGCTCATCACCACAGGTACCCACAAGTCAGGCAACCAACTAGACCTGGTCTACACACGCAATTACATCACAGACAATATCCTAGTGAAACCTCTCAACTTCTGAGATCATTTTCTCATTACCTTCAATCTACAACTTACTACCCACGCACCACCATCTCCACTGCCAGTTACTTTCAGCCGAAACCTGCGCACACTTTCTCCGTCCCATTTCTCCTCTGCTGTGTTGTCTTCTCTTCCCTCACCCCCGCATTTCTCATCTCTGGATGTGAATAATGCAACAGATACTTTATGCTCTATTCTGACTTTTTCTTTAGACAACATCTGCCCTCTCTCCACCTGGCCAGCACGCGTTACTACAGTACCTCCAACCCCTGGTTATCTGAGGTTCTTCGTGAACACCGGACTGAACTCAGGGCAGCGGAGAGGAAATGGCGCAAATCAAAAGACACATCTGACCTCAGTAGGTACCAACCTCTGCTCTCTGCCTTTTCCACTGAAGTTCATGCTGCGAAATCTTCATACTTCCACAACAAGATCAACAGCACCTCTAACACAAGTTCACTGTTCAAGACATTCAACGCTCTCCTCTGTCCACCACCGCCACCCACCTCCTCACTAACTGCTGATGATTTTGCTAACTTCTTCACTAACAAAACTACAACTATCAGAAGTCAGTTCTCATCGTCACGCACACAGGAACCCAGACTACCCTCTCCCCCAGCCAACAACTCCCTCTTCTCCTTCACATCACTAACCAAGGAAGAAGTATCTAAGCTTCTCCTCTGCACTCATCCTACCACCTGCCCTCTAGATCCCATCCCATCACATCTGCTCCAAGCAATCTCTCTTACACTTCTTCCAGCTCTCACACACATCATGAACTCATCCCTCCTCACGGGCATTTTCCCTACAGCATTTAAGTAGGCTCGGGTAACTCCACTGCTTAAAAAAATCAACACTGAACACATCACTCTTAGTAAACTACAGACCTGTCCTCTCTCCTACCATTCATTGCAAAAACACTTGAACGAGTTGCTTTCAACCAAGTATCATCTTTCCTGTCCCCGAAACAATCAGCTGGATGTCAACCAATCAGGCTTCAAGAAAGGGCATTCAACCGAGACTGCATTGCTGTCAGTCTCAGAAGATTTGCGGATGGCTAAAGCTGCTTCCAAATCATCAGTCCTTATCCTCCTGGATCTGTCTGCTGCATTCGACACTGTGAATCATCAGATCCTTCTGTCCACCGTCTCAGCACTGGGCATCACAAGTACTGTGATAGATCCTTCAGGGTCACATGGAGAGGTGAGGTATCCAAAGCACATCGACTCACCACAGGGGTTCCCCAGGGTTCTGTTCTTGGACCGCTCCTCTTCTCCATTTACACCACATCACTGGGACCCATCACACAGGCACATGGTTTCTCTTACTATTGCTGTGCTGATGACACCCAGATCTAACTCTCATTTCAACCAGATGATCCCACAGTAGCTGCACGTATCTCAAGCTGTCTGGCGGACATCTCGGCATGGATGAAGGAACATCACCTGCAGCTCAACCTGGCTAAGACTGAGCTTCTCGTCCTCCCTGCTAATCCGTCTCTACAGCACGACTTCACTATCCAGCTAGATCCTTCCTCAATCACCCCATCAAGGTCAGTCAGAAATCTTGGAGTCACCTTTGATGATCGGCTGACCTTCACAGACCACATTTCAAAGACAGCTAGATCATGCAGGTTTGCTATGCACAACATCAGGAAGATCAGGCCTTTCCTAATTGAGCATGCAACACAACTTCTCGTTCAGGCCCTCGTCATTTCTAGGATTGATTACTGCAATGCTCTTCTGGCTGGACTTCCATCATGTGCAACTAAACCTCTACAAATGATCCAGAAGGCTGCAGCTCGTCTGGTCTTCAACAAGCTCAAAAGGGCCCACTTCACTCCTCTGTTCATCTCTCTGCACTGGCTGCCACTCGCTGCTCGCATCAAGTTCAAGGTGTTCACACTTGTGTACAGATTGGCCACAGGATCAGCTCCCTCCTACTTCCATTCATTACTACAAGTCTACATCCCTAGCAGAAGCCTACGATCAGTCAATGAGCGATGGCTCGTGGTACCACACAGAGAGCCTCAAAATCACTTTCCAGAACATTCTCATTCACGGTACCATGCTGGTTGAATGATCTCCCCAACCTCATCATCCGGAATGCAGAATGCAGAATCCGGCACTGGCCAGCCCACATTACTCACTGGCCCGCCCAGGCACGTTTGATAAAAATATATATATTTTTTATTTATATGTATTATTCAAATGTATTTAAGACAATATATTAATACATACTTGATTTATTGTTGACTGCTGTGTATGTTTAATTCGTTTCCCAAATAAAATGGAACTGTCGAAGCAAGTTGTAGAAAGCCTCCCTCCAGAACGTTATTCGTTGCTGTGGGTTCCGACAGGAAAACTCTTAGCGGCATCGGCGCCACAATAATGGCTAAACAACTTTCTTTAATGTGCTATTTGGAAAAAGCAAGATTTGAGGAAGAAGACACGCTACTGCCTTCATCTACCGAGTCCACACAGGCCAGTTCTTCAGACTCATTACTCCAGGAGAAGACTAGTCCGGTGCTTGTGGCGGCTGCTTCTTGCTCCCTCTCTCCTGGTCTGCCTGACGCGGGTTTAACCGCCGATCTAACTGCAATATTATTATTTTAGCTTACTTTACTTTCGGGTGAACTGTCTTTGCACTGCTGACTAACCTGAATAAATAGACAAGTTATTGTCTATACTGGTTTGTCCAGCCTTTATTGAGCTCTGTTGGTTGAACATGATGATTTGCCAAATATAAAGGGAACTGTTTTTGCAGTTTGTCTATTAGGCTCATTTTTCTACTCTCTAAGGTTAATTATTATTGAAGTAATTTTTTATATGAAAAACTATAGGCCCACTCACATTTTCACTGGCCCACCCAAAATACAATTTCTGCCTACGCCACTGCTGTCAGCATTTAAAAGACAACTGAAGGCTCTTTTCCGTGAGCACTTAACTTAAAAAAAATCCGTTTGTTTTAAATCCTTGCTTATCTGGTTTATGCTACCCCGTGCAATGTCTGAACTTTGTATTTTGAGCACTTGTGTTGTTTTTGCTTCTTCAGATGACTCGCTTGGTTTAGTCTTCGATTGCAAGTCGCTTTGGATAAAAGCATCTGATAAATGTAAATTTTCCTAGTCTTTTTTCCTCTCTCTGTACTTTTATTTGGGTTCAATTATTGTGAAGCACTTTGAGCAACAGGTGTTGCATTAAACATGCTAAAACAATTAAACTCTTAAGGCAAATTAATTTTTTTTTCATGTTTGTTTTATTATTGTGTTTGTTAAACAGGGAAAACAGCAATGGTAAAAAAAACGTTAATTGCATGCATGGGCTTCTTTATGGCCAGGAGGACCCCCCTTAGAACCAGAACATTGGGCATTAGGGTGAGTTCTTTGACAGTTTTCAGAACATACTGCGGGCTGTGCTGGTTCGGCCACAGGCTTCACTGGAGGCTTTGCTGGTTCGGCCACAGGCTTCACTGGAGGCTCTGGAGAACCCCTCTTAGGGCCAGAACATTGGGCATCAGGGTGAGTTTGACAGTTTTCAGCACATACTGCAGGCTTTGCTGGTTCAGCCACAGGCATCATTGGAGGCTTTGCTGGTTCAGCCAAAGGCTCCATTGGAGGCTTTGCTGGTTCGGCCACAGGCTTCACTGGAGGACCCCTCTTAGGGCCAGAACATTCGGCATCAGGGTGAGTTTTTTGACAGGTTTCAGCACATACTGCAGGTTTTGCTGGTTCAGCCACAGGCTCCATTGGAGGCTTTGCTGGATCGGCCACAGGCTTCACTGGAGGCGCTGGAGGACCCCTCTTAGGGCCAGAACATTGGGCATCAGGGTGAGTTTTTTTACATTTTTTAGCACATACCGCAGGTTTTGCTGGTTCGGCCACAGGCTCCATTGGAGGCTTTGCTGGTTCGGCCACAGGCTTCACTGGAGGCTTTGCTGGTTCGGCCACAGGCTCCATTGGAGGCTTTGCTGGTTCGGCCACAGGCTTCACTGGAGGCTCTGGAGGACCCCTCTTAGGGCCAGAACATTGGGCATCAGGGTGAGTTTTTTGACAGTTTTCATTACATACTGCAGGTTTTGCTGGTTCGGCCACAGGCTTCACTGGAGGCTTTGCTGGTTCGGCTACAGGAATCACTACAGGCTCTGGAGGACCCCTTTTAGGGCCGGAACATTGGGCATCAGGGTGAGTCTTCTGACAGTTTTCAGCACATACTGCAGGCTTTGCCGGTTCAGCTGCAGACTTCACTGCATAGATTCAGATAGTTTTAGTCAGTGCATTTAGGTCTTCGATGTAGAACACAAAACACGCAAAGCATGAACAGTAGGTTTTACCTACAGAAAGAATTGAATTTTGAGTATTATTCATCTATTAAATTTGTAAAGCAATCCTGTGCGTGAAACAGTGCTATCGGCTCAATACTTTTGACAAAAAGTAGCTTTACCAGACTACAGGAGTGTTGTTGTAATATTGTCAGTATTTGTAAGTCAGGTGTTTTGCACTGTGCGTCTCAAACTTGAAAATATTTGTACATTTATCTGCTTCAAATCAAGTTGAAATACCATTTAGAATTAAATGGTCGATTAGTTTTCAGACACAGAGTGCCGTAATAACCTGCCGCGCTACTAGTGAAGCGTGTTAATGAAGCAGATAGAAGATAGCCAGTTAATATGTTGTTCATAAGTTTACTTTTACAACTAATTGTATTGTACATATTTCGTAAGGCACCCATTTATGCATTTCTATGGGTCGCTGTGTAATCAAGCTAAAAGATCTTCTTACCTGCGACTCCAGCATGGTTTGTGCTCAAACATGCAGACAGACACAATAAAACAACACTCAACAAGTAGTGCACTCGAGCTGTCATCCTCTCGATCTACGATCTCACAACAATCAACTCTGCTAGCAGATGCACTGAATTAGTCAGCCAGGGGGACAGTGAGGCACACAAAACTACACTGAAAAGATGTGCAGCTGAATCCCTAAAGATAAATTGCTGTCTAAAGATTTATAGATCCAAGGAAGTCTGGGTAATTCCAACCCTGATGAAACTCACCTGCGTGTAGCTTTCTAGTAGCCTAATCTTGAAGACCTTGATTAGCTTGTTCAGGTGTGTTTGATTAGGTTTGGAGCAGTGGAGCTGCGTTCACGTCAGATGACATCAAGATGATAATAGGTGTGTTCGACATCAGCTGCGGCTGGATGTAAAAGCGATCGGCGAAAGTTGGCGCGTGCAGGCGGGGAGGAGCTAAAAAAGGAGACGTGAAGTCGGACACTTTCTGGTTCCTGTAGTGACCACTCACGTGGTCTCTGCATACTTTACCACATCTGAAGTGAAATAAATGCAATATTTGCCAAATACACAGATATTTCAGACACATTTTCATTCAATACTTTACTGCTAAAGCATTTGTTAGGGTTTCAAATATAATAACTTCAATCAGCCCTAAATGTATTCACAAAATAATGGGCAGCAGTTTCTTCAACAATAGGCTACTACAACAAAATAAGCAAGTTTCATCAATATCAAGATATTTATAGATAGATGAATTAAACGTGTCGTTATGCTTTAAGGTTTTGCGGTTGTGATAACGCGTCGTAAGTCACATGATAACGTCAACATGGCATATGTGCGGTTCGCATTCTGAGATTTGGTTATAGAGAGCCTAAGTCCCTCCCCTTCCGGTCGACTACCATGGGACCTTATTTCGAAAAAAATATGACTGGTAGTCAATGGCGAGAGACAACAAATATTTTGATCTGGTTTGAATTGTGCCCTGAATTACACATATGATGTTTGTCAATTTAAAAGATACATTTTAAAGTAAAGAAAGTCGCAGTTTGATGTAAAACCGTTGAGGTATAAGACTGTTAAAATACGTAATTACAAAGACTACAAACCCCAAAGGTGCACATTTTCTCTCAATGAATGAAGCTAACTTTACTGAGACTGTCTGTCATTGTTTCTACAGCCTTACGTTATAATCGTAACGTTACGCCGTCCTACCTGAGTGTTTTGTACCAGACTGCACACACACGAGCAGCGGATCTCGTTTCTCTTCCCGGGAGATGTAGTTCACAGAGCGATTTTCACATAATACTAAATGTTACTCTTCTGTTGTATGACAAACTGCGACGTTTTTGACTTTCAGAATTATCTTTTAAATTGACAAACATCATGTGTGTAATTGAGGGCACAGTTCAGACGGAATAAAAAGATAAGTTGTCTCTCGCCATTGACTATCATTCATATTTTTTCCGAAATAAGGTCCCATGAGGCGGAAGCGGAGGGGCGGGACTTAGGCTCTCTATAACGTACCTACTCTTTTAGTGCTCGTTGAGTAAGTACTTACTGAAATTAAGTACCTACTCTTTGAGTATGTGGTGTTGAATGCAGCCTGTGTGTGAAGTAAAGTGTGTGCGTGTGTGTGCGTGTGTGCGCGCGAAGCGGAAGCTCAGAAGCTGCTTTACAGACACGCCTATTTTATCACGTCACTCAAACACAGAAGCAGGAAACTATTTCAACTCTTCAGTTCAGAGAAAACGAAACTCAAGTATTGTTGAGCTGTTGTGTGTTTGTGTCTCTGTATTCGGTAAAATGGCAGAAGCCAGAATTTCTCAGGATGAGTTTATGTGTCCAGTGTGTCTGGATCTCCTGAAGGATCCAGTGACTATTCCCTGTGGACACAGTTACTGTAAGATCTGTATTACAGACTGCTGGGATCAGGAGGATGAGAAGAGCGTCTACAGCTGCCCTCAGTGCAGACAGACCTTCAGTCCAAGACCTGCTTTAGGGAAAAACACCATGCTAGCTGAAGTGGTGGAGAAACTGAAGAAGACTAAACTTCCTGCTGACTGTTACGCTGGAGCTGGAGACGTGGAGTGTGACGTCTGTACTGGAAGAAAACACAAAGCCGTCAAGTCCTGTCTGGTGTGTCAGGAGTCTTACTGTCAAACTCATTTTGACCGTCATGAGGAACTTTTCTCTCGTAAACCACACAAAGTGATTGATGCCACTGGACGACTGCAGGACATGATCTGCCGTAAACATGATAAAGAGCTAGAAATGTTCTGTATCACTGATCAACAGTGCATCTGTGTGTGGTGTAAAGAGAGTGAACATAAAAACCACAACACTGTATCAACTGCAGCACAGAGGACAGAGAAACAGGTATGAACTGAGAGATATTGATCACGCAGAAATGAAAGTGTCTTTATTTACTCACTCATTTACTCATGTTGGTCCAAACCGGTTTGACTCACTTTCTTCTGTGGAATATAAAAGATGATGTTTTGAAGAATGTCTAAATATCTATTTTGGTCTATACATTGAAAGTCAATGGGGAACAAAAGTTTCAAGCTCCACATAGGAGAAAAAGAACAAAAAAAAAAAACAAAAAAAAAAAACTAGTGGTTAAAAATGAAATATGATTAATTGTATTTACATGCACTTACAGTATAGTGTTCTTTAAATTAAAAGTATATTTAAAAAAAATAAAACTGTAATTGGAGATAATATAAAATTAATGAATTGAAAGCCCACTTAAGTAAAGAAAGTAAATTTTCATTACTTTCACTTTATAAATGCACTTTGTAATGTCAAATTAAAAATTACTTTAAAATACATTTTAACAATATTTACGTGACTCTTTTGTTGTGCTTTAAAGAAGCGCACTTATTTTGATGTGATGACTAACATGTAAAGTTGGTCATTGGTTTGTCCTCCAGAAACAGCTGAAGGAGACGCAGATGAAGATCCGTCAGAGAATCCAGCAGAGACAGAAAGATCTTCATCAGCTGAGAGAGGATGTGGAGTCTCATAAGGTGAGTCTGGAGAAGAAGAGAAGTGTGAGACGTCTCAGTTTGGACTCACTGAACTCACTGTGTGATTGTGATGTGTGTGTAACAGCGCTCTGCACAGACAGCAGTGGAGGACAGTGAGAAGATCTTCACTGAGATCATCCGCTCCATTGAGAGAAGCCGCTCTGAGGTCACACAGCTGATCAGAGATCAGGAAAAGACTGCAGTGAGTCGAGCTGAAGGACGACTGGAGCGACTGGAGCAGGAGATCAATGATCTGAGGAGGAGAGACGCTGAGCTGGAGCAGCTTTCACACACACAAGATCACATCCAGTTCCTTCAGGTAACAGAGATCTAGGAGAACAGGATCATTGTGGACTTGAGCAAGAGACTCACAGAGAAACATTTGATGAGAGCAGAATGAGCCGTTGACTGAGATGTTGTCAGGAATTCAGTCGAGTGTTGTGTTATCATATAATCATCAGTCAGACGCTCATCTGATCATCTTCTGTTTAAAGAGACGCACTTACAAAGCCCTGAGAAATGGACCATTAAAAATGAGCTGATTGTGTGAAAGTGCTGGATTGAAGCGAGTCACTGAAGAGAAGTCAAGTCTACAAGAGCCGCACAGATCTGATATAGTGCAGGTTATTGGCTGAAGTGTGGAGATGATGAGTTTTGATTTCTGTTTTCTGTAGAGTTTCAAGTCTCTCTCAGCTCCTCCTGAATCTACAGACGAACCCGACGTTCCCTTCGGTTCTCTCTCCTCTTTTGATGGCGTGAGAGAATCTGTCCGTCAGCTGAGAGACAAACTGGAGGATTTCTGCAAAGAAAAGATCAAGAAGATCTCAGACGGAGGTAAAGTCCTGCGCCTCCTTTATACACACGTGTGTGGAATGATCCCAAATCTGAACCTACAACAGTTTCTGAAATGTTCTTGTGATTTATAAAACATCCATAAAATGTGTGGTCGTACTGTAGGATGAAGTCCATTGGGATTTAGGATTGAATCCGATACGAGTGTTTTATATATGAGGCGTCTGGAGATGAATCTGTTCTCAGAAACGAGTCCTACATCATCTGATATCAGATTAGAAACGTCTTAGAAATCCATTTGATCTGTCATTTCTCTTCACACTGTTCATGTCTGTTTATTTCCACAGTCATTTTCACCAACATGAATCCCAAGACCAGGAACGACTTCCTACAATGTGAGTCACTAGAAAAGAAGCAGAAAAACTCACTGAGTGTGTTCATGTTCTTCCTGTAGAAGGAGAAATAAATCATGATAGAAGAGTTTTATAATTGATCATGTAAATGAGGATTTGCTCAGGATATCTGATCATCTGTACTGAGACACTGATGATACATTGAACATTGAGTCATGAAGAGTTCAGAGACATTAAAAGATCAGACAGATTCGTAATTCCTGTTTCTGATGTGTTTTCTCTCCATCAGATTCCCATCAGCTCACTCCGGATCTGAAGACAGTGAATAAACACCTCAGTCTGTCTGAGAGGAACAGAGTTATTACTCACACTGACACACAGCAGCCGTATCCTGATCATCCAGACAGATTTGATTATTTTCGTCAGGTGTTGTGTAGAGAGAGTGTGTGTGGACGCTGTTACTGGGAGATTGAGTGGAGTGGGAGTGTGTTTATATCAGTGTCATATAAGAGCATCAGCAGGAAGGGACGGGGTTATGAGTGTCTGTTTGGATGTAATGATCAGTCCTGGAGTTTGTTCTGCTCTTCCTCCAGATACACATTCAGACACAATAACAAACACACTCCTCTCCCTGTAAAGCCCATCAGCAGAAGAATAGGAGTGTATGTGGATCACAGTGCAGGAACTCTGTCCTTCTACAGCATCTCTGACACAATGAGCCTCATCCACACAGTCCAGACCACATTCACTCAGCCGCTCTATCCTGGGTTTCTGGTTGGTTCTGGATCAGTGAAACTGTGTTGATGTTTCAGAATAGACTGTAGAGAGATTTTACCCATAATACTTTGAGCTATATGCCAAATCAGTAACAGTGAGATATTACACAGACTTTTATTTTAATGTTCATGTACAAAGCTGAACTTCTGCTATTGAAATAACACGTCATAATAAATGTGTGTTTCACAGTTCTCTCAATTGTTAACAAGCATCGGTCGATACTGAAGAACAAGAAGTCTCTATCTTTCACACAGAATGCATTCAATGACCACATTTCCCAAAATCCATGAACACTTTGGTCATTCATACTTCACCATCTGCAAAACACAATATATTCACAGCAGATTTCACCAGTGCTAACACATGCTTTCAAAACTGATAAAAGCTCATTGAAATCAGAATGACGGCAAACTCTGTGCATTTCTGCAGGGATTATACTGAGATATAAAATATTAGCAGAATATTTACAATGAAATTGAATGATAGTTTTATCAAACACAAGTACTATTAGTCCTATTTTTAGTCTATTTCGTTCTGATGTTAGCAAATTAACAAGATTTTGTTGCCCTCAAGTTTTATATCATCCAAGTAACCGGAATATAATACCACTAAAACAACTTGTCTTTTCTATGAAGTAATGATACAAGCTCAGAGACATTTATAATCAAATAAATCATTAAATTGGACTTTAGGCCTTGATATTAGAGGTACTACCCCAAGGAAAGCCAAATTTTGACCAACAGGCCCAGATTTCTATTAATTCATGTGCATATTTGCTTTCTATTTCTTCATAGATTAGGTTAGTATATAAAACTAGAAATTGTAATGCGTTATTGTAAATTGTAAGCATGGACAACAATTCCTGTGCGCATGTAAATAGTTTATTGAGGGCACGATAAAGTGTCTTGTGTGCATGCAAGTCTCTATACACACCCTGCTGTGCAAAAGTCTGTATACACACACTACTGTGCAAAAGTCTGTATACACACACTACTGTGCAAAAGTCTGTATACACACACTACTGTGTAAAAGTCTTAGCCACTTTAGTATTTTCACCCCCCCAAAATAGTTTTAAGCCAGCTATTAATATATTTTGCTGCAGTGTGTCCGCTTACATTTGCAAACATTCATTTTGCCATTAATGGTAATAATCCAGCAAGATTTTTTAGTTTCCACAAGGAGTGACAAGAGCCGATATAATCTGATCTCTAATCAAGCCTGTCCATGATTACATGAAGAAACAGAGAAAGACTAAATGCAGAAGAACCGCAGCAATGTCTCCAAGATGTCTGAAACCTTCCTGCAAAGCTACAGTACTGTGAGACACTTTAGCCACTTGTGTAAAAATGCTGTAAAGTGAGGATGCTTTCCAAAATAATGTCATAAATAGATTTGATTTATCAATTAGCTTCTATAAACTGATATTTGGTGTGACCACGCTTTTGTTGTCCAGGTAGACTTGCACATAGCTTTTCAGGAATATTTCTTGGAGACGTTGCCACAGTTCTTCTGGATTTAGTATTTTTTTCTGTTTCTTCATGTAATCCCAGATGGACTCGATTATGGTGAGATCAGATCTCTGTGTGGAGCATATCGGCTATTGACAGACTCCTTATGCATATAAAAATCTCACTGGATTATTAGAATGGCAAAATAAATATAAACTGATATTTCTGACACTACAGCATGATATATAAATAACTGTCTTAAAACCATTTTTAAAATACAAATCTTGCTTTGGAGATCTCCTACAACAAATGCTTTCTTTCTCTCAGAATACATTGTACATCTCCACATTTTTCAATGATTCTCAAACAAATTGTCCAATTGAGGCCTGAGATGACTGAATGCATTTTATATTAAACATTCTTGTAATGTGACAAGTTCAAGCAAGAATGCAGGAAAAACTCCAGTTTCAAATTAACTCTCTTGGGAGTTTATTTGACTCAGCAATCACAGAGTTAAAGTGTTCAAATATGAGGGTTAAATGAACACTGAAAATTAAGTTGATAATTATGTTATTACTTGAGTGATGATTGACCATTATTGAAGACACCTGATGTTAACAAGCAGAATCACTAATGGAGAAAATCTAATTTTAAGTCACCATTATGGTGATCAGTGTTTGATTTAGTTGGGCTCTTGACCTTTAAATTATTAACTTTAGATTTTGTTTGACTGTTATAATTGAATTGTAACTGCCACAGGAACAAAGATAGTGGTGTTCAGTAGGGCCAGACCGATAAGGGATTTTGAAGGCCGATACCGATACGAATATTTTGGGGTTTTAAAAACCGATACGCCGATATATCGGCCGATATATTTTATTTTTATTTTTTTTTCAGAAACGCAACAAAACATTAACAGATTTCCCTAGCATTAGTTATTTATAGTTAATTATGAGTTTTAAACATACAAATAAAATGATTGCTGCTACAGCCACAAGGTTGAGGAGATTCCTCTCTCTATGTAAAGCGCTTTGAGTGCAGAGAAAAGCGCTATATAAATGTAATGAATTAATAACAGCATTATTATTATTATTGACAGTAATAATTACAAAAAATAATGATGACATTATTACTATCATCATCATTTACATTATCATTAACCCTTTCACACGTAAGTTTAAAATATTCTAACTGACCCCCCAGCGTGAGTTTTTTAAGACGACCGTTATTTAGAACTTGCCACTTTAATGTTTCCATGGTGACGCGTCATTGCTTGTCACGTGACACAGCACACCCAGAACACAGCGCGGAATGAATGGATCTGCTTTTATGTCATTTTTCCTTTTTTATTAAAAATATTCAAAAATGTATTAGCTATATCATAAAACACTGATATTCCTATTGTCAAATATGTGCAAGTGGATGGGTTTTGTGGTTTAGACATCTTTATAACGATCGCGATAGTTGAGCTGTATGCGCAATGGGCGGCGCCACTTTAGTTTCTTTTTCAGTTCAGAGAATCGGATCTGTTGGATTTATAGCGTAAATTCCTCCACTTCTCACTAAATACATGAAAGTAAGTGGCTGGTGAACTGGGAGAAGAATAGGGTCAAATGTTAAGCTACTTACACATGTGTATTTGATATGAATAAAACGTGTCGATTATTATTGCCTCTTCCATAGACAGCTGTGTGTATTTTACAAACTCAAAATCATTTTTTTGCTAGTATGTGTATATGTGTATTTAAATGTCTGAAACCTAAAATAAACATTATGTGGTTGAAAACACTCAATAGTTGTGATATATGACAGCACTGAGTGCGTCTGTCTCTGGCTGAGCGCCAGCCATAACTAGCTTATTCCGCTTCACTCTCGGCTTATTTAACAGCAGCAAAACTAGACATGATAGTCAAAAATTTTGTCATGCTTAATTGAGTTAAGAGAACTGATGGGGATGTTCTTTTAATTGTTATTCAAGCAATGTATGTCTCGTGATGAACTTCCCATTCACTTCATGCGATGATCTCGCGGACTCTGTCTTTGGGCTGGATCAGCAGTTTGCAGGACGCGTGGCGCGTTATACACGTGTGTTGCCAGCGGGGACGGTGTAGAGTGCCCTCTGGTGGACAAACAATATAACTCCAACACTCATTACATGGTTGAAGGGTGTTTCATCCGTTTTTTTTTTAAATATTCGTTTATCGGCCGTTATAAACGCCGATACCGATAGTTTGGAAAAAGCCTAATATCGGCCGATAATATCGGTCGGCCGATATATCGGTCTGGCCCTAGTGTTCAGGTGGTGATGGTTGTGTTTAGCCGTAATCATCATTTCACTTGAATCACTAAACATCATTTACATTTAGCAGATGCTTTTAACCAAAGTGACTTACAACAGAGGATTACAATTTAGATAATTAGGTTTATCTTGTTGATTACAGCAGCCTGGTGATTCTACAGGATTGCATTTTCTATAGAATCCTAAGTATTATTAATATTTCTGTTCAAAAGATTTAGATTTTTTTATTAAGTCACACAGACATCAAGATTCAGCCTGTGAATCTCAACAATGGTGACGATAATAAACCATGTTGCAGTGAATTCTGGGCGCCACCAATCAAAACTCATTCATGGCTCCCATCATGCATTGCAGTTTAAATAAATTATGATCTGAACTGTCCTTTTCCATTATTAAATATTTAATTTGTCACCATTGTTGAGATTCATATACTCATGCTTGACGTCTGTTTGTACATTCACATTTTTTTTTATTACTTTATCAGAACAAGTTTTAAGAAATCCTTTGGAATATATTGAACATTCTGGCTCTTATGGTGTAGAATCACTGTGATGAAGTCAGAGATTGGGCTCTAAAATAGTTTTCTGATTCAGGTAAAATTATGAGTATGTCAAAACATAACCAACAACTTCAGATCACCTTTTCTCTTTGTTTATCTGGCAGTTATAACTCAGTTACAACAGTCAAACAAAATCTAAAATTAAAAATGTAAGGGTCAACAGCCCAACTAAAGCACACACTGATCCCCATAATGGTGACTAAAAATAGTGATTTTCTCTTTCAGTGTCAAACAATCAATCTTCAATCTAGCTGTCTTCTTAAAGGACCTGCTTCTTATGGTTATGGAGCTGCAGGTGTTAGTTCCTTCGTCTAAAATGCATTATCTAAAATGAAGTTACTGAAAAAATGATCCCTCTCCTTTGTTTCTGTTTCATTCAGTTAACAGACATTAAGCTTAATGCTATAATATTCTATATAACGTCTCTAATTAGAGGATGTGTTTGGTAATTCCTATAGATGGATGGACAGACAGACAGAACATCTTTAGAAAAGAACAGTGTTATATTTATTTAGAGGTGTGTTCTTTTTTTCAGAGATGAAAAAGCAGCAGAAATCAACATATTCTTCAAAAAAGGGTTGATTATCAAAAAATAATAGCTGAAGCCAAATGTTTGTGTGAGAGTTTAAACTTATTGGTCTACATGAAGGACATTTTAACGTGTAAAATCATTGAAATCACAGAAAGCCAGCTATCAAATAACACCAACATGATGGTAAAGTAATGTCAGCTGAGAGAAACTGTAAATGTTTGTATTTAGCAGAACCGAGTCCAACATGTTATTAAAGGAAGGTGTCCTTCATAACGCCAGGCTGGTCCAGCGCAACTTTCCTGCGAGCCGACGCTTCCAGGATCTTTTTGCGTGGCCCTAGCTGGATGCGGATGCCTTTGAGATCATCATCTGAGCAGAGCATCAGGGCTTCAAGATCCAAGTGTTCACGGGTGAACACAGGACCGAAATCCAACAGGCCGATCGACGCCAAGAACGAATCCAAGTGTGAGGTCTCCTCTTCCTCATCCAGACCAATCTCCTCTTCATTCCAAGGCAGCTCTGAATCCTTGTCCAATCCCTCCAGTCCTTCATCTACGGTTTCCAACAACTCTTGACGGACGAGGTACCCAAGGTCTTCTGTATTACCAATGGGGAGGTCTTCAGGGTCCATGGCCATTTCCATGGAGAAGTTCCTACGGAACACCATTTTCCCAAGACCAGGCCTTTCAAAAATAGACTTTACCTGACTGGCCCCCTCGTCGTCCAATCCTCGCTCGGCATCGTCATCATCATCATCCTGAATTTCATCCTGCTCATTGAAGACGTCAACAAAACCAGGTTTCTCTTGCGAGCCGCTGTCTTGTTTGACAAAAATGACATTGCCGTCCCCTTGTCTACTCACTGTCCCTTTGTCCTTCTTCCCAAATTTGCGCTGGAGGGTTCCCTTGATCGTTGAAGAGATTGATCCATTGGCGTCCGCGGCAATGAGTTTGGAGAACTGATCGCTGTTCACGCTGCTCAAGGTACCCGTGCCGGAAAAGGAACTTCCCTCCGAGACCGAGCCGCCGCGAGACATCTTGTCCATCTTACTCTGATGTTTCTTCTGTACCCTTTCGCACTGCTTCACTCTGCGCTCGGCATCTTTAGTGGCCTGATCTTTCAGACGGGCAACCCTTTTGGCGTTCTGGGCTGTCTGTTGGGCAGCCGCAGTGTCCAGGAATCGGACGCTGTCCATGTGGTCTCGAGAGGCAGCCACGTCCATGGGAGTGTGGAAATCATTGTCCAGAGCGAAGAGGTTGGCTCCAAAGTTCACTAAGAAGCTGACGATCTGCATGTGTCCGTTTGCAGAGGCGTGATGCAAAGGTGTGTTCCCCCAGATGTCACTTTTGTTCGGATCCCCACTACAAGACAGATAATAATGAACAATTATTTATTTGATATTATTAATGTTGCTTGCAAAACTATTTCTATTTCACATACAAACGTTTAAGGGTTTCCCCAGACAGCAACATAGTGTCGGCCCAGATCCGGACCACATCCCCAGACAGCAATATAGCATTGGCCCAGATCAGGTCCACATCTGGGCCGTGTGGAATCCACGTGTACCAGATGTGGGCCGGATCTGGGCCAACAATAATGCTGTCTGGTTCTTGTTCGTGGATTCAATGAGTGCCAAATGTGGGCCGGATCTAGGCCGACACTATGTTGCTGTCTGGGTTGCCCATGTGCTTGTACTATGGCCATTAATAGCACCTCAAATCACGCTGCTTGTTGAAAACCGGTGCTGTTAGTTCCCTAAATTATGCAGCGATAAACAGGAGAGGAAATTCCCATTACACTGAAGGAGAGACTTGAGCCATATCTAGAGAGTATCATGGAGACTTGGGGATGGCTCTTTTGACTTAGACTATTAAGAAACACCAGAGAACAACCTAAAAACGAACTAGAAGTGTCTTCCACCCATCAGTAATGAAGTACTTGAGACTGGTCAGGTCATGGTCTTGGTTTTGAGTCCAGTCCAGTCTTGAGTACTTCAACACTAAGCATATGTTTTTTTTTTATCTGTACTGACTCACGCATATAATCCAATAAAAAACACGCTTTATTCACTCCAAACGAGAGCATATTTATATTGACACTGAAAATCCTGCATTGCCGGACAACATAAGGTATGCTTTGCATGAGGACCAGCTCCTGGAGAAAAACATGGGGAATTGGACTAGACCCACGTCCCCAGACAGCAACGTAGTGTCAGCCCAGATCCGGGCCACATCTGGTACATGTGGATTCAACTCATACCAGACGTGGGCTGAACATTATGTTGCTGTCTGGGTCTAGTCGCAGTCTTGACTCAACCTACTGGACTCACACTTGAATAAGCTGGTCTCAACTACAACAACCAAGAAGTTAGCAAACGCTCAGCAATGTTCAGAATTCATCCACAGCACTTCAGTATCAGGAAAATGTAGTTTGTAATTCAAGACGAGGGGAAAAAAGACCCGGTCACACCAAGGACGATAACTATAACCAAATAGTTTTTTAAATTGTTCTTATTCTATGAGAATAGGGAAGTCCACTCTCTAGTTAAATCTCATGAGGGTTTATTCATTCACCATGTCCACACAGACGCGTTTCGGCCTAAGCCATCATCAGTGAGTGACACTCACTGATGATGGCTTAGGCCGAAACGCGTCTGTGTGGACATGGTGAATGAATAAACCCTCATGAGATTTAACTAGAGAGTGCGGTTTTTCATCTTTACTTTGATCACTGTTTTATAACTCGCACCCAAAAACGCCTTGGCAGTTGAGCGCGCCTAGTTTGAGCATTAATAGGGAAGTCCACACCACAGCTATAGTAATAACGGCTCAGTGGAACGATATAGTTGGAACAACACTCGCAGAATGATTTTTTTTCCAGCTGATGAACGATAAAAATATTGACAGCCAATCAGAATCCTGCTTTAAAGAGACTACTGTGTCTGCTGCAGAGGCTCACGCTCGGCTTTATGATTGGGTGTCGTCAGTCATGACGTGTCCTTCCCTGATTCATCAGCCACTGTTTACACCGGCACGCGCATGCCCAGTGTTGGTGAATGGTCACGTGATCCGCATTATCAGTAATTTTAATGTGGATGGAGATCAATTCAAATACGCAGATAAAACGCTGGTGTGGACGGAGATCGTATTCGTTTTAATTCTCCGTTTTTAAACAAAAACGCAGTAGTGTGGACCATGTCACCAAAACAGTTGGGTAAATGATTTTGCTATGACTAGGAGATCTCATTATCTAATTATCGGACTTTAGCTCAAATTTATTTGTCAATATTGATGTCACAGTTCTCATAGATAAAATACTGTTTTCAACACCTCACGAATAGCTGATAACCGGACATAGTAAGGGGCGTTACATTTCTCACACAAGCTCTAAGCGGTAGACCAATCAAAACAGTCTGGGCCAGCTGACCAATCAGAGAAGTCTGGGTGTTTAGCAAGGCAGGCCTTTAAGAGAAAGGAGCTAAAACCACATACTACTCTTACTATTTATGCCATAAATCATGTAAATGTAAACATTTTCGCCAAAAATCTAATTATAAACATGTTAATGAGCACTTTAAGACAAATTAGATAAAGCAACGGCAAAATAACCACAATCTTTATCACCTCTCAGACTCATTTGTCCCTAGCAGCAGCAATTAAAATTCCATCCCTAACATACTTTCTCGTAACTCATGATGCTTGAGGTTAAATCCATCCAGAGAGTTAATATGTAACTGGTTGTAAAACGAAAGTCCATCAGGTCCACCCATAAAATCTCTGATTACAATATCTACAAGAGCTTATCACACTGACTGAGCACCATCTGTTCCTCAGCGGATGAGGCGCACAGTACAAGTGGCACAGGTTGTGAAAAGTCTCATTAAAAAGAGAGACTAACTATCAGACTATATATCTGAATATCTATACCAAGCTCAGTATTCATCACACAGCACATTTAGAAAGGTGCTTGTATACGGTTTGAGGGCCAGCCATGGCGATCAGTGCTCTTTGAGTGAGATCGGCCCAAATGCTGCACTCAGTAAATAAACTCTACCCTGAGCAAATGCTGGAGGGATGAAGAGGCCTTTTGTTCCAGATTTGCATAACTAATTTGACTGATTAAACTCTTGGCGTCAACTCTGGGAATTTTACAAGCGATGTACGCAGCAGATCGTGAGAGAAAGAAAGTCAGAGGAGGACACAGCGCTTCCCCGAGAGAAACTACATAAATGCTGTGATCCTAATCAACTTTTTATCATGCTGAGTGGTGTTTCAGTGGAAGGCTGTTATATTGATGACGTCTGTTTATGTGATTTGCTGTAGTACACTCGCGAGTGGTGAACATAGCCCATAAAGCAAAGAGACTCTAAGGAAACCGCCCAAAGGTCATAAAGATGGTTTAATCTGGGGAATATGTAATGTATAAACACCCCTTGTGAAAAAGAAGCACACTTTAGCATACTTTTTAAAGAGTACTTATTATGGAAATAACATTTAAAAGAATATACGTGAGTGTGAAATTAATGTAATGTTTCTGGACACTTTAGTGCATGTTGCAATTCAATTTATATTAAATGCAATGCTTTTTGACACACTTACGTAAGACTTAAGTACATCTTTAAATGTAATTTCACAATTACTTTGTTGTTTTTTAATAAAGTTACTGTTGAATGTATTGACAAGCTTTTATGATAAACTAAAATACACTTTAATGTGATTTCTGTTGAAAGGTGTGTGTAAATAAGGACATTTAAACTAAACTAAAGTATTTAACATAAACATAACTCTCACTGTAAAAAATATGTTCATGATTTGTAATCACAACATTTTTTCTTTTGTCGAATCAACTTAGATAATTTATGTAGTTCATATAACATAATATTTTGAGTTTCTGGTGATTAAATTGATCTCCTTCATTGTATTCACTCAATTTTGCCAATTCAGTGAACTTAAAATATTAAGGCAACCAGGTTACTTATTTTTTAAGTTAAACCAACAATATTTTTTAATCAAGTACTTCACGTGTGCTTTGTCAACACATCAAATACTTTACAGTAAAACTTTTGAATTTGACAATATTGCAAAGTGCACTTTTTAAAAGTCTACTTACTGTAAGTGTGTTAAGAAACAGTCATGAAAGTGTGTCTCTTTAAGGGCACTTAAGTGTCTTTTAGTTTCATTATTATTATGTTATCTAAAAAGTTATTTTTAAACTAAAAAAAATACACTTTTAGGATCTACAAGTACACATTCAATACAATTTTCACAAGGTACCCACTGTATTAATGATTACAAAAGGATCAAGATCACAGTTTGCTTGTATAGTAATAGCTCTTTTGCTAAATGTAACATGGCCTTCAATTATTAAAAACAGTTGTAAGACAAACAAAGCAAGGTAACAACCATTGTAAAACTTTAAAATAAAAACACTATCCTGGATGAAAGCTCAAGGTATAGACTTGATTAAATGTGTAAAGCTAGCCATACACTGAACATGATAAGTAGGCTGTGGGAAAGTGTGTTTTCTGAGCTCACCCTCTGCTGCAGATCAGCTGAAGAGCCTCAATGTGTCCGTGGTACGCGGCCCAGAGAGTGGGTGTCATGCCGTCCTCATCCGGCGTGTTCAGGTCTTTTCTCGTGGCTTCTTTCAGTAGCTCCAAATAGCCATCAATGGCTGCTTTGTGATATCGTGACATGGCTGTAATAACTATCTCTCTTCTTCAGCGAGTGAACTGTATTTCACGAAGAGTTACAGGAGCATCATCGCTCACTCCTCTTGCGTGCTCGGTCTCTGTGTGTGTGTCTGAGGGAGGAGAAACTCTGACACCCATGTCACTGTCATAAACTAAAGTCCAGGCTGATCTGGAATCGTTTACCATGCAGACACACGCCATCAGTGTTAGTTTGACAGAGATATACTCTTATTGTTATAGTTTTCATTTTAATATTTCAAATGTCAATATCTTGAGTTGAGAAATCAAAGTCATTTCTATTTTTTTTAATCGAGAAGATGTTATGTATGACACTTCCCCCCAAACACAGCATGCTTTAACTATATATACATATTTTTATTTCTTTATTAATTTTTGTGAGAGCTCAAAGTCAAATTTAATGGCAGGTCAGACAGCAACATAGCATCGGCCCAGATCCGGACCACATCTGGTGCGTGTGGATTCAATGCGTAACAGATCTGGGCCGACAATGTGATGCTGTCTGAGAAGTGGGCATGTAGTTTACTAATAACATCAATGTACTAGAAGCATCCTTGTAAGTGCTTTTTCAATACTAATTGGGAGTAAATTGGCCCACTTGTTATTCAGCGTATAAAAGTATACCTTTAATTATTAAAGTATAGTGTTACAGTAAACTTACACACAACTAAGTTTTTCCATTTGCACTGCAACTATAGGCTACTGCAAGTGAATTGAGGTATACATTTCTGTTTTGTTTATAAAAGTACACTTTGAAGTACACTCTCAGTAAATGACTAGTAGTTTTTTTAAACTAAGTTAAACTTTAAATTAATTTAAACTTTAGACTAATTTAAACTTCAAACTACTGTAAAATTCAAACTACTTTAAACTTCTTCAAACTACTTTAAACTTCTTCAAACTTTCTGTAACAAACTTTCACAAGCCAACTTAAAGTTTGTCTCGACGAACTTTTTAATCTAGTTTATTTATTATTGTTTTAACCCAGTTTTGAGTCAAATATGGAAAAACCCAGCCATTGGGTTACATTTTTGAAATTCACCTTTGGCTAAGCCACACCCTAGAATGTAGATTGACCAATCACAGCGCGGCCAAGAACGAGCTCCCACAGAGGTTCGACACTTTTTCACAGCGCTCCATTGACTTTCAACACAGGAGTCTCATATTTTTGGTCTCGGCAGGCTATTACCGTCGTAGTTTTATCTAAAATATGGTTAAACGTTGTGCCTCGGGCTAACACAGATACGCGTTTCCCAGAGAGGTTGGAGGGGGGTGTCCGTTTTTTCCCTTCCCAAAACCGAAGTCAAATCCTGACAAGTGTCGTGTTTGGATTAAACTGTGTGGACGTCCTCAATCAGCTAAACCCCTCAAAGATCAACAAGCATCTTTTTTTACTTCTAACCTTACTGTGAGTGTGAAGTTATACTAGTTAGACCTTTTTATAATGTTTTAGGTTATGATTTCGGGTTTTCAGTTGTTGATACGCCAGCACACGCTGCTAATAAATACAACGTTATACAGTACTCGTGTAGTCCGTTTGCTTTGTAATAACGATTATAGAAGTGAATAGAGACCTACCCAGCTTTGCATGAACAGTGTTGCTCCTGATATTGTTAGTCCCAGCCTCCGTCTCGATTAGTAGGATATGCGGTGATTCATTTTTTGACTGTTACCGGTAACGTTATGCTTTTGCCTCTATTTTGGATGCCTTGTTGTTTCTTGCGTTTCACCTGTATGTCTTGAATATAGCCTTCGAACGCATATTGCAGCCCCTTTTGCCTACTGCTATCGGACACTTTATTTGCTGCTTTATAAGAGTTTGATAACATTTCAGCAGGAAGAGCTGTTACAGCATAAGCCATACAGAGCGCAGATGAAGTTTGACGGATGTAGCAACAGTAACTAAGGGGGTGAATTAGCCAAAGGTGAATTACATTGTTAACTCAATGTTTGAGTTTATCCATATTTGACCCAAAATTGGGTTAAAACAACCCAGCATTTTTTTTTTGAGTGTACTGTTATGTTCCTACTTAGGTATGATTTTTTTAATAACTAGGCACTAACCCTAAGCCTACCTCTAACCCATGTACTTACCTTATATTAGCAGTACGTTCTAGGTAAGTACACTGTAAGTATATGTAGGCTAAGTACTGTACTGTAAAAAGCCCGGTACACACCGAGCTGACGGTCGGCCGTCTGGCAGATTTTGTGCGTTGGCCAACTAAGTTTCCTCAGTGTGATACGCACGGTTACATGCCGTTGGCTAAAAATAGTACTCGTAGGCTTTGTTTTGCGCGATTCGACATGTTGAATCGACGTCGGGCCGTTGGGGAAAGAGAGAACTCTGATTGGCTGTTCAGCTTAGTGAAAGAGTCAGTGTATGAGAATAAACGCAAAACAGCAAGCAAAGAAGTCTAAACGGTAAAGATAGAAGGCTGTTCTTATGTTACGTCTTCTTACCTGAGTGTTCCTTGAATATTTCAATATTAACATGAGTGGAGTGGAATAAAGAAAGTGTTCATTCAAAACTGTAAGCACGCGCTGCTTTGTTTACATTATGTGTATCTGCGTCGGTTTTCCTTTTTGAATGACGAATATAGACTAATATATCTTCAGAAATAGACAGTTGTCTCATTACACACAGGCGCAGAACGCACATTCTAGCTGACAGTCGGCTGTAGTTCTCTCGGTGTGTTCAAGTGAAGCTTTTTACCTCGACGAGAGGGGACGAGAGGCGACAACACAGTTGGCTTTCATCAGCGCTAGTTTGTTGGCATCGGCTTGGTGTGTTCCGGGCTAAAGGAAGCGTTACATCACAGTCCTGCCCACAGAGGGTGCCGGAATTAAAAATTCAATTCAATTTCTCCATTGACAGTTGGGATATAAGCCATTAAAACGTAACCATACATGGTAGACTTAAAACCAGCTACAGCTGAACTAAGTGATTGTATATGCTCATATAAATGCCAAAAGTTCATGGGGTACTAACCTTGTTTTAAGATAAATGCCTTTTATTCGCGATGTATTGGATAAGTACTTCATTACGTAAACTAAAAAACTAAAAAAGTATGTAAACTATGTGGGTAAAAACGTATTTAAAAGGCTTTTCAATCGAGATCAAAAGATTGAGTACAAGTATAGACCAAACATAGGCTACTTGGACTTTTCTGTCAGTTTAAGTTAGCCTACTTGCTATATTTCTGTGAAGAAGCTACATAAAAAGTACCTTTGTATTACTTTGTATAGTATGGAAGCCCGTTTCCGCCACAGTTGAGTAAAAAAATATAATTCTGTAAGTCATAATAATGAGAAACTTTCTCATTATTATGACTTAGTTTCTCATTATATTGAGAAAGTTTCTCATAATAATGACTTAACATCTCGTAATAATGAGCAACTTTCTCATAATTATGACTTAGTTTCTCATTATATTGAGAAAGTTTCTCATAATAATGACTTAACATCTCGTAATAATGAGAAACTTTCCCATAATTATGACTTAGTTTCTCATTATATTGAGAAAGTTTCTCATTATAATGAGATATTAAGTCATAATAATGAGAAAGTTTCTCATAATTATGACTTAGTTTCTCATTATATTGAGAAAGTTTCTCATAATAATGACTTAACATCTCGTAATAATGAGAAACTTTCTCATAATTATGACTTAGTTTCTCATTATATTGAGAAAGTTTCTCATAATTATGACTTAACATCTCGTAATAATGACTTAACTTCTCGTAATAATGAGAAACTTTCTCATAATTATGACTTAACATCTCGTAATAATGACATAACTTCTCGTAATAATGAGAAACTTTATTTATTTAAAACTTTTCTCATTATTACGAGAAGTTAAGTCATTATTACGAGATGTTAAGTCATAATTATGAGAAAGTTTCTCATTATTACGAGATGTTAAGTCATAATTATGAGAAAGTTTCTCATTATTACGAGATATTAAGTCATAATTATGAGAAAGTTTCTCATTATTACGAGATGTTAAGTCATAATTATGAGAAAGTTTCTCATTATTAGGAGAAGTTAAGTCATTATTACGAGATGTTAAGTCATAATTATGAGAAACTTTCTCATTAGTATGACTTAATATCTCATTATAATGAGAAACTTTCTCAATATAATGAGAAAGTAACTGTCATAATTATGAGAAACTTTCTCATTATTATGACTTAATATCTCATTATAATGAGAAACTTTCTCAATATAATGAGAAACTAAGTCATAATTATGAGAAAGTTTCTCATTATTATGACTTACAGAATTATATTTTTTTACTCAACTGTGGCGGAAACGGGCTTCCATAGTATACTGAGTAACCTACTATAGAGTTACGGTTTGGTTCAGGGTTAGTTACTTAACGCGTTGGCTGATATCACCTTAAAAGAAAGTGTTACCAAAGTTGACTGAAAGCATACTTTCTTATTTTTACACTAAAACAAAGTATAATAGTAGCACACTTGATTAAACTTTTACGTGAGGGTTACCTAAACCTTTCACGATTTCCACTAAGATATAAATAGTTAGTGAGAACAAGAGATCAAAAACATTACCTGTGGTTCCAATAATTTCTAAAATAATAGTATTCCTAATAGTAATAATGAGGTGTGATTATTGTCCAGAAAGAGAAAGATGGATTCTGATTTCCGAGCCACAAGCTCCCCCTGCAGGAGGTAGACCGTGACTGCAGTGCATCACCCCACCGCTCGGGGCGCTGATGAGCAGCGGGGTCTAGAAGGATCCGCACAAGTACACAAGAGAGCCAGTAGAACGCGGAAGTAGAACGTGATTCTACTGTCGCCACCCCAAAATAAATATAAATCAATCTAAGCGTCATTAGTTATGACTGTCATCTAATATACATAAAGCCAAGACGCTGCAATCAGTTGTTTAGGACTGAAGAGTAAAAGCGAGATGTCAGACAGCGGCAGATCAGTCGCTCTGCTGTCATATGAGACACTTGTGCATGCGGTGGCAGGCGCAATGGTGAGAAAACACCACACTAAAAACTAGCTTATATTTTATAAGTGTCTTCCCCAGGGATGTAATAATATTCTGAATGTGGGATGTTTGTTAAACTGTGTTTTATTGCCTTGAAGGGCAGTGTCACAGCAATGACAGTGTTTTTCCCTCTGGACACAGCCAGGATCAGACTTCAGGGTAAGCTATTCTCTTTGTTTTATATTTAAATGTAGTAAAGTAGTAAAATCTAAAATAAATATGGGCATTATGACATAAAACATTTTTAACAGAAAAATAGCAATGTAATGGAAATTGTTTTGTGAATAAAAACTTCCGAGTTATACTGTGTGTGTATAGTGTCTAATTGATTTTCAGAACTGTATCATATTTGATACACACAATTATAAGGAACTAAACTATCATCATGATACAAACTTTGCTGAAAAAACTGTTGCACAACATACATAACAAGCCTTTAATCGATCATGTTTTAGCAAGTAAAAAAACGTTTTAGTGTAATAAACATCCACCTTCAGCTCATGGTTTACACATCTTTCGCCATGGAATCTTTACTGATTTTTATGAAGTTAACGCCAGAATAACTTTTATGTTGTTAATAATATTTCAAGATTAACACTCATTAGCCGCATTTCCACTGCCGGGCTAGGGCCGGGCCAGAGCTAACAGCGAGCCGAGCCGAGCTAGTGGCCTCGGGCCTCAAGCACCGGGCTTGCGTTTCCACTGCCGGGCCAATAGCCCCACAGCGCTGCCCCAAACCCCACCCCTAACACGCCTTTCTGGATAAAACGTCATACAACCCAACCCATTTCAGCGGGGAATTCTGAAGTTCATTCAGGCAGCTTGCTAAATCAAATCACACAACGATCGAGATGGAGAGGATCGAAGAGTCTGTTTGCTTGCTCTTTTTGGTATTTGCTTGGTGGAAGATGAGGCAGCAAAGCCAAGATAAGAAGATAGCGGTTCAGCGTCGACAACGGCGAAAGCTTATGTTGGCTGCAAGGCGAAAGAGAGCGATACAACTTCGCGCGATTCGTTTACAGCGAATGCAGGGTCGCCAGCAATGGATGCAAACGGTAAATGTCTTATTTTATAATATAGTTATTTCGTATTGTGAGCATAAACAATCAAATTGAACGGTGTTGTTTTTATGAGCGTTTCACTAACTTTACTATCTGCTGAAAAGACGAATATTTTGCTAGCGTATCATATCTTGCTTGCTAATATCATTAAAGTTAGGTTTTGATGTTAAACTATCATTGTATTATTGGTTTAAGATATTTTTATTGCTGTTAAGTAAGCTGAACTGTTTTGTAAATGATGTTTTGAAATTACAATATGACATAGAAGAGTCATTCTAAAGAAATTAAAGAAAACAAAAGATACAATAATTTATACCCATGATTATGAATATATGCATTTACATTTCACATAATTAGGGAAGTAATGTTTACAGAACCACTTTGCATAAAAGTAAAGTATGCAATGTAGGCCTATGGCTTAACATGAATGAAAATGAGCAATACATTTGTTACTGTATTTATCTTTGTTTATGCTAGATTTTCAAAAAAACTGCTGTTGGTTTTGTTAGTTTGTTCACAGTGCGTTAACTGATTGTAACAATTAAAACATCGTACAGATTGGTAACATACTTATGTAATTAATGTTTACACTTCATTCTATTTTTTTCAGATGATGCATCACTACTACACCAATATAATGAGGACAGCTGAGGTGTGGGCCTATCAGCGAACAAGTGACTGGTGGGAGAACACAGCTCAAAGATTCACAGATGAGCAGTGGCTGAGCGACTTCAGAATTTCCAGAGAAACATTCGCATACATTTGTACAACTCTAAAGCCTGCACTACAGCGACAAGATACAAATTATCGGTTATGCATTCCTCTGGAGAAACGGGTAGCCATTGCATTGTATAAACTGGCATCAACAACAGAGTACAGGACAGTAGCCAACCTGTTTGCTGTCAGTCGGGCTTCTGTTTGCCGCTGTGTGCATGACTTTTGTAAGGCTGTGATTGCAATACTTCGGCCCAAGTTTATCAAGACACCAGACCAGGACAAACTATCTGAGATGGCAGATTACTTCGAAGAGAGGTATGGAATTCCACAGTGTGTGGGTGCTATAGATGGTTCTCACATCCCTATATTGAAACCTCCACAATACCAATCAGATTTCCACAACAGGAAAGGCTGGCACTCCATAATTTTACAAGCAACTGTGGATGGCAAAGGGATGTTCTGGGACCTGAATGTTGGACAGCCAGGGAGAGAGCACGACGCTAGTGTCCTCAGAAAGTCACGCCTATGGGCTTGGGCCACGGACAGTAATGGTTTTTCTGGCAGAGTGAAAAACATATGTGGAACTGATGTTGGATACTTCATTCTTGGTGATTCTGCTTACCCGTTGCAGAAATGGTTGCTAAAACCATATCCTGATAACGGCAGGCTCACAGAGGGCCAAGAACTATACAACATGCGAACAAGTCGAGCCCGTTGTGTGGTTGAACATGCGTTTGGGAGGTTGAAAGGAAGGTGGAAGTGTCTCAGTAAGCGAAATGACTGCAATGTAAATGTTGTTGTTGATATGGTTGAGACATGCTGTACATTGCACAACTTGTGTGAATTGTACATGGACAGATTTATGCCAGAGTGGTGTGAGCGTGATAAAGATGCTGAATGTTCACGTTGCAATGTTGGTGATGAGCGTTCAGATGCAAGAAGTGCTCTGCAACAGTTGTTCATGCAGCAGCAATAATTGTAAGTTGTTGTTATATTGTGTTTTGTACAAATTAAATATGTGAAATGAAGATTTGACATAAGCCTGTTTTGTGACTTGAATACAATTCTTTATCCTAAATGGTACATGGTTACATCAGACAATATCAGATCAATAGGTTATTTAAGCATACTGCAAAAGTGTTTTAATAACATACAATTTATCGTCTCATTACTTTTAAATAAAAGCAAACATACTCATAACTGCAATGAAAAAAACTGAGCGAAAGAGCAAAGTATGTCTTATTTAGATATGGTCACTTCTGTTAATGGTACTTTAAAATGCTAAACTGCTTACACTGTTTACAGTATTACAGAAAACAAAAGGTGACCATCAGACAGCCGTTGAGATAATGTTCCCATCAGTATGGATAGTAGTCTATACCAATAAATGTCTTCGCTTAATTATCGTTCAACTGACTAGGACCGTATTTGCATTATAGAATACAAAAGGTACCCATCAGTCAGCCATTTAAATAATGTGCCCATCAGTATGCATAGAAGTCCACGAATACCCGCAATAATGGCTTACCTGAGTCACAAAGTCTTTATATTTTAGTAAATTATCATGTAGGTAACATTTACAATAGGTTTTCATAAGTTAGCATTAGTAAAATACTTTATATATTAGAAACCAATAGTGAGCATTTACTACACAGTTTGTATTCATCTTTAAGCAGATGCAAAATATTACTAAGTATTTAAATCTAAAGTTGTTTTTGCTAACGTAAATGCAGTGTGAACTTACTTGAACCAACATTTTTTTTAATTAGTTAAGTAACATTCATTTCAAATGTATGCCTTATAAGTGTATAATTTTTACTATATTAATGTGTATTGTGCTTTTGATAATGGACCCCTTAATAAGCATGATTTCCTTTTGTTATAATAGCACAGCTAGTACTTTATTTATATATTAAGTTTACATCAGAGTGCAAAAATACAAAGGTGCTTATAAAATGTGCATACAACAAAAACAAAATAGGTGCTTTTGAAAATTACTACTTAAAAATGTGCATACATTACAAACAAAACAGCAGGTGATTTTTAAAAAGTGTCCTACTATTTACACAAATTTTTTAAGGCATTTAGAAAAATGGGAAGATAGATGTTTTGTCCATCTGATTTACTTCCTCTGGAGAAGGGCTGCGGTCAAATGACTGAAGATTGATGCAAAAGATTCAGATTCTTTTTGTCTTTGTGACATCTCCTCCCGTCTGAGTTGTGCTTCATACTCCAATTCCTCTCGTCTCATCTCCTTTTCGTTCTTCATTTCTTCTCTTCTCAGCTCACGCTCTTGTTTCATCTGTTGCAGTGTTATGTCCTGCATACACTGCAAAAACTCCCGTGATGCCAAACTCACAGCTTTGCGTTTGCGACTCTCTGTAAAAGCAGACACACAAACAAGCAGGATATTTTTAGATGTCTTCTGATAGATTATAGATTATATACAGTATACTGAACTTTAAAGTCTGTTATATATATTTAGCAGGTACATTAAACGCATAAATACCTGGTCTAGTCCTTTGTGGAATGTGATGTGATCCCCCTCTTATTACGGTTAGATCTTCAGGATCGTCATGTCTATCTGTAATAAACATATATACACATTACGTTAATTACATATTGACAAAGACACAAACAAAACATTGAATACTTCTGTGGTGTATTTTATATGTTTGTTTTACATACCGGGTGTCGACGTTAGCAGTGGAAGTGTTGACAGTCCCTGCTCCATTTCTGAGTCATCTAAAACGCTCCTCTGGGATGACGATTCTAGCAATAACACAAAAAATAGACACGCACGTTAGCTACTTATAGAATATTTATTTATTTACTTTAAAAGTTAGGAAGATAGCATGTATATTAACTCACCAGCCGTGGCTGCCATAGTGTCCCGACTTGTCTCGCCACTAACAGAAGGACGGTGTCCCAGCACACCGTCCATCAAATCGAACCATGGAAAGTTCCTTCTCTGGGCTCCGCTTTTTCCATTGTGGGTTTTAATCGCCTTGTACTGCGCCCGCAACTTTTTTAATTTTTCCCGAACTTGAAGCGTTGTTCGGCTAATACTTAACTTGGCAAGTTCAGCAACGATGTACTTGATAACATCCTCGTTTCTGCACACGCCGTCAAATTGACGTTGTACTCTTTCTTCTGCCCAAATGCTCAGAAGAGCTTTGGTATCCTCGGCAGACCAGTACAAGCGATTCTCCATTTCGAGCTGAGGTAATTTTGCGCGATATAACAAAGTGAATAATTCATCTTACCGCAGACCATATACCTTTTAACTCCGATAAACTCCGCCTTTTACCTTGACCACGCCTCTAGCCCGAGCTGGCCCGCTCTGGCCCAAGGTATTCGACGGGCCAGAAATCCTGGCCGTTGGCCCCGAGTAAGCCCCGCTCAAGCACCGGAAGTGACAGTGGAAACGCGACTGGCCCTGGCACGCACTAGCACGGCTCGGCCCTGGCCCGGCAGTGGAAACGCGGCTATTGTAACAGAAGACACATCACTTTACTTGGTTATTCATACATCATTTTGTTGAAAAAAAAAAAAAAAAAAAACATGTTAAAATATGATCCATCAGGCTTTTGAGGAAGGTTTATGTGTTCATCACTCAATCATCATTGTTTTGCATTGCATTATATGTTTAAAACCAAGAGCTTTGATCATAAAACTAGCATTAAATATGACCCTACTAAGATTGAGAGATAATAGTGACAACCGATATAACACTAGTGGTCAGTATACTGTTATAAAGATCATACGAATCTTTAACTTTAGCATACGAATTTCATCTTACTTCATCTGACTGTATAAGCCAAAATAATAAAATTTAGGCTATTTTATTTCTCCTCGAGTATGAGCACTTTATCCTCATATATCATACGAAATGAGCCATAAAAGCCCGATGTCTCAAATATGAACATATGCAAATATTTTTTATATTGTTAAAAGTTTCATAAAACCATTCCATTAAAAAAGTATAAGAATAATATGTATATATATATATATATATATATATATATATATATATACAGTATATACAAGTTTAAGTATAAATGTTTCATGTGTCTCACTCTCTCAATAATGAAATGGCATGAAGAATGATAAATTTGACATTTATCGTTGGTTTTAGTGGATGAGAACCGGAAGTCCCAGTCCACCCCCATTATCCTGGCTGAGATCGCGAAGGAGGAAGGCATGTGAGTTACTGTGTGTTCACGACAGATCATGACCCTTGATACAGTGCTGAGAGGGAACATTTAAAACACGCTGTGTTCAAAACCACTGAGAGAGTGAGCCAATCAGCACTAGGGGGCGTGACCACTCATGATGGGATAAGAGAGAAAATGAGCCAATCAGCAGTAGGGGGCGTGACCACTCACGAAAGGATAAGCGAGAGAGAGTGAGCCAATCAGCACTAGGGGGCGTGACCACTCATGATGGGATAAGAGAGAAAATGAGCCAATCAGCAGTAGGGGGCGTGACCACTCATGAAAGGATAAGAGAATGAGCCAATCAGCAGTAGGGGGCGTGACCACTCATGAAAGGATAAGAGAATGAGCCAATCAGCAGTAGGGGGCGTGACCACTCATGAAAGGATAAGAGAATGAGCCAATCAGCAGTAGGGGGCGTGACCACTCATGAAAGGATAAGAGAATGAGCCAATCAGCAGTAGGGGGCGTGACCACTCATGAAAGGATAAGAGAATGAGCCAATCAGCAGTAGGGGGCGTGACCACTCATGAAAGGATAAGAGAATGAGCCAATCAGCAGTAGGGGGCGTGACCACTCATGAAAGGATAAGAGAATGAGCCAATCAGCAGTAGGGGGCGTGACCACTCATGAAAGGATAAGAGAATGAGCCAATCAGCAGTAGGGGGCGTGACCACTCATGAAAGGATAAGAGAATGAGCCAATCAGCACTAGGGGGCGTGACCACTCATGAAAGGATAAGAGAATGAGCCAATCAGCACTAGGGGGCGTGACCACTCATGAAAGGATAAGAGAATGAGCCAATCAGCACTAGGGGGCGTGACCACTCATGATAGGATAAGAGAATGAGCCAATCAGCACTAGGGCTGTCGCGATAACCGCAATATTGCAGTACCGCGCTTCTGACAAGTCAACCGCAAAGGATTGCACGTAACCGCAGCAACCGCGATATTCACGTTTTTTTTTTTTATATAAGTCTATACCCTTCTTGTTTTGAACTTAATGCATGTGTATTGAATGTTAAACAATTTCATAATGATAACAAGACTGTTTATCATGGTGATGTGTAGCCTACAGGCTTCACACAGACAGAGAACGAGAGAGTTCAGCAGAGCGCGTGCAATTACCTGCGTCTGTCTTTGAAGTCGTGAAAAGCTTGTCGTGTCAAAGGAAAGCGAAATATTTGTCGCATCATTTTAACGGGTATTTTCCCATAAATGCTCGTCAGCAGCAGCGCTGGTCAGCATCCCACAGCTCAAGAAAGCCGCGGGGAAATAAAATCAGTGAGTCAACGCATTGAATCAATACTATATTGGTCTCTAAGTGTAGAAGCTTCAGCGTTGCCCATGTGACGCATTGCTGCTCAGCTGAACCTTGAAAAGTTGAAACTCAAAGTTAAAAATAATTAACATCTTGTTTCATTACATCTCTTTAAATGAATCAGCTTTTTTAAACATGTTCGTTGAATGAATGGTTCAATGACTCGCTCAAAGTCCGTTGTCATAACAAGATGCGCGCTGAGTGAAAGTCTTTCAATGCGCATACTGAAGACGCTGTTTAGTTTCGGTTTTGGTTACTGAAAATGTCCTCGTTTTTGTCCACATCGTAAACTTTATTTATATTGCAACAAATACATATAAATGAAATAAATAAATGAATGAATGGCGGTAATACCGCATATCGCGCTATTGAGACACTCAATATTACCGCAAGGGAAATTCCATAACCGCGACAGCCCTAATCAGCACTAGGGGGCGTGACCACTCATGAAAGGATAAGAGAATGAGCCAATCAGCACTAGGGGGCGTGACCACTCATGAAAGGATAAGAGAATGAGCCAATCAGCAGTAGGGGGCGTGACCACTCATGAAAGGATAAGAGAATGAGCCAATCAGCACTAGGGGGCGTGACCACTCATGAAAGGATAAGAGAATGAGCCAATCAGCACTAGGGGGCGAGACCACTCATGAAAGGATAAGAGAGAAAATGAGCCAATCAGCAGTAGGGGGCGTATCCACTCATGATAGGATAAGAAAGACAATGAGCAAGAGGGAGATTTGAAGAAAGACTGTAGAAAGAGTGATGACTGAGAGACATTACAAAAGAGAAAAGCTCAGAGGAGTTTCTCTGGTGGAAAAGGATTAAGATCAGGCAAGAGCTTTAGGACCTGCATTAATATTAGCAAAGCTTTCCAGCACTGGAGTGAACGAAGCGGGAAGGCCTGAAAACAGACGCCGGTGTTGTATTGTTTCTGCTCTATACGCGAGTAACACTGGTTTTGTAGAACCAAGATGTGCTGTTGGTGTAATGTGAGCTCTAGTAACAGGACAGTTTTGAGTGTCATTGGGGTGGTTATTTGGGTTGATTTCAAATATCGACAGTGTTTCTCAGAAATTACTCACTGCATTGTTAAACCACATGAACGTCCCATGGAATCAGGTTTGGAAACAAAACAAAAGTCCAGTTCCTGTGGTCAGACTTTGATTTGGATATGCCAGGCTGCTTATTTCAAGATGTCATTTCAATGTGTTGCAGATTGTCTCTGTATCGAGGCTGGTTTCCGGTCATTTCTAGCCTGTGCTGCTCTAACTTTGTCTATTTCTACACATTCAACACCCTGAAGAGAGTGATGGTCTCGGACCGGCCCAAGCCTGCCACAGATTTGCTCATGGGCTTCATATCAGGTACTGTAATGTTGTGCCGAAACCTCTCTACAGTTGATCTCTTTATTTGTTTTAGGGATGGCTCGATACCACAATTTTGACTTCGGTACGATACCAGAACGTAATACCTCGGTATCGATACTAAATCGATACCAAAGTTGGGGGTGAAAAAAAGAGTCTAAATTTAAGTGAATTGAAACAATTTTATCAAACACTGCTTGAAACTCTCAACTACCATATGTGCAAAGATAATATATAATAATACAAAACAAATAATAATGGAATTTACTCATCTTGGTTTGGTTACTGTTTGTGTTTAGATTATGCACATAACACATTGCAAAAAGTAAAGTTAAAATGCTAAACATGTATTAGTATATTAAATTTTTTGGTCATTTTATTACTGATTGATCTAGATTAATCAATGCTATATTGTTAGGCCAGGTTTCTTAATGAATGTTGACAAATGTAGCTTAATTGTTGGCTAATATTATTAATATTCATATTACTACCATCTCTCTCTCTTTCCTTTCTCCTCTCTTTGGGTCGCCACAGCGGCAATAATGCCATTCATTTTACGATCACTTTTATTCTTTACTAATTCAAATTAAATGAATATGTTTGTTTGAAACTGAAAAAATGATGAAACACAAACTGAATTGGTTCCAGCGTGTCATTCAGATTTGAGCTTTCGTGTTTACCGAATCATATTTAATCGATAAGCTCTTATGTTTGTGCGCTGTTCAGTGTTCAATAAAAGACTAAATTAAATCAGTTGAATGATGAACTCACCAGTCGATGTCTGAACTCTTTGAACAAGTCTGGATGAGCAACTGATGAGCGCTTCAGCAGATTTGATGCGTTGCCTCCCATCACGGCAACACTTCATTGAAAGCAACGTTTGTTTGCAGAGTGGTCCATTGAGGTCTGTTTCTTTACTATTCTAATTACTTTAGCAGGCAAAGTAATGCCTTGTTTCACTGATACTACTCTCTCTATTTATTCATCTCGGGCGTGAAGAAATTCGAATGAGCTTCGTTTGATCCATCGTGTTCATTTGTTTGCCGGTTTCGCGTGACCCGCGTCAGATTCGGTAGCGCACTGCCGCCTAGTGGAGAACTTCGGAACAGCAGCAAATTAAATACAGAATTTAAAAAAATAAAATGACGATATTGTACCGTTTGAAACTTATTATATACCAGTATTTTTGCAATACCGGTACACCGCGCATCCCTAATCTGTTTCACTCTCACCACCATTAACGGCTCTGGCTAAAACCCGCCCTGCGTTCCAAACCGCATACTTCCCTACTATATAGTAGGGGAAAAGAGTAGGCGAGCAAAAAAGAACGTTCGAATCCTCAGTATTCATAAAAGAGTAGGCGAGAATAACATAGCAGATGTCCGGTTCGCATTCATACTCAACTAGATTTGGCTATAAAGTACCTACTTTTTTAGCGCTCGTTGAGTAAGTACTTATTGAAATTAAGTACCTACTCACTGAGTATGCGGTTTGGAACGCAGCCCCGGTGTTCTGGTAGAGCTGCGCGAGCTGCGTATTTCAGAATAAAAGTCTCCCTACAGTTATCCGTCAAAATAAAGGTTTGAAGGTTTGAATGTTTGCTGGACAATTAATAAATACCTAAGTATTATAATAAATAATTTATTAGTATTATAATTTCCCTGTTGTAATCACTGTTGCTATTGTGAAAAACATTTCTAATAAATGAAATAAAGCTGAAATTATATAAAATAGAAATATTATTTTCACATTTATATTGGTTTATATTTGTTTTTCTTTCTGTTGTTTGTTTGTTTGTTTTCTTAAGTACTTATTTGTACTTGTATTGCTTGCTTCGTGAAATAAATTAATAAAAAAATAAATAAAATAGAAATATTAGTTGAAAACCTTCAAACGAAAATAAGTAATGTTTCCGTGGTGGTTTAAGCTGAAGAAATACTAAACACTAATACTAAAAACTAAAACTGAAATAAAAATAAATTAAACCTAAATAGCTATATTTGAAAGTATTTCAATATTTGATAATAAAACTAAAATTCACATGAAAGCAAAAATTTAACAATAAGAGCTATTTAAAAAGGTTAAAAAAAGTATAAGAAATAACACTGGATGTATTCTAAAATACATTTTTTACATTATTTTTCTTAAATACTTTTCTTATACAATGAAATATACAATTGAATTTTTATTTTATTTAGTACATACATTTTATATAACATTAATTATTAGAATAATTAGCATATTGCCATATTGATACTTGTTTAAATTTAAATTGTTTAAACTTTTGTAATTTTAATCCGACATATCACAATTCGTTTTTTTCTCCTCCAAATCGTGCGGCACTAGTTGTCTGTACTTTTCAATGTTATTTTGACATTGTAAATTTTAATGTTACCTGTAAGCAATCAACAGCTAATCAGTCATTGACGTGATAATGTCCGCTCTCTTCTTCTCCCTGTTGTTTGTCATGATGCAGGGGCTGTTAATGTGCTCCTGACGACTCCCATGTGGGTGGTGAACACACGGCTGAAGCTGCAGGGGGCAAAGTTCAGGAACGAGGAGCTCCATCAGACACACTACAAGGGCATATTTGGTCAGAACGGCTCACACACTCATTTTTCTGATGACGTTTAAACTCCAAACCGATGTTCAGTAAAGCACATTTTTCATCTTCCTCCCAAATATATAGCTTGATCTGATCATCTATTGTGATATTCATGCTTTGGATCCAGTCCTAACAATAGAATTTATAGTATAACCTGAAATGTGTCAGAATTTGGCCATTTTAGATGAATAAATCAAAGGAATTGCTGTGCAGTTAATCAAAATGTGTGGCACTCTTCCATCTCATTATATAAGGCCATGAACACGTGAAGTTCATCCGCTATCGTCTTCACGACAACCCTTCAAAATAAAAGTTCACTTAATATTGTGACAGAACTATATTAGTAATGGACATTAAAATGTACTTCTTAAACTAATAATAATAATAACATTATTACAATTTATTTTATGGTATATCACCCTATTTTCTCCCATGTTTTCATTTTAAAACATGGGACATTTTTATTTACCGTACAGTAAATCTGCATTAGTTACATTTTTATTTGATTACAATTTTAAAGAATAATACTTTTTTTTTACATCCAGACATTTCAAAGGGCCTTATAAAAATGTAACATGTAAATGTAATTTGGGGAAAATTAAATGGAAGTTGTGGTGAAAAATTTTACTGATTTAATAATGGCCTAAAATGCATTTTTTTTTGCTAAACTTTGCTGAATGAATTGTTAAATGGTGCAAGTTTAATGATTTCAATTGATTAAATATGATTTTTGATTACTAACATTTATTGGAACCATTAAAACGTAATACAGAAACATTAAAATGTTGTAAAAAATTAATAATTCGAAAATAAAACATTATTTTTTGGGGGTTGGTATTTAGTATTTAAGGAAGAAAGTAAGCAGTAGATGAAATGTTTACAAGAATGGGGTAAACAACAAAAAATGTATAATACTTAATAAGTATTAATTGTCAATTTTGAGATTTGTGTCTACCAATTAGAGTCAAGAGTTTAAAAACACAGTGGTGTAAAGCGATAAGAAAAATAGTTCCAGCAATAAATCCGATCTTTTTGTGTTTCTCCTCTCGCAGACGCCTTCTCCCAGATTATATCCAGCGAGGGAGTGGGAGCGCTGTGGAACGGGACGCTGCCGTCTCTAGTGCTGGTGTTCAACCCCGCCGTGCAGTTCATGTTCTACGAGGCTATGAAACGAAGAGCGGGACGTGGCGGCAGGAAGGTGTGAGGGACAGAAGAGAACGCCGTCAATCATTTATCAGTTAGTGAAATAACGCCAAAGTTTGATGTTTCTGTGCAGATTTCATCCCTTGAGATCTTTCTCATCGGTGCCGTCGCCAAAGCTGTCGCAACATCTGCAACGTATCCCCTGCAAACGGTTCAGGCCATTCTGAGGGTAATATCATCAATGTGACTGCATTAAAGTGCTCCTGTTATGCTTTTTCGGATACTATCTTTCATGCCGTGTGTCGTGTATCATCATTCCCATTGCTCTGCAGTTTGGCCAGTATAAATCAGATGGCAAAGGTGGTCTAGTGGGCGGCCTGAGGAACGTGGTGTCTTTGCTCATGGACCGGATCAGGTGAGTCAACTGCAGTTTAATGCAGTAAAAATTTTAGTTGAAATTAAAATGAATGAAAACTATATAGACGTATTGTAAACATTACAATTCAAAAATATTATATTTTTTTTCCAGACTATTAGGCCGTGTGTCCACCAAAGCGTTTTTATCCAGCTGAAAACGCCAGACGCTCTGCTGAAGACGCCGTGCTTTGGGCGCTTGAGAGCGTTTTGGCAACTCAGCGTTTTTTTTTTTCCGTTGAGACGTTTCGTTGCTATGATACAGAATATCCGCAGCAGTTTGAATGTTGTGACGGTTGGTCAGTGTGGTATTAGTCCCGCCCATCCTCCACTGTGATTGGACGGCTGGGTAAAAAGTGACAGTGATGAGCGCTGCGTTTTATCCAAAGTCGAACATTTTTCAACTCTCGGCGACCAGTAAAAAACGCCGGGCGCTTCAGTGTGAAAAAAATGCTCAGTGCTTCGGTACGCTCATGGCGTTTAAAAGTACAATGTGCAATTTTTTGGCCACCAGGGGTCACTCGTTTAAAATAATAACAAAAGACGTACTTTGATGACGTCGGGAAAGAGCGTGGGCTCACGGGAGTTGTTGTCGCTGTCAATGACAACCAGCTCAGCTCATGACATGACATCATCGTCTCACAAAATATACGGATACGGCATCTCTCTGTAGATTTAGCTTGTCAAGATGCTTTAACCCCAATGTTTACCTGTGTCGTGCCTTTTCTCTTGTCCCAAACCCTTCTCGGGTCATTTTTCACCCGTACGTTTGAGCTTTACTGGGCTGTAGCAGCAGAATGTGCAAGCAAAGCGTAATCGTGGTTCATAACTATAATACAGACGAATATAAATATTTATATTACGCTCCTTCAATGAATGACCTATTTTAGAACATTTTTCATATATAGGGCGCACCGGATTATAAAGCACGTAAGATACCGCAGTCAAACGAGGGCAGCAATACGCCATAGCTGTGTCTAGTTTGCCGGAAATACAAGAACAAGCAGTCAAACGTTTGACTGGGTTTGCGTTATGCATCCACTATGTGCTAAAGGCTAAAGGGAATGTAGTGAGTGCGCGGCGCCAGAGGTGAGGCGTTTATTTAGTAAGCATGAGCGCGCTAAAGCGGGCACGTACATTCGCAACCTGACTCATATGAGTATTCAATGTGCACGACTCGCTAACAGCAACAGTTGGCTGATTTGAATGAGACGACCCGGTTACTGTGAACGGGGAGCGTTTAATGCGCGAGCAGCACCGGGGACAGTGAGCGCTCGTGAGCGGGCACGTGATTTACACGCATAAAAATATGTCTTACTTTTTTTTCTTCGTCATTTTCTATGCTTTCTTGGCGGTAGTCCAGTGTTCCCCTTTGTGTTTGGTGGTTTCGCCGGGTTCCGCGAGGAAGTTCGAGAAAATAGAGGAGTCAAAGGTTATATGACGCCATAGACGGACGACGAAACGGAAATAAAGAAACGTCCCGTGTCTTCGAATTAAACTATAAATTTTTCCGTATTTGAAAGTTGGTGGAAACTGTCGGGATAATGCAAGTACACATCTAATAGAAATATATAACATAGATACAGTTATTTTTGCTATTTTTAAAGCAGAAAAAGTACAGATTGTGGCGTTTAAAAAACGCGGCGCTCCCATTGAAAACAAACACCAGGCGCGTGGAAAAACGCTTTGGTGGACACACGGCCTTGATAAACTTTTTTTTTCCCAATATACATATTGAATATGTTTGTGTGGTGTCGCAGCCAAATATATTTTAAAATATGATTTATTCCTGTGATCAAAGCATAATTTTCAGCATCATGATGCCTGGAGTGTGAGCCGTGTTCTCCGTCCTCTGTACAGGAGGCACGGGCCGCTGGGCTTGTATAAAGGCCTGGAGGCGAAGCTGCTGCAGACGGTGCTGACGGCGGCCCTCATGTTCGTGGTGTACGAGAAGATCACCGCTGCCACCTTCAAACTCATGGGCCTTCAGAGGAAACTCAAGCACTGAGACACCGGAGCCGTCATTCATGACTACCTCTCTAACACCCTCAGGAGGACCTCCACATATCCCATCAGCCACTGCTCCACTAGCATACTTCAGTCCCGCCTTAACACAGGTCAGTTTAAAGCAAGAAAAAAGGCTTTGGTTTTTAACTTGTTGCTTAAAAAAATAAGTTTACATGATCAAGTTTATTTGATCAGAATCTTAGAGAAGATGAGAGGTTTACTGATTCTTTTATAACGTCGTAACCCAAAGCAAATGATGCCGTTCGGTTACGAGTGTTTCTGAATTTAAAGGTAATGGTCAAGAGCAAAATTATTTCCTTTTAGTCATTTACTCATTCTGATGTCATTCCAAATCAGTACTAAAACTTAGGACCCTTTTCACATCTCCGGGTCTCTCTTTGAGATGTTACGTTGGTCAGAAAAGACTAAGATGTCGAATTTGCCGCTGTATTATGAACACCCGCACAGCAGCACTTAATTCAGTTTTTGTCATTAACAGCCAAGGTATTATAACTAATACCTTAAAGTCATGAAATGGCTTTTTAAATTTTATTATATTGTTGTTTGAGGTCAACTTATGACGTTCGCTTGGTTTTTACATTCAAAAACATAAAAATGAATAAGTAATAGGCTATTTTGTACCCTAGTTTTGAGCTTAGCTGAAAAACACTCAGTTTTTATGGGCGTCTCGCACTGAAGACTTGGAAGTAAACGCCCACTGCTGTGAGTGGATCACAGTTTCGCATATTATAATGAGTCACACTCACTCTAGGCATCTATATTATTTAGCTATGCATGTAATGCGCGAATCAGTGGGCGGGGCTAAACCGGCCGTGTTGAAGCAGGCGTTGATCTTCTTCTGCGGGGGTGGTGTTTTATCCTCTTTGTAGTCATCATAGTTCCCCACTTTTAAAAACGAGTCGTTTGCTGAGGCTGGTGTCAATAAAAGCTTTTATTGGACTAACAAGGACGTTTTCAGTTCTGAAACTTACAGGATATTCTTATAATATGATGACCTCTTAGGCCTCGTTTACACTGCATGGTTCAAGTGACCCAAATCCGATTTTTTCCTCTCATGTGGCACAGATCGGATATGACAAGTGAACGTGTAAGCAGGAAAAAAACGCATGGATACCGATTTTCTCAGATCGGATTCAGGCCTCATTCATATGTGGTAATAAATCGGATATGAATCGGATACATGCATTTGCACGTGCCATGTAAGCAGACAAATCGGATATTCCCCGGTAATGCGAGACGTACGTCATGAAAAAGTGAGCGATTATAGGAGCGATGGAAGAAAGGAGACACACAGTGGAGCAATGCGGAGGTTTCATGTCTTTTGAGTTTTTGGGGTGAAGAGTGCAGGCAAAAATGCAGGGTTGTTACAGAAATAAATCCGTTTTTGAAGACATTTCACGAGATATGAGGCATCGTTTTAAGTGCTCGTGGCTAGAGCCTCTCCACTTATTTTCTCCGTCGTACAAGACCAATGTTTTGATGACTTATTGAAATATTGCGGAAAGAAAACACTGGATAATTTTATTCGCATCTGCATTCGTTGAATTTCGTGCTGTTTTGCTTAATTTCCCGGGTCAGAACGTCTGCATTTGGTAGTTTCAGCAGTGTATAGTGTAAATGGAAAAATCGGATGTGGGTCACTTTTAAAAGATGATGTAAGCAGGTCGTCAAAAAAATCGGATATAGTCAGAAAATCGGATTTTAGCCATAGATGTCAGAAGCTCAAGGAAAATTTGATTTCTCAGTTCATCACCCCTTTAAACTAAATAAGCTAATTTGCATATTATACTAAATGAGGCGAGTGTGTTTAAAAAATAATTTTGGTGATCAAAGATGAGTTTTAAAGGGATACTCCACTTTTTTTGGAAATAGGCTCATTTTACCACTCCCCCAGAGTTAAACAGTTGAGTTTTACCGTTTTCGAATCCATTCAGGCGATTTTTTTTTTTTTTTTTTTTTTTTTTTTTTTGATATTTAGAAGAATATTAGTAACCAGACAGTTTCTGGTCTCATTGACTTCAATAGTAGGAAAAAATATACTATGGAAGTCAATGAGACCAGAAACTGTCTGGTTACTAATATTCTTCTAAATATCAGAAAATCGGCTGAATACTTTCGAAAACAATAAAACCCAACTGTTTAACTCTGGGGGAGTGGTAAAATCAGCCTATTTCCAAAAAAAGTGGAGTATCCCTTTAAAGGATACAATTTTTGATTTTGGGGGACTTTGAACAAATTTAAAATATGAAAAATCTTTACTGGATGTTGATAGCTAATGCATCATCACAGTCTGTGAAAATAAAGTTGTTTTGTTGGTTGAAATAAGGCTGAAATTAAATTTAAACAATCAGATTAAAAACTTTAAAAAGGCTAACATTAAGTGCTAAAATTAAATTAAAACTTAGAAATAAAGCTAAATAGAAATAAAAAAAGACAAAAGCACATAATTAAATGACCGAAACTAATTGTATAAAATAAAAATTGTTCCAAACCCATATTATTTTTCTCTTTCGCGTCAAATCAAAGACGTTTCTCAGAACGTTCAAGCTTTTATAGAAACCTGATGATCTCTGCAAAGAAAATAAATATCCCAGGTGTATGGAAGAGCCTGAAATATACACTAATACTCTTCCCCTCCACTGCAGTTCACATTATAGATTGACATCAGGCCAGTTTAAATGTGTAGGCGTGAGTAAAATGTGAGAGCTATGGTGGACGGCAATATACAAACCTGTTTTATGAGTTACTTTTAGGGATTAGATTCAATATAAAAAGAGCAGTGTGATCATTTGTTAGAAAATCCTCTGTTTCACAATAGAATAGGAGTTTGTACATCAGGGTGAGTAAATGATGACAGAGTTTTCTATTTTGAGTGAAATTTGTGGGTAACTGGAAAGTGTACGAATGTCTGAATTAGAGACATTTGCCATGTGAATAGAGATGTGTTAATAATAAGTAACTTTGGCACAATAGTGACCCTGGACCACAAAACCAGTCACAACTCGCACGGGAATATTTGTGGCAATAGCCAACGATACATTATGTGGGTCAAAATGATCGATTTTTCTTTTTATGCCAAAAATCATTAGGATGTTAAGTAAAGATCATGTTACATGAAGACATTTCCTACCGTAAATATATAAAACATTGATTTTTGTGAGTGAACGCAGCACAATCGCAGACATAAATGGTCAATTTAAAGGCAATTTTTTCACAATGTTGCTCCCTCAGATTCCAGATTTTCTAATATTTGTATCTTGGCCAAATATTGTCCTATCCTAACAAACCATACACACATGGAAAGCTTATTTATTCAGCTTTTGATAAATCATGTGATGTATACATCTCAATTAAAAAAGTAACTGGTTTTGTGGTCTAAAGGTAAAGTGCTTTAATAAATGCAGTTGGGCCATATCAGTGATGTGACAAACCAGGCGATGGTCTTCGATATCAAATTTGTTTCAACGTCAATGAAATGGAAGGATCAAATCTGGAGCCAATCAGAGCTTTTATGTGTCCTCTGATTCGCCAGATCCATGTTACTGATTCTGAAACATGCACAAAGTCTGTTTTTGTTTACTTTTGTATAATGAACAATTTGGGCACCACGTGACGTAAAATCTGTGTTCTGGAGCAAAACTGGTGAGAATCATTAATCAATGTTAATTAATCATTAGCTGATCACATGACATTATTGTATTATTCATTAAACCTTTGACAAGTACGTCCACAGCGTTTAAAGTTTATAGTTCGCATATAAACACTGATGTCTACGATAGCGATTTTTGAAAGGGACTTTGCACGTAAAAACTGAATCATTACATCGTTACACCAGTAGATGGAGACAAATGACTGTTATAATCATTCATCTATGAGTGAGTCATTGAATTATTCACTCAAACCGATTAAAATTGTTTTTTTTCTGTAAAAAATAAGAAAATCGTGATTCTCAGTTGATCCAGAATCGAGATATTTATCACAATTTATCCGTCACGAAAGGCATTAAAAAATACACGGCTTAGCGTAAACCTGAGTTTTAGGTCAGTGTGAATATAGTCACACCATACTTGCCTTAAATATGCATTTTGGAGAGAATATCTTCCTGTTTACAGAAGTCTTACCTGCTGTGTCGGTGAAACTGGTTCGACTTGTGGAACTCGTACAATACGATGTTAAAAACCAATAGAGTTTACGTAATGAACTTGCAAATACGACTTTGTACTTACGTTTCTTTATTTGAAAATTTATAGCACATATTTTGTACTTTCATTTGTATAATTTAACTGTACTTGTGGCATGTTTAAATGAATTGCAAACTTTAAATGAATGCTAATAAAAGCTTTGGACAAGACCTCTCAGTAGTGATTTCTCTGAGATAATATAGCAAATCTTAACACAAAAGCACAGAGACATGCACATGATATCGTGGCCACAAATTAAGAATTTGCAAGTTGTTGGTATAATGGCCACAATTTAACTAAAATGAGGGAATGAATTAATAAACTATAGTTTAGAGCCCGACCAATAAAGGATTTTGAAGGCCGATACCGATACAAATATTTGTTGGTTTTAAAAGCCGATATTCCGATATATCGGCCGATATTTTATTTATTCGTTTTATTTATTTTTTTTAACCTGGACATGGTCACAAATTTTGAAGGCCGATACCGATACAAACATTTGTTGGTTTTAAAAGCCGATATTCCGATATATCGGCCGATATTTTATTTATTCGTTTTATTTTTTATTTTTTAACCTGGACATGATAGTCACAAATTTTGAAGGCCGATACCGATACAAATATTTGTTGGTTTTAAAAGCCGATATTCCGATATATCGGCCGATATTTTATTTATTCGTTTTATTTATTTTGGTCACAAATTTTGAAGGCCGATACCGATACAAATATTTGTTGGTTTTAAAAGCCGATATTCCGATATATCGGCCGATATTTTATTTATTCGTTTTATTCATTTTGGTCACAAATTTTGAAGGCCGATACCGATACAAATATTTGTTGGTTTTAAAAGCCGATATTCCGATATATCGGCCGATATTTTATTTATTCGTTTTATTTATTTTTTTAACCTGGACATGGTCACAAATTTTGAAGGCCGATACCGATACAAACATTTGTTGGTTTTAACAGCCGATATTCCGATATATCGGCCGATATTTTATTTATTCGTTTTATTTATTTTTTTTTTACCTGGACATGATAGTCACAAATTTTGAAGGCCAATACCGATACAAATATTTGTTGGTTTTAAAAGCCGATATTCCGATATATCGGCCGACGTTTTATTTATTCGTTTTATTTATTTATTTTTAACTTGGACATGATAGTCACAAATTTTGAAGGCCGATACCGATACAAATATTTGTTGGTTTTAAAAGCCGATATTCCGATATATCGGCCGATATTTTATTTATTCGTTTTATTTATTTTGGTCACAAATTTTGAAGGCCGATACCGATACAAATATTTGTTGGTTTTAAAAGCCGATATTCCGATATATCGGCCGATATTTTATTTATTCGTTTTATTTATTTTTTTTAACCTGGACATGGTCACAAATTTTGAAGGCCGATACCGATACAAACATTTGTTGGTTTTAACAGCCGATATTCCGATATATCGGCCGATATTTTATTTATTCGTTTAATTTATTTTTTTTTAACCTGGACATGATAGTCACAAATTTTGAAGGCCGATACCGATACAAATATTTGTTGGTTTTAAAAGCCGATATTCCGATGACATTTTATTTATTCGTTTTATTTATTTATTTTTAACTTGGACATGATAGTCACAAATTTTGAAGGCCGATACCGATACAAATATTTGTTGGTTTTAAAAGACGATATTCCGATATATCGGCCGATATTTTATTTATTCGTTTTATTTATTTTGGTCACAAATTTTGAAGGCCGATACCGATACAAATATTTGTTGGTTTTAAAAGCCGAAATTCCGATATATCGGCCGATATTTTATTTATTCGTTTTATTCATTTTGGTCACAAATTTTGAAGGCCGATACCGATACAAATATTTGTTGGTTTTAAAAGCCGATATTCCGATATATCGGCCGACATTTTATTTATTCGTTTTATTTATTTATTTTTAACTTGGACATGATAGTCACAAATTTTGAAGGCCGATACCGATACAAATATTTGTTGGTTTTAAAAGCCGATATTCCGATATATCGGCCGATATTTTATTTATTCGTTTTATTTTTATTTTTTTAACCTGGACATGATAGTCACAAATTTTGAAGGCCGATACAAATATTTGTTGGTTTTAAAAGCCGATATTCCGATATATCGGCCGATATTTTATTTTTTCAGAAACGCGGAACAAAACATTAACAGATTTCCCTAACATTGGTTATTTGTAGATATTTGTTTTTTTACGGTGTAGAGGGCCCTCTGGTGGACAAACTATACAACTCCAACACTCATGACATGGTTCAAGCGTGTTTCGTCCGTTTTTATTTTATTTTTGAAAGATTCATTTATCGACCATTATAACTGCCGATACCGATAGTTTGGAAAATGCCTAATATCGGCCGATAATATCGGTCTGCCGATATATCGGTCTGGCTCTACTATAGTTACAATTTATGTCTTTGGAACAAATTCTTAATTTACAGCCATTATCTAATTTTCTTCAGCACGTCAAGTGGAAAATCTCAACAAATTCATTCATTATTTGACAAATCATTCTTAAAAGGTCACAAAATATAATGAATTTACGTAGGAACCGTTTTACAAGAAATTCACACGCTTGTGTTTCCTGAATAAGGACCAAAGTGTCATAACTATTAAAATTATATAAAAAGAATTGTGACGAACATTTAATAGAGAAAACGTACATATTTTAAGCACATTTTGAAGTCATCATAACAAACAAAGGCTAAAATAAAATCTCAATATAAAAAAATAACATGAACAGTGCGCATGGACATCAAATCCGTGTTGGTTAAAACCGTCCTTTTCCAGGTTCCAAACTTAATCCAGAAAACACAAGCAATCGCAAGTTGTGTACAGCGTCGAAACAGTGTGTTTATGACGGGTGAAAAGGTCAGTGGTGAGATGCGAGATCCTTCACGTACCACTCTGGCAAGAACGTGAACGGAGAGTCTCTGTGGACGGTGTAGGTCACGTCTCTGTGTGGCTCCCATTCGAACAGGTACACCAGTCTGAAAAACACAACACGTCACAGTCAAACACATCTTACCGGTGCAATTTGACATGTTTCTGTGGGAAACAACAGAGGAAATAACTGTAGGGATGGGGCTTGATTTTCAGGATTACCTTGGGTCGTCCTCTTTGACCACTGACTTGACGAAGGACAGGAAATCGTTGCAGAAATTCATGCAGACGGTTGGCTTCCAGCAGTTTTGCTCGTGCTACAGAATCAACAGAAATGAAAGTGTCTCGCTTTATCATTCTATAATCGAACTTATGAGGAATTATACATTTCAATTCTATTAAACATGATATAAAAAAGCTATGTGGCTGTCCATTATAATGCTATGTTGGCTAAACCAAGCAGGTCTGAAGCTTTTAAAGGGATACTCCACTTTTTCTGGAAATAGGCTCATTTTACAACTCACTTCAATGATAAGCTATGCTAAAAGTGGTACCGCCAGAACTGGAGATCGGCTGAATGGATTCAAAAACGGTAAAACTCAAGTTGAACTCTGGGGGAGTTGTAAAATGAACGTATTTCCAAAAAAAATTGGAGTATCCATTTAATACGTGGTTATTTAAAGCAAACCTTGATCAGTTGTGATATTTTCGAGGTTTGGAAGGTCTCAATCGACACCACTATCCCATCATGGTCTCGAAATCCAGCGACTATCAGTGGCACTCCAGGAAGAAATGACTGTGCCCACCATTTCAGCAGCTTGTACCTAGAAGAGGAGCATACATGTTACTAAGAACTTTCCATCAGGTGATCCAATGGTGCCCTAAAACTCTCCATCAAGTGACCCAATGGTGTCCTAAAATTCCATCAGGTCACCCAATGGTGTCCTAAAACTCCAAGTGACCCAATGGTGTCCTGAAACTCCATCAAGTGACCCAATGGTGTCCTAAAACTCATTCAAGTGACCCAATGGTGTCCTAAAGCTCAATCAAGTGACCCAATGGTGTCCTAAAACTCCACCAGGTGACCCAATGGTGTCCTAAAACTCCATCAGATGACCCAATGGTGTCCTAAAATTCCATCAGGTCACCCAATGGTGTCCTAAAATTCCATCAGATGACCCAATGGTGTCCTAAAATTCCATCAGGTGACCCAATGGTGTCCTAAAACTCCATCAGATGACCCAATGGTGTCCTAAAACTCCATCAGGTGACCCAATGGTGTCCTAAAACTCCATCAGGTGACCCAATGGTGTCCTAAAACTCCATCAGGTGACCCAATGGTGTCCTAAAACTCCATCAGGTGACCCAATGGTGTCCTAAAACTCCATCAGGTGACCCAATGGTGTCCTAAAACTCCATCAGGTGACCCAATGGTGTCCTAAAACTCCATCAGGTGACCCAATGGTGTCCTAAAACTCCATCAAGTGACCCAGTTGTGTCCTAAAACTCCATCAGATGACCCAATGGTGTCCTAAAACTCCATCAGTTGACCCAATGGTGTCCTAAAACTCCATCAGATGACCCAATGGTGTCCTAAAACTCCATCAGGTGACCCAATGTTGTCCTAAAACTCCATCAAGTGACCCAGTTGTGTCCTAAAACTCCATCAGATGACCCAACGGTGTCCTAAAACTCCATCAAGTGACCCAATTGTGTCCTAAAACTGTCAAGTGACCCAATGGCGTCCTAAAACTCCATCAGGTGACCCAATAGCGTCTTAAAACTCCTTCAAGTGACCCAGTTGTGTCCTAAAACTCCATCAGGTGACCCAATGGTGTCCTAAAACTCCATCAGGTGACCCAATGTTGTCCTAAAACTCCATCAGGTGACCCAATGTTGTCCTAAAACTCCATCAAGTGACCCAGTTGTGTCCTAAAACTCAATCAGATGACCCAACGGTGTCCTAAAACTCCATCAAGTGACCCAATTGTGTCCTAAAACTCCTTCAAGTGACCCAATAGCGTCTTAAAACTCCTTCAAGTGACCCAGTGGTATCCTAAAACTCCATCAGGTGACCCAGTGGTATCCTAAAACTCCTTCAAGTGACCCAATGGTGTCCTAAAACTCTTCGACAGCGATGCCATAGAAATATACAGAGTTACCGTAAAAACAGACAATAATGTTGTTTATATGTCTATGTGGTCTTTTTAATATGTTTTAAGACAAACCATGTGTAAATTCAAAACAGATCCAAAAACCAATCAGATCAACGTGTGATCGTCAACCAGTGGATCTCAGAGCTGAGTGAGTGCGTAGAGGCAGGGCTCATTTGCATATTCATACAACCGCGTATATAAATGAGGCAAAGGATGTAGTTACCTTCAAGCTTTCAAGGAAAAAAACCCATTTAAATATGTAATTTTTAGGTGAACAAAGATGAGTTTGAAGAGACATACGGGTTGGCGATTTAGAAATGTTGTCTTGTGAAACTGAATCAAGAAGAAAATGCACCATTGTAACAATTTTACTCCCCATTTCAGAACAAAGCAAATGATCTACAGGTCTGAGAAACACACCTGTGAAAGTTACTCCGCTGTTTCGGGGTGCAGATCTCTGCGGAGGTCTTGAGCTCCACGTAACACCCCGGAGCCGGAGGAGCGTCTTTGACCCGGCAATCCACCTCCCCGGAGAACAGCAGCTTATGGTCAGCCAAACGGGTCTGAACCACCGTACAGAACGCCTCGTTGGTGTTCACGACGCCCCCCGGGTCTGGAGTGCCGTCCACGCCATCTTAAAAGACAGCACAGTGGTGGATCAGCGGCGAGATCTTCACTATCAGCAGTCTGATAATACTGGACGGCGGGCTCAAACCTGCACAGGTGTACTGCTCAAACTTGTAGCCCCAGTACATCATCTCCTCCTGCCGCTCCGACCGGGTCACTCGATTCGCTCTGGCCGCCTCCGTTTCCACCTCACTGATGTAGATGGTGCCTCTGAACTTGGAGGCGGCCAGCATCCATCCCTCCTGAGTCTCGTACGGGGTGGTCAGGACCTTGGTTAGGTGTCCTCTCCATGTCACAAAGTCCACACCTAGAGCACTGCAAACACAATCCACAACTCAGCGACGGGAACAAGACATCCGTGCAGCTGCAATGTTACAACACATATAGCTTTTATTCATATTTCCATTTTAACGTTTAATTTATTTCAAGTCATTCATTTTTGTTTTGTTTTAGTCATCTATATAATAACTCGGGGTCAACAATGATATGCTTATTTTTTTATCTATTTTATTCAAAAATACAGTAAAAAGTAAACAGCATTATATCTTAGAGAGTATTATTACAGACCCTTATGAGTCAGGGTCAACTTTTTAAAGTTATTAAAATGATCAGTGTTAGTTTAGGTTGTAAAATGTCATGTGATGTGCCACACCAAAAATATTTCGTTCATCTTGAAAACACAAATGAAGATCTTTTTAATGAAGTATGAGATATTTCCATCCCTCCATTGACAGTCTACGCAACTACCACTTTGACGCGTCAAAAAGTTGAATCCATGATTTGCGGTTTAGTCCAAATGTTCTTAAAAGACAATATCGTTTTAAATGATGAACTGATTTAATTAAGCTTTTTCCCGCCACATTTAATCATATCATCATTGGCGGGAAATGGAAGTCAAGCATGTTCGCCTGACGTGCAAGAACCAATGAGGTTCATTCTCGGTTATGTTTATGTTCAATGATCAATTTTTATATGAATAAAAGCTTAAAATCAATATGCTCATCATATAAAGCGCTCCTGTCTCTAAAAATATTTAGACTAAACTGCTCAATTCATATGGATTTAGTTTTATATTCTCTTTATGAACTTTTTGAAGGATCACACTGTGGTCTGTGGTAGCTTGGGTAAGTTAGCTCTCAATGGAGATAACAGAAATCGCTATTTTTTTTTTATTTTAAATAACTTAATTTGTGTTTCGAAGATGAACGAAAAGTTTTAGGTGTTTGGAACGACATGAGAGTGAATAAATTATGGAAGAATTTAAATTTTTGGGTGAAAATGCCTCTAATAATTCATGATATTTGTATTAAAAATATATATAAAAAAAAGCTCATGTGCTTTTTGAGCTCATGTGGGCCTGTATTTCATTATCCGTTATTCTTAAAAAACTTAAATAAATATTTATAGTGTGCAGAATATATCGCCTGTCTCACCTGCTTTGGTCTCTGGTTTTGATCTTGTCTCTGTTGGCCAGAATCCACCTCAGAATGTGATCAAGCTTCTCTTTCACGCCATCGTCTCTTTTCACGAAGCGGTTGGTGTATCCGTCCCTTAAATTAAAATCCGGCCTTTTTCTGGGCTCAACATAATATCTCATCTGCCTTTGGTCGTTGAAGAAGTTCCTGTGGGAGTCCAGCGAGAAGCAGCCCACCTCCACCGGCTGCTTGTAGAGAGGGAAGTTCCTCTCGTACAGTTGTCTGCGAGCGCTCAGGGTCTCGGCGGCCCTATGCCGGGCTTCGTCGGATGCTCGCTGTCGTTTATCACGGTTAAAGTCACTGCTTGGGTCTCTAGGACGTTTATAATCGGAGTCATGATGTGGGTCTCTGTGGTAGCTTTGCGCCATGGCGTGTTTTTATTGGTGTATGAGGAATTAACTTAAAACTCCGTATGATCTCAGTATTATTAGCAAATGCTTATTTACCTTATGAACGAATACCGTAGAAAGTGAAGTTCAGTGCAGTTTATTTGTTTACACTCGTGTTAAGAGCTTTAACGTTAGAGTTCATAGCTGACAAGGCTATGTGATAGCAGCACCATTACTCTCATTAGCTAACATGTCTTCCTCTAGTGTTTAAAAATCAATCAGCTAGAATGTGTTATATATGTCATTACGGTCCAAAAGAACTGATGAACGCCGTGACGTTCCCAAAGCTGAACGATTACCTTAATTCGGATTAAATGTATATCTCACTCAGATAGCATACTGATAGCGTATCAAACATGTAAACAACGAACGGCTGTGAAAATTCATTTTCAAAATAAAAGCCCTAAATTCTCACTTCAAATTAAAAGTCCCCATTTAAACGTCTCTGAAATCAAAACTGCCATATTGTATTTTCATTTACCCGTGCACATCATTATTTTCTATTTTTATTAATGTGCCAAAATAACTTCCCCTTCATATCTTCTCTGACAATGTGTTTCGAGAGGGAAAAACAAAGAAGCGCAGGAAATTTAACAATGCTCATATGATGCTTAGCTATAATGATCTCAAATGCTTTTAAATGGCAACAAATTATGGTGGGAAAACAAGCAACTACTGTTTAAACAGACGGGAGAATAGTTAAAATGGCAATGATTCAGCAAATCATCACCTCCTGAAAGATGATCTAAAATGACCTGTGCTGTTACAGTCAGAATACGTTTGATTGAAGCTAAGCTAACAGCAAGAAGCCCCTGTAAAGCACCACTGTTGAAAAAAAAAAAAAAAACCCTGAATCATTTCAAATTTGCCCAAAGAGAAATGGTTTAACAATATCTGGACTGAAGAGAGTAAAGTTGTTCTTTTGGGGTCTCGTGGTCATTGACAGGACATCAGGCGACCCCCGGCTACTGAATTCAAGCCATCGTGAAGACAGTGAAGCAAAAACTAAGGTATGGGGATGTTTTTCATACTATGGTGTTGATCATGGTTCAGTTTGAATATATCAAAATACTTGAAGATTATTGGTGCTTTTCCACTGCATGGTACGGTACGGTTTGGTTCGATACGACTCACTTGTGGCGCTTTTCCACTGCATGGTACAGTTTGTCTCGCTTTAAATGGTACCTGGTCTGTTGAGGTTCCAAGCGTACCGTACCGGTACTAAATGTGACATGAAACACTGCAGAAAACTGATTGGTCAGAGGGAATCATCAGTACCAGCATCATTGTATTTGCGACCAATAGACATCGACACGAGAAACCAAACCCGCTTGATTTAAATAGCCAGTAACAGCCACCACTGTTATCTAACAGCCTATAATCCCACCCACTTTAAAGCGGTACTAACTGCAGTGGAAAAGCAACCGAGCCGTGGCGTGTCGAGCCGAGTCATATCGTATCATGCAGTGGAAAAGCGAAGCGAGCCAAACCGTGCCGAGCCGTACCAGCAGTGGAAAAGCACTATGTTGTCGTGAACCAATGAGGAAATACCCCTGAAATGGGACTTTCAACAAGACAACAACCATAAACACACGAGTACGCGAGCAACATCTTGGTTCCAGACGAAAAGGATTGATGGTGTCAGCGTTTCTGAAACAAAACCCCAAAATTTACAGGAACTGTGGAAATGGCATGTCGAATAAGGCTAAAACCCAAGGGAGTAATCCATCAGCCGGTAGTTGAAGCCTCGCGGGAGCCGCCATTGTAGCAGAACTTCACCTGCTGTTAGCATCCCATTGACTCCCATTCATTTTGGCGTCACTTTGACAGGAAATAACTTTACATCTGAGGCGTCCAAAGACCTCATTTGTCCATTATTTATTTCTAAAGGCACACGACAATGTATAAAATGCTCCATTACTTTGTACGTAATCGTACTGATTGCGTCATAACCACGGGACTTTCTGTCGCACAATAGAGACATTAGCGTAGAGACAGGAGGAGAAGTTCGCAGGAAATATTTTATGGTGAACGAGGCAATCGGGGGGACATGGAGGCACAAAGTCAAGGCAGAAGCCCATAGATAGAGTTCATAAAAGCAACAGGACAACATATTTCAACGTTTTTGAGGAATTAGGTGATTCAGATTTGTCTTGGCACAGCTACTAGAAGATTTACAACGGTCAGACTGTCGTCACGTTCAGTTTGAACCTGTGCAGTCGCTCAGTCAACAGACAGGAAGTGTAATAATCGGGCTTCAGTCTTCTCCGTAGAAATCTATGGGGTCTACTATATAGTAGGTGAAAACACTATGTGACAAAAGTAGTATGTCAATTCCTAAAACACAAGGCAAAAAGTACCCAGATGACCAACTTCTTTCGGTGAGATTCTGAAGTGTGCATAAGATTGATCTTTACTATCCAATAAGGCCACGGGAGAGGAGTTATAAATGTCAGTTTAGTGACTGATACAGTCATCCAAGTGCAGCTCCTATCTTTTTAAATGGGGAAACTTCAAATTCTCCAAAGCTGTCTCATAAATGTGGTTCTTATGGTCAAATATCATTAAAAAAGCTTTTTTTCAGCTAATGCAGAACACTGAACAATCAGCAATTGGCTCTTGACATTTATTACACTTAAGGGTTGTAACTTATCCACACACAGCAAAGAGATCGTGAAACTGGAATGAAGTAGAATTCCCAACAGATACTGTAGCAAATGCTTTAATTTCACATTGGCAGTTGACATCAAAAGCATGATTTCCCAAGATTTGGCAAATGCATTTCTGAATCCTTTAGAAAAGAGTGTTTTAAGTTCAAAAGAACAGATATGCGGGAACCAGCAAGAGTACAAGAGCTTTCCAATTTACAAAGTATACATTGGCCAGCAGCAGCAAACATTCCTTAGAGCTCAAAGATTATACAACAAACTAGTTTTCAAGCATTCTCTGAGGACTTCGTGTTCATTCATATTCATGGCTAATGCATCACAGAAATCCAAACCAATAGCATACAGTATAATGTAGAACAGGATACTCAGTTACATGGCAGATGCTCCTCAATCTAACAAATATATCATGAAGATAAACTACAGTATGTACAGACGAGTTCCAGTTCGTATTGTTAAACAACGGACCAGGCAAAAGGGCTAGTCAGTAACGTTGGCATCACTTGGTTTTTCTGAGTCCATGGGAATGGGACAGATCAAAGTTAAAGACAAGAGCATAGTGAAACCACTATCAAATTGACCCCTACATTCTTATAAATGAGATATTTACAGTACATGTCAAACACATTAATTTGAGTGAGAGATCCTGAAGCCTGAGGATAAAAAGTCACGTTAACGTAAGATCACAACTGAAATATTAACCGAGCATAATATACCATTGAATACACCACTACAGCAAAAACAACAGTGGCTACAAATCCTCTCCATATTCAACATATCTAGGGAACGAAAATGGCTCAGCAGGAGGGAAACTGAAAAAAAAGTAAAAGATTCAGCTCTGTCTATCAATGGGACAACTCCTGAGATATTTTAACAGTGATCTGTAGTTTTTGTAAATCAGAATGCACTTTTTGGCCTATTGGAAATTAACTCCCAGTGTAAAATATGAGGTTGCACTGGTTAAAAAGCCACTCTGTGCATATGTGTGTGTGTGTTTGGGAAAGCTTAAGTGTTTAAAGAGAGATTGATTCACATTGTGTCAAACAAACACATTACTGGGGTGTGTTTTCATAAGCTAAGGCCAGAACTGTGGTTTACTGAGGTTGCGGGTGACTGGAACCCCAGGAAAAGAGACTGGGAAGGCGGAAGGCAGAGTCTCTTCGTGCTGGGTCGGGAAGAGTCAGGGTCTCCGGAGCGGACTTCTTCCTTGGTCTGTCCTTGGGCACAGATAGGAAGTCTGGGGCTTCAGTGGAGAGGGGCGTAGAGGGAGCGCTGGATGGCCCACTGCGAGCGCAGGCCGGCAGGGGTGTCTGGCTGATGGAGATAGCTGGGGGAAAGGTGCCCAGCTTCTTATTGGTCGCCTCCTGGGTGGCTCGCTCATATTCTCTCACTTCCTCCATTGTCATGTCTTTAAACACCAAGCAAAGAAAGTTATATTAGTGGTGTATAGTGGACATCTTAAACATGAAGGCAAAGTCTCCTCAATCCTTAACTGCTAAGGGCGTTTTCACACCTGAAAGTCCGCACCAAGGTCCAAACCAAAGTTCACGTTACATTTTATACTTTCAGAAAGTTTTGGTTTGGTTTCACACTGCAATTATGCGAACGCACTAAATAACTTTACGCGACATACTTGCGTCCTGTCGTCACCATCTATGTGGGCTGCATCTTGACAAAAACCTTGTCTCCTCATCTCCCCATGTGCTACCATGGCTCATTTCTCCTGCCACCTTCTGGCTTTTTGTGAACCACCAGAACTTCCTGTAAAAGGTCTGAATGTCCGAACCATACAGAAATGCTTTCACACTAGAAACAAACCAAACCTTAGTTCAGTTTGATCCGGACCAAGACTACCTCTTTTCGTCGGACGAAATTTCAGCTGTTTGGTCCGGACCGTGGTCTGGGGGAGGTTTCACACCTGTAATTTTGGATCGGACCAAACTGAAAAGTCCGAAAGTCTGGACCAAACAAGGTTGGTGTGAAAGGGCCCTAAGACTACTCTTACAAGTTAGTCATCAATTTTTGACGTAGACTGTCGTCATCATCTATGCGGGCTGCATCCATTGATTGGTTTAGTAATGGACGTGCGTCTGACGTCTGCGTGTTGTCAATTTGACACGTAACTTTGACAACATGAACGAACAGATGTATATCATTGCAACTATATTGTTATTTTATGGCATAATTACCTGCAGCACCAACTTTACACAAGGCTAGTTCAAATTCGCCAAATGAACGTCCTCATCGTACGAACATTTTATCGTCGCCGGCAGGAAAGAAGGAGAAGACTGCAAGTTGACTTCTTTACGAAAATCCGGGACAAACAAGGTAGGTGTGAAAGGGCCCTAAGACTACTCTTACAAGTTAATCATCAATTTTTGCTTCTTTAAGACGGTTCATATCTTTTTCAAGTCGGTTACAATACATCTACATTTATTAATTTAGCTGACGCTTTTATCCAAAGCGACTTACAATGGCTATATATGTCAGAGGTCACATGCCTCTGGAGCAACTAGGGGTTTAGTGTCTTGCTCAGGGACACATTGATGTCTCACAGTGGATTCGAACCCAGGTTTCTCACACCAAAGGCATGTGTCTTATCCACTGCGCCACCACCACCCCTGGTCAATAAAAACGTAGACTGGCCTAAATTGAAAGGCTGATTACCCCTAAGACAGTCTTAACATAACGGCTATGTTTATGCAACTGGCCCCAGATGTGTCTAACCCAACTCCTTTAGAAGCCCCAACACACCTACCTGTAGTTTTCAAGTAACCCTGAAGAACTTCATTAGCTGGATCAGGTGTGTTTTATTGGGGTTGAAGCTAAACTCTGCAGTACTCCAGTATGGTCCTCCAGAAGCGGAGTTTGACAGCCCTGGACTAAGTATATCTAATATAAAATCATATTCCACAAGGTTTCCGTTAACAAGCTACTAGAACATACTGTATCATCTTCATATGTTTCTTCAGACTGTTGTTTGCCTATTATTTATAACAGTCTTCCTTTCAGACCATTAGCCAACGAATCCTGACTAATGGGTACCTTTAACTCAGGGGTGTCCTCCATCTCCTGGAGGGCTGGCTTCCTAAAGTGAAGATTCAACCTATCTGACTAGAAGTTTTTTGTGATCCTGAAGACCTTGATTGTTCTGATTGAGGTTCATGTGTTTAATTAGGGCTAAAGCTAACCTCCAAAAGCAGGATTGGTTAATGGTCACCTCTACTCTAATTCAACCAACTAACTACCCACAGTGATCTCCATGACACACACCGCCACTTTAGGAGCTCACTAAGAACGCAAAAAGCTTGAAAGAGGCAAAAGAAACGCTGCCTCCCTCCCTCTCGCCGCCTCCTTTTTTTGTTGAGAGAACGCAAAGCTGCTTTCTATGTCTTGTAATCTGAACACTTTCAGTGTTCATGACTGAATTTGTCATCTAATCAGTTTGGTCAAGGTCTTTGATGAGAACATGGACATCTTTAAAGAGCTGAATCTCTTCACCGCCCATTTGTTCTTGAAGTGACTCATGCGTGACTAAACACGCTTGTGAGCTTTGGATCACGACATCCTTCTGCATCTGTGAGGTTTGTTAGTCATGACTCTGGGACAGTCAACACAAAAGAAACCACCAAGAAGGAAAAGAGATGAATAAATAGCCAGCCTGATTAGTCAATGCCAAACTTACCAATCCACTCGTCAACCCAGGCGAAAGCCTGTCTATGGCCCAGCAACAGCACATCCCTCACCACCTAGGGAAAGACAGGTTCAAATAGATGTTGATTGTGCTAAGTATTTTGCAAAGTATGACAAGTTCCGGGAGAATTCATTCTGTCAAAATAAACCAATTCATCCCAAACCCCAATTCTAACAATAACCCCAATCCCTAAAAAATTGAAAGGTTAACACTGATGTAGCCCTAGCTCCAGCAGAGAGATGGCAAATCCTAACCCTAAAATCTGATTGGTTGACAAGAATGTCGTTCCAAAACAGCAAAAAAGATGATGATTCAGGAATTTGCCCATGCAATATTATGGTAAGCACAGCCAGATGGACAGGTCTATCTATAGATCCGAGGGATCTGCAGTGAGAGCAACTGCAAGGTTGGGATATTAGGGGGCTCGTCTGGGAAATGCATGTGGAAGGGAGGAAGTGACCTTGTGCACAAACTGTTCCACACGTGTCTGAAGTCCCCACACCTCGAACTTCACGGTCACTAGCTTATAGGAGCACATGACGGGGTCCTGCGTGTCTCGCCATCCCTCCTGCAGCGAGCCCCGGGCTGTCTTCTCGGATTTAAAGTGTCTTGGGTCCTGAAGTGGAAATTCAAATTGAAAATGGTCACAGAGCCAATTTTAAATACAATATACTAGAATGTAACATTTGAACCTTTCTGGGACTTCTCATTTACAGCAGAATAGAAAGGAGACCGGAGATGATGGAAAGAAAAGGTGGGACCCAGATGGGGGAAATGACTAATGCAAAACACCAAACCAAGGCTCTGACAATTGGATATCGATGTTGATAGATGTTGTTTTACTGCAAATATGTCCTTGTATTAGTTTCTTTCTGTATTTGTAAATGCTTTCTACTAAGAATGATTGAGTTTAATGCCTGTATCTGCCATCCAGTTCTAGCTGATGTTACACCTGAAAGCATCTCTGTAAACATGCACAGAATTAGAGAGTCAACTCCATTTAAAAGTGAATATTGCTTTGCTCTACCCACTCTAGAGGGCAGAGCACTTGACGCGAGTACTCTACACACAAACTAGTTGTATCAGTACATGGCCCATTTATACTCCCCCTTTTCACCAAATCACTTTGCAAAATGATCACCTCTCAGAGCTTTCCCTATCATTCGTATGCAAATGATAATCAAATAATTTATTCTCCTTTCACCCTTTGCTAACCAATTATCATCTGGCATTGTTGCATTTCTGGCTAGCATTTCTGCCTGAATAAATTAACTTGTTGAAAACCGAGCTGTTGATCATCCTACCAACCCTGCCAAGACCGACACAATTTTTCAATCTTGTCAATGGCGGTTTTGAAATATTATTACATCTTTGCTCATTGGACTCAATTGTTTTTGCCACGATGACCTGAGCTGTTAATACCATGCGACAAATGTGTGAAAATCAATAAAACAGTTAAAAACGATTGTCCCAGGCCAGCATAAATGGCTAAAATAATTCATTTAACTGACCATGAATAATGCACGTTAGCCTAAAGTATACTTCATTTTAGATGTGAATGCTAGTGTATGTGTATAGCCAAATGTGTAGCCTTTCACAGTAAACTCTATTCGATAGCACTGGAAAGTTTCATTCTTGTTCAGTGTCTGCGCTACTTCTCTCCAGAAGTTATAACTGATATAAATGTCTTTGTACTCGTTTACACTAAGGTTGTGGGTTTCTCTTAACCCCCTCACACAAACGCAGGTCAACACTGGCGCCTATTGTTGTTGCATTTTCCAGTTGTTTGTTGCTATTTTCTGTTTATTTTTTGACTGTGAAACAACAGGCCGAGATAGGGTTGCCACCTTGGGGACAAACTAATTAGTATGGAAGATGGTTTCCGCCACAGAATACAGTAACTTTTCATCTCACAATTCTGACTTTTTCTCACAATTCCGAGTTTACGTTTCACAACTCTGACTTAACACGCGATAGCAACTTTATATCACAATTCTGACTTTATAACATGCAATAGCAACTTAATATCACAAATCTGACTTAACACACAATAACAACTTTATATCACAATTCTGACTTTATGACACGCAATCGCAACTTTACGGTATATCACAATTCTGACTTTATAACACGCAATCGAAACTTTATCACAATTCTGACTTTATAACACGCAATAGCAACTTAATATCACAAATCTGACTTAACACGCAATAACAACTTTATATCACAATTCTAACTTTATAACACCCAATAGCAACTTTTTCACAATTCTGATTTAACACGCAATAGCAACTTTATATCTCAATTCGGACTTTTTTTAACACGCAATAACTTAATATCACAAATCCAACTTAACACGCAATAACAACTTTATATCACAATTCCGACTTTGTAACACATAATAGCAACTTGTTATCACAAATCTGACTTAACACGCAATAGCAACTTTATATCTCAATTCGGACTTTTTTAACACGCAATAGCAACTTTATATCACAATTCTGATTTATAACAACATAATACCAACTTAATATCACAATTCTGACTTTATGACACACAATAGCAACTTTATATCACAATTCTGACTTAACACGCAATAGCAACTTTATATCACAATTCTGATTTATAGCAATGTAATAGCAACTTAATATCACAATTCTGACTTTATGACACGCAATAGGCTCTATGCACGATCGCTTCCATATTTGTCTCAGCACGCCCACTTACTTCCGGTGCTGCGTCAGTCTATGGTCAGAAGCCGGTTTTGCGATAGGTGGAGATAGTGTCAAATTACACTTGCTGTTTATAAAAACGTCCTCCGGTTAACGTGAATGATGTTAACAACACTGTGAGGCAGTTAGCTGTCACGCAAGAGTAAAAAAGAGAAGTTATTTTAATTATATATTTCGAGCCAAATCAACAACTTTGAGTGTTAGTATTCTCTCATATCGTACGAAATTCGACTAGCGAATCAACGTTTCTAAAATCGTTGTCTCCGTTTCTGAGAAAACGGATTTTATCACAGTTTTGCCGCTATACACTTGGCCTGCAGAACGCGCTTCCGGAAGTAAAGACGCTGACTGAGATTCGTTCGAACACACGTCAGCAGGGTTCGTGCATAGAGGCAATAGCAACTTTATATCACGATTCAGACTTTTTAACAACGTAATATCACAATTCGGACTTTGTAACATGCAATAGCAACTTTATCACAATTCGGACTTTTTAACACGCAATTGCCTGTTATAAAGTCAGAATTGTGAGATATAAATTCGCAATTCTGAGATAAAAAGCTTTTTTTCCCTTCTCACAATTCTGAAAAGATGACAAACTCACAATAGCGTGTTACAAAGTCAGAATTGTGAGATATAAACTATTTTATACATATTTACATACACATTATGCAGTTGTTGAAATGTGCATCACTCACACTATACACATAACGTAGCCTACGTGTAAAAAAAAAAAAAAAGTATACTTTGGGCTTACAGAGGAGGGAACAGGACCTTTGTGAAAGGATGCATGCTGTTCCCCACTTTTGTTTGGAACGACCCAACAGCTAGAGTCCCCTTCCCGCAGTGTCCTTGAAGGGCACAAAAAAGCCAGCTGGAACTTCCCCAGAGTGGGAGCTTTGCTGTCTTTAACTCGATCCACAAAAAAAAGGCTGTTCAGCAACACAGGACTGTTGAGATCTCTGCAGGACTGCTGGGAGGGCATTTATTATCCCCCTAAAATACACCTTTAGTCTCACTCCTTTAAAAACTATCTATGACAATCTATAGCTTTTTTAGTGCACTGTTGATATTTTGCAATGTTTTTTTTTTCCCTCGTCATATTCCATTCAAATCTTTTTTTTTTATTGACTTGATTTGTTGCACCGTGACAAGTGATTTTAATTGTCTAAATGAGGACTAGATTGATCACACTCATCAGTCCCAGTTCTTTCTCCTTCCACATCTAATTCCACTGCCTTTTTTACTCTTGCAACAGAAGCACTGCTGGCCTGGATCCTCAGATAGCAGCAAGCTCCTGCCAGAGAAAGATAACAGCGCATCTGTCTAAGCTTACCTCTGCAGGAGGAGAGGGACGGATTGTGAAAGTGAATTACTGCAGCGGTACAGTGGAGAGGTGATTCTGAGTCCTGCGTGTATCCAGTCGAGATCTCAACAGGGCCTCTTTAATAATTCAGGATTGGCTTAAAAATAACCCATACTCCTTTGTTTTCTTCCATGTGGGAGAAGCACTCCCCTGTTTCTTCAAAACAAAATCCCATCAGCACTAAATACCATATCAACCGAGCTCAAATGAATAAATCATAAATGAAAGGTCAGTGAGGAAAATCTTGGATGTGAATATGAAATATGGAGGTGAATATGAGCGCATGCTGTACTTTAGAGGTAAATATGCACATTGTATGTTTGTATTGCTTATAAATCTTCTTTATTTTACATTTATGTGTATTATTAAAGGGATAGTTCACTTTGAAATTAATTTTAGGAAGGTAAAACTTCCAAAATCTCAATGTTTACAAGAGTTAAAAACGATATAAACACTGTTCGTTTTCTCACACAAACCGCTCGTTTCGTGTCTTAGGCCATCAGTGTGTACTTACATTTACGAGTCATTAAATCATGTTTAATCTGGACTTCTCTGTGCATGCTCTTTGATTTGGTGACCATAGACCTCCATTATATGACTGACAGACAAGAACGGTTTGACCTAAAAATATCAAAATTGAAACTACTGCGGAAACAAAGACACCTACATCTTGGATGCCCTTGAGGTAAGATAAAACATACCGAAAATTAATTTCAAAGTGAACTATCCCTTTAAAAAAATATCTCACCTCAGACTCCTTGTAGTAGCGCTCTGGTATCTCGTCGTAGGCGATGTCGATAAAACACACCTCCGTTTCTTCCTCTCTGAGCTCCGCATCAAAGATCTAGAGCACAATGGAAAGACAATTAGCGAGAAACTAAAAATACCAGCTAGCATTAAAGATGTCAGGATATTTATACGGTTAAAAGATGGCTGTGTCTCATGTGACCTTGTTGTTTGTACACTATGTGACTATACAAATAACAACATGTGAACATGTTTGCGTTATTTTGTCACTTATTTGGGATTAGTATGCTACTGCAACCATTTACATCCAGTCTTTGTGCTAAGCTAGGCTAGCGGTGGGCGCGTCAGACAGAGTTACAGCACGCATGGAGATGAAAACGGTATGTACTCTGGGGGATATGCTGAATAAGCCAAAGTCCCAAAAAGTCGGAGTGTTCCTTTAACCAGATGCGACACATTAAGTTTCCTTCATCTGTCCACACTGAAAGCCACTATGATGCCAGATGCAGCATAATCAGAACAATATTTGACGTGTGAAATACAGGAGCGGATGACATTTCACTGTGAGCCGAATTAGAAACCAAGCAAGCAGTAAAACATCTTGTCGTTGTGGCTCATTGCATTCACGTGTTATAGATGAACAGATTAACCGAAGGTCGGAAAGTTGCTGTATTATTGGTTGCTAGTCAGTCTCAGACGTCTCACCCACAGTCCGGGAGTCTGATACATGTTGCAAATAAAACATTTACAGTGGTATAAATCCAGCTTTTAATGTTGTTTATACATCTATGTGGTGTTTTTAATACGCTTTTAGACACACCATGTGTAAATTCATAAGTCGACAGCATTGCTGAGTATTTTCTCCTTAAAACTGCAGTGAACCAAAGACAGTCTCAAAAACACGGTTTGAAATCGCTGGTGTTTCTGACATCACAAACGACATTATTAGCTGTTTGATAACACAGTCAAGCAAAAGGCTAATCATATTAATCACCGTTGTTTGTCCGACGTTGTAAAGACCAGTGTGCAGCGTTTACCTTAAGTTTAGCGTGTGGATCTCTCCTGTGAATGAGTGGAGGCGGGGATCGTTTGCATATTCAATAGAACCGCGTGTACTAAATGAGGCAAGGGTGTCGAGTTACATTCAAGATATTTTAAGACATTCAAGATATTTTCCACATGTCTCCCAAGAAAGTCAGTCAGGTTTAGTGCAATTTTTCAAAATCCGTGAACTTCACATTCAACTAAGCTTGTTACATGTCAATCATACAAAGGCATATTGCATTCACTTGAAGAAAAAAAATCTAATCTGTTTTTCTGAATTAACAAGTTAATTATCTCAGAATTACGAGATAATTTTTCATGAAAAAAAGTTTTTGCTCTGTTTTTCTGAATTAACGAGTTAATTTTTCATGAGAAAAAAGTTTTTGCTCTGTATTTCTGAATTTACGAGTTAATTTTTCAAGAAAAAAAAAATTGCTGTTTTTTTCTGAATTAACGAGTTATTTTTTTATGAGAAAAAAATTGTTGCTCTTTTTTTCTGAATTAATGAGTTAATTTTTCATGAGAAAAAAGTTTTTGCTCTGTTTTTTTTAAATTAATGAGTTAATTTTTTATGAATTTTTTTTGCTCTGTTTTTCTGAATTAATGAGTTAATTTCTTCATGAGAAAAAAGTTTTTTCTCTGTTTTTCTGCATTAATGAGTTAATTTTTCATGAGAAAAAAAGTTTTTGCTCTGTTTTTCTGAATTAACAAGTTAATTTTTCATGGATTTTTTTTTTTTTGCTTTGTTTTTCTGAATTAACGAGTTAATTCAGAAAAACAGAGCAAAAACTTTTTTTCTCATGAAAAATTAACTCATTAATGCAGAAAAACAGAGAAAAAACTTTTTTTCTCATGAAAAATTAACTCATTAATGCAGAAAAACAGAAAAAAAAATTTCTCATGAAGAAATTAACTCATTAATTCAGAAAAAAAGAGCAACAATTTTTTTCTCATAAAAAAATTAACTCGTTAATTCAGAAAAAAAACAGAGCAATTTTTTTTTTCTCATGAAAAATTAACTCGTAAATTCAGAAATACAGAGCAATTTTTTCTCATAAAAAATTAACTCGTTAATTCAGAAAAACAGAGCGAAAACTTTTAATCTCATGAAAAATTAACTCATTAATTCAGAAAAACAGAGCAAAATTTTTTTTCTCATAAAAAATTAACTCGTTAATTCAGAAAAACAGAGCAAAAAATTTTTTGCCATGAAAAGTTATCTTGTAATTCTGAGATAATTATCTTGTTAATTCAGAAAAACAGAGTAGATTTTTTTTCTTCAAGTGAATGCAATACACCTCCGTACAATCATAACAATAATAATTTTACATTTATACAGCATATACATTTATATGACCTGGCTCAACCCTGCTTAGTTCAGTATCTGCTCTCCCATTGGTAGTTGATGTATCCCCACACATTAGCATACTGAGCATACTGGAATACACTACACTTTTGGCCAGATTTGTCCCTGATCTACAGTCTGGAGGAGTGGACGCTTACATGCCAAAAGTCAGAGGGAGTCTGCAGATTTTGGACAGAAAATCAATTAGTATTACGATGAGCAGATTCATTTGCATGCATTTGGAGGATATTCAAACATGATTTTAGAGCACATGCTGTTTTTATTTATCATGCGAGGTGCCTATTTCTGATTGCGGTTTTCAGAAATTACTAGCCTGGTAATGTGTGTGATCCCCAGTGATTTAGTGTATAATGCCCAGTTTTTCCTCTGCAATCATTTACAGTTAAAAAAATATGACGTCTAGGGCCAGATTTACTAGTTCACGCAAAACGTCGGGCTGAACTCTGTGAAATCAAGAGTGTTCAAGTTGTTGAGCTGTTCACACCACACGACATAACATGATTGATCCACAACAGGAGGTAACGCACACTGTAAAAAAAATATTGTTGGTTTAACTTAAAAAAAGTAAGTAACCTGGTTGCCTTAAAATTTTAAGTTGATTGAACTGGAAAAAGTGAGTTAATACAATGAAGGAGATTAATTTAATCATCAGAAACTCAAAATTATAAGTTATCTCAACTAAATAAATTATTTAAGTTGATTTGACAAAAGAAAAAAAATGATGTGATAACAAATCTTGAAAATGTTTTTTTTTTTTGACAACAACTCTGTCACCCAACGATTGCATCTCGTCTACAAACCACGTTTTGTCACGAAAAATCACGTGATATAACGACCGGAAATGACGCGAAACAGCACGCGCGCCAATACCCAGTGCAGAAGACGAAGAACACAACATGCAAATATGGACGTCAGACAGGAACTAGCGCTGCAAACTGTTTGCACAATGATTTGCTCTGAGAAAAAAAAATGCAAAAAATTAAAAAAAAAAATAAGATTTACCCGGTGACCTCAACCCTTGCTTTGCTCTGATTGGCTGGAGCTCATGACATCACTGAGGTTGAGTCGTGCGACAGCTCTGGATATCTAGCATGTTAGATATTTTTCTGGGCTCGGCGACACGTCTGCTAGCGTCTTTGATGCGTTGTTGGCTCTTTCACACAAACAGATTGGCGAGCATTCATCGCCCGCTAATCCCCGCGATTTGCACGCGCTAACACCCTGACCTGTCGGCGACTCAACGATGTGCAAATCGGGCTTAAATCATGTAGCGTGAACTTAAGGAGTAGTTCACTTTTAAGTTCACTTTTTTAAGCTCAAATGGTCGCATTGTTCTGTTCTGTGTGACTCTCCAGTTCGAACTCGTTTATCAAAATGAACAAATCTTTTTGCAAGTCAATTCGTTCATTTCGTTCGTAGAATGAACCAAATGACATGAAAAAAGATTCGTTCATTTTGATGAACCAGTTCGAATAGGAGAGTCACGAGCGCGCATCGCAGAACAGAGCAAGACGACCATTTGTGCTTATAAAACCTAAACTTTGTTATTTATTTATTAAATGAGTGATCGTTTCGCTTGATAAGACCCTTATTCATCGTCTGGAATCGTTTAAAGCCCTTTGAACAGTTTGCACTGAAACTCTCATTTGGATCTTGAACCGTTTGGTTCCCATTGAAGTCCATTATATGGAGAAAACTCCTGGAATGTTTTCATCAAAAACCTTAATTTCTTTTCGACTGAAGAAAGAAAGACATGGACATCTTGGATGACATGGGGGTGAGTAAATTATCAGCAAAAGTTTTTTTAAAAGTGAACTACTCCTTTAAGGTTTGCTCGTCAATGTACAGGTGTTTGCTCCATTATTTACCGCCGCAAAAAAGCACGTCTTAAACCAGACGCTACCTGCTAGACTGCGTTGGTCATTATAACGGAAATGATCTGAGTTCTTTAAAATGCGTGATTAAGATTTTAAAAGCAATGGTGTATGCTCAACTTTGCCACATCACAAATCTGTGAATCTTACAGACGGCGAATGACGTCAGGTTGCAAATCTCTCTCAGTACGAAAACCAGCTTGTCCGTTTGTCCCCAGGATATATAACTATAAGTCTCTGTGTTGTGGAGAGACCCAAGAATCCTCACTTCAGACTCGACAGCTGCAGACTCGAAGCCGTCCACAGGAAGGAGCTCTCGCTCTGCACACGAGTGCATTCACTCATCCGAGAGCACCAGTGTTTGCAGCCGAACAAAGACTCTAATGGGCGAGAGCGCTTCGCTTCAAAGGATCAGGTGCGTTCAGGTGAGAGAACGGCTCTCCTGTCGCCTGTCTCTTGTGTGGCAATGCCAATTACATTGTAATTCTTATTCCTTTCATAGCCAAGTGACATAAGCTTCAGGGATGACATGGAGAGAAATGTATAAAACCTCTTTATTTTCAAATGTAGACACAAGCAGAGTGCACCAACCGTGAGAGAAAGCAATGATGTCCCGAAATCGAAAAAAACAAAGAGTAAAAGAGGGGGTGACATGACAGAGTAGCTGAATATTTTACAAAAGCAAGTAATGGTGGGCCGTATCAAGAGAGATGGGGAGACAGAAAGGGAAATTTGAATGATGGCTCTAATAAATAGCAACCTTAATTGAGTCAAAGCACGAAACTCGGACGAGCTTGTTTATCAAAGCCGAATCTACAACTACCAATGGTCGCGATAAGCAACATTAAAGTAGACCCCTGCTTCGACAAAGACTAATGCATGCTGGAGTGCACGCTTTAAACTTCAAAAGAAGCCAACATGGCTTAAATGTACGGGGGGAAATCAGAAATAGCCTCTGACGCCAATGAGGAGGCGGAATACAGATCAAGGATTTGAGTTTTCTCCTCTTAGAGAGTTCTGCAGGTGCAAAACGACAAGAGACAAATCAAAATCTCCTCCCTGAAGACCGCCCCCAAGGTCCAAATGATTTATGGAGTCTGTTGTGGTCGAACTTGCACAAAGTCCACAGTTGGGACGGACTGGGACTAAAAAACGGCCCTGGAGTTTGACTTGGCCCGGCCCAAAAAGCAATCGGCGCGCGGAAACTCGACAACAACAACAATAACGCCTGCCGTCTGTCTGGCATGAGTGTCTCAAGACTTTAAAGGAATAGTTCACTTTTGCTGATATTTTACTCACCCCCATGTCATCCAAGATGTCCATGTCTTTCTTTCTTCAGTCGAAAAGAAATGAAGGTTTTTGATGAAAACATTCCAGGATTTTTCTCCATATAATGGACTTCAATGGGGTCCAAACGGTTCAAGGTCCAAATGAGAGTTTCAGTTCAAACTGTTCAAAGGGCTTTAAACGATTCCAGACGATGAATAAGGGTCTTCATCGTCTGGTTATGTTATGAATCAGATCCAGTTCTGTTTGGTGCAGAAATATCTCACGGCATTATATTAAAAACTCTATTTACTTTGTTCCTGGTTTTGATTGTGCGCAATATATATGCACATTAATCCCAATAAATTAAAGGGATACTCCACTTTTTTTTGGAAATAGGCTCATTTTACCACTCCCCCAGAGATAAACAGTTGAGTTTTACCGTTTTTGAATCCATTCAGCCGTTGTTGTTTTTTTTTGTTTTTTTTTTTTGATATTTAGAAAAAAATCAGTAACCAGTAATGATAAAATGAGCCTATTTCCAAAAAAGTGGAGTATCCCTTTAAGTGAAATAATAACAATAATGACTTAAGTGCAATTTCTTGCAGATCCTCTCCCCCCAGTCTGTCAGTAACGTCTCTATGAAGCCCCTCCTTCTCAAAACACTGTGCTCTGATTGGTCGGCTGGATCAGTGTGTTGTGATTGGTCAACTGCTTTGAGTATGTTTGAGAAATGTCCCACACCTAAACATAACCACCAGTTTTAACACACTACTAACTAACTCAACCAGGCTCCGCCCCTTTACTTTGCCTTGAATTATTTAAAGGGGGAATATTTTCGTTCAAGACTACAATGGAGTTTAACTCTGGGGGAGTTGTAAAATGAGCCTATTTCCAAAAAAAAGTGGAGTATCCCTTTAAAACATGTTCAGAATCTCATTAAAATGCAATAATAAACGTTCCTTTCTTCACCTGCACAGGACAGGAGGCTCAACAGAAGCAATTACTTCATGTAAAAAAGGACAATAGTGTCAGGTCAAAATGCATAATGGTGATCCATCCATGATGGTCAGATGAAACTGAAAAGGCTTTTAGCTGAAATTCAAAGTGACAAGGACGCTGCCCACACCTCAGAAACAGCGGGAACCGGCCATCTTGTTAAACCAGAAGGATTAATGGCGCAAGATACAGAGAAACGAGGCATGAAACACGGATAAAAACCGATGCTCTGGGCATAGCTTTCATTAATGATGCTGAAATAAAAAAATGTTTTCACAAGGTGTCGTGTGAGGGGTGTCATTCGGCATCGGTCTGACCCTCGTGTGTTGATTTCAGCACCACGGACAAGGCCAATCAAATCCCTGCTCATCAGCCGCAGTTACCGAAGAAGTGTTGGGATCTCATCACGGATGGAGAAAGAGTGTTGTCACAACCATTGATCATTAGCCTCCTTTTCATTTGTTTTTCAGTGCAGAACTTGTTGAAAATCCAACTTACTGTATTCTCGGAGAACAATGTTGGCCATCCCATCACTCAGTAAAACACACAGAAAACCCCGTAGGCAGCACATTTATTCATTTGCAAATGTTAGATCTTCAAACGCACCGATCACAGGAGAGGATGAGCGATTTAAAAAGCTCTCCATTGGGGCAGAGGATAAAAGTGTCACTCGATGCCAAGAGCAAAGGAAGAAAACGAAGAGAAAGTGTAGCTAAGCGAGCGTGTGTGTGTGCAGTCGGACGGACAGTAACAGACGTCTGGAACGAGCTCTCAAACTGACCGCAGGCCAGCATTTCCAAAACTCACACAGAACACAAACCCTATCTGAAATCACCAGTGACTGTTGGCTTTCAGTGACTATCTCCTTTTTGATAATTGACATTAAAATGCACTATACAAACTTAAATGGTTGTAATTCAAGAATGCTTTGGAATATAGACCTAAGTTTGGTCTTGTTTTAAAGAAAACAATCAGCAGATTATTAGTGAAGTGAAAGCACTTCAAAAAAATGTAAAGTATGAAGAAGTTATGGAAGTTATAATTTACAGTAAATCAAATAGAATTTATTCATATATTTTTTAATATAAAATAAATATTTTACAATTTTTTTTTTACTTTAAAATTAATATAAAATGAAAGCTATATATCTAACCAAGTTGTGTTCCAAATTTAAAGCTGATATCACAAATTTTGAAGTTCCCATGAGATTTTGTTGAGGCGTAGTACCAAAAATAGCCACCGGGTGCCATTGAATTCCATTGAATTTAATTGTATGCATTCTGCCATAAAAAAATAATAAATTTCTATCCAAATATAACTTCTGTCACTAAATATGGAACCTTGAGACTCAGACCTTTCTGACAATATGTGTTTTGTCAAGGTTAGAAAAGGTTTTGATAATAAATTATGAAAGATGATGCCCAAAAGGGGAGGGGCCTAATAAAAAAATACCGTTTCTATGGTAACGCAATGTCCAATTTCAAAACAGAATGAATTCTGAGTTCGTAAGCTTTCAAATGATACCTAATTTATGATAACTACTAAAATATGTGATTTAATAATAAAAAAAAAATTATATATATATATATATATTATACTTTTTAGAGGACTTCTTACCTTACTTGTTAACATATAATTTTACCTTTTTTATTGACAAATACTAATTATGTTTTATTATGAACTTTTAGCACTAAAAACCAAAGTTTCAATTATTAAAAGTGTGTGCGTCGACTTTTTGTGACAAAGGTCAGAAACTCCTGTAATGACGTTGATTTTGAGGCGCACTCTTGTCATAAATTCATATATTACTGTTCATTCATAATTTGTAAGAAAGAAACAGCGCTAAAATATCTATTTAGGAGTCTTAGACCTTTCCAACAATATATAGCTTGTCATGACTAGATTAGGATTTAATAGTAATATAGTAAAGTAAATTTAGATTGCCTAGATTGCTCATTTGTCATTAACAAATGAAAAGGTAAGCCATTTTATAAGCACTTTTTGCTATACTGGTTAAAACTCTCTTCCCATTCTGAGAGCAATCAATAATAGAGGGTAGGGATGGGCAACGATTAATCGCATCCAAAATAAAAGTTTGTGTTTACATAATATTTGTGTGTGTAGTGTGTATAATTAATTTGTATATATAAACACACACACATTCATGTATATATTTAAGAAAAATGTGTTATTAATATATCAAATATTTATATATAATATTAATTATGTATAAATATATATAAAGTATATACATGCAAATATTTCTTAAATATATACATGCATGTGTGCGTATTTATATATACAAATTAATTATACACACACACATATATATTATGTAAACACAAACTTTTATTTTGGATGCGATTAATCGCGATTAATCGTTGCCCATCCCAATATTAAAACATGTACATATATATTTTGTGGAAATCTAAGGACCAAAAAAATATTCATCCAAACATTGTATTTGGTCCAAATAAAGCCACAATATCAACTTTTATTTATTTTAGAGGTATATACAGGTGCTGTTATGCACCAAAAATTACGAAACTTTCATGTGTGTGAATATGCATACGAGACTTGTGCGTGACATCCTATGATCTGGTATGTAAAGATGGTGAGTAACCGATGAGAGAATATTCGTTTTAAACTCGTTTATCAAAATGAACGAATCTTTTTTCGTGTCATTTGGTTCATTCAACGTAATGAACGAATTGACTCGGGAAAAGATTTGTTCATTTTGATGAACGAGTTCAAACAGGAGAGTCACGAACGCTCATCACAGAACAGAGCAAGGCGACCTTTTGAGCTTATAAAACTGAAACTTTGTGTTTTTTTTTAAAATGAGTGATCGTTTTGCTTGATAAGACCCTTATTCATCATCTGGAATCGTTTAAAGCCCTTTGAACAGTTTGCACTGAAACTGTCTTTTGGATCTTGAACCGTTTGGTTCCCATTGAAGTCCATTATATGGAGAAAAATCCTGGAATGTTTTCATCAAAACCTTAATTTCTTTTCGACTGAAGAAAGAAAGACATGGACATCTTGGATGACATGGGGGTGAGTAAATTATCAGCAAAAGTTTTTTTTTTTTTAAAGTGAACTACTCCTTTAACAATCAAAAGTTCTTCTCACTACAGAAAAGATTTAGAGACGAAAGAGAATTGACCAGAAAAGATGAAACCATACACAAACACATACACACTACATGCAGTATACATACATTGTCATTGATGCCTTTGTTGTCTTCATACTTTGTCTCAACGTGGATGGAGAACTTTGGCAGGAAAGAGCACTGAAGAAGAGAAAACAAGTTAAATAAGTCAAATCAAGAGTCATCTGTCCTCAAAACGCAAAACAAGCTTTTCTCTTCACTAACTTCACTCATTTTATTGCTCACTGTTTTTGAATCAGCTGGTGTTCTTGTGATTTTTAGGGTATGTTTAGTTTACTCTACAACGGTTGACATGATGGTGAGTAAATTATGATAAAATTTTCATTTTTTGGGTGAACTATCCCTTTAAGTGTGCATACTTTATTTCCACTGTAGGCGGGAAAACAAACACAAACAATTTATAAACACATCTAAGCAGGAAAATGACATGCAACTGTTAATTCTAGTTAGTCGAGTAACTCATTTTCCACAATCACGAGAAAACCACGATCATGAACACTGCAAGCTTTCTCTCAGTAGATCTGGTGTACGGATCCTGCACGCTTCAGTACGAGTGTGTTTTATGAGCCTGGCGTTGTGCTGTAATGATGAGCTCTTTTCTGCCTCGCTGGAGTTACAGCCTCCCCGTCCTCCTCCTCCCCACACGAGCTCCTCTGAGACCCAACACACTGCTGCCTGATTAGATTAAGCATTGCTCCCGCAATCGCTATGGAGATCAATAGAGGCTGAGTTACGTAACGCCGAGGAAGTGCTGTTGCAGTGGGGGAAGGGCGAACGAACGCTCGAGGAGAGGAGAAGAAGCGCAGACCCGCAAAGCAATGTTAGAGTTATGGCCAACTACTGTCTACATACTAATGCTCCTGGACAAGCAACATTAACTACAAGATACAGTACACATCATTTCAAGTATCTCTTTTGAAAAAGTAGTGACACGCGACTAACCCTAAAACGCATTCCTATGTCATTCACTACCCTCCCCTTTATTCATTCTTTGAAGTTAGACATCAACCTTATCAGTATTCCTCAATCTATAAACATAAGAAAATATAAATATAAATATAAATATATAGAATATAAAATTATAAAGTGTATCTGTTTTTTTTTTTTTTTTGTAAAAAGTGTAAAGGGTCGCTAATGACCCAAGGATGTAATAGTGTAAGTATTTTTTTTTTCTGCGCAATAACTTAAAGGGATACTCCACTTTTTTTTGGAAATAGGCTCATTTTACCACTCCCTCAGAGTTAAACAGTTGGGTTTTACCGTTAACTGATTTTTTGTTATTTAGAAGAATATCAGTAGCAGACAGTTTCTGGTCTCATTGACTTCCATTGTATATTTTTTTCCTACTATGGAAGTCAATGAGACCAGAAACTGTCTGGTTACTGATATTCTTCTAAATATCAAAAAATCGGCTGAATGGATTCGAAAACGGTAAAACTCAACTGCACTGGAAAAAATAATTTTAAGGTAAAAAAACGGCAGCTGTGGTTGCCAGAACTTTACCGTTAATAATACGGTACGAACGTTAATGGTTTTACAGACTTAACTTAAAATTTACAGTAATAAACCATATTATATTTTCTGATAAAATGTGGATATACCAACTTATTGATGTATTGATATCTGTTTTAGACCATTGTAATACACTGACAACCAACAATCATCACAGCAGTGAAGAGAGTTACATGAGCAATCTCAGTAGCCTCGCGAGACCATCCTGATCTCGCGAGCTTTCAAGGTTTCACTCGCAGATCAGTCTGGACACTTTCCGTTAAAGAAAATTTGGGAGCAGTTCAAACGAACGTCCAATCAGCGTTGGCTTTGAGGCGGGTTGAGGTGTGACGCAACGAGAAGCGCGACAGTTCAGTCTAAAGAACATGACGGCTTCAGCGGATGAAACTAGCATCAGCGTGGCTATCGAGCAAGTTTTATCGGAATTACAGAGTATTTCTTCACTGAAAGAAGAGCAAAACACTGCTCTGGAGGCTTTCCTCAGAGGAAAAGATGTTTTTGCTCTTCTCCCGACTGGTTTCGGCAAGAGTTACGGTACGTCATATGCTTTGTTGATCTGATTGGTTGATTTGGCCCGTCTATCACCAACATAGGCCAATCAGCTAACCAGTATTTTCGCCCCTCACCAAAATTACTTCAACGGAAGGTTTCCAGATGGATATGCGGAGCAAATCCATCTGGCGGAGTCAGGTTACAATCTCAGCTCATCACAAGTGAATATTTATATAAAGCAATACTGCAGAATCTCATTCACACAAAAATTAAGCACCATCATGGTAACACACATGAAATTAAAAAAAAAATGCAATTAACATTAATTTAACAACATTAAATGTAATATACAACCCTAATGTACATAACTGATTAGAAAAAAACAATAAAACTATGAGGAACCATAGTTATTTCAACAAAAATACATAAAATGTGAAGCGTCACACAGGGGAATTGTGGGAATGTCAATTTACGGATTTCACTGTAAATTATACAATGATTTGTTCTTTTTCACTTTCAAAAACTGTAAATTTAACGGTATTTTACTGTCAAATTATATCACAGGTATTTGCCGTGCATAGTACGGAAACTTTCTGTTTACCAATTAACAGTTTTTGCACTGTAGCATTTTTACAGTATTTTACCGTTAAAATCCCAGTTATTTTTTTACAGTGTGTTTAACTCTGGGGGAGTGGTAAAATGAGTCTATTTCCAAAAAAAGTGGAGTATCCCTTTAAGTGAAATAATAACAATAATGACTTAAGTGCAATTTCGTGCAACTCCCCTCCCCCCAGTCTGTCAGTAACGCTCAGTTTAGTTCCCGCCACAATGAAGCCCCTCCTTCTCAAAACACTGCTCTGATTGGTCGGCTGGATCAGTGTGTTGTGATTGGTCAACTGCTTTGAGTATATTTGAGAAATGTCCCACACCTTAACATAACCACCAGTTTTAACACACTACTAACTAACTCAACCAGGCTCCGCCCCTTTACTTTGCCTTGAATTATTTAAAGGGGGAATATTTTCGCTCAAGACTACAATGGAGGGGTTTTAGGGAGTTCAGACACTGATATAGAGGACTTTGCAGACCTTTTTCATACTTAAACAGCAACTTTACACACTAAAGACAGCTTAACATGTAAAAAAGCGGAATTGGTCCTTTTTAATGTATTTAAAAAGCTAAATTTGAAAGTGCATTTTTAAATAGTTTGATCTGTTTTATACTTCAATCCACTGTATCCTCAGCACACATTACATTAAAAGACATCATAGAGATTCGAATAATGATGGCTCACAGAATGTATCCTGACAAAATGAAATGAGTGTAAAGGGAATATTTAGCAAGTGTCTTTTTTTGGGCCATGTTTTCTGCAGCCTGGGTGCCAGCAGTATTTTTGCGCCATTTATTTTCTCCAAGGAGATTTGAAACGATTCTCCATTAAAGTCGTGTCACCAGTAGAGACATGAGCCAAACCAACCAGCTCAAATAAAACATTACAAAGTTTGATCTGAAGAAAAAAGTTTTAGAAATATAGTGGGAAATGACACAACTGAAGAAACTAGTGAACTATAACCTATAACTTGATCACATACAGTGAGTTCTCTGATTGGTGAATCTCTCCTTGGGATTATGGGTAGTGTAGTTCTTCACTGGGAATTGTGTCACTTGTTTTATTGTTAAAATTGTGCTTACTCATGGCTTCATATACCATGAATTAACAACCTCTGAGCTCACGGCTGGTCTGTCCCGAAAGGTTTATGTTACTGCTAAAAATCAATATCTCAATGACGAAAATGAAACAGTACTTCTCTACTGTTGCACTCTATTAAATTAGCGACGGATAAAATTAAAGATTAAAACTTTGATGTTAGCACAGCGACATAAAGACCCCGTCCAAGATGTCGAGGGGAAAATGTAAATGTATTTCTCTCTCCATAGTCACTCAGCCAATGAGAGCATTTCAAAGCTAATGTGGAAAAATTGACTGTAGTCTGTTTCCATTTTGTGCTCATTTTTACATCCTTTGGGCCTGGACTTCCACTGTTCTCATTTGAGCGGTTTGTATCCTGTTGTTCCTGGCATATGGTTGATTATGATAATGGTATTCTGATGAAGAGCTCTCTCATTCATCTCTAGGTACAGATGCAACGTGCGGAGACACTCCGAGATTCAGACTGCCATCCATCTTAAGTTAAGCTTTAATCCTCCACACATCTCCACTGTTCATTTAAACCAGCCCGTCATGTTATACATGCACTTCAAATGAATACATCTTACATTTAGGCCTATTTTTTTGAGTGTATGCAGATGGAAACACCCATTGGATGATTGTAGCTACAGCTTTCCTTCTGTCTACAAGGAGAAAGCCCTTTTTACAGAACCCGTGACAGTCAATTGTAAGGAGTTGTTCACACAGGACGCTCATTTTCCATTTTAGCCTTCATTTTTCCCTCGTGGGTCAAAATGACCCGAAGCCGATTTTTTTTTTTTTACAGAAAGCTTATTTTATTTCATTTTGCTACTATTTTTTAATGCATTTTTGGGGAGTTTTTTCTTATTTTTTTACCTTTAAATTACTCTATTTCATCAATAAATAATAAATAAATAGTAATTTAAGCACATTCCTCAACTTACATTCACAATTATTTCATGCATAACCCTTTTAATTCAGCTCAAAATATCTTACATTGCTAAATATATTAAAATAACATGACATTTCATGACTCTTGCCACTAAATGGCCTTATATCTCTATATATGGAGCAAATGAGCTGTTCCACTGGGTCCTAAAGTCAGTTCATTCAGTATGCATTCAGACACACATGTGGACATTATAAAACATTTATTTGGTACATTTTGAGTATTTTTGGTTTCAAATTTTGAGTATTTTTATGTTTTTTCTATGTGTACTAAAGCGTTCCTCGCTTTCCATTCATTTCTAAGGGGGTCAAATTGACCCGCAAGAGAAGGATTTGTTACTTTTTTTAAATTTCAACCACAAAACTCCTCGAATCCATTAATTTTTTTTTAATGCGTTTCAGGTCAAAATTACCCAAGAAAAGAATGAGAGTTAAACATCCACGAGAAGGATGTCTTTGACGGTTTCGCTCACATCCTGTCTTTTGACATGCCATTCTGAAAATGCAAGTTAGAAGTTGTTAACATTTTCAACAAGTTTTTCTCCTATTTCACTATGGAGCTGTCTTTATTACATGCGAGAAAATAAATGACCTGAGGGAAAATAAAATCTTTGAGAGTAAAAGTGATCACAGTGATAGCAAAAAAGCATTTCATGAGAGAAAAAAAATATCTGAGAGAAAAAATTTTCATATCAATAGCAAAAAATAATATTTGAGACTAAAAAAGTTAAGAGAAATTATTTTCTCATAGAACATAAAAAATATACATATTCTGAGAAAAACAAATCTCTCTCAAAATACTTTGAAAATCTCAAATATATATATGAAGAGTTCAGATGCAAAAGCCTCTAAGTGCCATTTGAAATTTTCTTCTAAAATGATAATTTTTATCAAGCTTGTATATTTAAGTTCAGTAATTTCACTTAAATGACAATTAATAATCTTCATTGCCATTTAAGTGAAATTACTAAACTTAAATATACAAGGTTGATAAAAATGATCATTTTAGAAGAAAATTTCAAATGGCACTTAGAGGCTTTTGCATCTGAACTCTTCATATATTTTTACTATCAGTGTGAAAACTTTTCCTCTAAAAAAAGTGTTTCTCTCAAATCCTGAGTCAGGATTTTGCTTTCACTGTGAAAATTGTGTCATGTGTCATGGATACTCTAATGTTTGGGTAAGATGATGACACACACAACTCGATGGGTAAGTTAGCTGGCTGAGCAAGTTCAGCATCACTGAAGATTAAACATTAAAAAAATAGCACTCATATTCATGAATGAATGTGTATTACATTATTAGCTTGCTAATCGCTAGTAAAGCTAATCGCTAATTAACCAACATGCTAAACTTCATCGTCTTACCCAAACATTGGAGTGTCCGTGCTCGACTAAGGCAGAGGCGGCATCTATCTAATCTAGGTGAACCGAACAATGGTGTAATAATGATTCAGTTCGACTCCCAAGACAAGACGATGCTCACCCGACTGGCCAATAGGAACGTGGCCCCGTCCATGACACAATTTTCACAGAGAAAGCAAAATCCTGACTCAAGCAAGAAAATGCTTCGAGAGCAAAGAAAAGCGTTTTGAGAGAAACAATTTTTTTAGAGAAATTTTTTCCACACTGAAAGCAAAAAAATATATATTTAAGTATTTTGAGAGAGATTTTTTTTTCTCAGATATAATTTTTAAAAATCCAAATTTATATATTTTTATGTTCTATGAGAAAATACTTTCTCTAAAAACTTTTATAGTCTCAAATATTGTTATTTTTTGCTATTGGTATGAAAACATTTTCTCTCAAACTTTTTTTTTCTCTCAGATGTGTTTTTCTCTCTTTTTTAAACGCAAAAAAAAAAAAAAACATTCTGTGTGACTGACCCCTAAGATCCCAAAGCCTTTAAACATTCATGAGGCTCAGAGGAGTCGTGAGTTGTTAAAATGTATATATTGCTCTTTCGAATAAGCACAAGGTTTTCCATGAAACCTAATATGGTCTCCAAGGAGCTTGAAGACACCTGGTCTGCAAGGTTTTCCAATACACTCTAATTATATTACAGCCCAGCAACAGAAAACGAGAGCGGTGCATTCTGGGATAGCATAACAACATGGTTGATGGCTAAGGGGAATCAGCTGACTGACACTATAGCTCAGTTCCAAAACCTAGCGAGCTTGATGTGTGCTGCCTACATAGACAAGATGATTGAAACACAACCTGAAATAGAAATGCGAGTGATTGTGGACACTCTCAATAGAAACTCTACACACCATTCAAGTGAAACGGACACAGACTCGACTCACAACTGATTCCAATGGAATCTGGCTTGACGCAATATAATATTGGGAATAACGGCGTTATCTTTCTCAGTAACGAGTAATCAAACGTATTGCTGTTTCCCGTTACAATGGTGTTAACGTTAATGACAATAAAATGCGGCGTTACTAGCCTAATTGAGCTCACTGAAGCGGTTTCCATCCGAGTCAACCCGATCTCACGGGAATTTGTACGAATTTTACGAGGTGGCTAATTCGTAACAATTCGTACGACCTCACTTGTACGAATTAGTACGATTTTTGTGAAATCGTACATATTTTACGAATTGGCCAATTCATATGAATTCGTACGATTGACCTACCCCTAACCCCGCCCCTAAACATAACCATCACGTGGGTTTAGGCAATTCGTAGGAATTCGTACGAGTGAGGTCGTATGAATTAGTACGAATTAGCCACTTTTGAATCACTCGTACGAATTCGTACGAATTGGTCGTGAGATAGGGTAGTCCAAGTAGGTTCTCTCTTCTCGCCATTGGACCTGCAAAGTTTTTTCTCTGGTGTGTGCGTTTATGAGGCGACGGACTGGACGCCGCGAGCGCACTCGACAATGCGCGAAATAGATTGTGCCCGAGCGTTATATAGTTTGTTTATAAATAAATTACAAATTTCAGCATTAGTATAATCTCTGTAATTCATTGGTATCATCTGCAAAGTTTTAATTAATTTACATGGTTGTGCAAATAAAATCTAAAAAAATAACCCGCAGGGAATGTTCTGGTAGCACTTCTTGTTAAACTGTTTATCATTTTAATTTTCACTACAAAGATTTTTGGTACATTTAAGCATACTTTATTTTTAGACTTATTTGTTTGCTAGTTGTGGTCTGTGCAATTTTAAAGCTGCACTGTGTAACCCTTTTAATTTATTCTTGGCTAAAAACACTTAGTTCTTTCAGAAATACATGTGCTCATTAATGTATATTTACTTCGTTCAACTACTAAAATATTCTCGCGAGTGTATAATATGCCATTGAAAACACATACGGGTTAGGGGTTCTAATGTCGGTCGCCATGTTGCCCCTCCATCTTGAAAGTACATTAGCCAAAGAGGGACATACCCGTTAATTCAAGCTTCGCCTTTCGCGTTTACGTTTGAGTTAACACTCATGGACGAGGTCAAACTGGAAGCCATGTTAATCTTGGACTACATTGGCCACCGTAGGAGTTAAAACCAAATCGGAATTGAGAGGAACAGAAACTAATATTCACTGGATGGTCATATACCTTTTCACCGCTAGATGGGGGTAAAAATCACACAGTGTAGCTTTAAATATTAAAATTTCTAAACCTAAACCTAAAATTATGTTTTATTGTTCTACTAAGAAATGATATTTAAAATAATATATTGAATTTTATTGGGTGTCTCTCACATTGTCCCACAGGAACATTACGATAGCGTAGATTAGTGTACAGTGTTTTATAATAATAATTTATTGTAAAGTGTCATTAATTTCATTAAATTAAATTTCATTAATTTAACACATTTAATATTGGGTGCATCCAAGTTATTTGACATAGGTAGAGTAAACTAGACTAAATAGGAATAAGGATGGTGCCAATATCAAACTAATTCGAGCTCGATTCAGACCCTGACTATGTTAACGAACAAGAGGATCGTCCAGAACGGATTTCGTACGGACAAAGCCTTTGCAAATACAGATATCCACCATTTAAAAGTGATATTTGTGGGAAAACTAAGGTAATACAAACAGTAATCGATCACAAAACCATGGTTAATTTTCCTAAGGAGCGGTAAACAGTCTTAAAAAAGCATCATCAAGCTATTCTCCATAAAATGCGCAGTGCACAGATAAACGTCGAGGTTATAATGTTCACGAACGGTGTTTAAAATACATTTTTACCACTAAGTTAGTCAACCTCAGGAGGGTTACTAGTTAATTAGTTACTTTTATAATGATTTAATTCAGTTACTATTTGTGAAAAGTAACTAGTAACTATAACTAATTACATTTTTTAAGTATCACGCCCAACACTGTTAATCATAAAATGCATAAAACCATTTTTTTAGTGCAAATTAGTGTGTTCAACAGCATTTTCACACACATAAAAGTAGTAATTGTCATACTCACTGTATACTCTGAGATCCAGCGGTGGGGGAGGAAACAGACCGGGAGAGAGAGACACACACACACACAGAGAGAGAGAGAGAGACTTCGTGTTAAAGGCCATGGTCCAGCCAAAGAACATGACAGTCATCAAACATTCAATCACAGAAAGAGCTGCAGTTCTTCAGGGGGAATTAAGCTGTGTGCACACATTCATCTCTGATATGTCAGTGTTACGCTCCTTTTTTATTTGGTGTGGTTTCTAAAGCATTTTCTCAATAATTGCTCCTAAACATTATGTCAAAGAAATGCCCCTGAAGAAGCTTGAAATGGCATTCAGCAATTGCGTGTCACATTTAACATTTAGACTATGTCTGCATCTGCTTTTTAAAAACATTTAACAGATGCTTGTATACAAAATAAGACACCTAAAGGAATGATTGACCTATTCATTCAAATCTTATCAGTAATTACTTTGATTCACAGACATTCAGTGCATCATACATATACGTGTGCTTGAGTGAGCTCAGTCTGACCATTGAAGAAGAAGGTTATACAAATAATCAAGATTTATATGGGTTTGATTTTGAAATAAATATTTAGTTCAGTCACGAAACTGAAGCTGGTCGGTCCTTTACATGCGATTGGAAAGCAAACACACTATTTACGGCATGGCACAAGCTGATTGGCCTGTGCTGATTCAGCATCCAATGAGATTGCTTGTTCAACATTTAAATTGACGAGCCTACAGCAAACACTGAACCCCTCCACCTCCCCAGCTCCACCTGCCAATATCTGCGACGGGATTTATCGATTTATGCAGCAGCTTAACATGCATCTTACATGCTCACAGCAGTGTGTGTGTGTGTCTAGGCCACCAAGACCAAGTACACGGGCATTGCCAAGTTGATTTAAATGCTAAAACTATTCAGAGAGTTACCATGATTAAATTAGTATTAACATTTTATAAAGAATAACTCCTTTTGAAAACCTGTTCACGGTAGCACTTTACAAAAAGGTTTACTTTAAAGCTACACTGTGTAACTCTTTTAGTTTATTCTTGGCTAAAAACACTTAGTTCTTTCAAAAATACATGTGCTCGTTAATGTATATTTACTTCGGTCAAGTAATAAAGTATTCTCGTGAGTGTATAATATGCCATTGAAAACACATACGGGTTAGGGGTTCTAATGTCGGTCGCCATGTTGCCCCGCCATCTTGAAAGTACATTAGCCAAAGAGGGACATACCCGTTAATTCAAGCTTCGCCTTTCGCGTTTACGTTTGAGTTAACACTCATGGACGAGGTCGAACTGGAAGCCATGTTAATCTTGGACTACATTGGCCACCGTAGGAGTTAAAACCAAATCGGAATTGAGAGGAACAGAAACTAATATTCACAGGATGGTCATAGCTCGATGGGGGTAAAAATCACACAGTGTAGCTTTAAGCATTTGAGACAAATCAGATGATATTTATAGTGAGAACTATCAGATAAACTCAATCTTTTATAAATGAACATATAAAGGCAGTTTTAAATCTCCCTCCTAAAATTGCAATTCTGTCCCAATTTTCTCGACTGTATTGAATAATTTGACAATCTACGGAAATTATAGTTAATTATTATTAATAATTTAAATTCACAGTAGTAATATTTTTCATTAAACGTGTCCCATGTTTTTCAGCTTGATCCAATTACCACACAATGTTATACAAACTGGCTAGCTAGCTTCTCAATATTAACTGTTGTAAAATTTGAACTGCTTTATAAATGCGATATACTTGCATTGTAGCTCTTCAGCTAAATTTTAGAACAATAGATTCAATATAAAACCTTAAAGGGTTATGTCTGGCGCTTCATTTCTAGAGCTTTTTAGGGTTTCCCATCTTGGGATAATTAAATGGATTTATTTCTAATTTTTTTTAGCTTGAACTCATTTTTATTGTTATTGAAATATAATGAATTAAACCGCTCGTACACATAGTTTAATACAAGAAAATAATTGAAACAACCCATTAAACATCAAAGTTTACATAATAATTTAAGAAATTTCTCCTTATAATGATACTTTTTAACATAAAGGGTCAAGAACCCTTGGGAACCACTCTGAACCCTCAGTTTAAATACTCACGCTTGCTCGTGTAAAATTACTTTAACATAAATCAAATGAAAAGTCGTCTTCTATGGCCTATGTAATGACAGAGCAACAGTATGAACAGAATCTTGACAAAGTTGGTTAAAGGGGTCCAATTATGTCTATTTACGATTTTTGGGGTGTATTAGAATGTTTTCATGCTTGATTTTCCAAAATTGAAACCATGAACACGCCGATTTCAACTTGGTGAACAGGAGGTAAGTTAATATCTCCATGAATAGGTTAATACCTCCGCTTTGCATGCATGTAATTATGTATTTGTTTCTATTGGAAAGAATGGGTTTATGGGAACAGGAGGTAAGTTAATATACAGTCTATGTAAAGAAGTATGTATAAGAGAAGCATCAAATTGTTTTAGATTTAATTAAATGGAAAAAATAGAGAAAGGGGTAGGACTTGAAAAGTTTGTAATGAACTTCTTCCTACTCCTTTTTTTGAGCATGGGAATGGTTAATTTGAATTACTTATATTAATTTCGGAAGTTTGTGCTGAGAAGCACATTGCCTTATATAATTATTATTTTATAAATGAACTTATGTTTGTACATTTCTATTTTATTTTATGCTTTCTACATGTTCAAAAATAAAGATTTCAAAAAAAAAAAACTAAGTCCTTCTCAACTATAAAATGTGCCGTGATTTGTTAGCAGCTCTTAGCGCGTGTTAAGGAAATGTCCCGCCCCTCCATAACCATGGCGGCCATCTTTGTTTATGTCGACCGAGCATTCATCGAGAGAGTCACCGCTCTGTGTTTTCTCTTGAGAGCAGAACAGCGGCGTGGGGACCATCGTCGCCGTATCTGTGTCGACTGGACCCTTCGGAAGCGAACCGTTTGGCGAGTTTTACAATTTGCTCGCTCCAGGAGCTCCGCCTGGATGACGGCTGCTGTCAGCGGTACTTCCGATAATTAATTTTTTAATTAATTATAAAATAATTTATTGATCCAGACACTTCACCACGTGAGCAAGCAGCTAGGCTCCTGATTGGTTAACGCTGCGCAAATTGACGCCAAAGTTCAGATTTTTAAACTCGGGCGGCAGACGTGAATTCGCTTCAAACGCATGAATGTACAAATCGCACTAACTAAACCATTTGCGCGTATCGCGCTTAACATGCCAGGTGCTCAATTCGCGCCATTCGCACGAACTTGACTCGCGAATGAGGCGTATTCACGTCTGCCGCGCTCTACGCCTCATTCGCGCCGCAGGAATTTTCACGTGCGTAAAACACTTCTTTGCATTGACTTAAAGGTATAGCGGAGGATTTTCTTTTTCCGGGTGGGTAGTCTATACTATTGGTCCACCTAAGTGTCAATCATTCTGGTGATATGTTTACGTAAGGCCGTCGTACGTGCTCATCTCTATGTAGTTTTCACTTTCTGGTGTTTTATGTCGGAGTTACGGTTTCAGCCATTCCTTTGAAAATGACTGAGGGTCGAAAGAGAAAAAATGTAAACGAAGTGTATGATGATAAGAGAAAGGCCGCAGAATATAGAAACAAGACCAGAGTGATTTTGGGTGAATATCACACGCTGGCGTGCGCTAAAAGTACAGGTCGGGCTTCTCACTGATGCCGCAGTCGCGAAGATTCTACTAGACAGGTAAAGTTTGTCATGCTATTTGGATAAATCCATTTAAAATCACTAGTAAAAGTTAATGCAAGCGACTTAGCAATGCTAGCCCTGGCACAAGTCATGCACCGCATAGACACGGTAAACATCTCAATTTGTCTAAAGTAGCCTTTTGACCAAATGGTAAATGGTATCGCGCTAAAATATTCTAAAACCGTGTGTGTTCATGTGTTCATATTCTAAAACCGTGTGTGTTTATTATTACACAAACGCAACAAGCTACTTCTCTATATGCAACTATGTATAAAAATAACGTATTAATACCTACGCATTAACAATGAGAAATATTATGTCAAGGACGTAATAGCCCTGCTCATATGTTGCCATGTAACATAATTGCGATTTGCAAAATAAGTTTCCTCAGAAAGTATTTCGTGTGATACAGGGTTGCACATATCATGTCTTGAGTCCTCGGTCACTCAATCGATCAGTATAATAAGTAAATAAAACACGGAAGGGCATTTGACATGTTGTCTTTTTTATGAATGTTTTTGAGTTAGTTTATAATTTGCAACATAATTGTGCAAGGCGTCTCGGGAGCAAGAGTGTTGTGTTGGTGCATTTGCATTTTTTTAAAAAAAATTGGAGAGGGCGGGTCTTCTCTAAATTTCGGAAAGATCCTCCGCTATACCTTTAACATTGCAATCACTCGCGCCTGACGTGCTATCCAGTGTGAACGAACCATTAGGAGGGTCAAACAAACGAGTTTTGGAAAAGCAACGTCTCTTTGTGCGTGGGATGGAGATGATTTTGGAGATGAGTAACAAAGTGACTTAATTACATTCGTTGGATTCTGTCCAATAAAAATATCTTCCCTTTGGAGTGGCCTTGGTAACCTTGCAGATCTTATGCTCAAAAAGCAACATTACGCACTAACTAAAGTTGAAAAAGTGTAAAAGCACAACAGGACCCCTTTAAAGTCTGTTACATAAGATGTTAGGCAATTACAACAGGAGAGTTTGTCTGAGAGTAAGCAGCTGTAGTTACCGGTGATGGTGTAGGGATAGTAATTCCAAGCTTTCTCCGTCACATAGAAGATTTTAGGCACCACAGCTCTGGCCCAGCTGGGCAGCTTGCTGAAAAGAGACAAAAACAGGAAGGATAAGTATTGAGAAGAAACTAGAGAGTGCCAGCTCACAGCGCCAGTGCCAAACGGCCCGTCCCCCCTGCTGCAATAACAGGGGTAATGACAGACTAATAGCAGCAGTGAGGAAGCGCTGATGGACGCCCAGGGACGAAGATGCACTTTCATTCCCTCTGATATCAGGTTTCCTTAATCGCTGCCAAAATCTCCTTAAGAGCAGCTGCAAAAACGGTCTTCAATCAGTCCTAATAGATGACTGTGAATGTGAATGGTGGTGAGTCTGACTGATAAACAGACAGCATATCAGTCACTGGACACATCTGAAATCTTCAATGATTCTCGATACGGGACACGACCAGGTACAGTAGTGCAACACATGGTTAGTTTTGGATTAAATCTGTCAAACAAGTTCAGATGTTCAACCAACTGCTTCCATTTTCACACCTTGCTATCGCATCTGAGCCAGCTTATCCATGTCAGATATTTATTACGTATGCTGAAGAGTCAAAGCTTCTACTCAGAGAATGAACTGAGAATACAATACATAAAGATGCATTCCAACAACTGCCGGACTTCTTTGGCTGTTCGGCTTAGCAAACGAGAATAAAAGTGATGAAAGCGAGCTATCACAGTTCTCTCTCTCTCACCGACGGCCCGATGCCGATTCAACATGCTGAATCGACCCAAAACACCCAGACGGCGTCGACTAGAGCCAACGGTGCAGAACAAACACGAAAAACTAAGCCGGCCGACGCGCAAAAACAGCCCGGCATTGCCTGATGTGGTGTGAAACTTTCAAAAGATGGTAAAATCTTCTTCCAAACACTCATTTTAAAATGAGTTTCAGGAACAACGGCACACTGTAAACACTGGAAGCTTCCGAGATGTTTTATTTCAAGTCGGAAGTACATCATGAAGCTCATCAATATTGTTGATTGAACTCAGTCAACAATTCACTTCAAACTTTATATTCAAATAAAAGATTTAGCCTAGGCTATAACACCACCTGTTCTCAAACCATAACTCAAAGTTAGACTGATATAATAGAGTAAAAAAAAAAGTAAACCCTTCGTCGAGATTTGGCAAAACTCAAGGGTTTTAATCAATTCCATAAGGTTCCAATGAGATACAAGAAAAAAGTAAGCATTTATAATAGCAATCTTATTTTAATAGACTGTACAATTGTTGTCTCAGTAGTGGGTGACATTTGGGATTTGGGATCATTTGATTATGGCTCTGCACATTAGAGTATCTGATGCAAAGACACTTTTAGGTGTGTATATACTATATATATATATATATATATATATATATATATATATATATATATATATATATATAGACCATTTCAAAAGATGTAAACAACACTGGTCCAGAAGCACTTCCTGTTTCAGTTTTTTAACACTACATAAAAGCTGGGATAAAATACAACCATCAGAACATTTAAAACTGAATCAAAAAGTTAAACAAACATCTTTAAGAAGTTTTCTTTACATGTGAAATAAAGAAAACAGTTACAAACTGAAACAGGAAATGCTTCTGGACCAGTGTTGTTTACATCTTTTGAAATGGTCTATATAAACTCTCACAAAAAGACGGTTCCAGGACCTAATGTGCTTGTCCCATTAAAATCTGCTAAAAAGATAAAACAGCAAATTTCTGTCAAGAGTATTTTTGTATAAACTAGCTGTTTTTAAACTTAAAGGTACAATATGCAAGATTGTTTCACCACTAAGGGTCGCTAACCTCTTACAATAACAAAGGCGTTTATTAATGACGTATGTTCCGCATTAAGCGGAAATATGGATCTTATTGTCAAGCTGATGGATCTTTTATGGATGAGTGAATACAGTGATGTTTTTAATATGGCTGTAGTATGAAGCAGGGCACGATTGCTAGACGTATACCAGCGCCACACGCAACGCGAGTCCAGTGGACATAAAGGAATAAGGACATTTAATTCAACCGAACTACACGCTGAATTACTCACACAGGTCAGTTTATTAGAGGAATTGAACTTGAGGTAACGCAGCACTGCTTCACTTGCAGTTTCACTATCACACTAAACAGCATTTGAGTGTGTTGAATGTTGTTAGTTAGGTTGTGTGTTGGCTGTATGAGACTAAGCTAGATTAACATTAGAGAATAACTTACAGATCATATTCTAACTTTTCATCATGTTGAACTATATAACTGATTAGTTTTACATACATTGATTTGCTCACCTGTTTGCTCATGTAACATGCAACACTCGCGTCTCTGTCAAGTCGAAGTTAGTCGCGGACGGGGAGCTCTCGGCATCTCGAAAGATGTTGATCTTCGTTCTAGTCCTCTTTTTGTCTCAAAGTCTGCTTGCCATGGTCCATAATGTTTGAACAAAACCATGCTAGTGACGCTCACGCTGTTAAGCACGCATAACGGGCATAACCGACCCAGTTGTCCATGTCTGTCGCCATGGTTACTATTGCAGTACGAGGTCAAATCTAGCGGAAACCGAGGGTAACGCGGATATGACGTCATTGACTGGTGACTCCTCACCCCTGCTCACACGCCCTGTTTCCTTGGTTAAAAATCACAATTTTCGATATTGGGATATTGTAAGTAATCAACTAAACAAAATATATAACATTGGCCTAGTGGATTTTGGATATTTTAATCCTGCATATTGGAAATCCTGCATATTGTACCTTTAATGGGAACATATTGTGTCCTGTGTCTCAATAATCAGTGCCTGTGATTTACTCAAATTAAAAATCACTCTCATATCATTCAAACCTATAAGCCATTTTGTCCATGGAACACACAACAAGAAAATATGAAGGATTGTTATGCAGTACTTGTCATATTAAGTCAAATTTAAGTCACTTTTCACTCATGTCCTTTCCCTCCCCCAAAGCATAGTATCCAGGGTGAGTAAATATTAAATAACAGACTTTTATTCTTAACTTAAAGGGATACTCCACTTTTTTTTTTGGAAATGGGCTAATTTTACCACTCCCCCAGAGTTAAAAAGTTGAGTTTTACCGATTTTGAATCCATTTAATCGATTTTCTGATATTTAGAAGAATATCACAAACCACACAGTTTCTGGTCTCATTGACTTCCATAGTAGGACAAAAATATACTATGGAAGTCAATGAGACCAGAGACTGTCTGGTTACTGATATTCTATTAAATATCAGAAAATCAGCTGAATGGATTCGAAAACAGTAAAACTCAACTGTTTAACTCTGGGGGAGTGGTAAAATAAGCCTATTTCCAAATAAAAGTGGAGTATCCCTTTAACTCTTATTGTTGCTGGATGTGACGGTAAAACCAATCAAATCAATGTTGTGTTGGGGAAGCATGATGTATTTACATCTTGATGAAATAAGCCAATGAAGATGAAGTTCTACTCATGCCCTTCCGCAGTTGTGTCCTAAATAAACCAGATGCAGAGTGGATGAAACCGGGACGGGTGCCAGTCCTAAAAGCCTGAGCAGTGGGAATAAAGGAAGCTTTTATGCAGGCCTTGCAGATTTTGTTGGCGCCTGACTCGGCACATCTGTGATGTGAACCTGAGGGAAGCTTCATCCTGAGGGCTTTTAAAATCAAAATTCAAAAAACAAGCCTACACTAAGACTCAGATATCCATACACCACTTCATTTGAACAAAACCCATTATAATTACAAGTATCTGATGGATTCGTTTGGCTCTGTTCAAAAATGAATAAACATTTCAGTCTGAAGTGAATCAAAACTTGTTCTAGATTTCATCTGAGTCCTGTACGACGGCTCCAGCTTGTGTAACTGCTATGGCACGCACAAACGAGCGCAAAACCAGGTGGACTGTGGGCGAAAGGTACAAATCTCAAATTATACACGTGCTGCAAAGGCGGGAGCTCAGCCGTCTCTCATCCCACGCAAATCTCTTCCTCCCCACACGCCCGCTCTTATTTTCTCTCTTCCTTCTGTCTTTTTTGGTCTCAAGTGTGATCCATTTTGATTATTCCCCCTCATCGTGTCGTTTATCTCCTTTAAGTCTTGGTTTGTCTTTAGTTTATCATCTAGAGATCACACGAGATGAAGGGGATTTTGAGAGGGAATTATTTTTAATCTGTTTGTTGTAACTGCTACTGTATCCTACTGTAAAAAGGGATATTTTGGGCTTTTAAAATAAAAATAAAACCAATTGAACTAGGGACAGCTCTTATTCCGACATTTTTATACACTAAAATAAATGTTGCAATGCTAAAAATCATTTTTATTTAGCAAATGTTGAGCTACTGAAGCACTTGAACTAAATTTAGTCTGAGCCTCAAACACTGGGTCAAAAGCTTGAAGCTTGTTTTTAATTGGCGTGTAATTAACACCATTGAACAAAAAAAAATATTTGTCTGTCTGCCTCACTGGGTGTATTTAAAGTGCTCTTATTATACTTTTTCAGATATGACCTTTCATGCAGTGTGTAATATAGCTTTGTGAATGCAAAAACGCAGATAAATGGAGTAAGAGTCTCCCAAAAGAAAGAACTGAATCTGAGACGCCTGAAATGAGTGTTCAGTACCACAGTCTTATTTCATGCTGAACCTAAGCAAGTTTGTAACAAATTTGCATAATGCCAGCCTATGGTCTTTATTGGCTGCCAACAAACAACATTTTAGCTGAGTTCTAGAACAGTTTGGTTCGTGTTGTTGAGATGGTGAAAAGATGCTGTTTTGACCAATCAGAGTAGAGTAGACCAATCACAACAGACTGGGTCATCTGACCAATCAGAGCAGACTAGACCAATCACAACAGACTGGGACATCTGACCAATCAGAGCAGAGTAGACCAATTACAACAGACTGGGTCATCTGACCAATCAGAGCAGAGTAGACCAATTACAACAGACTGGGACATCTGACCAATCAGAGTAGAGTAGACCAATTACAACAGACTGGGTCATCTGACCAATCAGAGCAGACTAGACCAATCACAACAGACTGAGACATCTGACCAATCAGAGCAGAGTAGACCAATTACAACAGACTGGGTCATCTGACCAATCAGAGCAGAGTAGACCAATTACAACAGACTGGGACATCTGACCAATCAGAGTAGAGTAGACCAATCACAACAGACTGGGTCATCTGACCAATCAGAGCAGAGTAGACCAATTACAACAGACTGGGCCATCTGACCAATCAGAGTAGAGTAGACCAATCACAACAGACTGGGTCATCTGACCAATCAGAGCAGACTAGACCAATCACAACAGACTGGGACATCTGACCAATCAGAGCAGAGTAGACCAATTACAACAGACTGGGCCATCTGACCAATCAGAGTAGAGTAGACCAATCACAACAGACTGGGTCATCTGACCAATCAGAGTAGACCAATCACAACAGACTGGGTCATCTGACCAATCAGAGTAGAGTAGACCAATCACGACAGACTGGGTCATCTGACCAATCAGAGTAGAGTAGACCAATCACAACAGACTGGGTCATCTGACCAATCAGAGCAGAGTAGACCAATTACAACAGACTGGGCCATCTGACCAATCAGAGTAGAGTAGACCAATCACAACAGACTGGGTCATCTGACCAATCAGAGCAGACTAGACCAATCACAACAGACTGGGACATCTGACCAATCAGAGCAGAGTAGACCAATTACAACAGACTGGGCCATCTGACCAATCAGAGTAGAGTAGACCAATCACAACAGACTGGGTCATCTGACCAATCAGAGTAGACCAATCACAACAGACTGGGTCATCTGACCAATCAGAGTAGAGTAGACCAATCACGACAGACTGGGTCATCTGACCAATCAGAGTAGAGTAGGCCAATCACAACAGACTGGGCCATCTGACCAATCAGAGTAGAGTAGACCAATCACAACAGACTGGGCCATCTGACCAATCAGAGTAGAGTAGACCAATCACAACAGACTGGGTCATCTGACCAATCAGAGCAGAGTAGACCAATCACAACAGACTGGGTCATCTGACCAATCAGAGCAGAGTAGACCAATCACAACAGACTGGGTCATCTGACCAATCAGAGCAGAGTAGGCTCATGGAATCCTTTATTGAACTGTTTCAGACAGCGTGAGAAAATTGCAAAGCTATAACTGTCCTTTTGAAAAGTCCCAAGGACATATTCTTACCAGTCAATGCTTTCTTGCCTCACTAAGGTACACTACTCGGCATTGCACACTGTCAGATTTGAATACGGCCATAATGAAAACCAATCAGTGGCGGAACATGCATTGCTCAAGTCTCATGCATGCTGAACCTACACAAGTTTGCCTCGTTACTATGACAACTAGTGTGGACGTGCGAGCAAAAGTGACTGCAGTCTTAATGGCAAAAAAGAAAATCAGATCTTCAGACAGTCTGGGGCCATATGATGCTATTTTAAATCATTAATTTGTGTATTGTGTGTAACAGAATGTTAACATGTTCAAAAAACTTATTATTTTTCACATACTGTACATCAGGGGTTCTCAACTCCAGGTCCTCGCGACCCACTGCTCTGCATATTGTGTATGTCTCCCTTACTTAACACACCTGATTCAGATCCTCAGCTCGTTAGGATAGACATAGAGTCTAGCCAAGGTAGATTTTTCTTCAAATATTTCTGGTTACAATATCAGAGTTGAGTGATTTTGTGAGCAGCCAAAAACTTTGAGCGTAGAGCGAATTTATTAGCAAGGGGGGAAAAAAAAGACCAAGCATGAAAAGTGGAGGTGATAAAAGCATTTAGAGCTTCACTAAAGCCCAAAGTCCCTCCAAGCTTTTGCCCATGGTCTGAGCCGGCTATAAGTGATGTCACGACCACCTCTCGGCCAATCATGACCCTTAGAGGAACAAATTAATCAAGCTGGTACCAGGGGGACTGATGTCTCAGCTCAATAAATCGCTTCTCCAAAAACACATCTGCATGAGCGACTGATTTATCAGTGCCCAGAATGGCCAGTGTCCTGGGGGACTGTGTCCTGTCAACCCGATTGCTGGCTATTTCTGGGAAAGTGTTTGGGTCCTTAGTCATGTCCTTACTTATTCTTGTTAAACTAGCGGCCGCTTAGAGACTGCTCTCTCAGTGAGAATGAACTGAAGATCTCCGGTGCACTGCATTGACCCCGACTGAGGCTCAATGCCAATGTACTAAAAGACATCTATAATAAACGAAAAAAGCAGACAACAGGGGAAAAAAGAGAATAGTAGATAAGGAGTAATCGTAGATAAGACTAATTCAGAAGAGTCTGAAAAGGGATTTGCAACTCATTTTACGTCAGTGACAAATTTCCAAAATATATTAAAGTAGAAGAAAATGCCGGGCCAGATTTTATCCATTTTATCCTGAATTGAAGCTAAATAATTGTTCGCCTATTGGTACACATTAGTGTCAGCTGAAAGGGAATGTTAAATACTTAAAAAGAGTGAAATATGGAATATATTGTATGCAAATATTTGAATAAATTATATGATATAACATGTGCTGATGAGTAATGCATAATAAGAGTAGTGTACTACAGTTTGGGGCCATTTCACTGATTCATCTTGATTTCCTGTACAATCTACAGCCCTATTTTACATTCAAGGTGGCTCAGATATGGTGCTTTTCTCCGTGAAATATACCTCAGTGATGAAAAATACAATCAAATCACACACTAACATACATCATCGCATGACTGCGGGGTTGACGCTGGTCTCACTTGGTCTGGCAGCAGAATGATGCATGTAATGCAGCTAACGGCACTGGCTCGCTTAATAGATAGTTGATAGAGAGATCACTCTTGCATTAGAAGCCTTGAACATCCACCCAGTTCATGCGGTAAAAGCAGACACCATATAAAGCCAAGGAGAGGTTCTGTGTGCAGTTCAATATTTGAATGACCTGCCACTTTGTTGGATGCCAATTTACCAGAATTAACCCTTTAAAATGTCAAGAAAAGCAACAGTTTGTCCTTGCACATGTATGTTTATATATTGGACCTTGGCTAGAACATTCTGCGAAGTGGACCTCGTGCTGATAGTCAACATGCATGTTTTTTAACGTGTTTACTGACCTCATACACCAACTACTCGTGCTTTGGCCTGACAAGTATCGGACGACAGTTTCTACTCACTTGTTGAGATAAATGCGCTTCTCGGTGAATTGTCCGGCGCCGTAGGTGGGGTCCTCGTAGGGTTCGTTCTGCACCACCTCCACTCCCTCTCCTCTCTCGCTCTGCTCGTGGCTGTGCTTGCTGATCATGTACAGCTGCCCAATCCTGTACTAGAGACACAGACCCAAAACAGTCAGGACCTCCATGTTCAAGTCAAGTACAACATATTGTAACCACAAATTAAAGGGATACTCCACTTTTTTTTGGAAATAGGCTCATTTTACCACTCCCTCAGAGTTAAACAGTTGGGTTTTGCCGCTTTCGAATGTATTCAACAGATTCAACCGGACAGTTTCTGGTCTCATTGACTTCCATAGTATATTTTTTTCCTACTATGGAAGTCAATGAGAGCAGAAACTGTCTTACTGATATTCTTCTAAATATCAAAAAATCGGTTGAATGGATTTGAAAATGGTAAAACTCAACTGTTTAACTCTGGGGGAGTGGTAAAATGAGCCTATTTCCAAAAAAAGTGGAGTATCCCTTTAAGCCCAATGTAGTAAAGGTTTTTACTATGGATGCATGATATGTCGGCCAGCTTAACGGTATCGGCCGATATATGTTCATTTCTAATGTTATCGTTATTGACCTGGTAAGAAAATCTGGCCGATATATTAAAGCCGATAAATAATGTATTATTCCCCTCAGCTGAGACACTTGTTGAGCACTGTTTATGTTTTTGAATTTCGTGAAATATGATTGAAATCTCTTCAAAAAATGAAAAATACGGTTCGGTACAACACGTGCAGCGCAAATCTGTCATATCGGCTATACAACACTATAACATGGACATGGATTTAATTGTGAGACTTTTGTTTTTGTAATCAGGCTCTCAAAATTAGATCAAAATGTGGATTTAAGTTTATCGGCCGATATATCGGTTATCGGCTTTCAAATATAAAGAATTATCGGTTATCGGTATCGGCCAAATTTTTCATATCGGTGCATCCCTAGTTTTTACACCTATGCATCGAGTGTAAAATGACTATCATACATTTCTCAACTCTAAATATACTACATCAAGTCTCGACCCACATTTTTTCAATTTATATAGCCGTTCAACTTGTGAACCAGGCCTATTTTTCTTTACTATTGTTATGTACTGTATATCGAAGGAGTTGCAGACTTCAAGCACACTTATAAAGTTGCATCAAGTTATAGATCCAATTTCAGATCCATCCACTCCTAGATGTCACATAACTTTGGCCACTTTATTTGCAAGTAACATTGTCTACTGTTAATTGCCTAAATAACCTGTAATGTGGACCAGATTAAGATTAGAAATAGCCTTCGGTCCAGCACAGGAACAAATTCCAGGCCATATCACAAGTCGCTGTAAGTTAACCGCAGCCTCACAATCACGAGGGTTATTCTCTGCCTGATACAGGATGCAGTATCATAAGTTTTGGAGTGTATGACAGCTGTGACATCTGCTTATCTGTGTGAACAGAACAGGCCTCGGGCATCTGTTCAGCTTTCTGCATCTACTGGAGACACGCAATGATCCTTATCAAGCCAGTCATACATGCGAAGTATGACCACAGCCCTTCAGGCTCATGCGGTTATATTTATAGGTCAATTATCAGCAATGATGTATTTTACACAATAATGAACAAGCCCTAAGGCTGGGTTAAAACACAGTCAGTGTGTGTGCCGAACCAAGATGAACACCTTTGCAATCTTGGTCAAAATAAATATCTTAGTAGTCAAAGTGTTCCAGTGAACATCTCTAACAAGTACTACATTATATATATAAATAAAGGAGCTTTAAATATCTTTGATATCAAATGAACATTCAAAATATTGTCAGCTTGATGTACTTGTGCAGTTTCTGTGGCCCATCTTGAACTTGAACCTCAGTTTGTAAAATAAAATAGCAAAAATGAATTATATTAATGCATTAAAATCCAAGTTTACATGATCATGACATTTGGACGCACTTTATTTTACAATCCTGTTCCACATGTACTTACTATTCACTCAACGCTTCCTTTTACAGTACAGTACTTACAGTGTACTTACCTAGAAAGTACTGGCTAATATAAGGTAAGTACATGGAACAGGGGTAGGTTTAGGGGTAGGGTCAGGGTTAATACTAGTTATTACCCAGTAATTGTAGTTACTAAAATAAGTACATAGTATTTACATGGGTAACTGGACTGTAAAAGGAAGCGTTACCCACTCATTATAGTGATTACAATAACTAGGTACTAACCCTGAACCTACCCTTAAGCCTATTTAGAAATAAAGGATGGGTAAAAATTGTCTATAACTTTGTCACATTCATATTCCACAAATGTTCTTGAGTGAAATCCAGTCATTTTAATAGGAATCCACATTAGGAAATTCCTGAAAGAGTAAAAGATTTCCCATTAAGTACAAGTTCGTCAAGTCCTTCAATCTGTTGACCAACAGAAAGTGGCTTGATTTGAAAATAAGTCGTTTTTGGCACACAATTCTGTTAAAGGTACAATATGCAAGATTGTTTCGCCACCAGGGGTCGCTAACCTCTTACAATAACAAAGGTGTATATTAATGACGTATATTCTGCATTAAGCGGAATTATGGATCTTGTCGTCAAGCTGATGGATCTTTTATGGATAAGTGAATACAGTGATGTTTTTAAGAAGACTGTAGTATGAAGCGTTGAACCGTTTTCGGAACCGAAACTGAGGAATTTTTCACGGTTGCGGTATTTTTTCAAAAACACTACCAGTTCTGGATAAGAACCAGTTCTCGGTTCCCAACCCTACTTTACATCATGTTGAACTAAATAACATTGATTAGTTTTATATACATTGATTTGCTCACCAGTTTGCTCAAGTAATATGCAACACTCGTATCTCTGTCAAGTCAAAGTTAGTCGTGGAGCTCTCGGCACCTCGAAAGATGTTGATCTTCGTTCTAGTCCTCTTTTTGTCTCAAAGTCTGCTTACCACGCATAACGGGCATAACCGACCCAGTTGTCCACGTCTGTCGCCATGGTTACTATTGCAGTACGAAGTCAAACCTGGCGGAAACCTGGGGTAACGTGGATATGACGTCATTGACTGGCGAATCCTCACCCCTGCTCATACGCCCCGTTTCCTGGGTTAAAGGACAACTCCGGCGCCAAATGAACCTTTGGTCTAATTACACATTGCTTCCTAGTCAACCGTTATCTGAGATTTGTTTTCATGATTGCCGAATGTAAATAGTTTTATCTCTAAAAACAGTTTAGCCTATAACGCTAGTATAATGCTAGTATATAGGGCATAGAGTAATGACAAATAAAAATCGCTTGTTATTACCACTAAAAAGGCTCAAAATAGCCCCACACTAACACGACAGCAGAATAAGGGTCCCTACATTCAAACCGAAGCATTGAGAACTTTGTCAGTGTCCATGCAGTTTAATAAGAAGATATTTTAGACACACAGTCAACTTCGTGAATACAGGAAGAAGCCAACTTTGAAAAATAGTCTCTACCAGTCGATCTACGAACGCCGATCCAAGTGCGCTGAACTGTGCAGAGTCTCATACGGTCCGTTGTTTCCGGAAGAAACACAAACACGAACCGTTTTCTTTTCTTCAATATGTACACGTAGCCTACTGTTCGCGCTCACCTTATCACCTTATTCACATCTCACCAGCGCACATGGATCGGCGTTCGTAGATCGACTGGTAGAAACTATTTTTCAAAGATGGCTTCTTCCTGTATTCGCGAAGTTGACTCTGTGTGTAAAATATCTTCTTATTAAACTTTTTTAACCGGGGTTGTCCTTTAATAATCACAATTTTCTCATTTGGGAAACATTTGGGATATTGTAAGTAATCAACTAAACAAAATATATAACATTGGCCTAGTGGTTTTTGGATTTTACTGCAAAAATCCTGCATATTGTACCTTTAATGTGAGTGCACTTTGTTGTGGAATTTAATTTTAATCTTACATGTATTGCATATGGTTATTAGATCTTATGTTTTGCCTCCTATGTGTACTATGGAGGAATGTTTTCTAACCGGCTGGGTCAGAGGTCATCTTAGACGGGGAGGTAAATCTAACATGATGAATCCTATGGTGTGTGGAAATTTACAGAGAAGGCTTGGCCTGCAGTAAAATAACCTTGAGGGAGAACTATTTAGATCTCACCCCAGCCTGTGTGCTGGGCGTCACTCTCTTCACAGTGTACCAATCTGTGTTAGCGACTGGGCCTATTCTTGCAAGAATAAACTTCTCTTTCTTTATTAATTTGACTCTGAAGTGTCTCTTACGCAGTGATGTCTGTTTATTGGATTTTTGCCTCAACAACTTATAGAGTGATAGAGAAAGCTCAGAGCAAGTGTGTAAATTCTACCTGGATAACAGAATTGCGAAAATAATGACTGTTCCCAAACAATTTTCCTAAACAGTCTCACTACAAACTCACATCATTGGTTGAGCTAATGCTGCTGTGACGGGTTAAAAAAACAGAGCAATGTTTTGAAACTATTATAGAAAAACCAGAGCCACATTGATTTTTTTAAATGGAAATAGATTTAAAAAAAATGCTTGTTTGTTGTTTTCTTTTCACAATAAGCTAGGATAGGAAAAAGTATTTTAACATTTTATAACAAATTAGACACTTCACCTTTAAGCTGCTCTTATCCTAGATACCCAACATTTCACGACCAGCCAGCTTACAGAAAAAAATGACAACATTTAAATGCGATGCCTAATGCGAGCCCCCTTGTGCTACACACAACTATCAGTTTAATCTCCTCTCTCCCCTGAAGCATGCCATGCTCACCTTCACCTCCATTCATCTGAGCTTTTTTAAAAAACCATGGCCCTCTGTTTGATTAATGAGATATTGTCCTCATTGTTCTCAACTGAAACCCAATTAAAGCTGCAGAAAAAGCGAGGGAACAAGGAGTTCAAGTGGTGGTGAATAATTCATCGCTACCACTTTCACTTTGTGTGTGACGGACAGGCGTGAGGAGAGATGAGAGGACGGACAGACTGCATGAGAGTGCATTAAGTGTTGGTGGTGAAATGACATTTTAAAAATAAATAAATGAGGCAGGGATAGAGACGTGTGGCTTTGCACATCCCCCAGGCAACTGCTTGATCGTCTTTGATGGCAAACTTGAGTCTTTTTTTGTTCTTTAAAGCGCAACTAGTATCAGCCACAGCAGCACTCCGTTACCTGCAGAGTGCCTGTGTTTCAAGGGAATAGATAGAGTAAATGGCGAGTCATTAGATTGTGCAGTCAGGCCGCTCTTTGAGAGCTCTTGAGGGCTGCCCTGATTGTGTTGGGGAGATAAAACTGGTTTTGTTAATACTGAAAAAACCTCTCTCGGGCACATTGAAGAAAGACTTCAATCACGAGCGCAGAGAGGTTTGTGTGCTGTAGTGAACTGACTACAACATGTTCGAAAGGAATTTGAGTGGTGTGTCTTAATGCAAAACCTCCCACCAGGGTCGTCACTTTAGCAACTTGATACTAGGTTGTGATTGTGTTGTGAATTAGGGGTTGATAAGGTATTGCTATAGCGTGCTATTGGTTGTGGATAGGGCAATGATAAGATGTTCTGGGTTGTTACTAGAGCATTAATTGGGAGTTTTTGGTAAGTGCTAATGCATTATTGGGCTACTCTGGGTTGTCGACAGGGCATTGCTAAGGTGTTCTGGGTTGTTGCATGGGCATTGAGTGTTCTGGGTTGTTAGGGCATTGATTTAGTGTTTTGGTTGGGTACTACGGCATTACTAGGGTTTTGTGAGTTGTTAGGGCATTGATTTGGTGTTTTTGGGTGGGTGCTAAGGCATTACTGGAGTGCTCTGGATTGGGGCATTGACAGTGTTGTGGGTGCTTGCTAAGGCATTACTGGGTTGTTCTGGGTTGTTAGGGCAATGACGGTGCCTGGGGTGTTCTGGGTTGTTGATAGGCCACTGATAAGGTGTTTTGGGTGGGTGCTAAGGCATTACTGGGGTACTCTGTGTTGTTGATAGGGCACAGATAGGGTGTTTTGGGTGGGTCCTAAGGCATTACTGGGGTACTCTAGGTTGTTGATAAGGCATTGCTAAGGTGTTCTTGGTTGTTGCACGGGCATTGAGTATTTTGGGTGGGTGCTACGGCATTACTGGGGTACTCTGTGTTGTTGATAGGGCACAGATAGGGTGTTTTGGGTGGGTCCTAAGGCATTACTGGGGTACTCTAGGTTGTTGATAAGGCATTGCTAAGGTGTTCCTGGTTGTTGCATGGGCATTGAGTGTTTTGGGTGAGTGCTAAGGCATTACTGGGGTACTCTAGGTTGATGATAAGGCATTGCTAAGGTGTTCTTGGTTGTTGCACGGACATTGAGTGTTTTGGGTGGGTGCTACAACATTACTGTGGTACTCTGGGTTGTTGATAAGGCATTGCTAAGGTGTTCTTGGTTGTTGCACGGGCATTTAGTGTTTTGGTCAGGTGCTAAGGCATTACTGGGGTACTCTGTGTTGTTGATAGGGCACAGATAGGGTGTTTTGGGTGGGTCCTAAGGCATTACTGGGGTACTCTAGGTTGTTGATAAGGCATTGCTAAGGTGTTCCTGGTTGTTGCATGGGCATTGAGTGTTTTGGGTGAGTGCTAAGGCATTACTGGGGTACTCTAGGTTGATGATAAGGCATTGCTAAGGTGTTCTTGGTTGTTGCACGGACATTGAGTGTTTTGGGTGGGTGCTACAACATTACTGTGGTACTCTGGGTTGTTGATAAGGCATTGCTAAGGTGTTCTTGGTTGTTGCACGGGCATTTAGTGTTTTGGTCAGGTGCTAAGGCATTACTGGGGTACTCTGTGTTGTTGATAGGGCACAGATAGGGTGTTTTGGGTGGGTCCTAAGGCATTACTGGGGTACTCTAGGTTGTTGATAAGGCATTGCTAATGTGTTCCTGGTTGTTGCATGGGCATTGAGTGTTTTGGGTGAGTGCTAAGGCATTACTGGGGTACTCTAGGTTGATGATAAGGCATTGCTAAGGTGTTCTTGGTTGTTGCACGGGCATTGAGTGTTTTGGGTGGGTGCTACAACATTACTGTGGTACTCTGGGTTGTTGATAAGGCATTGCTAAGGTGTTCTTGGTTGTTGCACGGGCATTTAGTGTTTTGGTCAGGTGCTAAGGCATTACTGGGGTACTCTGTGTTGTTGATAGGGCACAGATAGGGTGTTTTGGGTGGGTCCTAAGGCATTACTGGGGTACTCTAGGATGTTAAGGCATTGCTAAGGTGTTCTTGGTTGTTGCATGGGCATTGAGTGTTTTGGGTTGGTGCTAAGGCATTACTGGGGTACTCTAGGTTGATGATAAGGCATTGCTAAGGTGTTCTTGGTTGTTGCACGGGCATTGAGTATTTTGGGTGGGTGCTACGGCATTACTGGGGTACTCTGGGTTGTTGATAGGGCACAGATAGGGTGTTTTGGGTGGGTCCTAAGGCATTACTGGGGTACTCTAGGTTGTTGATAAGGCATTGCTAAGGTGTTCTTGGTTGTTGCATGGGCATTGAGTGTTTTGGTTGGGTGCTAAGGCATTACTGGGGTACTCTAGGTTGATGATAAGGCATTGCTAAGGTGTTCTTGGTTGTTGCACGGGCATTGAGTGTTTTGGTTGGGTGCTAAGGCATTACTGGGGTACTCTAGGTTGATGATAAGGCATTGCTAAGGTGTTCTTGGTTGTTGCACGGGCATTGAGTATTTTGGGTGGGTGCTACGGCATTACTGGGGTACTCTGGGTTGTTGATAGGGCACAGATAGGGTGTTTTGGGTGGGTCCTAAGGCATGACTGGGGTACTCTAGGTTGTTGATAAGGCATTGCTAAGGTGTTCTTGGTTGTTGCATGGGCATTGAGTGTTTTGGTTGGGTGCTAAGGCATTACTGGGGTACTCTAGGTTGATGATAAGGCATTGCTAAGGTGTTCTTGGTTGTTGCAAGGGCATTGAGTATTTTGGGTGGGCGCTACAACATTACTGTGGTACTCTGGGTTGATGATAAGGCATTGCTAAGGTGTTCTTGGTTGTTGCACGGGCATTCAGTGTTTTGGGTGGGTGCTACGGCATTACTGGGGTACTCTGGGTTGTTGATAAGGCATTGCTAAAGTGTTCTTGGTTGTTGCACAAGCATTGAGTGTTTTGGGTGAGTGCTAAGGCATTACTGGGGTACTCTGGGTTGTTGATAGGGCACAGATAGTGTGTTTTGGGTGGGTCCTAAGGCATTACTGGGGTACTCTAGGTTGATGATAAGGCATTGCTAAGATGTTCTTGGTTGTTGCAAGGGCATTGAGTATTTTGGGTGGGTGCTACGGAATTACTGGGGTACTCTGGGTTGTTGATAAGGCATTGCTAAGGTGTTCTTGGTTGTTGAATGGGCATTGAGTGTTTTGGGTGGGTGCTAAGGCATTACTGGGGTACACTGGGTTGTTGATAGGGCACAGATAGGGTGTTTTGGGTGGGTCCTAAGGCATTAATGGGGTACTCTAGATTGTTGATAAGGCATTGCTAAGGTGTTCTTGGTTGTTGCATGGGCATTGAGCGTTTTGGGTGGGTGCTAAGGCATTATTGGGGTACTCTAGGTTGTTGATAAGGCATTGCTAAGGTGTTCTTGGTTGTTGAATGGGCATTGAATATTTTGGCTGGGTGCTACGGCATTACTGTGGTACTCTGGGTTGTTGATAAGGCATTGCTAGGTGTTCTTGGTTGTTGCACGGGCATTGAGTGTTTTGGGTGGGTACTAAGGCATTACTGGGGTACTCTGGGTTGTTGATATGGCATTGCTAAGGTGTTCTGGGTTGTTGCTTAAAGAGTCCTGGAGGGCCACTGTCTTGAAAAGTTTAGCTCCAACCCCGAAAAAAAAAAAAAACTCTCCTGTCTATAGCCTTAGTAATTCTGAAGACATTGATTAGCTTTTTCAGGTATGTTTGGTACGGTTTGGAGCTAAACTCAGCAGGACAGCAGCACTCTAGGACTGACATTGCCCATCCCTGTGCTAAAGCACTGGCATCGTGTTTTGAGTGGGTGCTTAGGGTTACGGGAGTGTTCCTGGTTGTTGCCCAAGCATTGGGTGTTCTGGGCTGTTGCAAGGGCATTGATAGGGTGCTTTGGATGTCTTGATACTGCATGATTTGAGGTCTCAATTTCATTTGTTGTACCATTCTGAAATATGTCAATTCATATTAATGCAAGTGTACATTGTATTCTCAGCATTGCAACAAAGCCATTTTGTCTATGGTTTATCTTTTAGGTCAACTACTGTCATTTCAGAACAACAGTTTGAATAGCTACAACCTCAGTAACAAGAACTTTCTCTTGGTTGCCTGTCTGATTGCCAGAAAAAACACACAAAGTGCCTGAACTTGAACACAAACACTTTAGAAAAGCCCCTAACCACCCCCCTCCTTGATGTATTGTCAAAGAAAGTGCTATTGAGAAGACAAAGTGAATGACTGTATCTCGGGCAACCGGCTGTTGAGAGTAGGCGAGCAATGGTAACAGATGACTGTGGAGCCATTATCTACACAATACTCCTCAGACTCCACTATATCATTAACCCGTGATAAACCATTAAACTGTATTTTTTTCATGTCATGTGCTGTAATAACACTTAGGGCAACCAAAGTTTAAATCTTTCCAGATTCTGTTCCTCTCTGAAGATGTGAAATATAGTACAACTGGTATGGACCACTTTCATGTTGCTTTTTGGTATTTTTGGAAAGATGACAGTCTCAGTTCCCATTAAGCCAAAAAGCACTCTAGACGTTCTGCCTGACATCTCAATGGAAAACGAAGCAGAATGAGTTTGGAGCGACATGATGGTGGAAAAAATACAGAATTGTAACATTTTTGCCAACTACTCATTAAGAAAGCACCAGTCCCAAGAGTTTAGCTGACATTGACAAGCATTTCACAAAAACCTCAGGCTCTGTTATTAAAGAAGAAACAAACACTGTTTACCAGAGCCATTGCTGCCTGAGTGATAATTGTGCTCTCCTTTCCGAGGAAAGATAACACTTTGATTTTAAACCAATACCTCACACTTAACCACCCAGAGAGATGTGAGCCGTTTATTTAACAATGCTAAGCAGCCTCTATCAGATGAAGGGGGGCTAATCAAACAGCAACTGTTCTTCTAGAAAGCTCAATCAGAACAAAGAGCAAAACAGTTTCTTATCAACCCACGCAAGGTACATGCTCTGTGTGCCAAAACAAGCTCTATGTTATACTGCAGAGGTACCATGACATTAGATATATATAGAATACATAATGAATACCATATTCCTGTACCATGGTCAGAGACACTGTAAGCAAGTGTGTGTAATTGCTCCAGTCTAACAGCATCCCTCCCTTCTCAGTAGCCATGAAAATGGTATTTACACACAGCAACGCAAGGTTCTTTACCATGCTATTGCTATGCTACATATCTGGGGGGGGGGCACATGCTATTTTCATGATGCCATTTAGGGCTGAAACGATTAGTCGACAAAAAGAAATTGTCGACAAATATCTTTGTTGTCGAGTAGTCGTTTGATCTCACGTGACCTAATGTAAGTGCGTGCAATATCACGATTTGACCGCTACGGCTGAACTGATTTTCTTTTTTTTTTATAGTAATACGTAGAACTCAATGTTTTAACTAATTGAAACATCTGAATAATCGTTCAAAACCTACTGATTAGGGTGAAAATAATCAATGATTAGTCGATTAATCGCTCCAATAATCGTTCGATTAATCGATTATCAAAATAATCGTTTGTTGCAGCTATAATGTCATTGTACTTTTTTAACATGGAAATTGAAGAGACGTAATGTCTCAAAACACACTCTCGTAGTAGAAACTTGAACCTATATTAAGTTTTGGTTTTGAATTCGAATGAGTTCGTACAATCTCATTTGCTAGTTTTTGTACAATCTGCTTAAACCCCATTGAGGGTGTAGGGGTGGATCTAAAAATCGTATGAATCGTATATATTTTAATACATTTATATAATCGTATATATATATATATATATATATATATATATATATATATATATATATATATATATATATATATACACACCAATAATATCCTATAAATATATATTTTTGTTGGACCTTTGGTTTAGAGGGATAGTTCACCAAAAAACCGAACAATCGTTCATTTACTCACTCTCATGTTGTTCCAAACCTTTTTCTTCAGTAGAACAAAATATATTTTGACTTTTAGACCCTATTGACTTTCATTGAACGAACATAAACAGTAGATATGTTCTTCAAAATACATTCTTTTCGGTTTCAAAGAAAAAACAAAGAGCAAATTCCAAACAGTGTTTTTGAGCCCTTGAAGGGCACTTGGGGAAGTGGAGATCATAAATACCTTTACCAAGGGCATTTCCACAAGTCCACAGAAGAGACCGAAAGTTTTAAAGTTGAAAGTTTTAAAGTAAGCATATTTTAAAAACGACAAATAATATGAAAATGTGTATGAAGAAGAAAATGGGGTTTAATCCTCATCTCTGTAGAAGTGTCAAAGCAAGAGGTTTCAAGGTCTAATAACCACTTAAAATGGTGTTGTTAGCCCAAAGCATTCTGGGTAAAAAAAAAATGAATTCGACAGCAGTGATTATTTAGGATATCCTAGCCACCTCAGTGTTGATTAGATCAAATTCAAGCCCGCCGGTGGAGTTTGACAGAGGAAGCATTGGGGGCTGTATTTATGAGACAGCATCCGCTGTTTGCACGTGTGTGATTGATAGTGTTGCCGTGAGCCTGGGGTGAGCAATGTGTTCTTAACGCTATTCAACATTAGCGTCCGTGGTGATGGCAGGGTGAAAGAACGACGCTGGATGATACAGGAACATGGGGGGGGCGGAAGGGAGGAGCTGAGAGAGGAGACCCTGGCAAGGTGCCCTTTTTCCAGGACTAGTGGAGTGACTGTCAGGTAAATGATTGGAGGTTCTGCGCACATCGGCTGCTGTTATCTCCACCTCATCCATCACTGCTGGAGAGAGTGCAGCCTCAGCGCTAGCGCAGCATATCACACGGGTCAGTGGAGTGTCAGCGGAATATATGGGAGAATGAGAGTGTGTTTTTATGGGCGTTTCTTCAGCTATGGGCACTTTCGGCCCTGCGGACTTTTGGAAATTGGCACTATAGAAAACGCTTAAAACGTACTTGTTAAAGACACAATGCAATCAACGTAAACTTTAATCTAAATATCTTCCCTCCCTCTTGCAGCTAATCTCTGATGATGTGTTTACTAGCGTGAGAACCTGTCACTCACATGAGATCAGCCAATAGCAAACAACAACCATCCAATCAAGCCACACCCTACATCTGTTCTTGTTCGAGCAGCCATTTCACGCTGAAATACGCCATAATAGGGAGGAAAAGACTTTTGCGACTCTTACTGTACTGTTTTTTTAAATGTTTCCTCCAGTGGACATATATATTCATCACATGAGAATACGGTCGCATTTTTCTGAAGCAGCATGTCATTTGCAGCACATCTCAATCAACGTATTGTGTTTATTTGCATTTTGTAATGGAAATAATGGTGATGGGAATATTTTCCGGAAAAAAAACTTTCGTCTCTATGGAACTTTTCATCTTCAGAACACATGAATATCTCTCTAATGAAATCGGAGAGATTTCTCCCTTCCTATTTATGCAACCACTACTTTTAATTCTTCAAAAAGTTCATAAAGTGATCATAAAACTAATCCATATGAATCAAATAGTTTAGTCCAAATTTTTTTTTAAATAGACGATCACTTTATATGAGGCACAGATTGAATTTAAGCTTTTACTCGCATAGAAACATTGATTAGAGAACATGAACAGAAGCTTGAACGTACTTGCTTTGACGCGCGAGAACAAACCTCATTGGCTCTTGCTGAAACTCAAAAGTGCTACGTAACACGAGAATGAACCTCATTGGCTCTTGCTGAAACTCATAAGTGGAGCGTAACACGAGAATGAACCTCATTGGCTCTTACTAAAGCTCATAAGCGGAGCGTAACACGAGAATGAACCTCATTGGTTCTTGCTAAAGCTCATAAGTGGAGCGTAACACGAGAATGAACCTCATTGGCTCTTGCTAAAGCTCATAAGTGGAGCGTAACACGAGAATGAACCTCATTGGTTCTTGCTGTAACTCAAAAGTGCAACGTAACACGAGAATGATCCTCATTGGCTCTCGCTAAAGTTGAAAAGTGCTGCGTAACACGAGAATGAACCTCATTGGCTCTTGCTAAAGCTCATAAGTGGAGCGTAACATGAGAATGAACCTCATTGGTTCTTGCTGTAACTCAAAAGTGCAACATAACATAAGAATGAACCTTATTGGCTCTTGCTAAAGCTCATAAGTGCTGCGTAACATAAGAATGAACCTCATTGGCTCTTGCTAAAGTTGAAAAGTGCTGCGTAACACGAGAATGAACCTCATTGGCTCTTACTAAAGCTCATAAGTGGAGCGTAACATGAGAATGAACCTCATTGGTTGATGAATATTTATGTTAATAAAAGCCTAAATTAAATCTGTTTATCGTTTAAAGTGAACTTAAAGTAAACTTTTTGGAGTATCGAAGTGATAGTTGCGTAGACTGTCAGACAGAATGGAGGGACAGAAATTGCTCAGATTATATTAAAAAGATCTTAATTTGTGTTCCAAATATAAACAATAGACTTAGGTTTGTAGACTGTAGACTTAGGTTTGTAATGACATGATGGTGAATAATTCATCACAATCACAATTTTTGGGTGAACTTTCCTTTTAAAGCACATATCATAGCTAACATTTTATGTATCACAAATGTGAACAATTAAATCATATTTTCACTCTCTTTGCAAAAACAAACAACAGATTGATTGAACAATTATGCACAAATACAATCTGTTCACAGAGTGTTTGACTTCTTTACACATCCCATCTGATATTTTATCTTAAATCACTCCAATAGAGGTTAGTCGTAATTATATAATTTACCGTAATTTACTTTTTTTATCGTAAAACTTTTTTATTTATTATCGTAATTTTACTGCATATATTGTATACAGTATATTATATTTGTTACCCAATTAATTTTGACAATAAATATTGAAATGTTTTACGATTACTTAATTCATATTTCATGTGATACATTTTCATATTTTAAGAATGAAAGTCTGAGACAAAACTAACACAATATCTATGAATAAAAGAAACAGTAGACCGTAGTTGAAAGTAGAAAAAATAAATTAAATTCCAAAACAATCTTATTGTGACCTTCACACAACAAAAAGTGGTGAATGTAAGTTTTAATTAAAAAAGAATTAATTCCTGGGACATAATAGTGCCCAAAGCTGAAACAAGACTCGTGTGTGTGTGTGTAGAAGGCTGAGGGTGTGAATGTCGCACAACATATTAGTGTTCGCACATGAATGTGACGCAAGCAAACGTGCTAATGAACGTTTCTGAGAGAGAGAGAGAGAGAGAGAGAGAGGAACACAATTACACAAGTAACAGCATGCTTGCTTCTCACATACATGTGCTTTCATGACCACAGTGTGTCTATAACCCATCTATCAAAGTGGTTCTCAACTGGTTTTGCTTATTTTAACAGAAAAATAAACTTAGGCATCACAAAATCTAAATTACAGACACAAACCCTGTTTATCTCCATTGCATGTCAACCAGTATGGCATTTAGGTTGAATCTGCCGTTAGCTTGTGTAATTTTGTTCATGGATGAGGACCTGTCCATGTTGACACCCCAATGACAGATGGATTTGCGCTAAAATACACACGTGACTTACTTTCTTCTGTTAAAAACACAAAAGGAGAAGCTTAGCAGCTGTTTTCCATGAGAGTGAATTGGGACACAACCTGTAAAGCTCTCATAAAAATAGACAAAAAATAAAGCATCATAGATGATGACCTTTGTTTGTGATGCTTTACATACATTTCAGCATGTTTCCCCACACAAAGCTATCATATTACCAGTTGGACCATTCTTAGATTATGCTCATGTTGTTTTTGTCATTGTATTAAAAATCTCCTTTTGTGTTCTACAGAAGAGGAACATCATATGGATTTGGTACAACATGGGGTTGAAGATTATATCACTTTCATTGTTGGGTGAACTCTTCATGCTACATAAAGAAGCTAGCGCACCAAAACGGCTGCTGGTCTTATCAGCATGGGGGGATGTCAGGAAATATTGCTATAGAACATCCTTTGAATGCGATGAATACTAAAGAGAACCATATCTTGCACGATTACATTCTAAACGCTAGTTGCATGGCAACTATACATAGCAACTGTCAAGAGCCCAGGTAAACGCTCTGAGGGATGTTTAGCATGTGATCTGTATGATCACTTCACACACTGTGGACCTTAGCACACAGATTCTAGTTTGACACGTTTGTGTGTCTATTTTCCCAGAAAGCACTGTGATATCAGCCCTCACCATCAGGGGACAAAATGCGAAAAAAAGGCAGTTTGTTTATCAATCTCTTCCACCTCGTTTCACCTCCCCTTCAGTTTTCGTTTGTTCTCTAGTGCGGTCCGTTATCAGATTCACCCTCCAATTGTGTGAAATTCCTAAATAAAATTCCTATTCCTGTGATCAAAGCTGAATTTTCAGCATCATGATCATTCGGAAATCATTGCTGTCCAAGAAATATTTCTGATTGTTATCAATGTTGTTGTGCCTACCTGTTTACCCCTACTGGCTCTGCTACACAGTGCAGACGTTATTTGGGCAACAGGTGTATTCAATCCCTAATTAACTCATCATAGGGGTTAGTATAAAGACCTGTGACTTGGTGTGAGAGCGCTCACTTCTCTCTCACATTATTTCTTTAGTATCTTTGTTTTCCCGTATTTATTTTTAGTGCCATATACAGTATTGTTCATTTAGTAACAACACGCGTGTTTTACACCCTCCCCTAGACGTTGGTTTCTTTTTTATTTATTATTTATTTATTTGTTTTAAACAATAAATTGGTTTATTGTTAAAGCATTTGTTGTTTGCCTCTTTTATGCTGTGGTATATGAGCAAGCCGTAACATAAAAATGGGGGCTCGTCCGGGATTTTTGAGCGTTTGTTTTTGAGGGAGTATTTTATTTTATCATGACTTCTCTGTAGGAGAACAGCTCCGGCTCCAGTATCGCTGGCATCGACAGCTAAACAAAAAGGTTGAGAGAAGTGTCATTCTTTCTTCAGTCGAAAAGAAATTAAGGATTTTGATGAAAACATTCCAGGATTTTTTTTCCATATAATGGACTTTTTACTGGCCACCAAACGATTCAAGGTCCAAAAGACAGTTTCAGTGCAAACTGCAAACTGTTCAAAGGGCTTTAAACGATTCCAGACAATGAATAAGGGTCTTATCAAGTGAAACGCTCATTTAAAAAAATAATAACAAAGTTTAAGTTTTATAAGCTCAAATGCTCGCCTAGCTCTGTTCTGTGATGTGCATTCGTGACTCTCCTGTTCGAACTCGTTCATCAAAATGAACAAATCTTTGTTCGTGTCATTTGGTTCATTCAACGAACAAAATGAACGAATTGAATCGGAAAAAGATTTGTTCATTTTGATTTGAGCATTTGAGCTTATAAAATTTAACTTTTTTTAAAAAATGAGCGATCGTTTCGCTTGATAAGACCCTTATTCATCGTCTGGAATCGTTTAAAGCCCTTTGAACAGTTTGTACTGAAACTGTCTTTTGAAACTTGAACCATTTGGTTACCAGTAAAGTCCATTATATGGAGAAAAATCCTGGAATTTTTCATCAAAAACCTTAATTTCTTTTCGACTGAAGAAAGAAAGACATGGACATCTTGGATGACATGGGGGTGAGTAAATTATCAGCAAAAGTTTTTTTTAAAAGTGAACTACTCTTTTAAGGCAAACCCATTTTACCAGCGCCAATTTTTTATCGCGCGATTAACAGTCTTTTTGGGTTAGAAAACTTTAGTTTTTTCACATGCTTTGCAACAAGACACGGCATGCGCGGCGATGCGCTATGAAACCCATTCATTTCGATGGCTTGCGCAGCGCGAGAACGTTTTGTTGCTTCGCCGACCAAAGCGCAAGCGGATCTAGCTAGACCGGAAACAAAACAACAGGCACGCCGCACACACTTGCTTGGGCTTGCGAGCCGGCCAAATAGTTGGTTAATGTTACGTTTTGAGTGGATGACGAGCGCGATACGCCGAAAAAGATGCCAATACGATTCTGAATGGAAAGTTTACTTTAAAAAGTTTCGAAATGGTTCAATTGACAAGATCAAAGTGATCTGTGTGTTTTGTCGTTGTGAACTGAGCTTTCATCATCGCAATCACAGCACGTCCAGTCTGAAATACCACTTGATGGCCAAGCACACACACACACACGCACACACACACACACAGCTGATGCGAATAATCAGCCCCCTTATCAATATCAGGACCTCGTCACCTATTTCTTTCACTCTTTTATTGATGGACAGTGTTACATTGTGTGAGAGATTATTTGCTCCAAGTGAGAGTGTTTGTGTGAAATTGAACACAGTATATGGCAATGTTAGTTTCAATAAAAAAAGAACATTTGCACAAAGCAAGCCGATCCACTTTTCCATGTTGGTAAGAGCATTAAAATGAGAAAAAATAATAATAATGGGACAAAAAGAAATCAAGAGACATTTAGAATAGATAAAAATGTGCGATTAATTGTGATTAATCATGGAGTTAACTATGACATTAATGCGATTAAACGCGATTAAATATTTGAATCTTTTGACAGCACTAGTTTTCACTAAATCGATAATGAACTTAGCCGACAAATCGGTAATGATTATGCATTATTGATCTGCATGATTTGTGCTGAATATGGATGAGCACTGATCCAGGTGCAGATTCTCTGTTGGCAGGGCATGCAGTAGATGTATGAGTACGTGATCGTCTGCTGCTGTCTGTTTAAAAGAGAGTCGTCTCGTATCTGCTCTCATCTCAGTGAAATGACGAGGGAGTGTGTGAGGTTTGCGCTCCAGAAGAGTCTGTCAGCGTCACAGAACAAAAACGACAGACATGCTTCCCTTTCATTCCCCCTCTGACACGCGCACATTTATGCATATCAATGAGTGCGCAAGACGCCTCGTACATTACAGCCTCTGAATCTGACAGGAGTGTGTTACATAAGGTGGATCATTCAACACTAAGCCGTACACTCGGTCATTGTACTGTGTTAATAGGAAAGAATTTCCTTATGGAAGACTCAAAGTGTTTTAGCTGTATTTTGAATTACGCTGTGCATTATGTTAATATGCAAATGAGCCCCTTCTCCACTCACTCGCTCAGCTTAGAGATCCACTGGTTGACGATCACACGTTGATCCGATTGGTTACAAGGTCGTTTGTGACGTCAGAAACACCAGCGATTTCAAACCGTGTTTTGAGACTGTCTTTGGTTCACTGCAGTTTTAAGGAGAAAATACTCAGCAATGCTGTCGACTTATGAATTTACACATGGTTTGTCTTAAAGCATATTAAAAACACCACATAATCACATAAACAACAATAAACTGGATTTTCACCACAGGGGGACTTTAATAATGTCACTGTTTTAAGCAGATGTCATTTTTCCCTTGGTGCACAACTGGAAAATGTATTTTTGAAATACACTATTGTTCAAATGTCGGTAAGATGTTTTTACTATTATTTTTTTAATTCTCTTCTGCTCACCAAGATGGCAATATTTCAAAAAATAGACTAAGAATTGCAATATTGTGAAATATTACTACAATTTAAAAGAAACTTTTTTGGGGACTGTCAAACGATTAATCGCGATTAATCGCATCCAAAATAAAAGTTTGTGTTTACATAATATATATGGGTGTAGTGTGTATAATTATTTTGTATATATATATATATATATATATATATATATATATATACATGCATGTATATTTAAGAAAAAAAATATTTATATATAAAATATTGATATTTCTATATCATATAAATTATATATTAATCTATATACAGTATATACATGGAAATATTTCTTAAATATATACAAGCATGTGTATGTATATATATATATATATATATATATATATATATATATATATATATATATAATTATGCATGGTGCACCCACATATATTATGTAAACACAAACTTTTATTTTGGATGCGATTAATCGCGATTAATCGTTTGACAGCCTTAATTGTAAAATGTAATTTATTCCTGCAATGGTAAAGCTGAATTTAATCCAGTCTTCAGTGTCTTCAAAAATATTTCAAACCATTTATTTAAATACAGGCTAAAGATTTTGTAACATTATTTATGTCTTTACTGTCTCCTTTAATACATTTTTTTTTTTTACATTTTTGTTAACCCTTAAATGCATGAATGTTTCGGCAATCATTATTACTTATCCGGGTCTTTAGTGGAAAGACACAACAAAAAAGGCAAATGAATTGACAAATTAAGGAGTTCTTGCATAAAACGCTTATAAATCATAAACCGCTTATTGATTTGAGAATTGAATCAGTTAATGATTCAAGCGCAACTGTTAACAGCTCAGTGGAGGGGAATATCATCGATGAAAGATCATTACATGAAAGACAAAAATGAGCAAAGAAGAGGATGATTGACAGCCACACTGAGAATACAATGCATGCATGAGTTACCTTTTGAATTACACTGTGATACATCGAGTTTGTGTAGCTTGAAGCGTTTGTGTTCAAATAATTGTGTGAAGTAAAGCATTCAAAAACAGGGATCTCCTCTGCAACGCACATGCATTCTGATGATGCTTTAGTAGTGGTTCAGAGATCGAGGGGTCGCCCTCTGCTCTCAGTGGCCCTGCACACAGACTTTAATGAAGTCATTAACTCCAACAGCAAACAGCATGCATGCCCAAAGCACTCGAATCAGCCCGCCGCCCAGCAGGGAGCATGTTTATTTTAAAACGTCAGATTGAATTCATTGACTTTCACTCTCGGTGGAAAACACCACTTAGATTGCCGTAATTTCACTGTAATCCACTACTCTACACGGGTGCGGGAACAAAATGAGAAATGACTGTTTTCTATTACTCTTAGTTCAAAAGCTTCTACATGGAGAGTCTCAAATGACCTTTGACTGACGGGCATTGATAGTGAGTTTACAGTGTAAGAAAAGTTACAACCAGGGCTCAACCATAAAGGTGGCCAATGGCTCAAACCCAGAGTGAAAGTCTGTTGTGATGCTCTTGAACAAGTGCTTTTATAAAAAATTAACGGATTAAAGGGATAGTTATCATGGATAGATGCACTTTTATCATGGATAGATGGACTTTTATCACGGATAGATGGACTTTTATTGTGGATAGATGCAGTTTTATCATGGATAGATGCACTTTTATCATGGATAGATGCACTTTTATCATGGATAGATGCACTTTTATCATGGAGAGAGGGACTTTTATCATGGATAGATGAAATTTTATCATGGATAGATGCACTTTTATAATGGCGAGAATGACTTTTATCATGGAGAACAGGACTTTTATCATGGATGCACTTTTATCATGGATAGATGGACTTTTATGATGGATAGATACACTTTTATCATGGAGAGAGGGACTTTTATCATGGATAGATGCACTTTTATCATGGATGATGGACTTTATCGTGGATAGATGGACTTTTATGATGGATAGATGCACTTTTATCATGGAGAGAGGGACTTTTATCATGGATAGATGCACTTTTATCATGGATAGATGGACTTTTATCATGGATAGATGGACTTTTATCACGGATAGATGGACTTTTATTGTGGATAGATGCACTTTTATCATGGATAGATGGACTTTTATCACGGATAGATGGACTTTTATTGTGGATAGATGCACTTTTATCATGGATAGATGCACTTTTATCATGGATAGATGCACTTTTATCATAGAGAGAGGGACTTTTATCATGGATAGATGAAATTTTATCATGGATAGATGCACTTTTATAATGGCGAGAATGACTTTTATCATGGAGAACAGGACTTTTATCATGGATGCACTTTTATCATGGATAGATGGACTTTTATGATGGATAGATACACTTTTATCATGGAGAGAGGGACTTTTATCATGGATAGATGCACTTTTATCATGGATGATGGACTTTATCGTGGATAGATGGACTTTTATGATGGATAGATGCACTTTTATCATGGAGAGAGGGACTTTTATCATGGATAGATGCACTTTTATCATGGATGATGGACTTTTATCATACATGCACTTTTATCATGGATAGATGCACTTTTATCATGGAGAACAGGACTTTTATCATGGATGCACTTTTATCATGGATAGATGGACTTTTATCACGGATAGATGGACTTTTATGATGGATAGATGCACTTTTATCATGGAGAGAGGGACTTTTATCATGGATAGATGCACTTTTATCATGGATAGATGGACTTTCATCCTGGATAGATGCACTTTTATAATGGATAGATGCACTTTTATCATGGAGAGAGGGACTTTTATCATGGATAGATGCACTTTTATCATGGAGAGAAGGACTTTTATCATAGATGCACTTTTATCATGGATAGATGGACTTTTATCATGGATAGATGCACTTTTATCATGGAGAGAGGGACTTTTATCATGGATAGATGCACGTTTTTCATGGATAGATGGACTTTATCGTGGATAGATGGACTTTTATCATGGATAGATGGACTTTTATGGTGGATAGATACACTTTTATGATGGAGAGAGGGACTTTTATCATGGATAGATGCACTTTTATCATGGATGATGGACTTTTATCATACATGCACTTTTATCATGGATAGATGCACTTTTATCATGGCGAGAATGACTTTTATCATGGAGAACAGGACTTTTATCATGGATGCACTTTTATCATGGATAGATGGACTTTTATCACAGATAGATGGACTTTTATGATGGATAGATGCACTTTTATCATGGAGAGAGGGACTTTTATCATGGATAGATGCACTTTTATCATGGATAGATGGACTTTCATCCTGGATAGATGCACTTTTATAATGGATAGATGCACTTTTATCATGGAGAGAGGGACTTCTATCATGGATAGATGCACTTTTATCATGGAGAGAAGGACTTTTATCATAGATGCACTTTTATCATGGATAGATGGACTTTTATCATGGATAGATGCACTTTTATCATGGAGAGAGGGACTTTTATCATGGATAGATGCACTTTTTTCATGGATAGATGGATTTTAATAATGATATATGCACTTTTATCATGGATAGATGCACTTTTATTATGGACAGATGCACTTTAATGGACTTCAAAACAGAAACGGCCATTCACTGCCATTATAAAGCTTGGAAGAGCCAGGACATTTGAATAAAACTCAGATTGTACACCTCTGAAAGAAGAATGTCACATACACCTAGGATGACTTGAGGGGGTGAGTAAATCATGGGCTAATTTTCATTTTTGGGTGAACTATTCCTTTAAAAGCCATCGAGGTTTCGAAAAGTGTTGTTGCGACTGTTGTCAGACCCAAAACATCAGTCAGACTCAGGACTGTTGTTTTCTATCAGCTGTGACAGACAGGCAGTGAAGGTGCTCGTCGCTGCTCTCCCTCTGGACTCTCACAGCCAGGAGCACTTAGGAGGGTCCTACACTCTCACACCCTTAATAGGGTTCAGAGATAGAGAGATTCATAGCCACCACCAGCGCATGTTATTCCTGTTATTCCACTCTCTCTCACTCTTTGTTCTCACGCGTCAAGCAAGTACGGTTGAACCTAAATTTAATCCGTTAGCTCAAATATACCAATGATAGATTCTGAGGAAGAGATTACCCTCTACCAACACCCATTTTCCACATTTCATAACCTTATTCAATCACACAGCTCAATGAACTAAGCCAAGCGTATGAGCAAGGTGGAGGGGGGTGGTGGTGGTGGTGGTGGGGGTGGGGGGGGGCACCTAATGTACTGCATTACACTGAATTACACAACCCCTGCTTTGAAAAAAGCCCTCGAAATACTCTGACTTCAGCAGGGGTAAAATAACTGAACGCTCACTAATGTAGCCTCCCCATAACTCTCTCCCTCTCCACATTGAGCAAATTCATGTGTGCTACTTGACGCACATATTTCATACATGCATTCAGTCCATTAGTCGTACTTGGGGTATAGACCTCCTTTGCGAGGCTAATTTGATTCAAAATTGGCTCATTAAATGGATGAGAAAAACTGAGACAGAAAGACAGGACAGATAAACAGCAGAATGTGTGACTATGAAAGGCCAGTGTGGGTGGATGATGGCTCTTTGATAGAAACCCCTGGAGTGAATGAATGAGTGTGGGTTTGTTTGTTTTTTTTTTTTGCACTGAATGTATATGTATTTTCACTAAACCCCAAAATAAGCCAGAACAGCTAAACCAGTTCAACCACCCTGATAGCCAAATGATCAGTACCTGTAAAAAAGCTGGTCATCTTGAGCTTGCATCACAAAGCATTAACGGATTAACATAGCAGTGAAGCAATGCCACTTGCTAATGGCTCATTCTGCTCATCTGTTCCGCCTCAATATTTTTTGATAAATTGTAAATAAGAAGAAAGGTCACACTGTGAGATTTAAAATCACGTGAGATTCGAAGTGACATTCTAAGATATAAAGTAACATTTTAAGAAACTGAGTCACGAACGTAAAGTGGCATTGTATGCGTCACAATTATGAGAATCACTTGAGATATAACGTCAAATTGTAAGAATTTGGAATTACAAGAAAGAGATGCAATCGCAAAATTATTATGGTGATGTATTGCTGCCACATACATATTTTTTCCCCTCAATTATGTCGTAATAACGAGATCTTATGTGGTTAAAATGACATATTTTCTCGTTTTGATGACATAATATCTCGTTTTAACGACATCGATGTCTCGTTATAACGACATCTTGTTTTAACGACAAATATCTCATTTTAATGACATAAATATCTTGTTATAACGACATATATCGTTTTAATGACATAAATTTCTTGTTTTAATGACATAATATCTCGTTTTAACGACATCAATGTCTCGTTATAACGACATTTCTCGTTTTAATGACATAAATTTCTTGTTTTAATGACATAATATCTCGTTTTAACGACATCAATGTCTCGTTTTAACGACATAAATATCTCGTTATAACATCTCTTTTTAACGACATAAATATCTTGTTTTAATGACATATCTCGTTAAAACCACAAATATCTCGTTAAAACCACATAAATATCTCATTATAACGACATACATATCTCGTTTTAATGACATAATATCTCGTTATAACGACATAAATATCTCGTTATAACGACATAAATATCTCATTATAACGACATAAATAAATAAATAAATAAACGACATAAAATGACATATTTTCTCGTTTTAATGACATATCTCGTTTTAACGACATCAATGTCTCGTTATAACGACATCTTGTTTTAATGACAAATATCTCATTTTAATGACATAAATATCTCGTTATAACGACATATCTCGTTTTAATGACATAAATTTCTTGTTTTAATGACATAATATCTCGTTTTAACGACATAAATATCTCGTTATAACACCTCTTTTTAACGACATAAATATCTCGTTGCAACAACATAATATCTCGTTATAACGACATAATTATCTTGTTTTAACGACATCTTGTTATAACGACATAAATATCTCGTTCTAACGACATAATATCTAGTTTAAATGACAAATATCTCGTTATAACGACATAAATATCTCGTTATAACGACATAAATATCTCGTTTTGATGACATAATATCTCGTTATAACGACATCTCTTTTTAACGACATAAATTTCTTGTTTTAATGACATAATATCTCGTTTTAACGACATCAATGTCTCATTATAACGACATCTCGTTTTAACGACATAAATATCTTGTTTCAACAACATAAACATCTCGTTATAACACCTCTTTTTAACGACATAATATCTCGTTATAACGACATAAATATCTCGTTATAACGACATAGATATCTCGTTTTAATGACATAATATCTCATAACGACATAAATATCTCTTTTAACGTCATAATATCTCGTTATAACGACATAAATATCTTATCGTTCCTATAATGAGTTTCTATGGGAGGAAAATGCTCAACGTCAAATTAAACGCTTTGCGTTCATATTCTGGACTTATCTGATTTTTGTAGTATACTTTATTATGATTTTAATATCATATTGATTAATAAACGCACGCACAATTATCCGTGAACTTGATAAATGTATGTTTTTATTAGGCTACTATATCCACAAACAAATTGCTTTCCGTTAAGTGCAAAATATGAAGATGCAATTATGAGAAACTGAGTCGCACTTGCAAGATATAAAGTTACGGTGCAAGATTTAAATCGCATTTATGAGAAATTAAGTCATAATTGCGAGATTAAGAAATATGTCAATGTAATTACTGTATGTTGCAATTATAAGAAAACACCATGTGGGATGAAATCATGTAAGATTATGAGAAACAGAGCAAGATTTGCCATATGAAATTGCTAGAAACTAAGTCAGTCATGGAATATTATGAAATATTAATGTTGTAATTGTGGCAATTATGAGAAACAACATCATGTCTCACAAAAGATATGAATTTTCAATTATAAAAAAAACCTGTTTGGCAATTGCTATGTATAAACTCACATTGCAATATATTGTGGCAATTGCAATCACAAAACATGTCAGTCACATTGTATTATATGAATTTGCAATTATTAGACAGAGAAGCAATTTTCACATTGAAAGATTTAACTCGCAAAATTTGCAAGATATTACGAAATATAATCATGTTGCAATTATCAGGAGATACATCACACTTTAAGATATAAATGTGCAATTTTGACACTTAATCCGATTAATCGTGATATATAATGTCATAAACGTGGCATATAAGGTGAAAGTTAAAACTGCATTCATTATTGTGGATCAATTAAAAATTGTTTGCGAAAGAACAACAGTCCCAGGGGTGAGGGAAAATTGTTTTACTGAAGTCCAACTAAAAACGAGCAGGCATACCAAACCTCCATTTACACGTGACCCATGACCCCTGGCCCGAGCTCATGCGTCACCCCTCACCCCCATCAGCTCAGTGCTAGATGCATGTGCTAAATGTGGACTAGTGCCTGCTGGGAAATGTCACTGTGCTTAAATAAAGGTGTTTACAGGGATGACTCGAGCTGAAATCGGAGACTCTCAATGATGCAATCGCACCCGTTACAGTGTTGTCTGCTCATTTCATTTAGGTTTGCAATGCCAAACTCAAAATTATCACCGGGTATCGTTCGTTCCGCACAATTCTTGCATCCGTATGGCTGTGCACTCCTTCAGTGATGGAGAGATGGAGACCAGTCTAGTCCACTAGAGACTCAACAGGGGTTGTTTCCTCTGAATAAATCATGAAAGAGTGTGTGTGTGAGAGAGACAGTGATATCCAAAGTTAAAACCCTGGTCTACGGAGTCTTGTTTAAGGCCCTTTCCCTCCCATAAACCCCTGCCCGTGTGAGTTAATAAGCCGTGCCAGATGAACTCTCGTGGCCAATGGGGTTTCCTCATGAGGGTGTATCGCTGCACAGGGTGAGATAAACTTCCCAGCAGTGTAGAGCTGCATTCTTTCAAGAGCTTGTGGTTATGTTGGCATTCACACAAATCCAAATGTCTTCAGTAATCTTGCTGTCAATTAACAGCCGACTGATTCGAGTGCTTAGAATTAGACGATGCAGAGAACATGGTGGTTTTTGGCTGATATCATGCGTCACTAAGCAGTGTTGGGAAATCCAATACGTTTTAGTAAATCGATTCAATTGGACGGTTCGTTTCATAATCCCGGTGAGACATTTTGTTATTATAGTAGCAAAACTCTAAGTTTTAAGTAGGGTTGGGTATCGAGAATCGAGTATCGATTGGAACCGGGACTAACTTTTCGTTTTTTCCCGGAATCGTTCAAAAGTTCAAATTTCAATTCTTAGTTTCGATATTCACAGTCCGCCGAGCGGAAGAAGAAACCACTGAACAACACCAATGAAGAAGCGTCTACCGGAAGTGTTGGCATAACCGCGCGAGTCGAACATGAGTAGCTTACGTCGGCGGTCCAAAGTGTGGCTTCACTTTTCTAAAAATAACGAAATCTCGGCAAAATACAAAATTTGTGACAGAAGGAGAATTTGTGACAGAAGGAGTATTTCCTTCAGAAAGTCCGTTGGTTAGCAAGGTTAGCTAAACTTTTTTGACCCAGCCTCTTAAAAGAATCGGAATCAAGAATCGTTGGGAACCGAAATTGAAACAAGGAATCGGAATCAGAATCAGAATCGTTCAAATTCAAATGATACCCAACTCTAGTTTTAAGCCAAGATGTTGTGAACGTGAATGATAGTCAAACATTTTATTCCTTAAAACTCATTTATCTTTGATCACCAAAATTACATTTAAATGCCTTAAAATAGCTTGAATGTAACTCGACACCCTTGCCTCATTTATATACGCGGTGCTGTGAATATTCAAATGAGCCCCGCCTCCACTCACTCACTTAGCTCAGAGATCCACTGGTTGCTGATTACATGATGATCTTATTGGCTACAAGGTCGTTTGTGACGTCAGAAACACCAGCGATCTTTGGTTCACTGCAGTTTTAAGCAGAAATGAATGATGAATTTATGAATTTACACATGGTTTGTCTTAAAGCGTATTAAAGGTGTAGTTCACTTTTAAAAAAACTTTTGCTGATAATTTACTCGCCCCCATGTCATCTAAGATGTCCATGTCTTTCTTTCTTCAGTCGAAAAGAAATTAAGATTTTTGATGAAAACATTCCAGGATTTTTCTCCGTATAATGGACTTCAATGGGAACCAAACAGGTCAAGGTCCAAATGAGAGTTTCAGTGCAAACTGTTCAAAGGGCTTTAAACGATTCCAGACAATGAATAAGGGTCTTATCTAGTGAAACGATCGTTAATTTAAAAAAAAAAAACAACAACAACAAAGTTTAAGCTTTATAAGCACAAATGGTCGCCTTGCTCTGTTCTGTGATGCGTGTTTGTGACTCTCCTGTTCGAACTCGTTTATCAAAATGAACAAATCTTTTGTCGTGTCATTTGGTTCATTCAACGAACGAGTTGACTCGGAAAAGATTTGTTAATTTTGATGAACGAGTTCGAACAGGAGAGTCGCGAACGCGCGTCACAGAACAGAGCAAGGCGACCATTTGTGCTTATAAAACGTAAACTTTGTTATTTATTTATTAAATGAGCGATCGTTTCGCTTGATCAGACCCTTATTCATCGCCTGGAATCGTTTAAAGCCCTTTGAACAGTTTGCACTGAAACTGTCTTTTGGACCTTGAACCGTTTGGTTCCCATTGAAGTCCGTTATATGGAGAAAAATCCTGGAATGTTTTCATCAAAAACCTTAATTTCTTTTCGACTGAAGAAAGAAAGTCATGGACATCTTGGATGACATGTGGGTGAGTAAATTTTCAGCAAAAGTTTTTTTTAAAAGTGAACTACTCCTTTAAAAAATAGTCACTTTTATCAAAACAGGATCACAATTGAATGATATAGTAAAAATTGTAAAAAAAAAAAAAAAAAAATTGTGAGATTCCGTGTAATGTCGCATTGTAATTATGTAGCAATTTTGAGAAACATCACTTCCAATTATGAGATATAAATACATACACGCAACATATGACGTTTTGAGTCGTAACTGAGATATAAAGTCATAATGGTGGCATGTGAAGTATAATTTAAAATTGCGATAATTCAGATATTCATATTTATGAAGTTTTAATGTTATAATTGGCCATTAATCATGTCAACAGCAAACATAATTTAAAGAACAGCGTGTCAGTTGTCTAAGGAAATCTTCAAGCCTGTGTTTATGACAGGCTCCTGAGGGAGCAGCTATTTATATTGATCCCTGGTTCAGAGCAAAAGATTTCTCTGTCAACATGTTCAGTTTCCTTCACACAGGAAAAAATAATCCGACCGGGCGAGTCGAGAAAATCTCCGAGCGTGACGATGAGTGACGGAGAGATGAAAGAGATGTGGGGAAGTAATGTGGTGAAAAGCTGATGCTATAATGATCTGAGCTGCATTAGAAAAGATTACAGCTGACCCCACACACACACACACACACACACACACACACACACACACACACAGGAGCTTGTGCTTTTATTCTGAATGGCACTGTCAAACCCATCCATATATTTAATAACCAAGCAACCACAAACTGTGACAGATTGGCATGCGGGTCAGGAAGCCAGTGGGACAGTGTATATATAGCTCTGGGTCGCTATAACAAGCATCGTTCCCATTCTGTTTCCGACGTGTTCTCGGATTTCCGGCGGGAGTGAGAGGTGAACGGACCGCCTTATTTCTTCATGTCACCCTCACCCGTTACACATTCCAGCTCGATTTAGCGAAACAATGGAAGCTGCTTGCTCCTGATGGAAACTATGTGTGGAAAACCCAGAGACAGGTGAGGAACAGCGGATGGCAAAGGAATCATACGAGAAGGATGCGTCACTGTGGAAAGGGGAAGTCCCTCGTCTGTTTTATAGTCATGTTAGCGACCTATTCACATGCTAACACTAGTAACGTAGCCTTTACAAGGAATGTTTGGGGTTTTTGGTATGTTTTATCTTACCTCAAGGGCATCCAAGATGTAGGTGTCTTTGTTTCCGCAGTATTTTCAATTTTGATATTTTTAGGTCAAACCGTTCGTGTCTGTCAGTCATATAATGGAGGAAAAAAACATACTATGGAAGTCAATGAGACCAGAAACGGTCTGGTTACTGATATTCTTCTAAATATCAGAAAATCGGCTGAATACATTCGGAAACGGTAAAACTCAACTGTTTAACTCTGGGGGAGTGGTAAAATGAGCCTATTTCCAAAAAAAGTGGAGTATCCCTTTAAGGCATGAAGACATTTTTTTAAGGAAAAAAACATTATATATAATTTTGGAGATCAAAGGAATACAATTATTAACGACTGGGGGACTTTAAGAGCTTCAACAAAAATTGAAGTTGAACATTTCTGTTTTTAAACCCTCAGATGCACTTGCCCCACAGACATCCATTGTAAGCATTATAGTAAACACACTCTTTTTTTGGCTTATTTATTTGGACAAATAGAGTTGCATTTCTTTTCTATTGTAACCGACAGCCGGTTCTGAATCCATTACACTCGTCTACTGTTAATCGGTAAGCGTCCTGAAGCAAATCCATTACTGGTGTAACAGTAGCCACAAAAGTGTTCTCTGCTTCTCAATCGATCTGATCTAACTTAAGCCATGAACCCAGAGCAAACGTCACTAAGAGAGGCCCGTAAGCCGTAAGGGTCATTTTCATTCCTCCAATGGGGCATTATCAGCGTGTGACTGGATGAAATATTTGGATTAGCTATTTCGGGTCTGCTTTGACCCACTTTCTTTTGGTGACGACCTTCATCTGGCCCCAGCACTTACGGAACAAATCGCTCTGTCAATTTGGAAGACCGTTCACAAAGTAATAATATGCCCATTCATCCCTGTCCGCATTACTGAAATCCTTGCTGATATATTTGGCAGAAGTGTTCTTGAAAATACTGGATATATTGAGTAAAGTAAGAAATTATTCATACCCCTACATGGCTGTAGTTTATTATAGTTTTCGAACTTTGTTTTGCATTTTGGTTTTAATTTCCCCATGTGAAATAATCATCAGGCTCATGTGAAATGGTAGTAAATAGTTTTAGATTTTATTGTATTTTCTGGATTTTTTTTTCTTTTTTAAATATTTTTTTTAACTTCAACCTGCCGCAATACAGCGCAAAACGCAATGCAAGTGTTTTTTGGTAGTTTCAGCCCGACGCACTTATCATTTTCTCATTTTTAAACTAGTAAAAGTGGATTCTGACTTGCACCCTGTGCTTTAGACCACACACTTAGATTGTTAATATATAGGGCCCAATATCACAAACCTATGGAGGGTCGTTTCCGCCACGGGGGGAAAAAAAAAAAACGATTTAAAATGATGTAATTGTGACTCTCACAATTGTGAGTTTATATCTTGCAAATCTGACAATAACCCTCAATTGAGAGCTTATATCTTGCAATTCTGACTTTTTAACTCACAATTGCGAGTTTACATTACGCAGTCTGACGAAAAAGTCGGAATTGTGAGATGTAAACTCACGATTGTGAGAAAAAAAAGTCGTAATTGTAAGATAAAAAGTCGCAATTAGCATTTTTTATATGTGTCTTCCATACATACCAGTGTCTATCTGCTTACGATGACACACCGAGTGTGCCGCAAACATCCTGAAAAGTGGAGCCAAATAAATCACCCCCTAGTGGCTGGCTGCAGTATAGCTCATAAGCCCCGCCCTCTCCATGTAATCAAATGCGATGTGAGCCAAACTAAAAAAAATCCAAATAATTTTTCTCCAAACATGTTTGTCATTTTTAGTAGTTCTTTTCACGCACAGGTACATCTTTCCAATAGGTTTGGTGTTCGTTAGTTACTTGATGCTCTAAAAACAGGGTGTAACGTCATGATTAACAGCGGTTCTTGCGATTAAGAGCGCGAGTATGTGCGGGACCTTGATCCCGCGGCTCCGAACTGCGTAATTGGTGGATATTTTGGCTTACTTTTTCTACAGTGGAAGGAAGTGGAAACACGTTGTTCATCGTTTTGTACAGTCCATGTCAAACACGAAGCCAAATTGGCAAACTTGCGTAGCTTATGGTATAGAATCTTCGAAATATCTTCAATATATTCATATTTTGTTTGAGGCTTCACATAGACAGCTGCACGATTATTTTCAGTACACTGGTTTATTACAGTGGTGTCATTTATTCAGACTTACCCGCCCCCAAATGTGAAATGTCAAACGCCAAAAGCGAACTATGGTTGGTTGTTTCACATGTCAATCAAACACCCTCTTTCTGACTAAATGGCTGGTTCCTTTCAAAGAACACAATGATAATCAGAAGTCAGTCTAATATACTAAATCAGACCATCCAGCCTTGTTTGAAAATACAATAATAAATCGTTCTGTACTGCACAATAACAGTTAGAATTTAGCTTCAGTTTTTGAGACAAATCACATTTTTATTGTTATTCCACTGAACAATTTTTTTTTTCACTCATAGTGTTGAAAATATATTCAATTATTATTATGTCAGATAATTTAGATGTAAATGACATGCTGGTTAATGTGCAAGTTTCAACGAGCCCTTTGTCTCACACTGATTACGCACACGCATATTAGAGGCGGTTAACAAATCACAGAATAATTTTGTGTGTGCTCTGTTAGCCACTCAACACTAATCCGAACAGTCATTTTGTGGTGTTACCAAGCAGTGAATGTGAAAGTAGATGCGGTTAAGTGACAAATCTTCCCCTGAAGCCTCACAAATACAGCGTGACATGAAGCATCACTGAACATTAGAAGCTCAGCTCTCCAACCAAACTAATTTACCACTTTACATTTCATATTCAATCGAATTAAGCAGTAGTAATATCATTTTTACTCGTCAAATAGCAGTTTTATCATTACACCAGCTGATATCAAGTATCAACATCTAATTCTCTGGGAAGGCTGGATTACATTCAGCAACTCGCATTGACTCATCCAGACTGCAAATTGGTGCAAAAATCCGGGCAAATGTTGTGTAAAGTCAGAGCCAGTCTATTTTATTTTACAGAGTAACAGTAAAATTACAATATTAAACTTGCAGGGTTTTCTTAATGCTTTTACTTTCAAACACTAAGCTTGTATTTTGGCGGGAAACCGCAGGAAGACCTCAACGCTACTCTTTGTTGACAACAGATTCCCATTACAAGTTTGTTCAACCCGATCTCACGAGCAAGTCGTACGAATTCGACGAATGATTAAAAAGTGGCGAATTCGTAACAATTCGTACGACCTCACTCGTACGAATTAGAACGATTTTGCTAAATCGTACATATTTTACGAATTGGCCAATTCGTATGAATTCGTACGAATGACCTACCCCTTACCCCGCCCCTAAACCTAACCATCACGTGGGTTTAGACAAATCGTACAAATTCGTATGAGTGAGGTCGTACGAATTAGCCACTTTTTAATCATTTGTGGAATTCGTACGAATTGGGCGTGCGATAGTGTTGGTTTGTTGCATTCCCAAATTCAAATTATAAGCGACTCAAACACACATATAGCACTTGCAGATTAGCATTTACTGTGATTCGAAACTGAAAATGAACAGTGCTGTGCTTTACTCTAAAACATGCAGCGCATAAGCCTATATATTTAGAATTCCATCACAACCGTTGAAATTTGATACCATATCACATTCTCAGCTTGTCTTTGTAACCATTTACAAAGGTTAAAATCTGTTCAGATTTAACAGATTCGTTTATTTTATTTTGGTGATTCAAAATGAGTAAAAATTATGACATTAAAAGTTGTAAAGTTGGGCATAATTTCAACTTTTTAATCACATTGTGACTTAGAATTAGGGATGCACCGATAAGAAAATTTTGCCCGATAACCGATAATTCTTTATATTTGAAAGCCGATAACCGATATATCGGCCGATAAACTTAATCCAAATTTTCATCTAATTTTGAGAGCCTGATTACAAAAACAAAAGTCTCACAATTAAATCCATGTCCATGTTATAGTGTTGTATAGCCGATGTGACAGATTTGCGCTACACGTGTCGTACCAAACATATTTTCGTTTTTTGAAGAGATTTCAATCATATTTCAAGATATTCAAAAACATAAACAGTGCTCAACAAGTGTCTCAGCTGAGTGGAATAATACATTATTTATCAGCTTTAATATATCGGCCACATTTTCTTACCACATTAAAAATGAACATATATCGGCCGATACCGATACGCTAGCCGACATATTGTGCATCCCTACTTAGAGTGAAAACATTTTGACTTACTGAAGCTTGGTTTTGTTTCTAATGTGCCGAAAAAGAGTTTCTAAACTTCTAACTTATGCCAGTACGCAGTCACCTAGCAACCATCAAATTACCCTAGCAACAGCATTCACACATGCAGTAACACCCTGGCAACCATATACAATAACATAGCATTGTGGTGGTGATTATTTGTACCACTTAGGCCTACATTTCAGAAAAAGCTCAATTAAAACATGCTTTCAGCTAAATAGAGAAATCAACACGAAAAGCATCTTAAATTGGTATCCTTCAGGGAGCTGTGTTTATCATCCGAGCTTCCATGTGGGCAGACTGACTGAATGTCTTTAAAAATGTAAAAATATGTAATTGATATGGTTTGGAAGGATACCACTGAGCTTGAGTGTGGGTGTTTGACATTTACTTTTAACATTTAACATTAAAGCAGAACAATTTTGAAATAATTAAGACTATGAGATTGAAATGTGAAATGCTACTGGTGTTATATTTGTCACAGGACTATTGTATGAGAAAATGCGTTATAAAAGTGACATATAGGCTACCAAAAGATATTAAGTCTTGTTTTCTGAAAAACACATTAAATTTAAGTGACTTAAAGATTCATATCTGCCAATGGATTAAGAAAAAAACTTAAATCAAAGGGAAAATGGGATAATTATTTTTCTTACAGCACTGGTAGATTTTCTAAAGCATATTTACTTCATTTTTTTAAGAAAACAAGTCTTAATATATACAAGTCATTTTGCTTAAGTAAACGTATCTTGGTTTAAGAAAGTTAAAAAGTTAAGAAAGAAAATTGTACTGGAAAACTGTAAAAAAAATATTGTTGGTTTAACTTAAAAAAAGTAAGAAACCTGGTTGACTTAAAATTTTAAGTTGATTGAACTGGAAAAAGTGAAAAGGAGGTTAATTTAATCATCAGAAACTCAAAATAATAAGTTATCTCAACTAAATGAATTATTTAAGTTGATTTGACAAAAGAAAATATGTTGTGATAACAAATCTTGAAAATATTTTTTACAGTAAGATGCATACCCGTTTTGAACAAACTGAGATTGCATCTATGAATCATGCAATATGACAACAACGCCTTTAATATATTGGAGAAATACGTCAAATAAAATGGATGTGGAAAAAAATACCATCAGTTCGTATCAACGCCTTTCTCTTGCACGTCAAACGTTTGCACGTCCTTTCAGATATTTTCAAAGAATACCAAAGAAGACAAAGATCTGACCCAAAGGCCATTATTGCACTACACTTCCTGAAAATCAATGTTCATAAATTCCCAAAATACAACAACATCTGTGTAACCTGTGACGGTTTACAACGTGAAAAAAATTACTTGAAAATGAGTCAAGTTGTTTTTCTACTTTTCACATTTCATTCATTGTGTTACTTGCCATTTCTTTCTAATCGTTTGTGAAATTTACTAGCAATTTGTGAGGGAAAATTGTTTCTCCACCAAAGTCGCATCCCAATTCAGAGGCTGCTTTCTATTGAAGGCCAGATGTGTCAAAGCAGAATGACAAAGGCTGTCCTAATTTGAAGGCTCCTTCGAATGCATTCTAAAAAAGCGTCCTTCACTTCTTGGGCAATGAAGAGTACAACAGATGGATCCTCCGCAGCCTAGCCTATCGCAAGTCTTATTTTGTGCCAGTGACGACTGGATCTTTCTGAGAGAAAATAAGGGATTACACTTAAATATAAGCAGGGCTTGACATTGACACCGCACAACCTGCCAAATGCAGGAATATTTCAGCAGTGGCATGTAACGCAGTCACTTTGGGGGATTGATTTATATAAAAAAATTTTAATTGTTGTCTTTTATAAAGGAATTTTGGTAACGCTTTAGATTACAGCCTGGAAAGTACCGTGTAAATTAAGAGAAATTTACAGTGTAACTTTCTGTAATTATAGTCTACCTATAAAGTACTTACATGTAAGTATAAGGGAACAATATGTAAAGTTTGGGTCACAACCAGGAGAATTAAAAAAAAATATATTTATACTGCAAGTATTATAAAACTAAGGGGTACTTATTATACTATTATGATACAATAATCTTACATTTGGGAGCTATTTAGCGAGAACATACACTGCGTACCTTTTTGTAACAATTGTGTACCAATACATACTGTATAAGCTTTTTAGAAATGACAGGGTACATATTTATGCATTTATATAGTGCATATGTTGACTGCAAAAGTAAATAATAAATAATAAAAAGTAAATAAACTGCAAAAGTGCAGATGTTTGTTTGAGCTAACATGTTTCAAGGCAAGAAAACTTAACACCATTGCAATTTTTTTTAAATAAATTGGGAAATATATCTGGTTTGTGGTTACAGGGTAAGTGGTGCTAGTATAATAAATAAAGGTTTACGAGTCAGTGATTTAGGATTGTGTGTATGCTTTTTTAATTGTACTTACCCTGTAACTACATGGAACAAGAGGGTAACAAGCACCACTACATGAAAAAAAGAAAATCCCCAATATTTAAGCGAACGTTGCAAAAGTTTTCCTTTTCAGTGCACTTTTGTTTAAAAGATTACTTTATAAATGCATAGATATGTTCCCTGAAATTTTTAAAAAGCCAATACACAGTATGTATGTACTGGTTCACCGTTATTACAAAAAGGTATGTTCTTGCTAAATTGCTCCCAAATGTAAGATTGTTGTATCATAAATAGTAGAATAGGTACCCCTTAATTCTATAATACTTACAGAATACATTTTGTTTTAATTCAGCTGGTTGTTACCCCTTTATTCCCCAAATTTAAAATATTGTTCCTCTATAGTATTGTACATTATATATATATATCCTCTATATATATATACATTATATATATATATATATATATATATATATATATATATATATATTATATATGTATATCCTCTATTGTAAGTACATTATAGGTACACTATAATTACCCAAAGGTTACACTGTAAAATCGCTTTAATTATGCAGTACTTTCCGGGCTGTAATCTAAAGAATTTACGATTTTTCAATACAGACACTGAAATATCTGAAACACTTCCATTACTAATTTTTTCGGAGAATAGACACGATACCACCTCTTCAGATCTTAAAGTGGCAGCAGCCTAATAAACCTGCTGCCAAATTATGAGATAATATTAAAAATATCGATATGGTAGATTTTTTCCCCATGGTATCAATGTCAAAATGGTGGCCAGTGAAAATGCTGAGTGGTTAGTAACTTTGGAAAACCACAAAACAGATAATGTCAAACCCTGAATATGAGTATTGGGTGATTTGGGTTTCAACTTCATCCCAAATATCTAACAATACAAAAATGTAACAATCAAAAGCTATGGCTAGACCGTCCCATTTAACAACGCTCGGTCCGAAGGACGCAGCCTATGAATTGGGACACAGCTCAGATGTTTTTCAGTGCAGTTACTTTTGAATAACCAAGGCCACATATACAAATAAAGTGAAAAGAAAAGCCTTGAACGAAACTTGCATGTTTTTTTTGTCACCAACAAATATACTGTATATGAGTGTGAAAAACACTTCAGAAAGAAAAGCAATGCCTTACTGATCTGCTACACAAAGGAATTGGTGCTGCGGGTCCTCTACCCTTGACTGACACAAGTGCTCTGATAGGAATGTCTGTAGCCTGTCGGCAGACTTACAATCTCTGAACAACTGATGAATCCATTTCAATTATCTCCTCGTCACACATCATCACACCACACCGCTGTATAACAGATGAAGTGTTGAACGGGTCCAGTATTGACTTCAATCGACCGACTACCAGCTAGCGCTGTTCAATGGCAGGGGGTTGCTGGGTGTCTGTGCTCTTGCTCTACATACTGCTTATTTTAATTCAAATTAGATAGATTTGAACGAGGTGGTTACTGGTCCTCAATATGTCTTAAATTAAAACCTAATTTTTATACATTTTAAGATTTTTGTATAGTTATTCCAAGTTACGTCAGGTAGAAATTGTGCATTAAAAAAAAACGTTATCAATTCAGTTGAAGTCACATTTATTTCTAAATGCATGAATTTTCACAATATCGTTACAAAGCAGCTTTCCAGAAAATGCATGTCTACATTACAATTTAGACTGATCTGTGAGATGACCGTGTCAAGTTATGCATTTCAGAAATGCACATATACATTATTATTCTTACTTTTTTATCCAGTAAATCATGAACGACAGGAAAAGTCATGGGGCGCTTGAATATTTTTGTGGGAGCTTGGAGCCCAAACGCTTGGGAACCAGAACCAGCTGAGCCAAAGTACTGCTCTTTTATTGGTAGCAGTCAAATGAGCTAAAATAAACGAACGGTCAAAGGTCGGAAGCTTGTGAATGCCCAGTTTTTGGGTTTTCTTGGCGGTTCCAAGGTACACCAAAGTTTCCATGTCGTTCGTCAATTCACTAGGTTTTGAGACACTGCCAATGTCTTTAATGGGCAAATTTGTTGGTGCTCTACTCTCCCAACAGATCTGGTGGTCGCCAGAATATAGATATATCAAGCTTCTAGATCATGAATCCCATCATGCCACTGGCTGAAGAGGCTACAATAACAGACTTTAAAGGGATACTCCACTTTTTTTGGAAATAGGCTCATTTTACCACTCCCCCAGAGTTAAACAGTTGGGTTTTACCATTTTCAGATGTATTCATCCGATTTTCTGATATTTAGAAGAATATCAGTAACCAGACAGTTTCTGGTCTCAATGACTTCCATAGTATATATTTTTTTTCCCTACTATGGAAGTCAATGAGACCAGAAACTGTGGTGACAGATATTCTTCTAAATATCAGAAAATCGGCTGAATTGATCCGAAAAAGTTGTGTAAAACACAACTGTTCAACTCTGGGGGAGTTGTAAAATGAGCCTATTTCCAAAAAAAGTGGAGTATCCCTTTAAAAAAAAATGAACTCTCAACCTCCAACAACCATTTCCATCCTAGCCGACTAAGGGTGTCGCACTTGGCAGGTTTGGTTTGATAAAAACAAAAACTGCTGGGATTTCTCTTTAAGTGAGGTTCATTTGAATAAGTGTGAACGCTGGTGCCACCAAATAAGTGGACTGAGACCCTTGAAAAAACAAAAATGTCACAAGATGCGACCCTAAAAAGGACAGAGTGCTCAAGCATACTTGTTTTTCCCAACATAGGAACTATACGTTGCCAATCACAGTTTGGTACAGGCGTCTCATTACAGCAGATCTTCATTTCTGTGATGCGCGTTCGTGACTCTCCTGTTCTGTCATCAAAATGAACGAATTCTTTTTCGAGTCATTTGGTTCATTCAACAAACGAAATGACTCGGAAAAAGATTTGTTCGTTTTGATGAACGAGTTCGAACAGGAGAGTCACGAACGCGCGTCACAGAACAGAGCAAGGCGAGCATTTGAGCTTATAAAACTTAAACTTTGTTATTTTTTTTTTAAATGAGCGATCGTTTCACTTGATAAGACCCTTATTCATCGTCTGGAATCTTTTAAAGCCCTTTGAACAGTTTGCACTGAAACTCTCATTTGGACCTTGAATCGTTTGGTTCCCAGTAAAGTCCATTATATGGAGAAAAATCTTGGAATGTTCTCATCAAAAACCTTAATTTCTTTTCGACTGAAGAAAGAAAGACATGGACTTCTTGGATGACATGGGGGTGAGTAAATTATCAGCAAAAGTTTTTTTTTAAAGTGAACTTCACCTTTCACGGTATGAAAACATGGCTAGTGTACCAGGACTAGTATAATTTCCGTTTTTGGTCCAGACCAAAAGAACTAAGAGAACTGAACTAGCGTGAACACACCAAGATATTGAAGTTGTGTGATATTGATACAAGATATTGATACAAGATATTGAACGCTAGGCTTGCAAAACGCTCATCTGTTGTATTTGGCGTGCTGCTCCCCGTCGGAGCTGTTGGACTGATGGCTCAGGCCTGACTCAACAATCCCACTGACTCCTGAAGGACAGGCCTCGCACAGGTGGTGCTGTCAGCATGACGTTGTCACCACAACCCGCACCATGCCTGCTCTGACATCTGCTGCTTTTGTCCACGGGTAAGCTCTGCCAATACTGACAAAACTGCAATAAATGAAGTGCCTATTTGACCTTGTGCTGAGAGGCCTACCTGACTGATGGAGCTCTGCGAGCGTCTTCGGGTCAGAACAGCGCTCTAATAAACAAACAAACCGCATTTCCATGAACTGCCTTTCCAACTGAAGTTAGCCCGAGACGGTAATGCGTTTTAATGACCCATTTGGCGAGTAAACAAAAGGCCTTGTGTACACTGGAAAGGGCTGGAAATGAAAAGCACATTTATTTGCTGAAAAATAAATCCTGTAAATGGTTGTTCTGTGTATGGCATTACCCGCTCCAAATCCATACTCCTTTTGTTCTTCTTTGGTACACGAATGAAGAGATTTTGAATATTCTCTTCTTAAAGTCTGGGCATCTAAGACGACATAAAAGTAGGCTAATCCATATGAATCAAATATGGATGATAAATGTATGCTTGATAGATGTGCATGTTGGTTAATGTTTATATGTGAAAAGCATAAAAGCAAACCGTTCATCATAAAAAGTGATTATGTCTTTTCAGAAGACTTAGATTGAGTACATTACGCATACAAAAGGTGTATGGTCTTCGTTTGTGTTCTTTCTTATGGGTTTAGAAAGAAATAAGGACTTAAAATTGGAAGAACTTTCCCAGATATTTGCCTTGTGGAAAGCTGACGGTCACATTTTGAGAAACACAAGTTACCATTTTCGGTTAGTTTGAAGCCAAAAACTCACAAAAATGAGGGGCCTCCTTTCTGAAATGTATGTATTTTCATTATTTTATATAATTGGATAATACAATCTTAACACAATTATAAGGCTGTATAGAGTAAGTACTTTTTCATATGTGTGGTTTTAGTTCTTCAATGCATTTTATTACGAAATTTTTAGCGAATCGTGGTTGGTTCTTAAAATCGTTCGTACGCACATTTCACGGGCACATTTGTGTGTTCGCATACTTAGCGAATGAGACCCAATGTTGTGAGTCTCAATATTATTAGGGCTGTGAAACGATTAATCGCGATTAATCGCATCCAAAATAAAAGTTTGCGTTTACATAATATATGTGTGTGTAGTGTGTATAATTATTGTGTATATATAAATAGACACATACGCATGTATATATTTAAGAAAAATGTGTTATTAATATATCAAATATTTATATTCATGTATAATATTAATTTTGTATAAATATATATAAAGTACTATGTATGTTTAGTATATATTAGTATATGTTTCCATTTAGATTAAGATTTTATTTTTTACCCCACTGGCATTTTATTTATACTTGTTTAAGTAAAAGGCGCTTGCTTAATTTAGATTTAATTTAGTTGTATTCTGTGTAGTTACATTGTCACGTTCTGTTTTACTTTGTCATGTTTTTCATGTTGCTGTTTTGCCCGAGTTCTAGTTTGTCGTTCGTTTCCATGGTTTCGGATTTAGTTTTACCTGTTCCATGTTGCTCTGATTAACAGCCTTTGTATTTCAGCCCTTAGTGTTAAAGAACAAAACCTGCAAGTAACACCGGTCTCGAGTCTCTCTCCAGAAGGATAAAAGAAGGAAGGATGACAGTGAAGGTTGAGAATTTATTTTATTTTATTGTTTTGTTTTAGTTGTCCATGAGGGGCTGCTGCTTTACTTCCGTTTTGCAGTTTATGTTTATTTTGTAATTAAAGTTCTGTTGAACATTCACTGGTTCCTGCCTCCTTTACAAAACACCATTTTCAACTAAAAACGTAAGCGTAAACGTAAACTTATGGGTTTCCGCCTTCTGTTAAGAAAGCACAAACTTCGGAAACGGGTTTCAAGAAAGCGGTGCAAGTTTTTGAAAACCGTTTCTTTGTAAACAATAAAAACGCAAATCTCTGATGAAGCCATGCGTATTACGTGTTCAGTCTACAGTGTGTCATCGCCATCTAATGGCCTGGCGGCAGAATACGCGTGGCGGTTGATGGCGGTTTTTAAGCGTTTTCGTGAATCTGTGTGAATGTGGATCGTTTTGACAATGGTGTCGTCTATACATGGAAAACTCAAAAGGAAAAACGTTATAAGCGTTTTAAGTGTAGTTTTTTTTTTTTAAAAAACTTTAAAAAAAACTTTTTCTGATAATTTACTCACCCCCATGTCATCCAAGATGTCCATGTCTTTCTTTCTTCAGTCGAAAAGAAATTAAGGTTTTTGATGAAAACATTCCAGAGTTTTTCTCCATATAATGGACTTCAATGGGGTCCAAATGAGAGTTTCAGTGCAGCTTCAAAGGGCTTTAAACGACACCAGATGACTATTAAGGGTCTTATCAAGCGAAATGATCACTCATTTCAAAAATAATTAAAAAAATTAAAGTTTTATAAGCAAAAATGCTCGCCTTGCTCTGTTCTGTGACGCGCGTTCGTGACTCTCCTGTTCGAACTCGTTCATCAAAATGAACGAATCTTTTTTCGAGTCATTTCGTTCATTTCGTCCTTTGAATGAACCAAATGACTAGAAAAAGGATTTGTTCATATAAGACCCTTATTTATCGTCTGGTGTCGTTTAAAGCTGCACTGAAACATTTGGACCATGAACCATTTGGTTCCGATTGAAGTCCATTATATGGAGAAAAATCCTGGAATGTTTTCATCAAAAACCTTCATTTCTTTTCGACTGAAGAAAGACATGGACATGCGGGTGAGTAAATTATCAGCAAAAGTCTTTTTTTAAAGTGAACTAATCCTTTAAGCATACTGTTGTCATGCCCTTAATCAGTCTTGTCCTAATTAAAGCCTTAAATGAAGGCGGCATCAGCCGGCAGGAATCCCCTTGAAGGGAGTCGGTCACTCTTAACAACACATTAAAGTGGTGGCAAGAGAGCCAATCACAAAGGCAAGCTTTCTACCAGATAGACTGGCTTTGATTTGAGGAGTGTGTCCAAGAGTCAGGGGGCTTCCTGATTGGATGACTTCATTAGCTGGCCGTGTGTAGGAGAACACAAGCGACTGACTCACCAGCTACAGCCAACATCTTAAAACTGGGTGATGACCTTCAGCTGCATGCTCACAAACACCTCGATACAAGCATGGCCTTTGTGTTTCAGAAACAGCGACTGTCATTTGACAGCGTTTCCGCTAAAACACGGTAAAAATGTGTCAGAGTTCAGGTTCAGTGAAAAAAGGGAATACTTCTCCATCCTGCTCTTCATTTACATCAGAGTATGATTTGAAATATGCAAAGCCATGCTGAAATATCATGTGGTTCGCAGGCAATGTTTTTGAACGTCTTGGCCGCTAGCGGGGTTTCAAAAGGTAAAAACCTTTAATAGTTGGCGATAGAAATACGATCATAGAACTTTTGGGATAATAATAAGTAGCATTTCACATGCAAAAACGTATAGTCAACAAAATATTTGATTGGTTGCTGCAGCCTAATTGATTCATACATTTTTTCAGCAGTTACAATATGAAGTACAGCTAATTTTTTTTCATCACAATGGAAATTAAAGGTCAAGTCGACTGCACTGTATCGTGCGATCTTGCATTTTCGATTCGGCAGAGGTGGGAAGTCATCTAAACAGAAAATGAATTCCAACCATGCAGAAAATGGATATCTAAAACGTACAGCATTCATACATTCAAGTATTGAGGAAGTATTCTCAACATAGCCAATGACAGAGGATCCAATCAAATACTAAAAAAAAGATGCACACATGTTTCATGGCGTTTGTTTCATTGATATGAGTAGCACGCAAAGTTTTGTGGCAAACCATACACGTGTTACAAATGCTTTGTATTCTGTGCTGTAGGCGTTTCTCCATTAAACAAACAGCACCTCATTACCAGTGCCATTCTTTGCACAAGCATCATCTTCAAGCCCTCAATGGTGCTTTTCTATCACTGCCAATGACATCAGTTTGGCCCTCAATCCTTCACACCTCATAAAATCAGTCTGCGCCTCAGGCTGCTAGTGTCCAATCTCAGCTCCAGCTCTGGTTTGTGACGCGAATCTCAATCCATGGCAGATGGTGAAGGAATCTTCTTGGAAAATGTGAGTTCACAGAGGCCGTCAATGTATCTGAATGCATGCAGCGATCACATCTTCTGAATAGGGTCTTAAAATGAGGAACATTGAAAGTGAGCCAGATAATTAAAAATAATTAAAAATACTCTGACGTCGTAATACGTCATTACAAAGGGTCTACATTTATTTGTGTACACTCACAACAACAAAACTTGTGTCAAAACTTTATGAAACGTGTCACCAAAACGAACTGAATACTTGCCAGTGTTGCCAAAGCTTTAAGTGTCTACTTTAAAGGGTACATTTAAATCATTCCTTTTTGCATATAAATCCTACATTTGTGGTCTATATAAAGCGGAACTGCAATGCTTGGGTCTGAATTCCTCATTATTTTAGCTCCACAGGCCCCTTTTCGGATGTGCGTCTGTGGGCAACTCGTTTTGGAGCGGCCCCTTTAAATAAAAAGGAGATGTGTCATACCCCGCCCCACTCTCCAGGTTGCTGAGTTCACGGTTGGTTCAACTCCACCCCGTTCGGCCATTTTTGTAGTTTGATTAACGATACACGATTATATAGCGAGCGTCAAAGAACGTTTTTATTCACACGTTAACAAAATGTCATCAACGGAAGATTTGTCAATCAAGCCTTACATGTTCGAGCCAGAGCAAGCGAGTTGAAAAACGCTTCATATGGATGTACTGCAGTGGTATGTAACCTGTATTGTGTTATAAGTGAAAGTCGACTATTTCTCATGTAAATGACTACGGTCTAATCTTACCACTAAAAATCTGTATTGATAATATGATACGTTTAGAAAAGCATCAGAAAACACAGCAGCTAAATGACCATTGATGAAACTCAAGAACAACTAGATAAAGTTCGTCGAGACAAACTTTAAGTTGGCTTGTGAAAGTTTGGAACAGAAAGTTTGAAGACGTTTAAAGTAGTCGGAAGCTTAAATTAGTCTAAAGTTTAAACTACTATAAATTTCAAACTAATTTAAACTTTAGAATAATTTAAGCTTCAAACTACTTTAAAATTCAAACTTTACTTTAAATTTCAAACTAATTTAAAGTTTAATTTAGTCTAAAGTTTAAATTAGTTTGAATTTTAAAGTAGTTTAAAACAATAATACTGCAGACGTGTAACGTTACTTCAAAACTAAAACAAAGGGAGACCAAGATACTGCTAAATCATGACCACCATGTGTTTTAAGAAGGTAAGGTACTTTATTTTTTAACGATATTTACAGCTTATCGAAATGCTCTGTTCGTCGTCTCCAAAGATAGAAGGAATACTTCCTCATTCCGACGAAGTCGATCGGCAAATCCTTCTTTATACTGGCGGAAGTTGTCAAAGTTGGGATCCTTGAAGTGCTTCGGGTCAGTACATCCAACAACCGAACATTTTGACTTGCCCTCTCATAACTTCTGCACCATTGAGCTTGGACTACAAAATCGGAGCGAGAAATAATAATGGCGGATTGCTCGAAGTGTTGGGCCGGTAGTCAATGTCCTTATTTGGCAGTTCCGCTGCAAATACTGTGACGTAATTGTTCAAAATACGTTATAGAGAACAGGTTGAAAAATGACCAAAACAGAATATAAAGATATAAACGAAGCACTCGAAGAGAATAATTTCACCTTTTCTGTACTTATAAACACTCCAAATATACAACAAAATGCATTTAAGGGCTAAAAAAAGTGGATTTGGCATGATATGTCCTCTTTAAAAGTGTGTGAAAATCAAGATTTTAATATTGTTTATATGTGGTGTTTTTAATATGCTTTGAGGCAAACTAAGAAGTCACAAACGACCTTGTAACAATCAGATCAACGTGTGATCGTCAACCAGTGGATCTCTGAGCTGAGTGAGTGAGTGGAGGTGGGGCTCATTTGCATATTCAGAGAACTATGTATATTAAATGAGACAAGGGTGTAGAGTTACTTTCAAGATATTTAAGACATAAAGATTTTGTAAAATGTGTACTCAAATATGAGTTTTAAGGGATTCAATTATTGACTACAGGGGGACATGAAGTAAGTCGAAAATAAATCCTCGGTTTATGTAATCTGTTAGAAACTAATGACAGGTACAATCTTTCCCGTCTGAGTTCATTATCATTAATGTGGCCACACCCATGCTATTCAATCGTCCATGTGAGGCACACAAACCTGTAAACACCCCCAAAGTAGGGGTCGACCTTATGTGATTTTCAGGGCCGATGCCGATACCGATTATTACAGATCAAATAGACCAATAACCGATATTTTGAAGCGGTATATATATATATATATAGCCTATGTCTGGTGCAAAACTGTAGATTAATGTCAAAATTAAGAATAACAAAGGGTTTTGACAAAAAGATGTGCGGGGACATAAGTCTAGTCTACAGAGTGGTGAGTTCCGACAGAGGTGGCTGCGTTAGAGCCAAATATAGCGCATTTTAAAATAAAATTATTTTATCGGCAAATCAGTTTTGAAAATGGCCGATACCGATAACCATAAAAATGCTTAATATTGGTGCCGATAATCAGTCGACCCCTATGCAGAAGAAGAAAACGTTTTATTTATATAGCGCCTTTCCAGAAGCTTAAGGTCACTTTACATTGTACATACAATATATATATATATATATATATATATATATATATATATATATATATATATATATATATATATATATATATATATATAAATCACATTTGCAAAAACGCATTTTAAAAGATGTGTTTTTAACTGGGTCTTGAATGTAGCCACAGATGAGGTATTACGTAGTGTACGAGTTAGCGGACAGTAAACCAAGTTCAGCTGATCTGAGAGACCGTGTAGGACGGTAAGGGTGGAGTAGGTCACACAAATATTGTGGAGCAAGACCATTCAATGCTTTGAACAAGGCATAGAGCTTGGTCAGGTTTATCTACTTTTCATCGAGTTTGGAAGACGACGCTGTGAGGAATAATCCTTTAATTTACCTCAGAAGAAGAATGTGACTGATCCAGCGGAGGATATAATCCCAGACAGCAGCATGATCTCGGCCCAGATCCGGCCCACATCTGGCACACGTTGAGTCCACTTGTACTAGATGTGGCCACCATGTGGCTGTCTGGGATTTCTGAGCAAGTTAACATGCTATTGTTACACAGACATTTGACTAGTTGAACTATTACCAAACTAAAATGTGTGAAATTGACAATTATGTTGAAATATTGGCAGGTAGACAACCTTTTATTGGTCTAAAATCTACATGTCACACGACATGATGTTTTATGCTCTGTACATGATCATCTGCCTGCTTGCCGTCGGTGTTGTCAGGAAACTATAAATGCAGATGAATGTTATCTATGCGTTGTTGAAGTACAATCGTGTTTTAAGCATCAGGGATTGTCCATACGCTTTCTTCTCCACATGCCCAGGCTATATTTGCCTTTGCACTGCCACTAATGTTCCCCACTTTCATCCGTAACCTTTGTGCTCCTGTCAGGGTGCCAGTGGGCAGACCTCAAACGGGCTTTAGGGTCACATACTTTGAGAAAACCACTGAGAAATGATCTTGGCTTGCCAGGAGTTGGCCAACCGATGGAAACTTTACTGTTGAAAGAACGTGACGTATGGGGACGAACATGAAACGCTGGACTGTGATCCGATCCGTTAGCCACGTGCTCACCAGCAAGGTTTGTGGGACCTCAAAAAAGCCTCAACAGTAAGGTCTGCAAGAGCTCTTTCATAATACAACAAAAGCCAGCTGTCTACCTCTCTGACCTTCAATTTGCAGTAGGCTCAAGGGCCAAGGCCAGTTCAAAACAAATAATATAGATACAGTTAGGTAAAAAGGTCAAATCAGTGAAATGTTCAGTGAATGTGCCCATGTCATTTCCTCAATCCCATTACCCCCATCTCTCAATACTTTCCCGATTCTCTTAATTCTAATAAAGAGCAAATGCCCCAAATACAAAAGTATAAACACAATTTATTGAAGGAATAGTTTGTCCAAAAATGATTATTTACCTACTTTCCAAGATGTATCTACTTTCTTTTTTCGGCCCAAGACAAATGGTTTTAAAAGGAAAACATTACAAGTAGGGCTGGGAAACGATTAATCACGATTAATCGCATCCAAAATAAAAGTTTGTGTTTACATAATATATGTGTGTGTAGTGTGTATAATTATTTTGCATATATAAATACACACACATGCATGTAAACATTTAATAAATATTTGCATGAATATATTTCAAACATATTTATACAAAATGAATATTATACATAAATATTTAATATATTAATAACACATTTTTCTTAAATATATACATGCATGTGCGTGTATTTATATATACAAAATAATAATACACACTACACACACATATATTATGTAAACACATACTTTTATTTTGGATGCGATTAATCACGATTAATCGTTTCCCGGCCCTAATTACAGGATTTTTCTCCAGCTTATGCAAGTGAACTCGGAATCACTTTATTCCATTTTTGACTGTCCAAAATGTATTTTACTTTAGGAAGGTCAAGCTGGACGTAGGCGGCAAAATCCGCCCAATTGTTTACAAGTGTGGAGAAGGTGCGGTCCAAAAGTTGAATGGTCGTTGCTGTATATTAGTGTGTGTGTCAGTTTAATGTTCAATGGGATAGTTCACTTCGTAATTAATTTTTGGTATGTTTTAGGGTATCCAAGATATAGGTGTCTTTGTTTCAGCAGTAGTTTAAATTTTGATATTTTTAGGTCAAACCGTTCTTGTCATTCATATAATGGAGGTCTATGGCCACCACCTCAAAGAGCATGCACAGAGAAGTCCAAATTAAACATGATTTAATGACTCGTAAATGTAAGTACACATTGATGGCCTAAGACACGAAACGAGCACTTTGTGTGAGAAAATGAACAGTATTTATATCGTTTTACCTCTTGTACCACTGTTTCACAAGAGAAGACCCTTATTTTTAGGCTGGGGTCATATAGATAAATCCTAACTAAGGATTTTAAACAGTCAAAAATGAACTACAGTAATCCCTAGTGATTTATAAGCAGTGGGATAATCTCTCTCTATTCATCCTCAGTCACGCAGAGCCGAAGCACAACTAAAATGACGTTTTTTTTTAACCACTAGAGGGTAAAAGGTTAAAGAGCATGTCTTTTAATATCTATTGCATTATTTTACTGTCCTGTGTGTTACCCCAACGTTATTTGTACATCTTCTGTATATTTAGTAGTTAATTTCTATATATTAGCATCTAGTCAAGGCATAATTGTGATGAACTTTGAGTCATCGTGTGGCTTTCTCTTTACCACCTGTGTTTTTAAGATACTTAAATATCTTACAATTGTCAGGAGGGATACATTATCGCTAGTGGGGCTGGGCGGTATACCGGTTCATACCGAAAACCGGGTAAAAACCGGGAAAAAATATGGTAAAAAGATGAATATGACTTGATTTTACTTTCAATTCGATTTACATTCTCAAAGGTATTAACATTAACATTTTTCAAAACTCCATGTAGGACGTTTCTGTACATAAATGTAAGCACTCATGACTTGAAAAGTACTCAGGTACTTCTAAAAACCAGTACTTCAGTACTTTTACTTAAGTAGACATCTGACTGTAGTACTTTTACTTAAGTAAAACTTAGCCAGGGGTATCTGTACTTTTACTCAAGTAATAAAGATGTGTAACTCTGTCCACCTCTCCGATTACTCTTTTTCAACAGCAAAAGTCTCCAAAGGAAAGGTTTGTCCACATATATTTGATCTAATAAGATAAGTTCTCAATCTCCTTCCTCTCTTCCTTCTTCTTATATTATAAATGGTAAAAAAACAACAGTTTTGAGTAATGTGGTATACTACAATTGTTTCAGTTATTGAAATATAAGGGTTTTTTACTGTAAATTTAGCTTCAGTCTGTAAAACTGGAAGGTTCCTACGATATATTTTTTTTTACTGTAAAGTTCTGGCAAGCACAGTTGCCATTTTTACACAGATTTTTTACAAGCCATGAACAGGGGGAACATAAGTATCAGAGGAGCCATCTAACCCTTTCAGTCCATCCTCTTAAATCTGACAAGAGCAGTCCATTACACATGGCCAACACAACATATCTTCACACACAGTGAGTACAGAAAAGTGTCTTCTTTGAAACACTGCAGTAATGGATTTAGACCAGAGTAATCACTTTAGATGTTTCCAGCTCGACCTATGAGCTTCTAAAACAAGTTAGAATACATTTATTGTGAGCTGAAGCTGTGATTCGCTACAAAACAACATATTCTGGAGAAGACGTTTCAATGAAAAGAACCTGAACACAAAAGGCCTGATTATGACCAGAGCATGCAATAGAAGTATTTTAAAGCAGCACTATGTAGTTTTTTCAACCTTTATAATATTTTTCCAAAACCCTTGAAATGGTACATCGACTTACAATAGGTTGAATGACTGGTCTGCCATAGCCTGACAGTGTCTGTATCGCTTTTGCTGGCACTCTGTAACTTCGGAGAGAGGGTAGGAACCTGAGCACAAAAAAAAAAAACTACAAAATTCGACTGCTTTACGGCTTACATCTTTACGGTTTACATATTGCAATTCTGAATTTATTTATCAGAATTACATTATACTGTATGAAGTCAGAATTGCGAGATATGAAGTCAGAATTGCGTGATATAAAGTCAGAATTTTGAGATATAAAGTCAGAATTGCGAGATATAAAGTCAAATTGCGAGATATAAAGTCAGAATTGCGAGAAAGTCAGAATTGCGAGATATAAAGTCAGAATTGCGAGAAAGTCAGAATTGCGAGAAAGTCAGAATTGCAAGATATAAAGTCAGAATTGCGTGATATAAAGTCAGAATTGCGTGATATAAAGTCAGAATTGCAAGATATGAAGTCAGAATTGTGAGATATGAAGTCAGAATTGCGAGATATGAAGTCAGAATTGCGAGATATGAAGTCATAATTGCGTGATATAAAGTCAGAATTGCGAGATATGAAGTCAGAATAGCGAGATATGAAGTCAGAATTGCGAGATATGAAGTCAGAATTGCGATATATGAAGTCAGAATTGCGAGATATGAAGTCATAATTGTGTGATATAAAGTCAGAATTGCGTGATATAAAGTCAGAATTGCGAGATATGAAGTCAGAATAGCGAGATATGAAGTCAGAATTGCGAGATATTAAGTCAGAATTGCGATATGAAGTCAGATTTGCGAGATATGAAGTCAGAATTGCGAGATATGAAGTCAGAATTGCGATATATGAAGTCAGAATTGCGAGATATGAAGTCAGAATTGCGATATGAAGTCAGAATAGCGAGATATGAAGTCAGAATAGCGAGATATGAAGTCAGAATTGCGAGATATGAAGTCAGAATTGCGATATGAAGTCAGAATTGCGAGATATGAAGTCAGAATAGCGAGATATGAAGTCAGAATTGCGATATATGAAGTCAGAATTGCGAGATATGAAGTCATAATTGCGTGATATAAAGTCAGAATTACGAGACATGAAGTCAGAATTGCGAGATATAAAGTCAGAATTGCGAGATATAAAGTCAGAATTTTGAGATAAAAAGTCAGAATTGCGAGATAGTCACAATTTTGAGATATAAAGTCAGAATTGCGAGATATAAAGTCAGAATTGCGAGATAGTCAGAATTTTGAGATATAAAGTCAGAATTGCGAGATATAAAGTCAGAATTGCGAGATAGTCAGAATTGCAAGATATAAAGTCAGAATTGCGAGATAGTCAGAATTGCGAGATAATCAGAATTGCAAGATATAAAGTCAGAATTGCGAGATAGTCAGAATTGCAAGATATAAAGTCAGAATAGCGAGATATGAAGTCAGAATAGCAAGATATGAAGTCAGAATTGCGAAATATGAAGTCAGAATAGCGAGATAGTCAGAATTTTGAAATATAAAGTCAGAATCGCAAGATAGTCAGAATTTTGAGATATAAAGTCAGAATTGCGAGATATAAAGTCAGAATTTTGAGATATAAAGTCAGAATTTTGAAATATAAAGTCAGAATTGCGAGATAGTCAGAATTTTGAGATATAAAGTCAGAATTGCGAGATATACAGTCAGAATTTTGAGATATAAAGTCAGAATTTTGAAATATAAAGTCAGAATTGCGAGATATAAAGTCAGAATTTTGAGAAATAAAGTCAGAATTGCGAGATATAAAGTCAGAATTGCGAGATAGTCAGAATTTTGAGATATAAAGTCAGAATTGTGAGTCAGAATTTTGAAATATAAAGTCAGAATTGTGAGATAGTCAGAATTTTGATATATAAAGTCAGAATTCTGAGATATAAAGTCAGAATTTTGAGATATAAAGTCAGAATTTTGAAATATAAAGTCAGAATTGTGAGATATAAAGTCAGAATTGCGAGATATAAAGTCAGAATTTTGAGATATAAAGTCAGAATTGCGAGATATAAAGTCATAATTTTGAGATAGTCAGAATTTTGAGATATAAAGTCAGAATTGCGAGATAGTCAGAATTTTGAGATATAAAGTCAGAATTGCGAGATATAAAGTCAGAATTGTGAGATAGTCAGAATTTTGAGATATAAAGTCAGAATTGTGAGATAGTCAGAATTTTGAGATATAAAGTCAGAATTGCGAGATAGTCAGAATTTTGAGATATAAAGTCAGAATTGCGAGATATAAAGTCAGAATTGTGAGATAGTCAGAATTTTGAGATATAAAGTCAGAATTGTGAGGTAGTCAGAATTTTGATATATAAAGTCAGAATTTTGAAATATAAAGTCAGAATTGCGAGATAGTCAGAATTGCGAGATATTAAGTCAGAATTGCGAGATATAAAGTCAGAATTGCGAGATATAAAGTCAGAATTTTGAGAAATAAAGTCAGAATTGCGAGATATAAAGTCAGAATTGCGAGATAGTCAGAATTTTGAGATATAAAGTCAGAATTGTGAGATAGTCAGAATTTTGAAATATAAAGTCAGAATTGTGAGATAGTCAGAATTTTGATATATAAAGTCAGAATTTTGAGATATAAAGTCAGAATTGCGAGATAGTCAGAATTTTGAGATATAAAGTCAGAATTGCGAGATATAAAGTCAGAATTGTGAGATAGTCAGAATTTTGAGATATAAAGTCAGAATTGTGAGATAGTCAGAATTTTGATATATAAAGTCAGAATTGCGAGATATAAAGTCAGAATTTTGAGATATAGTCAGAATTGCGAGATATAAAGTCAGAATTGCGAGATATGAAGTCAGAATTGCGAGATATTAAGTCATAATTTTGAGATAGTCAGAATTTTGAGATATAAAGTCAGAATTTTGAAATATAAAGTCAGAATTACGAGATATAGTCAGAATTGCGAGATATAAAGTCAGAATTTTGAGATATAAAGTCAGAATTGCGAGATATAAAGTCAGAATTGCGAGATATGAAGTCAGAATAGCGAGATATTAAGTCATAATTTTGAGATAGTCAGAATTTTGAGATATAAAGTCAGAATTGCGAGATAGTCAGAATTTTGAGATATAAAGTCAGAATTGCGAGATATAAAGTCAGAATTGTGAGATAGTCAGAATTTTGAGATATAAAGTCAGAATTGTGAGATAGTCAGAATTTTGATATATAAAGTCAGAATTGCGAGATATAAAGTCAGAATTTTGAGATATAGTCAGAATTGCGAGATATAAAGTCAGAATTGCGAGATATGAAGTCAGAATTGCGAGATATTAAGTCATAATTTTGAGATAGTCAGAATTTTGAGATATAAAGTCAGAATTGCGAGATAGTCAGAATTTTGAGATATAAAGTCAAAATTGCGAGATATAAAGTTAGAATTTTGAGATAGTCAGAATTGCGAGATACAAAGTCAGAATTGCAAGATATAAAGTCAGAATTGCGAGATAGTCAGAATTTTGAGATATAAAGTCAGAATTTTGAGATATAAAGTCAGAATTGCGAGATAGTCAGAATTTTGAGATATAAAGTCAGAATTGCGAGATATAAAGTCAGAATTTTGAGATAGTCAGAATTTTGAAATATAAAGTCAGAATTGCGAGATAGTCAGAATTTTGAGATATAAAGTCAGACTTTTGAGATATAGTCAGAATTGCGAGATATAAAGTCAGAATTGCGAGATATAAAGTCAGAATTGCGAGATAGTCAGAATTTTGTGATATAAAGTCAGAATTGCGAGATATAAAGTCAGAATTTCGAGATAGTCAGAATTTTGAGATATAAAGTCAGAATTGCGAGATATAAAGTCAGAATTGCGAGACAGTCAGAATTTTGAAATATAGTCAGAATTGCGAGATAGTCAGAATTTTGAGATATAAAGTCAGAATTGCGAGATAGTCAGAATTTTGAGATATAAAGTCAGAATTGCGAGATATGAAGTCAGAATTGCGAGATAGTCAGAATTTTGAGATATAAAGTCAGAATTGCAAGATAGTCAGAATTTTGAGATATAAAGTCAGAATAGGCTCTATGCACAGCTCCACTACTTCCTGAACTTCAGCCAGCTTCTTGTTTCCTGTCTGTCATTATTGGACACATTGATTAATTCAGGTGTGTTTGATTATTGTTGCCGTGACTACTGAGGTCAAGCACACCTGAATTAATCAAATTGTCCAATAATGATAGACAGGAAACAAGGAGCTGGCTGAAGTTCAGGAAGTAGTGCAGTTGTGCATAGAGCCCATTGCGAGATATAAAGTCAGAATTGCGAGATATGACGTCAGAATTGCGAGATATGAAGTCAGAATTGCGAGATATAAAGTCACAATTGCAAGATATGACGTAATCAGCGCAATCTGTTATCTAATTGGCTTGAGTAGACGGTGGGTGGAGTCGAAACTCACATCTCACCACCAGAAATGTTTCAAAATGAGGTGAAGTCATTCACAAATCACTTGTTTTAATTGACATTTTTTGTTAATTGGCAGATCTCATTTTATTTATTGGTGAACATAATTAACTTTTGCTAACCTCCTAACATATATTTGTCGGTCTTATCTCAGAATTACATTATAAAGACTGGAAATGATTGGCAACTTTTTTTTAAAACACTGGCGGGAGTTTAGCATATTGGTGGCACCAGTATCCTAAGCTGGTCTCCAACACAACACATGCTGGTGACTAGCAATGCAGCTGAGAAGACTTCATAAGGACTCGAGAAACGGAGGAAGAAGCAACATCGCTGACAGCCAGACAGACGCTTGTGGCCAAGAATAAGTGCACAAATAAAAGAAGATGCTGCTGAAGTGGATTTACCAAAATAAATCCATATTCCCTCTCTGTCGTGACGTTCCAAACCTGTGTGACTTTATTTTGATCACATCTATGAATCAATTTCTCCATTTGTGTTCCACTGAAGAAAACAAGTCAAGTATTTGAAGAGAATAAAAAAGCCAGTGCAGGATGAGTTATATCCAATATTTTCCTAAGAGAACTGTGTACATTTCCAGGAGAACACTGGCAGATTTACTTAACACACTAACTAAAACCCACCAAAAACACAGTATTTTAAACGAACAGTATTTATATCGTATTTACCACAGCCGGTGCGGGTGCTTCGTGGCTGTGGTTTCAAGAAGTAAAACGATATAAATACTGTTCGTTTTCTCACACACACCGCTCGTTTCGTGTCTTAGGCCATCAATGTGTACTTACATTTACGAGTCATTAAATCATGTTTAATTTGGACTTCTCTGTGCATGCTCTTTGTGACCATAGACCTCCATTATATGACTGACAGACATGAACGTTTTGACCTAAAAATATCAAAATTGAAAATACTGCGGAAACAAAAACACCTACATCTTGGATCACCTTGAGGTAAGCTAAAACATATCAAAAATGCATCCGTCACCCGAGAAAGACGTCATTTTCGCAGGAAAATCTGACAAATAAGAAAATTACAAACACGTGGATGGATTATTAGGTCACAATAAGATCAATGATATGCATTTATGGATGGGTTGATTTTTTATTTCATGTGAAAAATCACATGCCTCCCCTTGAGTAGAGTACCACGTGAACAGAGATACAACACAGACAACCTTTTCCCAAGTGAAGTCAAACCTTTAAGTTGCTTTTATGCCTTAGATAAGTGAAGATTCATCTGTTCAAACAATCCATTATCAAGACGGCCTTGAGATTCAGCTGAAAATATCCAATGGGCTCTATGCACAACTGCACTACTTCCTGAACTTCAGCCAGCTCCTTGTTTCCTGTCTATCATTATTGGAAAATTTGATTAATTCAGGTGTGCTTGACCTCAGTAGTCACGGCAACAATAATCAAACACACCTGAATTAATCAATGTGTCCAATAATGACAGACAGGAAACAAGGAGCTGGCTGAAGTTCAGGAAGTAGTGGAGCTGTGCATAGAGCCTATTAATGCGAAGAATAAGTGTGTTTGCCTTCACCTACGAAAAGCTCCTGGGCTTCAGCTGGTCACGGCTCAATTTCTCACCTAATTAAGATGTTACCATTTTTATTTCATAATGTCATTCATCTCATTATTTCATTCTACCTTTTTTTTTAATTTCAGTATTTTGAACTGAAGAAATCGACTTTCAATTTAAATGAATAGCATGAAAAGTCATTTACAAATGGATGTATTATTGTAGTGTATCACACGACAGCGTTCTCAACTAAAAACTTTGTATATGAAAAAAGTATATACAGAGCTAGGATGATCAAATTTAACACCGGGATTCACTCGTGCAAGTCATTTTCCCCCACATGCCACCAGAAATGATTATATATCAATAATTAATCAAGTCTGACTTGGAGGTTTTCATCGCTCAAGGACCTCTAAATGTTCGCTCTCTGCACGCATACATAATACAAGTCACTCTTGTTTCCAAGAGCCAAGAAAATGTGATGATGTAAGAGTCATTTGACCTGTGATCATACGCTCTCCGCTCAATAAGCCCTCAGAAGACCTTTAATTGATCAAACAGATTTGAACTATAGCGGTCTCAGCCGTTGCCATGTAAATCAATCATCCATAACGCTTGCAGATGGCTTTCTCTCTTAATATGAACACACACACAAACAGCTAATTGTTTTTAAATTATATTATACCTCTCCCTCAGGGATATCATTTGGGGTTTAGCTTACTCTGTTTACGGTATGCAAAAGGACCTCGATTTATTAAGCGCTGATATTAATGATGATGTTTAACATGAACACAACACACATCTGTGGTGTCAAGTCAGCAGATGGCCTGGAAAAGCACAACGCCCCATCCAGTGCAGATATCCTCTGCTCAGATCTACTCCATCCAGTTACATTCAGTCCGTCCGTTTGAGATGCAGATTTATGCGCATAAGCGTCTGCTTTATTGGCTGCTAGAGTCAGCGGGAACAGAAATTGTCTTGAAATTACTTCTGAAATGCTTAGATCACATTGCAATCATTGAGATTATGCTTCTAATATTTCCCCATGATGAAGCACACTTTACTACGCACTGTTCACGGTGGAGACGTTTCATTTTGTACTGAGCTAATGATGTTTTCTATTATCTAAACAAATCAAGGGCGATTGTGACGCTTTTTGCCACTGAAATGAAATGGATATTTCAGGATATAGTTTATGACGATTTACTTAATTAAATGCGCAGAATTATTTAAAGGGGTGATGAACGGAGAAATCAACATTTTCCTTGAGCTTTTGACATCTAAGAGGTCAGTATATCATAAGAATATCCTGTAAGTTTCAGAACTGAAAACGTCCTTGTTAGTCCAATAAAAGCTTTTATTGACACCAGCCCCAGCAAACGACCCGTTTTTCAAAGTGGGGAACTATGACGACAAAGAGGATAAAACACCACCCCCGCAGAAGAAGATCAACGCCTGCTTCAACACGGCCGGTTTAGCCCCGCCCACCGATTCGCGCATTACACGCATAGCTAAATAACATAGATGCCTACCTCGTGATGACAAACCGGATCGAGAGTGAAACTCATTATAATATGCGAAACTGTGATCCACTCACAGCAGTGGGCGTTTACTTCCTAGTCTTCAGTGCGAGACGCCCATAAAAACCGAGTGTTTTTCAGCTAGGCTCAAAACTAGGGTACAAAATAGCCAGCCCGTTCTCATCCCAAAGCGCCATATACGACGCTTTTGCAAAAGCGTAAATATCGAACGCACATGGCACCCTTTAGCGCCAAATGAGACGCAGAAATATTAGGTCCAAAAGCGCCCCCTAGTGTTCTAACCCTTACCCCACACCATACCTAAACTTAACCAAAACGAAAGCGTCTAATTAGACGTTAAAGGGTGCCATGAGCGCCGCATTTTTACGCTTTTGCAAAAGTGTCAAATATAACGCTTTGGGATGAGAATGCGTTGAAATAGCCTATTACTTATTCATTTTGATGTTTTTGAACGTAAAAACCAAGCGAACGTCATAAGTTGACCTCAGACAACAATATGATACAATTTAAAAAGCCAGTTCATGTCCCCTTTAATGTGTTGACATCATTTCCACTGAATAGAAAGATGGGGCGGGAGATATTGAAAAGCTCCTCCCCCCAAAATAGCCAATAGCGTTCCGTTTACAGCACATCTAGGTAAACTCTGTAAAGCGCATTTACTCCATAGCATTCTGTGTTGAATTAATTGACCTTCGCTAAGCCACGCCTGAAAACCGCCAATGGCCAATCGTGTCTTAGCAACCATAACTAGGCGCGGGAGACTCATTCACAACTAAATGTCGACAGGATTAACAAAAACATCTATTTCTTTGAAATAGTGACGGATCTTTGGTCATAATGCATATATTTTCACGTAAAATAAGACGATTAAAGGCGGAGGCTCACTGACATTCCTTTAAATATATTTCAGCATTTTGGTAATCGACGGCCTACTACTACCCCTGACTAAGTAACTTTAACCCAATCCGATCGCGGCTCTCCCGGAGTTAGTGTTATTCCACAAGATTTATGGATAAGGTGTTTGATTTATAATTATTAGGATTATTTTCACATTTTGCTTCAGAGAGAGCATTTAATTGGACATATATGACTAAGTGCTGCAGACCCAGATAGCACAAGTCTATTTGATGTGATGTTTACATCTGGAAGACGTATTTTTGCTCATCTGCAATACGTTTCCTGTCAGATGTCAAATAGACGTTTAGAAGATGTCTTTAAGATGTAATGATTTAACCTGACTCCGCCAGATGGATTTGCTCCGCATATCCATCTGGAAACCTTCCGTTGAAGTAATTTTTGTAAGGGGCGAAAATACTGGTTAGCTGATTGGCCTACGTTGGTGATAGACGGGCCAAATCAACCAATCAGATCAACGAAGCATATGACGTACCGTAACTCTTGCCGAAACCAGTCGGAAGAAGAGCAAAAACATCTTTTCCTCTGAGAAAAGCCTCTTCTTTTGCTCTTCTTTCAGTGAAGAAATACTCTGTAATTCCGATAAAACTTGCTCGATAGCCACGCTGATGCTAGTTCCATCCGCTGAAGCCGTCATGTTCTTTAGACTGAACTGTCACGCTTCTCGTTGCGTCACACCTCAACCCGCCTCAAAGCCAACGCTGATTGGACGTTCGTTTGGTGAACTGCTCCCAAATTTTCTTTAACGGAAAGTGTCCAGACTGATCTGCGAGTGAAACCTTGAAAGCTCGCGAGATCAGGATGGTCTCGAGAGGCTAGTAATGATTTAGAGTGCATGTTAAACTGACATCTTCTAAACATCTATTTGACATCTGACAGGAAACGTCCTATAGACGTATTGCAGGTGAGAAAACACGTCTTCCAGATGTAAATATCACATCAAATAGACTTGTGCTATCTGGGGAGTGATGTCATCAAAATCACTGATCCATATTGGCGGAAGAGATAGACTATAAGTTTTGAACGCTTATCTTATCTGAATACGAACTTTGTCATTGCTTTGGAGCAAACTAGCTTAGTTATAAGGCTAACATGCTAAAAGCCAAAACAAAAACACACATTTTCATTTCATGGGGACTTTAAGTTTACGTCTATCCTATTGAAACAGGACCCAGATAGCACACGTCAGTTTAACATGCATTCTAAATCATTACATCTTAAAGACATCTTCTAAACATCTATTTGACATCTGACAGGAAATGTCCTATAGACGTATTGCAGATGAGCAAACACTCTAAAAAATACGTCTTACAGATGTAAACATCACATCAAATAGATGTCTCTTTGATATACGTGTGCTATCAGGGGAAGGTTTAGACATATGGCTTTTTTATTGCCAGTTAGTTAACTGTCAACTTTTAGGAGCATATGACCTCCCCTGATAGCACAAGTACATCACAGAGACGTCTATTTGATGTGATGTTTACATCTGGAAGACGTATTTTTAAGAGTGCTTGCTGATCTGCAATATGTCTATTGGACGTTTCCTGTCAGATGTCAAATAGACGTTTAGGGGATGTCTTTAAGATGTAATGATTTAGAATGCATGTTAAACAATGTCTAGATGTTAGTAAACAGCAGATGGTTTCCAGATGAAGTGATCTTTAACAGACTTGCAGACGTACATGTGCTATCTGGGTCAGTTTTAACAGACTAAAAACACAAAGCTCCACGTTTGATTTAATTTGTTATTTCAGCCATTCCCATCCAATTTCGAAAAGATTGATTGATTCAACAATGTGTAGAAAAATACAAGCCGTAATTGGTTATGATTAGGATAAAGCTACCGTGGATGCCCCCAAAAAACAAAGTAATGCCGTCCAAATTGAGTTAAATGTTCATTTACGTTATAAAATAAAAAAAAGATCATGCCAGTCAGCTGCAGGGTTTTCAATTTCAGAAATGATGCTGGTCTGTGTAAATGACTCGTTATAAAAAACCGTACCCATCCAAACAACAGTTTATCAAAGTAATCATCTTGTTTTCCAATTAAAAAGTACATCGAAACAATGTCAAAACCACAATAAATGAGCAACAACAACTCCAATCCCGGACAAAGAGTGATGGCGATGGACAGCTCCACAGCGCCACCACGTGGAGAACTATAAATCGCCGCACTGTGTCTCCGGGAGAGAGGGAAAAGTTGCAAACAAGAAAAACTGGTGTAAACTGCCGTCAAATAAACGACAATGCCATTTTGAGACAAATTAATTACAATAAAGGGCATAGGGGTGAATTTACCAATGAGTCACTGGATTAACTGTTTATGATATACTCCCAAGATTTCACCATTTCACCATAACAATGATCAATTAAATAGCTATAAACTTAGTGCACTTACCTCTTCCACAGTTAGTGGCATGCATATTCGGTACTCCTTCACCAACATCGTCCTCTCCTTATGATTCCCACGCTAGATCGGGTGCCAGTGATCATCTAAATCAATTGAGCCATCTGGTGATGCATGCAATCACGAGTTGTCACATAGAAAGATGGAAAATATCAGTGCACTTCTGTAGAAAACGCTCTCGCCGTTTGTTGTTTGCGGTGGTGAACGCGCGCGCGCGCGGCTTGTGATGTTGTAATGAATTCACTCTTGGAATTTACAGATGCTCGTGCGTTTTTACGCACGGGGAAACACGCCAGAAATCCAGCGGAGAAGACGATTATCAACGCGTCCCGGTGTTTATGCTGTTTTTCAACTTTAAAATGAAGCGGATGTGTGCTCTCGTCTTCTTTAATGAACCGCTGCTTCCCGTGCACCTGTCCCGTCCCGCTCCACACAGGCGATATAGCGTTGATCTGCGTGAATGTCAAAGTAAACACGGCGCACCTGGAGTTATTGCATTGTTTTCCTCTTCTAATCTAGTGAGAGATATTATGCAGCTGTCGTTTACTCCGCTGCGTTAACGCGGGATGGTAAGTTTGCAAGGAGAAAGACACACTCAATGTGGCAGTGTGTGTGTGTGTGTGGCGCAACGCATCACAATGTTTTCATCGGTCAATAACGCCTTGAACCGACAGGCGGCGCTAGTGACTAGTCGCCACACACCAGCCACTGCAATAAACACAGCGAAAAAGAGTTGGTTTGTTTTGTTTGCTTGCGATTTAAGTTTGTGGATGGTGTGGTGGAAAACAATCTGAGTCTTGTGATATAACACGCAAGATACTGTGACAAATACATTAAATAAAATGAATATCATTATTTAGTAATACAAAATTGTTTTTTTATTCGCTTTGGTATTTTTGTGCATTTTCTAAAACTCTAAACCCTCTTTCACATTTCAGTCCACGCAATAATTGTTTCAAACACAGGATTATTATATTTATATTGGTTTAATCACTGAAAAAACAGTGTTATTTCGGGTTAGTACTTTCCATTCAACAGCAAACAATGCAAGAAACAATGTTTCAAATCAGCCTTGTTCCCGAAATAATTACATCAGGCTACAGTTTAGTAAATACACACACATTACCTAACTCATAACGTTATGTGTCATCAAAAGGTGTGATGACGTTATATGAAACTATCATGAGTTTGCTGGCAACACAGTACATGTTCTCACATATGACAAACAAATACTGTAGTTCCCCTTTATAAGGGTGAGTTACAGTATACAGTCAGTCTCTGGTAATCTGTTTACAGTATCACGTGCCACACACACTGTTATGTAAAATGGTGTATTTGATGACATCGTTTCCCTTCTACTGATGAATCTCTGATCAATCTGAATCCTGCATGCTCTGTTCACAAATTGCAAATGTATCTGTCACACAAACACACACATGCGTGAGTGTGCACACACTTTGGACATAATAGTGGTTATAATCTATAAATCACTTAGCCTATGTGCCTATGTGAAACAAATTAATTACTATTGGTTGTACACATGGAGGGGGGGGGGGGGGGGGATTAAAAATATCAAAATATCAAAAAAAAAGTTCTATAGAATCAATAACTGAATCTACGGATGAACAAAATTATGAATTAATGGATTAAATAATAGACAAATGCATTAAACTGAACGTGAAGAGATGCTACTCAGATTTTGAAAGCAAGCTTTATGGAAGGCATGTGTTACTGTGAATGAAGTGACTGTATAGATGAAACTTATTTTGTGTTGTGAAAAACAGACTTTGTGATTTTGTGTATTGTACTAGTTGAAAAGGAGTTTTGAAAATGTACGCCTTGCTTCTGATAATAGTACCAATGCAAATAAAAAAACTGTAAATAAACATTTAAATCTGTAGACCTCTGTGAATTATTTTATCTATCTCACTTTGATAGATAGATATTTTTTACAGTGATAGACAGACAGACAGACAGACAGATAGATAGATAGATAGATAGATAGATAGATAGATAGATAGATAGATAGATAGATAGATAGATAGATGATAGATAGATAGATAGATAGATAGATAGATAGATAGATAGATAGATAGATAGATAGATAGATAGATAGATAGATAGATAGATAGATAGATAGATAGATAGATAGATAGAAAAATAAGTAACTTGGTTACCTTAAAATTTTAAGTTTATTGAAATCGAAAATTTAGTTAATACAATGAAGGATATTGATTTAATCATCAGAAACTCAAAATATTATGTTATCTGAACTACATAAATTGTTTAAGTTGATTTCACAAAAGAAAAAATGTTGTGATTACAAATTAAAATGTTTTTATATTTTTTTACAGTGTAGATAGATAAACAGACCATAGATAGATAGATAGATGGATGGATGGATGGATGGATAGATAGATTTACATATAGATATTTGGATAGATATTTACAATGATTTTTAAGAAGATTGGAAGATCTGGAATACGAATTATAATGAACTTTTAGGTAACACTAGCCTATATTTTAAGGTGATGTTGTAATGTGTTTAACTCAGTACTTATTAGAGTAGGCTAACAATGGGTTACACTTTATTTTTAAGGTGTCGTTACAGTGTAATATATTTCAATACTGACTGACTGATATGAAGCACTGACTGAAGCACATAATTACTATAGAGTTATAGTTATGGTTTGGTTGAGGGTTAGTTACATACTTACCATAACAGGAAATTATCACAATCACATCATGTAATTAAGCACAATAGTGTAATTACTATGGTAAGTAGCATACATGTGACATATGTAACAAGAACACTGTAAAATAAAGTTACCTAATTAAGTGTAACCAAATCATTTTGCCTTAGAACGACCTTAAAAAGAAACGAACATTCTTAAGGAAAAGTTTTTGTGAATCCAAAATAGCACTTAAGCAGAAAATAGCAGTTAAGAAATGAATCTGGTCTACAGAAAGAGGCTTCTGCAGTGTGTGTGTGTGTAAGTGTGTGTTGGTTCTGAGCGAGTGCTGGCAGGAAGCGGTGCGCAGAAATATTTGACCCATAATGCACCGCGACAGCTGACAAGTGGATCCAAGATGGCGTAGAAAGTAAAGCTAGGTAAGTGCAGACTTCCTCCAACACCTTCCTGCCGCGCGCCGTTCGCCCTCCTCGGCTCTCTCCTCCGTCGATCCCGCCATCGACACCCGGTTGTCAGCTCGTGTAACACGCGCGTCGGAACGCGAGGTATCGCGGCGCGTGTTAGCACGAGTAATGTGATGATGAAAAGGCCTGGTCGCAGCTGCGCTACTCTGACTAGCAGCTAAAGATGTTCGCGTGTAACTGCGATATTCACCACACATCCGCGTTGATCATCACACGGACACACGCATCAGTGCGGAGACAGAGTGTATATGAGTGAGATTCAGGAAAGATAGTTTTGTAAATGTTGCAGGATGATTTGAATGTGTATGTGTGTGTGTGTCCGGGGGCGGCTGGAACTCAAGGCCATGAGAGCAGCGAACATCGCAGAAGGCATACGTGTTTATTATCGTTCTCTTTTATATAGAAGTGATCGATAATTATCATCGACGTCATATAATCGCACATTAAATATCGCTGCACGCTTCGGCTGATTGTGAGTATTCGCGTTGATGTGGCGGAACACACGCAGTTGTTGTTGTTCTTTCTGAACGGACACAGTGGCTGTGTTTCAAAACCTAGCGGGCTGCCTTCCTAGACATCACGTTTTAGAGTTCGGAACCGGGTTTTGAACGTTCTAATCGCGCGTTCTAATGGACCTGGTGAAATTTACGAGTCGAACGGTGGAACTTTACGTGCGGAACGTGTCTGTGACGGTAACTCCTCAATACTGTTGTCTTGATAGGCAGCGCGATGGCTTTTGAGACGCGGCCACACACTCACACTCAGACGGGACATCTATTATTAACTGACCCGGAATCCAAATATAGAGTGTTTATATATTTTACTGAGGCTCTGTTGCCTTGTTTGGTGCGCTCGTGGTTAATTAGAAGACTGTGTGTTATTGTGTGTGATATCTGACAGCCCCATCGTAACGTGAGTGTGTGTTGTAGTGGACGACTCTGTCTGGACGGACGAGGTGTGTTCAACATTAACATTTTACGTTATTCAAATATCAACAACAGTGCAGTATACAGTGTATATCATGTTATATTGAACATTATTAATATTTTTGACATTCCCACAAACTTTATTTACAACTTGCAGGATCCAATGACTTTTGAAGACATTTACGCTACTTAAAATATTTTAAAAATAAATGATATAATGTATAACATATCAGTAATTTCATTATTTTTATGTAGCATATATTATATATATCATGGTTAAATATATACAATTTCCATCCTTCAATGGTAAAGTGTTTATTACACATTCTTGAGTCCCCAGGCCACATTATTTTAGAAATGTAAAAATGTATGTATGTAAATATATATATGTGTGTGTGTGTGTATATATGTATGTGTGTGTAATTAGACAAAATAACAATATCTATGATATTTTGTTGGAGACTATAGTTTCAATAATAGATTTGCAAAGCAACGGGTGAGGTGACATTAGTTATTTTAGTGTACTGTACAGTGTACACTATTACAGGATATGATATACTCATAAATAATGTTTGTCACTTGGGATGTCCCGATCAAGTTTTTTGTGCCTCCCGTCAGAGTTGAACTGAATATTGAGTATCTGTCGATACCGAGCCCCGATCCGATACTTGCATTTTGTGGTGTTTGGTACACAATTCAAGTACATTAAAGTTATTAAAATCAATCCAAAAAGAGAAAAAAAAGTGCCATCTGACATCAATTTCTATATAACAATTACGGTAACATTTATATGCCTGGGATATACAGAAAAGTTTAGAAACATGACCATTTTTAAAGTATATTCTGCTCATCAAGCCTGCATTTATTTGATCAAAAACACAGAAAAACAGTAATCTTGTAAAATATTATTACAATTTTTTTAATAAGAGTTTTCTATTTTAATATAATATTTATTCCTGTGATCAAAGCTATGTTTTCAGCATCATTTCTCCATTCTTCAGTGTCACATGATCCTTCAGAAATCACTCTGATCTGATGATCATTATCGATATAAATCGTATCATATATATATATATACACACACAGTTTTAGATAGGTAAGATTTATGTTTTTAAATGAAGTCTCTTCTGCTCACCAAGGCTGCTTTATTTGATGAAAAAAATGACAAACAGTAATATTGTGAAATATTATGACAATTTAATTTGACTGTTCTCTATTTTAATATATTTTAAAATGTAATTTGAAAGCTGAATTTTCAACATCATTACTGTTGCTGATAAATATATATATATATATATATATATATATATATATATATATATACACACACTCACACAGGCACTGTGTAAAGACATTTGTATGTGTAAAAATCAGTCACAATGGTAGAAGTTGTAAACCGACTGTATGGTCACAATTAACATTATGTGACTGCTGATATAAACTTCTTATTTTCTAAACTTCTTGTAGTTTACTTGTCAGTCAAGCAAGACGCAACCCATATAGTAACGCGGTTATGGCAATGACCGTCTCGGATAAGACACATGCCTTTGGTGTGAGAGACCCGGTTTCGAATCCACTGTGAGACATCAATGTGTCCCTGAGCAAGACACTAAACCCCTAGTTGCTCCAGAGGCATGTGACCTCTGACATATATAGCCATTGTAAGTCGCTTTGGATAAAAGCGTCAGCTAAATGAATAATTGTAAATGACGGCAGATAAAAATACACAGAAAATAAATAAGTTTCCAGTAATTTGTTTTACGAAAGTGCGCATTAAATATGTATGTGTGGCGCGCTAAAACAGACCTCGGATCTGTCTCAATCAGCTTTATGTTCAGTAGTTAGGGCACTCATCAGGGAGTCGGTAATTTTAGGGCTGTATCAATCGCAGAGTCCTACCATAGACAGTAATGGAAATAGACAGCGCGACCCCATTGATTTCAACGGAGAAGACTGAAGCCCGAATATTGCACTTCCTGTCTGATGTCGAGCGACTGCGCAGGCTCAAACTGAGCGTGACGACAGTCTGACAGTTGTTAAGCATTTAGTAGCTGTGTATATGTTTTTTTTTTTTTATTAATTTAAAATACGTTTCGGCTAATGCTACTTCCAGGGTTCAGAGCACCCTTATCTGGCATCATTGTACAGTGGTGCTATCAGATGGTGGTGCTATTGTACTTTGATAAATACTATGGTGCAGTTTGATTATAAAATCATTTCCACTGGTACACTTTATATTTGAATGATTCAAAAAAGATCCTACCGTTGTACGTATAACACGAAATGTTCAAAATGCTAAGGCACTACTGGTACCTTTATTTTATTTACCAAAGTATTGTTGTGGCTGAATTATTGCTGGCGTCTGCTCAAATGATGGTCATCAGTTGATCCAGGACATGTGTCGCTTCATGAGTTGCTTAGAATATGCTTTTTTGGAGTCCCCTCCAGAAAAAAAAAAAAAAAAAAAACAATGTGGAAAAAGCGTTCCCAACAGCCTCTGCTAACTCAGCCCAGATGGACGTTACAGCTGTGACCCAAATATTACAGAAAAGGAAAAATGACTCCACACACTTCAATAGTATTTGCACAAACCAGCGCAACCGGTGTGAAAATGTGTATTTGAGTGCAATTTTGTGTGTCACGAGTCGGTTTCAGTTTTTTTTCCGATAGACATTCAACTGTTTTTATAGTCGTTTCTTCCTTGAATAGTAATCATAACTTTGAAAATCTCAACTGGCGGCTAAATTCCAAGACAAAAAGTGCTGTGAAACTTTGTGGTTGTCTAACGTTATTGGATCATGTTGTTGATACGTGGGAATGTGCTTTTCTACGCCTGTGTGAACTTCATACATCCAGTATTTATCACCAAAACAGACAACGATTCAAAGACAAAGAGGTATGGGTTCCAAGTGAACTAAAAATGCAGATTTCAGACAGATTTTGACAGTTTTAAAGTCTTTTCTTCCCTATTATGACGTATATCAGCGTGAAACGGCTTCTCAAACAAGAACAGATGTAGGGCGGGGCTTGCTTTTGTTCATGTGGAATTGACCTATGGCTAAGCCACGCCCTCAAACGCGATGAGCCAATCACAGTGCACAGCTAACCCAATACACTCGGACGTTCTCTGCTTCCATGTCCATTGAAATGTATTGCAGTTAGTCAGTTTTCATTCGTTTTTTTCTTGTCATTTTAAGTTTAAAATGGTGAAACGGTGTGCATGGGGTACATGCAACTCCGACACTAGGTTCCCGAGAGGCTGGGCGACGGTGTGTATTTCTTTTACCCTTTCCCAAGCCACATCTCAACCGAGATAAGTGTCTGCTCTGGATTAAGTTATGCGGTAGACCACGACACCAACTAAACGCGGATAAATGAAACAAGGATGTCTACATCTGATCTGAGGTTAAGTCAACAACGTATTTGAACGTTATCTTTAAAATCTCTAACGTAACGTTAGGCTAATGCTAGCCTAACATTAGAAAACGTTAACGTTAGCTTCTAGCTGCGTTGTACATCATATCACTTCTAACGCTAGCCTTACATTAGAAAACGTTAATGTTAGCTTCTAGCTGCGTTGTACATCATATCACTTCTAACGCTAGCCTTACATTAGAAAACGTTAATGTTAGCTTCTAGCTGCGTTGTACATCATATCACTTCTAACGCTAGCCTTACATTGGAAAACGTTAACATTAGCTTCTAGCTGCGTTGTACATCATGTCAATTAGCTTCATTAACGTATCTGTAAATAACCGAGATAACAAATGTTAACAATGTTGTGCTGAATGATTCATGTAAATACTGTAGTACCAAACGGTGATGGCATTGATATGCGGGTTATCACGTTTTCACTGTGACCTGTACATTTTTGCCTGGAGCTGAAGCTTTTCATTGACCTTCTCAACAATAAAATTATTAATATAACCCTCCAATGCATAGTTAAGGCTCTTTAGGTGACGTCCAGATGATATATAATCCGTCTGTCACAAAAAATCACCAATTTCCTCATGTGAAATGTCTCCTACTGTGACAGTTGCCATCGCGCCTGTCCCCGAATGTTGAATGTGTCCGAGTGAGTGGAGGGGGCGTGGCTCAATTGATTGGATGGTTGTGGTTTGCTATTGGCTGATCTCATGTGAGTGACAGGTTCTCACGCCAGTAAACACATCATCAGAGAAGAGAAGAATTAATGGATTGAGACACGTGGAAAAAAAGTATGTTCAGGACGTATAAATCACTGCAATATTCTATAAAAAATAAGAGCATAGTGTCTTAAGTATGACTTATGTGTCCAGATGCTTTTTGTATAGCTGCAATTTAAGCAAATGTCCAGGCACAGAGGTTATGCTAGTCGCATATGGCAATTTTGAAGTGTTTAACCCCTTGTATCTCCCATGACAGAAACTCTGTCCCAGAGTCATGGAGGACAGGAGGCCACAGAAGTCATGTGACGAGGCCATTGGATCATTAGTGAGGCAGGAGTATGAGGCGGCAGTGGCCCACAGCACAGAGGCCCTGCTGGCCATGGGGCCCCGAACCCCGACCCCCAACACGGCCCTCCTCCGAAAGCGTGCCCTGCTCTACCGCATAGCAGCACGCCTCCAGCTGGTGAGACCGCACCACACACAAGCATGTTGTTTTCGAATGTGTGTGTGTCTTTATGACAACGGGCTCCAGCTTTGTATGGGAATGTGTTATTTATAATTTTTTGAATTTGGTTTGGATCTATACTGGCATATACTGACGTGTTAGAAACTAAACTAAGGGGAAAAAAAATCCTACCTTTGTATGTTTTGAGGCATCTATGACTTATTCAGAGTGTGTAAGTGACATAGCAGCACTGAAACAGGACAGGACATACCACCATCAGGACATCCATCTTGCTTCATTATTACTTTTCAACAACAAAAAAAACACACACTTTAAAACAATATCCCTGTTTGGCTGCTGATGTGTGTTGATAATATCCTGCCGTGTATCTTTGACCTGCAATGTTTCTTAATTAAAAGATAACCCCGTCTTTTGAAGATTAGCTGGAATCGAGTGCGAACACCATTTTTAGTCAGTCAACAACTAGACTCGAGTGTCCAACAACTATAAAACGGGTGTGTGATGAATGTTTCAGTTTGACATTTAGTGTGTTTTAATCTAAGATCTACATGCTCAAATCGTCAGTAAAATTGTCATTACATAAGTTAGTTTAAAAAAATCTTCCATGTTTATTGATTTTATCTGCTAATTTTAAACCTTTTAAAAGTTGTATAAGTTAATGTGGAGTTCTCCCAGTACCCATATTTTCACTATAATTTCTTATTTTCGTTTATATTAGTTTTGATTAGCATTTGTGTGTGATTTAATCCAACAGAAAGACTACGATCAGGCTGATGAAGACTGCAAGAACAGTAAGATACCCTCTTCTCTAAAAACGTATTGAAATACAGTAGTCGACATTTGGATCAAAAAAGTTCAGACAAGAACGGGTATTGTTCAAAATTTATGTATAACTTTGATGGAAGGTTTTGATCCACTTCATATGTCGACTACTGTATTTTGACTTGTAGAAGTGTAAATAATGTATTTAAAAAAAAAGTAAAATAGTATGTAGTATCAAAATTATGGTACCTGTGCAATTTGATGTTGAACCATTCCACTCACCAGAGCGCTCAGGATTATGGGACACCTGGTTTGTGTGTGAGCTGGTCTGATGACTCGAGTGTGTTTGTTCACGCAGTGTTTGCTGAGGAGCTGGGGAAGGGAGACGGCAGTTTCATGGCAGGGCTTCAGAGTATGCTATTGGACGGGAGCTTACAGGAAGTGTGCGGTGTTCTCTCTAAAGCCCTCTACGGAGAACCACTGGTAAACCAACCCAGAGTTAATTTGAATGTGTGGAATTGTAAAAAAAAAAAATATTTGTAAACTGCACTGTGAAATTCACAATTTTGCTCTCAACTTTACAGTTGTAAACTTTACAATTGCACTGTAAACTACAATTTTGCTAAACTTTAGGTGCTCTTAAACTTTACAGGTTTGCTCTAAAATGTACAGTTGCACTGTAAACTTCAATTTTGACAGTTATAATCAGACTTTACAAATATAAACTTCACTATTTTGCTATAAACTAAAATTGTGTTCTCAATTTCAGGTGTTCTGTGAACTTTACAGTCTTGTACAATCGCACTGTGAAATTCACAATTTTGCTCTCAACTTTACAGTTGTAAACTTCACAATTGCACTGTAAACTACAATTTTGCTCAACTTTAGTTGCTTTGTAAGCTTTACAGGTTTGCTCAAAAATGTACAGTTGCACTGTTAACTTCCATTTTGACAGTTATAGTCAGACTTTATAAATATAAACTTCACTATTTTGCTATAAACTAAAATTTTGTTCTCAATTTTAGGTGTTCTGTGAACTTTACAGTCTTGTACAATCGCACTGTAAACATTCACAATTTTGCTCTAAACTTTGCAGTTGCTTTATAAAGTTTACTGTAAACTACAATTTTGCTAAACTTTAGGTGCTCTTAAACTTTACAGGTTTGCTCTAAAATGTACAGTTGCACTGTAAACTTCAATTTTGACAGTTATAATCAGACTTTACAAATATAAACTTCACTATTTTGCTTTAAACTAAAATTTTGTTCTCAATTTCAGGTGTTCTGTGAACTTTACAGTCTTGTACAATCGCACTGTAAACATTCACAATGTTGCGCTCAACTTTACAGTTGTAAACTTTACAATTGCACTGTAAACTACAATTTTGCTCAACTTTAGTTGCTTTGTAAACTTTACATGTTTGCTCTAAAATGTACAGTTGCACTGTTAACTTCCATTTTGACAGTTATAGTCAGACTTTATAAATATAAACTTCACTATTTTGCTATAAATTAAAATTTTGTTCTCAATTTTAGGTGTTCTGTGAACTTTACAGTCTTGTACAATCGCACTGTAAACTTACAATGTTGCTCTCAACTTTACAGTTGCTTTATAAACTTTACAATTGCACTGTAAACTACAATTTTGCTCAACTTTAGGTGCTTTGTAAACTTTACAGGTTTGCTCTAAAATGTACAGTTGCACTGTAAACTTCAACTTAGACAGTTATAGTCAGACTTTACAAATATAAACTTCACTATTTTACTTTAAACTAAAATTTTGTTCTCAATTTCAGGTGTTCTGTGAACTTTACAGTCTTGTACAATCGCGCTGTAAACATTCACAATGTTGCTCTCAACTTTACAGTTGCTTTATAAAGGTTACTATTGCACTGTAAACTACAACTTTGCTCTCCATTTTGGTGCTCTGTAAAGATGTACCGTTTTGCTCTAATATATACATTTGCACTATAAACTTCAACTTCCTCTCTAAACTTAAGAGCTCTGTCGGCTTGAAGTTGTACGGTTTCACCCTGTAAAAACTTCATTTACATTGTAAACGTTTTACTTTTAAATGGCTAAAATTTACTAAACTATTTTGGTTGTCACAGAATGGGATCATGACAAAAGACATGACAAGACTGAAGAGGCTCCTCTCAGAAATAGAGGTCAGTTGTTTTTTTTTTTTTTTGGCTATGATTGTCTTATATTTCCTTTATGAAAGGAATTATGTGCAGTTTCTCTGTGAAAAGCACATGTCTCACCCTTGAAAGAACTAGTTCCTCTTACCACAGCTTTTGTGCGTGTCTAAGAGACATGTTAGTCGATGGTGTGTGTTTTTGCACGTAAATCACAAGCTGTGTCTCAATTGCAGGCTGTGAGGACTAAAGTATCAGAGGTGGTTGAAGACAATGAGGAGGGTGAGTTGCTCTTCCGCTTCACAATGCATCGGGATCCTTTTTCACCTCTGATGTTCGAGCTCTTCTGTGAGCTTGGTGTTTGCACTGACATGCTTTCTCTCTTTCGTTCTCCGGACAGATGTTCAGGAAGGCTGGCAGTTCCGTCCTCCTCCTCGTGGGGTCACTAGTAGTGAGGAATATACATTGTGTAAAAGGTACGCCTGTCCTGTCAGCAAATATTACTGATTTTAGTGTGGCTGACACCCAAAATAAATGTAAAATAACGAATTGTAATACTAGCATAATTTGTCTGATTTATTTTGGCACTTTGTCGAAACTTTTGATTTTCTACACCGCTTCCTTGTCCAGGTGATCAGATCATGTGTTGTTGTTGTTCTCTATTATCGATTATAATCAGGGTTTGAAAGTAAAACCCGCCAAATGCTGAAAAAAACTCACCTGTGGCGTGTAACGCTGTCAAATCACCAGGCAATATGGCGGATTACTTATTATGTTTACTCACTTTGGTGGAGAAGTTCGTGTAAGGCAAAGCTGCGCAAATACTCAACTCGTGAGTCATCATGATGTATTAAATATAGTATATTGTCCAGAATCTGCGCATATCTGGCTTGCTTGAACACATACGTCACTATGCAACAAATAACAGCACACTTGTCCATTTGCATTAAAGCAATAGCGACGATTAAAAAGTATTTGGTGAAAAGAAAAGACGTTATTTTCCAACATGTTCTTTGTACTGTCTTGATCTGTCCACCTAAAATACGTTTTTGGTGATGAGGATGAAAGAGGAAGGGAGATGCTTAATGACAGCGTATTGTTTGAATAAGAAATGAATGGATGAAATCAAAATTGTATAATATAAATATAGCTGTGATGTAGTTAAATTATTATTTTTTCGGTTCAGAATAGCCGTTAACTTAAAAAAAAATGTAGTAGCCAAATTGTCCGGTGAGTGAACCAAGTTAATTTGTAGGCTTGATTCCAATCATGTGGTGTTTTGTCTGTATTTGCTCAGGTTTTTAGAGCAGGGTCTGTGTCGGTACGGAGCTCAGTGCACCTCGGCTCACTCTCAGGAGGAGCTGACAGAATGGCAACAGCGCTACGCCTCGCGACTCATCCGCCTCAAGCAGCAGCAGGAAGGCAAACACTTCACCGAGAACTACATGGAGGCGCTCATCGAGAAATGGATCAACTCCCTCACGCCGGAGAGAGTGGTACGGTCCTCGTGACCCATTATCTTAACAGTTCACTTTAGTAAACCAGTACTCTGAAGTAGTGATGCCCACTACATTAGAATATTTTAATGAAGGTTTAAGGAGCTGAAATCATTGACTGAAACTGTGAGAGTTAATTATCGGTATTCCAATGACTGTCAGCGTGTTATTTTCTTCATAGATGGATCAAGATCTTTTAGTCTATGTTTTCTGTTGATACCTGAACAAAACCTGAGTAAACATTTTTTCATAGCATCCAGTAATCACTAGTATGACTGAAATGTATTATATCTCATGTAATCAGGGTTTCAACCACAAAAAGACATCCAAAAACAGCTTGTAAACAATGTAATGTTACATTAGCTTTTATTATTGTTACACACATCACGTTTACCTCTGGAAAGCCATTCAATGTCCATAAACTCAATAGTCAGCTAGGAAATTATTATAAAGAGGTGCATTTTGCTCTATACTAATGCACTGTATTATATTACTTATTCCTTTTTCCTGAGCCTGTTGTCTACATTATTTAGCGCATCTTTCAATAAATCTGTCATGAAAAGCTTTTATTACATCCACTGTTTAAAAGTGGTCATAATCAAATATCATTAAAAAGTTGCTGTGATTTAATTAATTTATTATTATATACAATTAGGGCTGTCAAACGATTAATCGCAATTAATTGCATCCAAAATAAAAGTTTTTGTTTACATAATATATGTGGGTGCACTGTTTATAATTATTTTGTGTATGTATATATAAACACACACATGCATTTATATTTAAGAAAAAACTAGTATTTATATATAAAATATTGATATTTAAATATAATATAAATTATATATAAATCTATATACTTGAAAATATTTCTTAAATATATACAAGCATGGGTGTGTATTTATATATATATATATATATATATATAAGTAATTATACACAGTGCACCCACATATATTATGTAAACACAAACTTTTATTTTGGATGCGATTAATTGTTTGACAGCCCTAAATACAATGTATTTTTGCTTTCGGCTCTTGGTAAATAACTCTTAATAAAAAAATTTAAAAAGAATATTTCGGTGTATCACTGCTCAGAAGTTCCAGAAGTCACTTCCACGACACCGGAGCGTAGTTTATATTTGTAAATACTGTCACAAGCCCTGATATTCCTGCTTGTCTGTTGATTTGCTGGTTTGTGTTGTTGTGCAGATGAATGATTGTGTGGAGGGAGTTACGCTGGAGCACAACTCCGATCTCTTGATTACCGTCAACAGCAAGAAATCATCTCACTCCTGGACATTCACGCTCTTCTGCAAGGTTTGGACAATCTAGCACTTTCACAAGCCACAGAGTGTGAAGAGTCAAATTAATATTCATATCTGATAATGTTCAAAGTAGAAGTCACACTATTTACTGTAGAAAAATGCTTGTTAATGTTATAAAGGTTTTAAATTAAGGTCATAAAAATCTTCAATATCAGTGGTATAAGAATAGTCTTAGTTATCATTTCAAAAGGAAAACCATGAATCGCGATATGGAAAGGCTATCATTTAAAGTCAACAATTGAATCCCTTAACACTCATCTTTGATCACCAAAATTACATTTTAAGCATTTTTTTTCCTTGAAATGGCTTGAAATAGCTTAAATGTAACTCGACACCCTTGCCTCATTTTATATACGCGGTTGTATGAATATGCAAATGAGCCCTGCCTCCACTCACTCACTCACTCAGCTCAAAGATCCACTGGTTGACGATCACACGTTGATCTGATTGGTTACAAGGTCGTTTGTGACGTCAGAAACACCAGCGATTTCAAACCGTGTTTTTGAGACTGTCTTTGGTTCACTGCAGTTTTAAGGAGAAAATACTCAGCAATGCTGTCGACTTATAAATTTACACATGGTTTGTCTTAAAGCGCATTAAAAACACAACATAGACGTATAAACAACATTAAAAACTGGATTTTTACTAAAGGGGGACTTTAAATACATTTGAGTTTAAATAATTTTAGTCGTTTTATGGTTTGGGATGTTATCAGAAACATTGAACTACACATCCCCCCGTCACACACATTTGGGATTAATTTATTTGTGCTGGTATTTTAAAAAAGCACTTAAAAAAAACTTAAATTTGTGAACAAATTTTTTTATTTAAATTGTTAAAATCCTGCAGACAATGATACTAAATAGTGTTATTATTCCACTATTTTTTTTTTCCATGCATTTAAAGTCTCAAAATGGGCAAGTGTTTTTGAAAAAGGATTTGAATCTCTTGGCTGATGCAAACAGGACTTTGTTTTGTCCCAAACAGCCGGCCCGCACGCTACACCGAATCGCTCTGCTTTACGACGCCAACCGGCCACATTTCTCGGTCACGGCGGTCTCGGCCGGGGACGCGTCGGCCCAGGTCCCTCAGGAGGTGTGTGAGGGCGGCTGCCAGGAGTGGAGCGCAACCAGCCTGGTGCAGAACGGCATGGACCACTGCCTGTACACTGTGGTGGTCTCTTTTAGTACAGAGATCTTCGGGACCTTCAGACAAACTGTGGTTTTTGATTTTGGCTCCGAGCCCGTGCTCATGCAGCGAGTGATGGTGGACGCCGCCTCCATCGAAGGTACGACAGCGGGAAAATGCTTCAAAATTACTTGTTTAACAATTGGAAATGGTTTTACTGTAATCTCGTGTGGTTCCAAGCATGTAGGACTTTACGGTGGAACACAAAAGGAAGCTTGAGAGAGATTTTAGATGTTTGTTTTTACGTAAAGTGAAAGTTAGTGCCGTGGTTCAAAAATAACCCCCCCAAAAAACCACCATTTCAAAGTAGTCTTGGTTAATGCGTTATAAGCCATGAACCAAACCGACCAGCTACAAGGTGAATCATAACATAAAAAACTTCGATTTGATGCAAAATCGGACCAAAAGAAAAATGTACACGACTGTGTACTTAACAACTTTAGTGAGGGATAGAACTACAATCCCACGAAGCATTGCAAACAGCATAATCAAATTAAAAATGATAGAGAAATATTATATAACTACTCATTTACAAATGTTGATATACAAACAATATATTTTAAATGAATTGTCTAGTAATCTCTATCAACTTTTATAATAAACCGATTGGAATTACCCTAGCAACCATACAGAACACCCTAGCAACTTCAATCTACTCTTATAAAATATCCAGAACACCCTAGCAACCATCCAGACCATCCCAACCTAACAACGCCCTAGTGACCAGTTGAAAAACCTTGTAATCTCTATCATCTATTACAAACCGACTGGTAATACCCTAGCCTAGCAACCAGCCAGAACAATCTAGCAACCAGCCAGAACATGCAACTTAGCAACACCCTAGTGACCAGTTAAAAAACCTTGTAATCTCTATCAACTATTACATACCGACTGGAAATACCCTAGCCTAGCAACCAGCCAGAACAACCTAGCAACCAGCCAGACCATCCCAACTTAGTAACGTCCTAGTGACCAGTTTAAAAAATTGCTAGTAATCTCTATCAACTCTTACAAACTGACTGGAATACCCTAGCAACCAGCCAAAACACCCTAGCAACTAATATCTACTCTTTTAAAATATCCAGAACACCCTAGCAACCAGCCAGACCATCCCAACCTAGAAATGCTGTTGTGACCAGTTTAAAAAATTGCTAGTAATCTCTATCAACTCTTACAAACCGACTGGAATACCCTAGCAACCAGCCAAAACACCCTAGCAACTAATATCTACTCTTTTAAAATATCCAGAACACCCTAGCAACCAGCCAGACCATCCCAACTTAGTAACGTCCTAGTGACCAGTTTAAAAAATTGCTATTAATCTCTATCAACTCTTACAAACCGACTGGAATACCCTAGCAACCAGCCAAAACACCCCAGCAACTAAGATCTACTCTTTTAAAATATCCAGAACACCCTAGCAACCAGCCAGACCATCCCAACTTAGTAACGCTGTAGTGACCAGTTTAAAAAATTGTTAGTCATCTCTATCAACTCTTACAAACCGACTGGAATACCCTAGCAACCAGCCAGAACGCCCTAGCAACTAATATCTACTCTTTTAAAATATCAGGCAGAAATCTTGCTTTTGCAGCAAAGGAATGAACCCTGAACAAATGCATCTTATGCTTGCTAACTAACCAGCCAAAATATTCCCATATTCCAAACTTTTTGATCTTCAGTGTATACATTTATTTATAATTTTACATCTTCCTTAAGATCCTAACCTCATACATATCAATATATTTTCATGTTAGACCCTAGATCAGCTGTTTATCATAATCTGCTACCCATAATCCCACAGATCTGGAGCACCTGATGCAGGCTCGACAGCAGCTCTTGATGACGGCGAAGCGCTGGGACTCGTCGTGTAAAACCATCGTGGAGTTTGTCCCTAATGAAAACATGGATCTAGAGCGCAGCCTACTGACCCGCTACCAGATCCCTCTCTCCGCCGACCAGCTGTTCACCCAGTCCGTGCTGGACAAAACCCTCACCAGAGACAATTACCAGCCCCGCCTGCACGACCTGCTCTACATCGAGGAGATTGCTCAGTACAAAGAAGTCAGCAAGTGAGTAGGCCATCTAGTCTGAGCCGCCTGAAAGTCAACATCAACCAGTCATAGTTCGCATTTATAATGAGAAATGTTGGGCTGTGTAAATATTAAGGCTGCAACAACTAATCGATAAAATCGATTATGAAAATCGCTGTCAACGAATGTCATTATCGATTAGTTGGTCTGATTACGTCATGGGGATTGTTTACTGATGATTGGTTGAAACAGGCCAATCATGATGCTCTCTGTCTTAAATGCGTCAGGTTGCGCAATCCCAAGTAAATATGAAGTTGATGAAATGGCACAATAATAGACCAGCATGCGTCCTTGTGATTTGACATGGATACAAAAACATCCAAAAGTACCAGTAATTAAATGAAACTCAGATTAGTATTTTTTTAAGGTTATTTTCTGTTTAGCCAGGAATGTTTTCTTAAAGTTTTTTACCTGGCGTGAAAGTCCCTATAGTTCTAGAAACCATGAAAGCGATCCTCCGGTGTGAAAGCCCAGCATGCATCTTTGTGGTTTGCCATGGATAGATACAAAAGTACCAGTTATGTTATGAAAATAATTGATAGATACAGTTCTTCTGAAGGGCAAATTGTTTACATGATACTAACATGTTCAAAACAGTTTGATTTTAAAGATTGCATGCAACAAACCTCTGAAACCTTCAGATCTTCTAGTTAAGAAGTGCATTTGTCATTTGAAAATGCTTTGTTTCCTGAAGGGGTGATAAAAGCTTTGCACCCTGATTCCTGGATAATTGCGTAAAACTTGGGTCATTATGCATCAAATTGCATTATTATGTCTTTAAGGCAGAATTCTGAAATGTTATTCAATGGTCTTCATAATAATTCCAGGTTGTTACCACTAGAGGTCATTGGTGGTCTTATTTGGAAAAGCAAGTGAGAGTTGTTTGTAAAAGGGAGTATTAAGCCACCCTTTTAAATATTGCGATTATTATTGATTAATTATTCTTCCTTATAGTTCCTGACATGTACACGATGTTCTCTATTAGTGATGCACAGTAGCTGGAGAACCGTTATCCCAAGTTACAATGTTGCTGTTGTTTTTCTTTGTAGGTTCAACATCAAGGTTAACCTGCAGCTGGTGACAAGCTTTATGTTGACTGGCATTTCTGGCGGCGCTAAGTACGCTCAGAACGGACAGCTGTTTGCTCGCTTCAAGCTGACCGAGACGCTGTCTGAGGATACGCTGGCTGGGCGGCTAGTCATGACAAAGGTCAACTCTGTGCTGCTGCTGCCTCTCTTCAAGGAGCGGATGGGTCAGAACCAGACATCTGGAGCCAAGGAGCGCGTGTATGAAGCCCTGATCGAGGAAAAGACGAAAGACTACATCTTCCTGCGGGTCTGTAAGAACTGCTGTGATGAGCTGGGGCTGGTGGCAGATCAGGAGCTACAGGTATATTACGACATCAGTCCATTAGACCCACATATGCTAATTGTGTTGGCTTGCCAAAAATGCCTGGTAACCAACCAGAACATCCTAGCAACTTCTATCTAGTGCTTTAAAATAGCCAGTACACCATAAAAACCACTAGAGTGCATTAGTGCCCACACACTTTTCCAGTAGCGTTGGTTCCGGAGGTGTTTTTTCCATTCATTTCTCCCATAGGGATTAGTAGTCTTGGTTAAAGCGTTATAAGCCGTGAACCAAACCGACCAGCTTCGTGGTGAATCATAACATTAAAAAAAACTTTGATTTGATGCAAAATCGGACCAAAAGAAAAAGGTGCACGACTGTGTACTTCACAGCTTTAGTGAGGGATAGAACTACAATCACACAAAGCATTGCAAACAGCATAATCTAATTAAAAACGATGGAGAAATATATAACTACTCATTTATAAATGTTGATATACAAACAATATATTGTAAGTTAATTGTCTAGTAATCTCTATCAACTCTTATAATAAACCGACTGGAATTACCCTAGCCTAGCAACCATACAGAACACCCTAGCAACTTCTATCTACTCTTATAAAATATCCAGAACACCCTAGCAACCAGCCAGAACATGCAACCTAGCAACGCCAGTTAAAACGCCTAGTGACCAGTTAAAAAACCTAGTAATCTCTGTCAACTCTTACAAACCGACTGGAAATACCCTAGCCTAGCAACCAGTCAGAACACCCTAGCAACTTCTATCTACTCAGACCATCCCAACCTAGCAACGTCCTAGTGACCAGTTACAAAGATCCCTAGTAATATCAACTATTACAAACCGACTGGAATTACCCTAGCCTAGCAACCAGAACAATCAGAACATCCCAACAACTAATATCTACTCTTATAAAATATCCAGAACACCCTAGCAACCAGCCAGACCATTCCAACCTAGCAACGCCCTAGTGACCAGTTAAACAACCTAGTAACCTCTATCAACTATTACAAACCGACTGAAATACCCTAGCCTAGCAACAGAACACCAAACCTAGCAACGCCCTAGTGACCAGTGAAAAACCTTAGTAACCTTACCTCTATCAGTTCTTATTAACCAACTAAAATTACCCTAGCCTAGCAACCAGCCAGAACACCCTAGCAACTTTTATCTACTCTTATAAAATATCCAGAACACTCTAGCAACCAGCCAGACAATCTCAACCTAGCAATGCCCTAGTGACCAGTTAAACAACCTAGTAACCTCTATCAACTCTTACAAACCGACTGGAATACCCTAGCCTAGCAACCAGCCAGAACACCAAACCTAGCAACGCCCTAGTGACCAGTGAAAAAACCCTAGTTACCTCTATCAATTCTTATTAACCAACTGGAATTACCCTAGCCTAGCAACCAGCCAGAACACCCTAGCAATTTATTGATTAAATGTAAGAGTTTGACACAAAAATATGATTCATACAATTAATTGCAATTTAAAAAAAATCTTTTCAAAGGTAAAAATGCTACGAACTGACCACATAATATAAAAAAATATTAAAAAAAACATTAGGCGTCCGGCCTAAACCTGCCAAGGAACCAACACAATAATCACAGGAAATATCTTTTTTTTTTTTATCAGTATTGCACACCCCTAGTCTTAGTTATCATGTGATAGACATGTATGTAAGAGAATGAGTTTATGCAGTGTTTAAGCAGGCGGCCCTCAAAAAGAGCAGGATTTGGCCTAATTTACCATCTAACGGATCGTATTTATCACGGTGCCCCCCAGCATAACACACTCTCTCACTGTATTTAGTGTTGAATCCTTTTGTCTGGTGAAATCCCTGTGTGGGCTGGGCTTTTGTTGCCATGGATGATCATATTACACTGTTTCTTAAACGATTGTAAAATTCTCCCAGAACATTACATGGATTTTGAAGCAACCCAAGTGGGTTGACAATAGATTAATCCTAATTGCTCTACATGTAAATGGGCCATAAAGTCCTATAAATTGTCTTTATCTTAGAGAGATTGTTCATTTCTGTTGGTGTTGTCTGTAGCACATTACAGGCACTGCTATAAAAAGTGTTCAAATAAATAGTGAAGTCTCGGCGGTGTGTGTTTGAACAGCAGGCGTGTTTGTTTGTGTGTTTGGATGCAAGGTGGAGCTGCAGTTTCAGTTGAACAGACTTCCTCTGTGTGAGATGCACTACGCTCTGGATCGCATCAGAGATAACAGCATCCTGTTTCCAGATCTCAGCCTCACTCCCACAATACCCTGGAGTCCCAACAGGTACGCGCACTCGCAAAGACCCGAATGAGTGACTTTACACACACACACCTTGAGGTCTCCTTTCAGTAGTTCTGAGTTGACGTCTTGCGATTCTGACTTTTTTCCTCATTTTATATCGCACAATTCTGAGTTTATTTCCCACAACATCTTGCCATTTTTATATTACATCTCGCAATTTTGATTATCTCATAATTCTGAGTTTATTTCTTGCATTTCTGACTTCTTACCCATCATTAGGGCCCGAGCAATCAATAGGACCCTATTGAATCTCCTCCATTTATTCTGATATTATATCTCAATCATTTTTTTCCTCAGAATTCTTGTATATCTCGCAATTCTGAGTCTATATCTTGTAATTCTGAGTCTATATCTCGTAATTCTGAGTCTGTATCTCGTAATTTTGAGTCTGTATCTCGCAATTCTGAGTCTGTATCTTGTAATTCTGAGTCTATATCTCGTAATTCTGAGTCTATCTCGTAATTTTGAGTCTGTATCTAGTAATTTTGAGTCTGTATCTCGTAATTTTGAGTTTATCTCGTAATTTTGAGTCTATATCTCGTAATTCCGAGTCTGTATCTCGTAATTCTGAAACTATATCTCGTAATCTATATCTCGTATATCTTGTAATTTTGAGTCTATATATCTTAATTCTGAGTCTATATCTCATAATTCTGAGTCTATATCTTGTAATTTTGAGTCTATATCTCGTAATTCTGAGTCTATATCTCGTAATTTTGAGTCTGTATCTCGCAATTCTGAGTCTGTATCTTGTAATTCTGAGTCTATATCTCGTAATTCTGAGTCTATATCTCGTAATTCTGAGTCTTTATCTCGTAATTTTGAGTCTGTATCTAGTAATTTTGAGTCTGTATCTCGTAATTTTGAGTTTATCTCGTAATTTTGAGTCTATATCTCGTAATTCCGAGTCTGTATCTCGTAATTCTGAAACTATATCTCGTAATCTATATCTCGTATATCTTGTAATTTTGAGTCTATATATCTTAATTCTGAGTCTATATCTCATAATTCTGAGTCTATATCTTGTAATTTTGAGTCTATATCTCGTAATTCTGAGTCTATATCGTAATTCCGAGTCTATACCGCGTAATTCTGAGTGTATATCTCATATTTACGAGTTTATTTCTTGAAATTCTGAGTCTGTATCTCGTAATTCTGAGACTATATCTCGTAATTTTGAGTCTAAATCTTGTTATCCCCAGTCTATATCTCGTAATTCCAAGTCTATATCTTGTAATTTTGAGTCTGTATCTCGTAATTCTGAGTCTATATCTCGTATTTTCGAGTTTATTTCTTGAAATTCTGAGGCTATATCTCATAATTCTGAGTCATATTTTGTAATTTTGAGTCTATATCTCATAATTCTGAGACTATATCTTGTAATTTTGAGTCTATATCTTGTAATTCCGAGACTATATCTTGTAATTTTGAGTCTATATCTCGTATTTTCAAGTTTATTTCTTGAAATTCTAAGTCTATATCTCGTAATTCTGAGTCTATATCTTGTAATTTTGAGTCTATATCTCATAATTCTGAGACTATATCTCGTAATTCTGAGTCTATATCTTGTAATTTTGAGTCTATATCTCATAATTCTGAGACTATATATTGTAATTCTGAGTCTTTATCTCATAATTCTGAGAGAATATATCTTGTAATTCTAAGTTTATATCTTTTAATTCCGAGTCTGTATCTCGTATTTCTGAGTCTATATCTTGTAATTCTGAGTCTATACCTATTAATTATGAGTCTATATCTTGTAATTCTGAGTCTATATCTTTTAATTCTGAGTCTGTATCTCGTAATTCCGAGTCTATATCTTGAAATTCTGAGTCTATATCTTTTAATTCCGAGTCTATATCTCGTAATTCTGAGTGTATATGAGTTTATATCTTGTAATTTTGAGTCTATATCTCGTAATTCTGAGTCTATATCTCATAATTCTGAGTCTATATCTCGTAATTCTGAGTCTATATCTCGTAATTCCGAGTCTATATCTCGTAATTCTGAGTTTATACCTCATATTTACGAGTTTATTTCTTGAAATTCTGAGTCTGTATATCGTAATTCTGAGACTATATCTCGTAATTTTGAGTCTAAATCTTGTTATCCCCAGTCTATATCTCATAATTCCAAGTCTATATCTTGTAATTTTGAGTCTATATCTCGTAATTCTGAGTCTATATCATAATTCTGAGACTATATCTCGTATTTTCGAGTTTATTTCTTTAAATTCTTAGGCTATATCGTAATTCTGAGTCTATATCTTGTAATTTTGAGTCTATATCTCATAATTCCAAGTCTATATCTCGTAATTCTGAGTCTATATCTTGTAATTTTGAGTCTATATCTCATAATTCCAAGTCTATATCTCGTAATTCTGAGTCTATATCTTGTAATTCGGAGTCTTTATCTCATAATTCTGAGACTATATATTGTAATTATGAGTCTATATCTCGTAATTCTGAGTCTTTATCTCATAATTCTGAGAGACTATATCTTGTAATTCTGAGTTTATATCTTTTAATTCCGAGTCTGTATTTCGTATTTCTGAGTCTATATCTTGTAATTCTGAGTCTATATCTTTTAATTCTGAGTCTGTATCTCGTATTTCCGAGTCTATATCTTGTAATTCTGAGTCTATATCTTTTAATTCTGAGCCTGTATCTCTTAATTCCGAGTCTATATCTTGAAATTCTGAGTCTATATCTTTTAATTCTGAGTCTATATATCATAATTCTGAGTGTATATCTCATATTTACGAGTTTATTTATTGAAACTCTGAGTCTGTATATCGTAATTCTGAGACTATATCTCGTAATTTTGAATCTAAATCTTGTTATCCCCAGTCTATATCTCATAATTCCAAGTCTATATCTTGTAATTTTGAGTCTATATCTCATAATTCTGATACTATATCTCGTAATTCTGAGTCTATATCTTGTAATTCTGAGTTTTTATCTCATAATTCTGAGACTATATATTGTAATTCTGAGTCTATATCTTGTAATTCTGAGTCTTTATCTCATAATTCTGAGAGACTATATCTTGTAATTCTGAGTTTATATCTTTTAATACCGAGTCTGTATCTCGTATTTCTGAGTCTATATCTTGTAATCTGAGTCTATATCTTTTAATTCTGAGTCTGTATTTCGTATTTATGAGTCTATATCTTGTAATTCTGAGACTATATATTGTAATTCTGAGTCTATATCTCGTAATTCTGAGTCTTTATCTCATAATTCTGAGACTATATCTCATAATTCTGAGTCTATATCTTGTAATTTTGAGTATATATCTCATAATTCTGAGACTATATATTGTAATTCTGAGTCTTTATCTCATAATTCTGAGAGACTATATCTTGTAATTCTGAGTTTATATATTTTAATTCCGAGTCTGTATCTCGTGTTTCTGAGTCTATATCTTGTAATCTGAGTCTATATCTTGTAATTCTGAGACTATATATTGTAATTCTGAGTCTATATCTCGTAATTCTGAGTCTTTATCTCATAATTCTGAGAGACTCTATCTTGTAATTCTGAGTCTATATCTTTTAATTCTGAGCCTGTATCTCATAATTCCGAGTCTATATCTTGAAATTCTGAGTCTATATCTTTTAATTCCGAGTCTATATCTCATAATTCTGAGTGTATATCTCATATTTACGAGTTTATTTCTTGAAATTTTGAGTCTGTATATCGTAATTCTGAGTCTATATCTTGTAATTCTGAGACTATATATTGTAATTCTGAGTCTATATCTCGTAATTCTGAGTCTTTATCTCATAATTCTGAGACTATATCCCATAATTCTGAGTCTATATCTTGTAATTTTGAGTCTATATCTCATAATTCTGAGACTATATATTGTAATTCTGAGTCTATATCTTGTAATTCAGAGTCTTTATCTCATAATTCTGAGAGACTATATCTTGTAATCTGAGTCTATTTCTTTTAATTCTGAGTCTGTATCTCGTATTTCTGAATCTATATCTTGTAATTCTGAGACTATATATTGTAATTCTGAGTCTATATCTCGTATTTCGGAGTCTATATTTTGTAATCCTGAGACTATATATTGTAATTCTGAGTCTATATCTCGTAATTCTGAGTCTTTATCTCATAATTCTGAGACTATATCTTGTAATTCTGAGTTTATATCTTTTAATTCCGAGTCTGTATCTCGTATTTCTGAGTCTATATCTTGTAATCTGAGTCTATATCTTTTAATTCTGAGTCTGTATCTCGTATTTCTGAGTCTATATCTTGTAATTCTGAGACTATGTATTGTAATTCTGAGTCTATATCTCGTAATTCTGAGTCTTTATCTCATAATTCTGAGAGACTATATCTTGTAATTCTGAGTCTATATCTTTTAATTCTGAGCCTGTATCTCATAATTCCGAGTCTATATCTTGAAATTCTGAGTCTATATCTTTTAATTCCGAGTCTATATCTCATAATTCTGAGTGTATATCTCATATTTACGAGTTTATTTCTTGAAATTCTGAGTCTGTATATCGTAATTCTGAGACTATATCTCGTAGTTTTGAATCTAAATCTTGTTATCCCCAGTCTATATCTCATAATTCCAAGTCTATATCTTGTAATTTTGAGTCTATATCTCGGAATTCTGAGTCTATATCTCATAATTCTGAGTCTATATCTTGTAATTTTGAGTCTATATCTCATAATTCTGAGACTATATCTCGTAATTCTGAGTCTATATCTTGTAATTCTGAGTTTTTATCTCATGATTCTGAGACTATATATTGTAATTCTGAGTGTATATCTCGTAATTCTGAGTCTTTATCTCATAATTCTGAGAGACTATATCTTGTAATTCTTAGTTTATATCTTTTAATTCCGAGTCTGTATCTCGTATTTCTGAGTCTGTATCTCGTAATTCTGTGACTATATCTCATAGTTTTGAGTCTAAATCTTGTTATCCCCAGTCTATATCTCGTAATTCCAAGTCTATATCTTGTAATTTTGAGTCTATATCTCATAATTCTGAGTCCATATCTCGTATTTTCGAGTTTATTTCTTGAAATTCTGAGGCTATACCTCGTAATTCTGAGTCTATATCTTGTAATTTTGAGTCTATATCTCATAATTCTGAGACTATATCTCATAATTCTGAGTCTATATCTTGTAATTCTGAGTCTTTATCTCATAATTCTGAGACTATATATTGTAATTCTGAGTGTATATCTCGTAATTCTGAGTCTTTATCTCAGAATTCTGAGAGACTATATCTTGTAATTCTGAGTTTATATCTTTTAATTCCGAGTCTGTATCTCGTAATTCTGAGTCTGTATCTTGTAATTCTGAGACTATATCTCATAGTTTTGAGTCTAAATCTTGTTATCCCCAGTCTATATCTCGTAATTCCAAGTCTATATCTTGTAATTTTGAGTCTATATCTCATAATTCTGAGTCCATATCTCATATTTTCGAGTTTATTTCTTGAAATTCTGAGGCTATATCTCGTAATTCTGAGTCTATATCTTGTAATTTTGAGTCTAATTCTGAGTCTGTTTCTCGTAATTCTGAGACTATATCTCGTAATTTTGAGTCTAAATCTTGTTTTCCCCAGTCTATATCTCATAATTCCAAGTCTATATCTTGTAATTTTGATTCTATATCTCGTAATTCTGAGTCTATGTCTCGTATTTTCGAGTTTATTTCTTGAAATTCTGAGTCTATGTCTTGTAATTTTGAGTCCATATCTCATAATTCTGAGACTATAACTCATAATTCTGAGTCTATATCTCATAATTCTGAGACTATATATTGTAATTCTGAGTCTATATCTCGTAATTCTGACTCTTTATCTCATAATTCTGAGAGACTATATCTTGTAATTCTGAGTTTTTTATCTTTTAATTCCGAGTCTGTATCTCGTATTTCTGAATCTATATATTGTAATTCTGAGTCTATATCTTTTAATTCTGAGTCTGTATCTCGTATTTCCGAGTCTATATCTTGTAATTCTGAGTCTATATCTTCTTAATTCTGAGTCTGTATCTCGTAATTCCGAGTCTATATCTTGTAATTCTGAGTCTATATCTTCTTAATTCCGAGTCTATATCTCGTAATTCCGAGTCTGTATCTTGTAATTCCGAGTTTATTTCTCGCAATTCTAACTGTTTTCTCAGAAATCCGTTTTTCTCAGAGTTTTCCCAAGTCTGAGATTATATATTACAATAGCAAGTTAACATTTCGCAATTTATTTCTCGCAATTCTGCGTATATTTTTTCCAATTCATTTTTTTTTTCGGGAATTCTGGGGATATTTCTCACATTTCTGAGTTTATTTCTCACAATGGCCAGTTAAGATCTTGGAATTCTTGGTTTATTTCTTCTTCTGAGCATGTTAACTTTTGAAATTCTGAGTTTGTTTTTTGCAATAGTGTGTTAACATTTTAAGATTGACTTGATTTTTTTTCAATAGCGTGTTGACATTTTGGAATTCTGAGTTAATTTCTTGCAATTCTGAGTTAATTTCTTGCAATTCTGAGTTAATTTCTTGCAAAAGTTAACATTTTGAAGTTGTTTTAATTTTGAAGTTTAAATGTTGCATTTGTGAGAATGTGCTAAAGAGTTGTGAGATAAAGTTTTCTGTTCCTAAAATGACACAGGACATGAATAATATCTGCTTGTCCAGCAGCTCTAGCTCACTCACAGACGTCTCTATCTCTGTGAGTGGCAGCTGCGTTGGCAGGACGCATTCGTGCGTTTGTAGCCCGTGTAAGTTCTTCCTCCGGTGCCACAGGCAGTGGGATGAGCAGCTGGATCCCCGTCTGAATGCCAAGCAGAAGGAGGCTATACTGGCCATCACCACCCCCCTCTCCATCAACCTGCCCCCGGTGCTCATCATCGGACCATACGGCACGGGCAAGACCTTCACGCTGGCCCAGGCGGTCAAACACATACTCAAGCAGCCTGACACACGGTGAGCAGCCTTAAACACTTTTACCACAGTAAATACAAAGCAACAAAACCATAGGCATTACACCATGATAAACTTGAAAAAACTATCGCCACTAGGCTTAAACTTTGAGTCTAGTGTGATAGATTTGCTTGTCTGTGGACTTTTTCGACTTTCCTCCAGAATGTCTTGCCCCAAAGACTTTTATTGTAAGTGGAAAACATTTGTGTGTGTTTTGAGTGACGAATCAAAATTTCCCGTGGTGAAAACGGCACCGCACAGATGTTGTCAATAGGCGTTAACTCGCATCGTTCCTTGCTGATTATGAGAAAATGGTCTGGAGGCACTGAGGGAATTGAACTTAAGACTGGTTTGAGCTGGTTTTCGTATTGACAAAAGCAGCTGTGTCTCAAAGAGGGCCTAATGATGGTGGTTTTCTCTTTCTTCCAGCGTCCTGATCTGCACACATTCAAACAGCGCCGCAGATCTGTACATTAAAGATTACCTTCATCCATACGTGGAGGCTGGCAATCCACACGCACGACCTCTCAGGTAACACTCACCACATCTGGAGTAGTGCATGGTTATCACAATACCCACTTTTCATTGTTATTGATACATTATTTATTTATGACTTATGATTTTTGACATCCCAGATGTGACTACTGGCTAAAGAACGACTTTCTAAATTGCTATTGGATGCAACATGTAGGTTTCATTTGAAAGATTTCATTTGAAAACTGCACGTCATCGAAGGAAATTTGTTATGCAATTCTGAGGATGTTAGTCATCCGGATTATTTTAAAATCCGCTGTTTTTCTCACAGTTCAAGGTTCCTTTGGCACGCCACCCACACGAGTCTGTTACTCCGTTGATTCTGATTTGGGATCTAGCATGTTGGCCTGCATGGACAAAATGATATGAATTTGTTGATGAATCACCCTGGTATTATTGTGCACAGTTTATCAGTTCAGTGCATACATCTTTTAATAAAAATGTGTCTTTATCTTTCATCAAAATGTAATATCTTCGCCTCTGTAACAACTTTTATTTGTTTTGCTGAAGTAAGCAGGGCTGCATGTTCATGGATAGGAAATATATCATCAGCTAGATGTTTAAATTTGATAAAGGACATCTAAATTGTGCTTTCTGTGGTGTGGGTGGTTGCCAGGGCATTGCTATGCAGTTGCTATGGTGTTTTGGGTTGTTGCCAGCGTCACTTTTTGAGCTTCTGTATGTGTGTGCGTGTATGTGAATATTAAGCGACTGAGTGTCTTCAGAAGACTTAAGATTCATATGGATTTCTTTCACAAAGTCTTTATGAACTTTTTCAAGAAAGTTTAGGTAGAATGGACTTTCTATGTAAGGACCGAAATCTCTCAATGGACCAATTGTTCATTTTTGGGGCGAACTTTCCCTTTTAAAAAGGACCTATCCTGCCTTTTTGAATGTTCAACTGTCTTTAGTGTGTAACGTTGCGTTTTGAGTATGAAAAAGGTCTGCAAAGTCCCGTCAGCGGGAGTTACTCTTTATATCAGTGTCACTCTTTCTAAACTCCCTGAAATGCCTCCATTGTAGTCTGGGAATATTCCTCATTTAAATAATTCCCGCCCAAGGCATACGCAAAATAAAGGGGCGGGACCTTGTTGAGTGAGTAAACCTATTCTAGAAGGTGTTACAACCCTGCGTTCCGCTTGCTCGACTGCTGGTGGCGTAGTTGCTCTGAGAGCGTGGGAGATCGCACACACCTGCTACCTGATTGTCTTTGATTATGAAGACGATAAAACCTTGGATTAAACATCTCCTCTTCACTTCGTCCATTGGACTGACAGCCTCTGGCGAAGTCATTTGAACCTTTGATTTACAGCCCATACCAACCTTCTTTTAGTCCCCAACAGGATTATGATTTTTCCCCTTTTGATTTGAAACCCTAGACTTTGTTATATTCAGTTTTTGTTTTTTGAGGACAAATAAAATCTTGCAAGTCATTTTGATGTACTTGTATCTCTTTATGTACGGTCAAAACGAGCTGGCCGTAACATAAATTGGGGGCTCGTCCGGGATCCTATTGGGGTAGGAAACGTTGCTGAGTATGGGTTGTATGTGTGTATGTTTTTGTGAATGGTTACCTTTATAAATGAGAACTCTGGTGTAGACTGTGTTTTGCCCAGAAACAGAATCAAGACTTTGCAACAGAAAAAAAGCATAAAATGGCCTCTTTAATGATGGACTTTGTGTTTGTTCAGGGTTTACTTCAGGAACCGCTGGGTGAAGACGGTCCACCCATTGGTGCAGCAGTACTGCCTGATTTCTGGAGCGTACTTCACCTTCCAGATGCCCACGCGACAGGACGTAGAGCGCCACCGTGTGGTTGTGGTCACACTCAGCACATCCCAGTACCTCTGCCAGCTTGACCTGGAGCCAGGTCTGAACACACACACACACACTGCAAATCTCATCCCTAATACTCTCGACACGCTAAAGACGTTGCTTGCAGCGAGTTCTCATATCTGCACACATCCGATTAAAAGAGAAAGACGTGACAGAAGTGCGTCACCGCTGGACGTGGCCGCATTAAAGCCCTCCTGCAGGAGCGATGCAGCGGGGACCGCAACAGTTTATTAGGAGAGGCTAATTTCCTCCTATGTGTCGGCGCACAGGATCATCTGTTGCTAAGAGACCCGGCTCGCCTGTCTGACACACTCAGCATCATTAACACCCGATGCTGTCGTCTTTTTTTTCTGTTTCTTTCCCGTTTCTTCGAGCCTCTTCTCTTATCTGTTCATTTGAAGTCATACTGCTGATTTCTGGCATTGTGCTAATGTGTTTTGAGAGGTTGAAGTTTATTCCGTCCAGTGACAAACATTTTGGGTTTGTATATATTAGAGTCCAAATAATAAGCTTTATATATGTTTGACTTAATAGGGAGATTGATTTCAGAGGAGAACCATAATTTCAGCCATTGAGGCCAGTTAGATTCGAAATGACTTCAAACTACAAATTTTCCATTAAATAACCTCAAGGAAGTTGAGGAAATGCTTTCAAGTACTTCACACATCTTTTCCCAACACTCAAAAACTCAAATATTGTATATGTTATTTTTAATGTGATGACCAAGACATTTGTTCATCCTTCAGAGATGACTCCCATTTATCCCATTTACTCTCATTATGGTCAAAAAAGTTGCATTAATATCGTCGTGAAGTTGCTTAATTTTAATTTCGTGGAAAATAACGGGGAATATAGAGTAAAGGTTTGATACATCATCCCGACAGATGTGAGAGTTCTCCGTCTCACAACCTCTGCTGGATGCTAGACTCTGTTGTGTTAATGGCTGCTGATGCGTGTTATCTATTATTAATGCCTTCTCCTGTGAAGCTCCATGCAATTAATATTTCATTTCCATGTATGCGTGTTTCCAAAGGGATCTTCACACACATCCTGTTGGACGAGGCCGCCCAAGCCATGGAGTGCGAGACCATCATGCCATTGGCGTTGGCCGCTAATAGCACCCGAGTCGTACTGGCCGGAGACCATATGCAGGTACCTGAGCGATGACATCAGCTCACGGGGAATGACAAGATTGCAAAGGCCCTTTAAGTGATTTAAAAACAGGAAACCTGAGAATCGGGTTTGAAGGGATAGTTCACTTTGAAATTAATTCTTGGTATGTTTTATCTTACCTCAAGGGCATCCAAGATTTAGGTGTCTTTGTTTCCGCAGTAGTTTCAATTTTGATATTTTTAGGTCAAACCGTTCTTGTCTGTCAGTCATATAATGGAGGTCTATTGTGACCATCTCAAAGAGCATGCACAGAGAAGTCCAAATTAAACATGATTTAATGACTGGTAAACGTAAGTACACATTGATGGCCTAAGACACGAAACGAGCGGTTTGTGTGAGAAAACGAACAGTATTTATATCGGTTTTACCTCTTGTAATCACAGCCACAAAGCACCCTCAGATCACTTGGACGTGGCTGTGTTTACAAGAGGAAAAACGATATAAATACTGTTCGTTTTCTCACACAAACCGCTCGTTTGTGCACAAAACATGAACGGTTTGACCTAAAAATATCAAATTGAAACTACTGCGGAAACAAAGACACCTACATCTTGGATGCCCTTGAGGTAAGATAAAACATACCAACAATTAATTTCAAAGTGAACTACACCTTTAATAAAGTCTATGTTGAATTAAAATTGACCCTGTTTGACCCGTACAGTCAAAAGTGTCTAAGGACCCTATATTTGCCAAACAGATTGTAGGACATTTGACTCATTCGGTTCCTTTTGTTTGCTTAAAAGTGAGGATTTATAAATGTAAAACTTGAACTAAGCTAACTACAACACAAAAACTTGGCCTAGATTAAAATATTTCTGCTAATTAACGCTGAGCCAAAGTCCCTTCAAGGCAAGTCACTCGGCGGCCAACTTTGGCCAGCTAATTCAGTCATGCAATTGCAATGAATGGGGAAACAGCAAATTCTTCGAAGCTGTTCTCCAAGCTTACAATTACATTTCACATTTTAATTCACCAATGAAATCTGACATCAACTGTCTCATAAATTTTGTTTCTAAATGCTCAAGTCATGACAAAAAACGCCATTTTTCAGGCTGGACCAGCCTAAGGACGCGTTTTAAAACATTGACTGTTTGTGACTTTAACATTTATTTAGAAGGCAGGATTTATTCCGCCATGTTGTGTTGCACTTTCTCCCATTCATAAATAGTATGAGAGTGTCGTCTTTGTGCATAAGAAGGCTTTTGAGTAAGCGGAAAAGATCAGGTCTCTCCGTGCTCCGCTCTCTCCTCGCTGGCCTCACTCTGTAGACAGTGTCACGTCAGAGTTCGTCTCCGCCGTGGAGAACCCAGTGGAACCAATGGGCTTCTGATTAAGTGCCATTTAGATAGAAACCTCATCAGCTACACTCATTTCCCACTGCATTAAAAATTCATCTCACACCCTACCTGTACTTCCTCTCATGTGGAGGTGGGCCTCAAATCTATCGTTTAGGGATGGACAATCATTTCTTTAGAAGTTGTTGACCAGTAATGCTGCATTCATGCGCTATGGTAAATACCAAAAGCCGACGTGGAAAATGCACATGAACACCTCCTCGTGGTATTTTCCACTGGGCATCTCGTAGAATATATTGATGGACGAGTTGCTGAGATGAGATAACCTTTGATCTTTTCAAAATGGCGGAGAGCACCGCTAGAGTTGTGAATGGTAAAAATATATATGATCTAGAAAATATACAGCATATTATTTATGTTTTGAATTTTGATAAATCATTTTCTTGCTGTTGCAGATGACCTAAAATAGTTTTAGCTAAATAACAGGTCTGGATCTCCATCTTTTTGCCACATTACGACAACAAAAGCACTTGAACGCAACACACTGGTAAATACCAGTTCACAAGTGGAAAATATCCTATTTTCCATAGCACGTGAACGCAGCATAAGTGTTGCTGATATCTAGAGAACATGGTGACTGGTTAGTGATTACCAAAACAGAAAAAAAAATTTTTACAAATGATTTCTTTAAAATGTAAACCTATTTGAAAAATAAAAAAAAAACATTAAAATATTAGCAGTTTTGTTATTGTTAGCTAAAGCTATTAAAAATCATTTTTCAGCAATTGAAATAAAGCTGAAGTAAAAAAAATATATAAAATATTTAAAAATACAAAAAGTAGAAAATAAAATATAAATATTAAAATAAAACATACTTAAAAATGACAGCTAGAACTGTTGTCTTAACTAAAACAAGTTTAGATTAGGTAAAACTTTATTTGTTTTAATTAATTTAACAAATTAATTTAATATTTTTTTTAATTAAATTATTTAGTTTAATTATTTAAATTAATTAAAGGCATTTAGCAGTATTTAAAACAAGAAAAAGTTATAAAAAGGACAACTCTAGCTCTAAGCACATACAATTACTAAAACTTAAAATAGAATTAAAACAAAGAACTGAAAGTATAAAAAGTTTAATAATTTAAAACAAAATATAAAAAGTATGTAAACAATACAATGTAAAAGATAACACTGCTCTTACACTCATATTTGTACACATCAAGATCGCAAGAAAAACCTTTAATCAAATGTCTAAATGTAAAATATTAGCCAATACTCGGGCTGGGTAAAAAAAATATCGATTTCTCGATATTAATCGATTCTTACGAACCGATATCGATTCTTAATCCAGTAATGAAAATCAAGACTCATTCCGTCTGACGTGAGGTTTGTGAATCCAAAGGCCGCCGATCTCTGTCTCTGTGTGTGTGTGTGTGTGTGTGTGTGTGTGTGGTGTAACGCATGTAATTGTGACTCGGAGGTCTCCTGTCCCCTTGCAGCTCAGTCCGTTTGTGTACAGCGAGTTTGCGCGGGAGAGGAATCTGCACGTGTCTCTTCTGGACCGGCTGTACGAGCATTACCCATCCGAGTACCCCTGCAGGATCATGCTGTGCGAAAACTACCGCTCCCATGAGGCAATCATCAAGTAGGTGTGAACTTTTTCACACCACTCTTCCTGAGGAGAGACCCAACATGCAAACACACAAAACACTAGGGCTGTGTTGTTGCCGACATAATTACACACATGTCTGTCAACAGACTCTCTCTCTCTCACTGTTACGTCGCTCTCTCTCCTGTCCGTTTCTCCATCTTTGCTTCTATCTTTCTCCGTTGGTTTCTATGTAGAATACATGTGTATATGTATTGCAGGTATAAAGAAATGCTAAATTCAGATAAAAAAGCAAACAAACTGTCATGCAAGATGTCCATGTCTTTCTTTCTTCAGTCGAAAAGAAATTAAGGTTTTTGATGAAAACATTCCAGGATTTTCTCCATATAATGGACATCAATGGGAACCAAACGGTTCAAGGTCCAAATGAGAGTTTCAGTGCAGCTTCAAAGGGCTTTAAACGACACCAGACGATGAATAAGAAAACGTTTAAGTTTTTAAGCGCAAATGCTCGCATTGTTCTGTTCTGTGAGACCTTTTCGAGGTTATTACGTAACTTCACAAACGCGCATCACAGAACAGAGCAAGGCAAGCATTTGTGCTTATAAAACTTAAACTTTTTTATTTATTTTTTTAAATAACCGCTCGTTTCGCGTTATAAGACCCTTATTCATCATCTGGAATCGTTTAAAGCCCCTTGAACAGTTTGCACTGAAACTTTTTGAGTCTTTTGGACCTTGAACCGTTTGGTTCCCATTGAAGTCCATTATATGGAGAAAAATCCTGGAATGTTTTCATCAAAAACCTTCATTTCGTTTCGACTGAAGATCTTGGATGACATGGGGGTGAGTAAATTATCAGCAAAATTTCTTTTTAAAACTGATATAATCCTTTAAGCTTCAGTGGAAACAAACATATGTTATCAATGTCACAAACGTGCTTATTTGAATAGTGCTATTTTTGTTTTTACTTTATTTTTTTGACTCCTAAGCCGTATGTCCATTTTTAAAATACATATCGAATTACAGATTTTCAGTGTGGACCCAGACTTTTGAGACAATTGAGGTCTATCGCCACATACACACTCTCAGACGTTGCAGTCAATGCCAATAGTAACACTTATGCAGTGATTCCCTGTTTGGACTCCAAAATGATCGAATCTGACAAAACAGAACAAAGATGGAAGTCCTCTCTGAGCGGCGGGAGCCATGTTGTTGACGCCAGCGCTTTGAAAATGAAGTGGCAGTCTGTTTCGGGTGTGTTCAGGCATTCGCTCGTAGCCTCTTCCCGATGCCTCCCAGTGCTCTCCACTTTTGAGAAGTCAGAAATAATGACTAAAACGTCCTTGATTGGACGGCGTTGGCGTGAAATTGTTAATTAAAATGGATATGAGTGTCTTCAACACGGAAATTTGCGTGACGTTGTTTTTCTCCCCCCGAATCATTTTGCATATAATCTGCATACATTGCGCTGTTGAGCGTTTGAGTGAGTAATATCCGATTGAACCGATGTGGAATATAAACAAAAAGTCTTTGCACTGATAAATACATTTGGCAGCATTAGAAATCTTCTAGTGTTTTCAAGGTCTTGATATAGTGGAGCTGAATGGTTATTTTAAGGTTGTCCGTGCTGACTGTGTGTTCTGGCTGACCGCAGCTATACGTCTGAGCTCTTCTACGAGGGCAAACTGATGGCCAGCGGGAAGCAGCCGCCCCATAAGGACTTCTACCCTCTGACCTTCTTCACTGCCCGCGGAGAAGACGTTCAAGAGAAGAACAGCACCGCTTACTACAACAACGCTGAGGTAACCCCAAAACTACCACTGACAAGTTCATCTGTTACGTTTAGATTTCAGTGCGCTAGATTTGGTGCGAACGGGCCTGATATCAGATTGAATGAATGTATGGGTGTATTGGACCGTTATCATTGAGAATCCATTGGGAATGCTCTGTCAGGTGTTTGAGATAGTTGAGCGGGTGGAGGAGATGAGGAAGAAGTGGCCGGTGGCCTGGGGGAAGCTGGACGAGGGGAGCATCGGTGTGGTCTCGCCATACGCCGACCAGGTTTTCCGAATCAGAGCCGAACTCCGCAAGAAGAGGATGCCGGAGGTCAGCGTGGAGAGAGTGCTCAATGTCCAGGGTGAGTGAAAAAAGCTATTACCAACTCTGTGTACTTTAATATGCACACATGGCCCAAATTAAATTGTTTTTTTGCAGAAAATCATGCAAAATTAAAACTAGCTACTTTCCGTGCTATTGCATGTTATTTAATAGTTTATAGGGTGATAGGGCATTATGAGAACTGGTTAAGGGCACCTATTCTGTTTTTTTATTTAATTTAATTAATAATTAGGCAGATGTAAATGATCTGCAAAGTTACAAAGCTCAAAGTTCACACAAATGGAGCTGATCTTTCCAACAGAAAACACTTTCATTAAACGCCTGGTTTGTTGACCGGTAGTTATCTCTGTGACATTGATGCTCACCCTCAAACAAAAAGCAGTTGTAAGTAGGGTTGGGGAATAAATATCGATTTCTCGATATTAATCGATTCTCATTTTTACGAACCGATATCGATTCTTAAATCTCAAGAATCGATTAGTAGGGATGATCCGATCAATCGGCCGGAGATCGGTATCGGCTGATCATAACATTTTATGACTCGATCGGTACTCACTAACTTGGCCGATCTTACAAACCGATCGCGATTTGATGACGTCAACGTGTGAGGACGTACATGATACTTATATTGGAGAATGTTTAATTAAACCTTATTTGTTACATCAGACTTCTCCATGTTGGAGTTTAAATGTTTCTATTTATTTTATTCTCTTTAACATTGAACAATGTTTAATTAAACCTAATGGGTTGTATCAAACCACTTCAATTTGATCTTTTAGGAGTTTAAATGTTGTTTGATTTTTTATTTTTTTTATTTATTTTGTCCTGCCCAGACTTGTATTGGACGATGTTTAAGTTACATCAGACTTCTCCATTTTAGGAGACTAAATGTTTATTTTGTCCTCCACAGTATTGGACAATGTTTAAATAAACTTTATGAGCTGCATTAAACTGTTCCATTTTGTTTATTTGTCTTATATTAATAAGTCAATTAAGTATCGGAATCGGTATCGGCTGATCACCATGACAAGAAATTGGTACTCGGTATCGGCTGCAAAAATCCTGATCGGAGCATCCCTATCGATTAGTCATCCTGTTTTATTTGTGTGAATGGAACATTGTATCGCGGCTGTCGCAAAAATCGCATTAATCTTTGTCCTTTGTTACTATTGATATGAAACAAAGTCTCTTAATTTTGCAAATTACGTCCATTTTCTTTAGAAATTCAAAAACATAAATAGCGTTTTGGCGCTGTGGCGTGAGATCGCTCTGGCTCAGCTCAAGAGAAGCAGCAGCGCTGATCTCTCTTCCGGGTTAATAATACCAGTCACATCGCGAAATAAACATGAATGAGCATCTGAAAGTGTGTTAAAAGATAGAGTACAACTTATCGAAATCCGTATCATGTCACATTGATTCGCTCAATCAGCGTTTCAACCGTGAAAAGACGTCAGTTAAATAGCTTGTAATCAATGTCATGTATCGTCATATTTATTTCAGAAAACCCACATAAACTCGTTAGTCAGCAAGAAAAAATAACTCTGGAGTGGAGCATTTTGATAAATATTTACACCATATTACATATGCATTATAATCTTAATGTTCTTCAATATTTAATGCATATTTGAATAAATCTGGCAAGATATTATGACAGCCACAATGTAAATGTATATATTTCATATAATCTTCTAATTATGAAAATAAATAAAAGTGTAATTTAAGTGTTTGTATAGCTACAAAACAGTTCGTTATTACCTTCCCATTAGGCTAATGAAGCCTAGTAGGCTACAACTACACTCCCATAGTTTACAGCGTTAGTTAAGAGATTTGATTCCCTTGAGAAAATTTGCCATTTGTTGTAACTGATATCCAAAATAATCAATATTGCATCGAACCGAATCGAACTGAATTGCAAGCTTGTGAATCGAAATCGAATTGTGAAATTTGTGTCAATACCCAGCCCTAGTTGTAAGGCCAGGAAGAGTTTCATTTATGTTGAAGAGCACAAGTCATTACATGGAGTTGTCATACAGAGGTTGCATTTATTTAGCATGTTTGGATTTATTACAGTTCGTCACCTAAGAAGGTTTGCTCATAGATTTAGTCGCAGTACAAGCATAAGCCTCCTGAAGGAAAAATGTGTACGTATACAGCTAAACACGTCTCCGTGTGAATGTGGCCTAAGATGCCTAACTATTGGAACATCTTTCGTGTTGTGAATGCGCCTGTGAAAAGAAGATCACTGGGTTTTAACCAGACCGCATGTGTCAGCCCAGACGGGTGGCAGAGAGGGAGAAAGTTTACAAGACGGCAATTTAGCCTGCCAAATGTGTGTTTGGTGGAGAGCCGGTTTCATTTGAAAAGCCAGATTGGTTTGTGCATAATTGATGGCGTTTGCCTGTTCAGCCTGTTGCATTGAAATCACCTTTTTAATGGAAGGAGAAATCCCTGTAGCTCAGGTGCTTGTTTGGCCCCGAGATTCGTCTTAAGTGGTCATTACCCGAGGCATGTTCTGCCGGGCTGCCAATCTGAGCTGGGCACCAAGTCACTGTAAGTTCTGCTTTTGTCGTAATTCATAGAGAGATCTTCTATTACAGTCACATTCATTACATGTTTATGGCTTTCCACATTCAACGTGAAACCTTATATTATGGAAGCACTTTCCAAGTCTTACTGATAAGTTTTTTTGGTGTAAAAAAGGGTTTCCTAATGGGGGTTCATGACTAGCAAAAAAAACAACTTGCGAAAATTTAGTGACTTTTTGAATTGCTGGTTATTATGTAGTCAGTCACTATATCATACTCGCTAACAGAAAATATAGAAATGAGAACAGCTTTATTGGACATTTGGCGATATATTATATTAAAATACCATACGAGTGCCCAGATTGAGAGAGAAAACGGATGTAAACTGCTGACAGTTGGCGCATCTAGCGACATTGTGACTTTTTGTGCAGGATTTAGCTACTTTCTGTTGAAAATAGTTAGCAACTCTGATTGTTGGGGGTTCTTGAGTTGATGAAAAGCTATTCATTAATCATGTAAAACTGCACCATAATTGTGACGTAATCTGCTTTATTCAGCGGCTCCGAGATGCTTGGTTCACTGTAAATGCAGCGAACTCTGTTTGGGAACGCAATATGCACCAGGTTTACACATTCAATTGAGGAGTATTCTGCCCAAAATAAAGCTCAAAGATGATTTTTGTTTAAAGCTCGAGATTTGAAAGTGATAATTTAGAACAGAAATAACTTTAGCCCTCAAACCGTATTCACTTTATAGCCCTTAATCCTGTAATTGTGGACAAATGTGGGCACAGAGGACTCCTAATTTTTATTTATTATAAATGTTATATCACTGTCTTCCATAAAGTTTTGTCTATCCATTTATGGTGTTTTTTTTTATTATTTTGAGGGTATTTTTGAATTTATTTACTTCAAAAAGTACCATATTTTCTATATAAATTATGCTTATTTTTATGTTTTAATTTTATTTTTTTAACTACATTAAAATATCATTCCAATAAGTTCTTAGAGCTAAACCGAAAAGATGAAGTGACTTTGCTGTCACCTGGTGACTTATTTTGGCTTATTTTTGAATGTTCTAAATTGCAGTTTTCCCCATTCATTTCTATGGGTGCCCATTTTTGACCCAAAATTCCAAATTCACCCACTTAACATTGTAGAATTGAGTCAAAAAAATTGTGTGTTCAGGAGGAAAACTTAGGAAAAGTAGCCAAGTCTTGTACCGCTCAGATCAAGGGAAGTATTTTTTAAAAATAAATCAAAACTGTTTTGCCCACATTTGTCTAGAATACGATTTTAGGGTTAAATAAGTTTAAATATTATTATTATTATTATCATCAAATATTAATTTATTTTACAGTCCATTTCTAAAAGTACAATTAACAAATAAGGTCTTATTAATTTCTTAACACTTGTTAAGATTAGGCTTTATGTAGAATTCAGAAACTCTTGTTATTAATGACACCGGTGGCAGTTATGTGAACTGCAGCCAGCAACTTATTGCTTGTACTTGTGCACACGTAACGCGCGAGACTGAACGTGAATCCAAGTCCTGGTTTTATACTCACGGTGAAGGTATTTTTTTCGTTCTTCGCTTATAGAAGTAAAAAGTAATTCGGAATACTTGAAAAAGTCGAACAAATCAGACGGCAAGTTTGCTTAGACAACCTAGAAAGTCAGTCGAGGGTTGCTCCGTTTCTAGCAGTTCATAGGCATGCAATAAAAAACTATTAATATGTGGTAATTCTTACATATAGTGAGTAACATCTATACTTAAATGTATCACAACTCGCTCAGTAATATATTTTACAGCATTTTTTAGCTTTTGTTAATGTTACAATTAATGTACACAGTGTTAATCCACAATGCCGTATCTAATGTTAACAACTTTTGTCTTGAAATATTTAGTAAATGTGAAATTTAACATTTAAGACTCATAAATCCTAGTATTGTTTGTCGCTAATGTATTGAACTAATGTTGATGAAACACCAACTCTCAAGTTTATTGAATAGGATAAACCCCTTGAGATGAGCCATCTCGTTTTCGAAGGGGTCCTAATATACAATACAATATTAAATTAAACAAAGGACAAATCGTACACATTAAAAAAGGAATAAAACTTGTGAAACCGGTGTCATGTTGACATTTTATTGACTGTCTAGTGTCAGCACGGTCTGCAGCATTTAAAGCACACGTTTCTCCTGCTGTCCACAGGTAAGCAGTTCCGGGTGCTGTTCCTGAGCACCGTCCGCACCCGTCACACCTGCAAACACAAGCAGACGGCCATCAAGAGGAAGGAGCAGCTGGTGGAGGACTCCACTGAGGACCTGGACTACGGCTTCCTCTCCAACTACAAGCTGCTGAACACCGCCATCACTCGAGCGCAGTCCCTGGTGGCCGTGGTGGGAGACCCCATCGCTCTCTGCTCAGTGGGACGCTGCAGGTAAGCGGACACTTTTAAGTGGCTTAAAGGGATAGTTCACTGTGAAATTCATTTTTGATATGTTTTATCTTGCCTCAAGGGCATCCAAGATGTAGGTGTCTTTGTTTCCGCAGTAGTTTCAATTTTGATATTTTTAGGTCAAACCGTTCTTGTCTGTCAGTCATATAATGGAGGTCTATGGTCACCACCTCAAAGAGCATGCACAGAGAAGTCCAAATTAAACATGATTTAATGACTTGTAAATGTAAGTACACATTGATGGCCTAAGACACCAAACGAGCGGTTTGTGTGAGAAAACGAACAGTGTTTATATCGTTTTACTTCTTGTAACCACAGCCACAAAGCACCCGTGCCCTCAGATCACTTGGACGTGGCTGTGATTACAAGAGGTAAAAACGATGTAAATACTGTTCGTTTTCTCACACAAACCGCTCGTTTCGTGTCTTAGGCCATCAATGTGTTCCTACATTTACGAGTCATTAAATCATGTTTAATTTGGACTTCTCTGTTCATGCTCTTTGAGGTGGTGACCAAAGACTTGCATTATATGACTGACAGACAAGATAGTTTTTTTTTATTTATTTATTTTTTTTTATGTTTTTGAAAGAAGTCTTTTATGATCACTAGTCTGAGTCCAGTCTTAAGTGTCACATGATCCTTCAGAAATCATTCATATAAACTGGTTTACTTAATTAAAAATTGTGGTTCTTGTCATAATATTTTTGTGGAAATCATTCTGTTTCATGCTTTCATGTATAGTAAGTACAAAAGAACGAAATTAATTTGAAATATAAATATTTCTTTACATTATAAATGTCTCCACTGTCACTTTTGACCCGTTTAATGCATCCTCTCCCCTCTGTATAAAAGAATTAACACTAAGTTTCTTCAGAAGAAACTGTTTTCGGCACTGATAATAATCATAACTGTAATTAGTGCGATTTCTGAAGGATCATGTGACACTGAAGACTGGAGTAATGATGCTGAAAATTCAGCTTTGATCACAGGAATAAAATAAATGTTAAGCTATATTAAAATAGAAACTGGTTAGTTTAATTCATAATAATATTTCAGAATATTGCAGTTATTATTGTATACATTCAATCTTGGTGAGCTTAGGAGACTTCATAATCGTGATTATTCCAAACTTTTCACCAGTAGCGCATTTTGTGAATTGTCGATGGGGTTTCTTTCTACAATAAATGAATCGATCTAACCTTGGGGGGGGGGGGGGGGGTGTAAGCAGGGCAGACAGTGGCTCACTGCTGTCTGGTTTTGGTGAGTACCTGTGTAGTCAGAGGAAGAGCTGTCCCTCTGCCTTCCCATCATGCACTTCACCGCTGTCAGCTTGGACTAATACGCTCGTCACGCACGGACGCTTCGGACATAGCGTCTTCAGAAGGGATATCAAATCTTTTGTCACCTCTCTTCAGGAGGACAGTGTGACGCTAATGCACTGTTTACCGTCCCAGCTTCGGATCACTGTTGTTTGAGTGCATGCGTGTTGAGCTGCCACAACTAATCAATAATAATCAACAACAAATTCGATTGACAATCAATTATATCTGCGTGCACAGAAATTACGAGAAGTCCGGGTGACACGTGGTGAAACGGTCAAAGATGAACATCTTGCACATATTTACATAGAAAAGCTATTAAAAGCTTACTTAGTAATCACATCATCTCATAAGAACTTTATGATTGGCCCAAAGCAGACTTCTTACGTCTGACCTCCTACACGATCAGACAGGTAATCTTCACCAGCGTTCACACAGAGCACATTACAGGTAATTTACTGGTAATATTACAACTTCCCTTAGTGGTGAATTGCCGGATCCAATTTACCAGTGTTTTTGAAAAGGTCCTGTTCACATATGATCTCTTACTGGTAATATAGCAGTAAAGACTGCATGTGTTGAAGGGGCTAATAACTTTTGATATTTTTGAAACCTTTCAGAGCTTTTACACTCACATTACACACTACATGACAGATAATGTCTGAAAAAGCATAATATGGCCACTTTAATAAACCCGTAGGCAGGATGGAGTATATACTGTGCAGAATGCTTGTTTTTTCCTAGCTATTGATTAAACAGTCAGTCTTATATAGTGGGATCCATATAAGATTGTCCAATCAAAGAGCACACTTTAAGGGATAGGTCACTTTGAAATTAATTTTTGGTATGTTTTAGCAAGGGCATCCAAGATGTAGGTGACTTTTAGATCCCTTTAATCAAAAATACTTTTTTTATTATTATTTATTACATTTATTAAACCTAGCCCTTATACCAAAGGTACAAATACAAGAGAGCAGTGAATGATGTTATGTAGCTCATGGGAAGCTAACAATCCCCTGTGCCTTTGACCTCTGACCTCTTGTGTTTTGGCTCTTGTGACAGTGTGTATTGCTGTCAGGCAGGGTGTGTGTTTATATGGGTGTGTTGACACTCCCTCAGAGAGCTGTCTGTCACTTCGCTAGCAACCCTTTCTATCCTCCCTAGTTGCAGCTCCACTGTCGCTATGGAGACAGACTTGCATCAACCAATCGGTAGAGACCGGCCATAGTAAATGTCAAGCCGAAGGGCCTGGCAATTAAATCTGTGTGTGTGTGAGGGGGGGGGGGATTCGGTGCTGTCCATTCAACAAGCTCAGAGCACAACTTAACAGACTTGAATAATCGAAGCGTTACATGACCTCTGGTGACCAGTCCAGTCATTGGTCAAAGTGCTGTGACCGTTTCAAAGAATCCTTATTTGGTAATATTTTTCATAGATCAGTATATGGGTTAATCTCATGACAACATGTTGAACATGTTTATCCCAGAATCAATAAAACAATCAAATTATAGTTTTCAGATTATACTGGATTTTTGTAAGTTAAAATCAGCATTACAAAATACAACCAGTGTTACAGGGATAGTTCACCCCGCCAAAGTTCATCATTAATTAAGGTCATTAATTGCTCACCCTCAAGGCCTGTTCACACCGGAACGAATTTCACACGCGATATTCGCCGACGATTAACGCCTCGTGACTAAACAAAGGGTGTCAATTTGAGTCTGCACACTGACGTAGAAAACTGCACGCGTAAAACGTCATTTTTTTTAACGCCTCTGGTTCTTATTTTTAGTTTGACCCGCTGCGTCATAAACTATCCGACCAATGAGTTTGCCGCTTTTGCTCACGTGTCTGGAGCCTCTGAAGTTACAGTAAAACACAACTTGGGGGCGCTCCAACACAAAACGGTCCTGCCGAGCACACATACGTAACGGAAAAGAAGATATACGCCAAGTAGCGTCGCCGTCTACACAGCCAGGAAGAAATAAGACGAGGAAGGTGCGAGGCAAGATGAATGTAGAGATCTGCTGTTCCGGTTGGTGCTAGAACGTAAAGAACTATATGACAAATGCGACAGCGAAGAACAAACATCTTGATAAAAGAGAACTTACACTCACCGGCCACTTTATTAGGTACCCCATGCTAGTAACGGGTTGGACCCCCTTTTGCCTTCAGAACTGCCTCAATTCTTCGTGGCATAGATTCAACAAGGTGCTGGAAGTATTCCTGAGGGAGTTTGGTCCATATTGACATGATGGCATCACACAGTTGCCGCAGATTTGTCGGCTGCACATCCATGATGCGAATCTCCCGTTCCACCACATCCCAAAGATGCTCTATTGGATTGAGATCTGGTGACTGTGGGGACCATTTGAGTACAGCGAACTCATTGTCATGTTCAAGAAACCAGTCTGAGATGATTCCAGCTTTATGACATGGCACATTATCCTGCTGAAAGTAGCCATCAGAAGTTGGGTACATTGTGGTCATAAAGGGATGGACATGGTCAGAAACAATACTCAGGTAGGCTGTGGCGTTGCAACGATGCTCAATTGGTACCAAGGGGCCCAAAAAGTGGCAAGAAAATATTCCCCACACCATGACACCACCACCACCAGCCTGAACCGTTGATACAAGGCAGGATGGATCCATGCTTTCATGTTGTAGACGCCAAATTCTGACCCTACCATCCGAATGTCGCAGCAGAAATCGAGATTCATCAGACCAGGCAACGTTTTTCCAATCTTCTATTGTCCAATTTCCATGAGCTTGTGCAAATTGTAGCCTCAGTTTCCTGTTCTTAGCTGAAAGGAGTGGCACCCGGTGTGGTCTTCTGCTGCTGTAGCCCATCTGCCTCAAAGTTCGACGTACTGTGCGTTCAGAGATGCTCTTCTGCCCACCTCGGTTGTAACGGGTGGTTATTTGAGTCACTGTTGCCCTTCTATCAGCTCGAACCAGTCTGGCCATTCTCCTCTGACCTCTGGCATCAACAAGGCATTTCCGCCCACAGAACTGCCGCTCACTGGATGTTTTTTTTCTTTTTCGGACCATTCTCTATAAACCCTAGAGATGGTTGTGCGTGAAAATCCCAGTAGATTAGCAGTTTCTGAAATACTCAGACCAGCCCTTCTGGCACCAACAATCATGCCACGTTCAAAGTTACTCAAATCACCTTTCTTCCCCATACTGATGCTCGGTTTGAACTGCAGGAGATTGTCTTGACCATGTCTACATGCCTAAATGCACTGAGTTGCCGCCATGTGATTGGCTGCTTAGAAATTAAGTGTTAACGAGCAGTTGGACAGGTGTACCTAATAAAGTGGCCGGTGAGTGTATATGGAGTGGTATTGCAATGCAGAGCAAATGGGTGCCATCTAATGTCAGGGAATGAATTTGCAAGTTCACTCGGCTCATCGTCAGCGAAAATCGCTTGGGTGTGAACACAAAAAACGCGCGAAAGACTTGCGCCAATATTCGTCCTGATGTACGACCCTTCATGTCGTTCCAATCCCGTTAGACTTTCATTGGTCTTCAGAACACAAATGAAGATATTTTTCCTTAAAAGGAAATAGGCTCATTTTACCACTCCCCCAGAGTTAAACAGTTGGGCTTTACCGTTTTCAAATCCATTCAGACGATTTTCTGATATTTAGAAGAATATCAGTAACCAGACAGTTTCATAGAAGTCAATGGGACCAGAAACTGTCTGGTTACTGATATTCTTCTAAATCACCCCTTTAAATGCGAGAGCTTTCTGAAACAGCCATAGGCATCAACGTCATTGCAACTTTCAAGGCCCAGAAATGTAGTAAAGACATTGTTGAAACATTGTTAAAAAAGTGGTTCAACCTTAATGTAATGGAGTGACGAGAATAATTTTTGTGCGCAATAAACAAACAAACAATTTTTTCTCTGAAATGCATTGCGATAATGGGAATTTAGCGTTCAAATATACTTACTGTCACAATTGGAAGATTTTTAAAGCATTTTTTATTAAAACTATATAGTTTCCTCTTCTTCTTTTTTTTCATACCCAAACCTTTTCTTGACAGAGTTTCCCTGATACACCTGTCAGATAAATGTGTGTTTGCCGCAGTCGTATAACAAATCCACTGTCTACAAGCTGATTCGGATCTAATTCAGTCTGTCACTGTAAGTTCAACTTGTCAACTCCTCATCAAGCTCTGATTAGTTCAATCAGTTCTGCTTCCTCAAGGCCTCATCATCAGATCTGAAATGAGTTCTGCTCTCTGTGGAGGAGGGCACACTAACTATTGCTTGCAGAGTTGACACGTACTGCAAACACCAACTCCGCTTTTGCTGATATTGCCATTGGAAGGTGTGAAAATGTGTAGCAGTGCTGAAATCACATCAGGGATGAAGTATATTCAGACTAACACATCTCTGTTTGTTTGGATTTTGTGCAATAAACTGACAGCAGAGTTGTCAAATTCATCAACCCTTAAACTTCATACCAAATTAATACTAGTCATCACTGCCTAAAGATGAGGTAATGTACCAAATGTGGCGCCCAACGCGGGGCTGTCATCAGGTTTATGATGCTTTTGTTTGTTATCCTGTTAATTAGGGGTGTGTGATATGAGTTTTGATCTGATTTTGAAGAAATATCATATTATCGTGTTGTTAAAAGCCTGTCAAACAGTGCCTAGTTACTGGACTAAGTTATCTTTCAAATCTTATTGTGCTGAAACTGTCAAATACACACAAGGGTTACATAAACACACTTGGATGTGTCTAAAGAGAAAGCAAACATTTGAAAATGTATTAGATGTATGCCGTCTTAAAGCGACAGTAGCCTACAGGAGAATTGACCTCCAATTTGCAGCGTTACGCAAAGCTAGCGTGCATAACTAAATATTGTTTAAAAAAATGGTATCAGAATGGTACGCGGGTAGAAGTACTTGCCGATACCAATGCCTGGATTTTTATTGGTATCGGCGGCATTTCCGATACTAGTATCAGAAGCGGAACAACTGTACAAAATAGGAAAATTAACGTGAAAAAAACCTGATAAAATCGTGAATCGAGATTTTCCTAGGAATTTTTTTTTTCCATATCGCCCACACCTACTGCTAATCTTAATTATCTAAAATAATCTTAATCAATTTAGTATCTACAGAGCTGGTGAATTACTACTTTGATTTCTTTACCGAGCATAAAACAGAGCCATGTTCATCTTCATCGACTGTACCGAGACCCAATTCATTGTGTCGAGTGTAGATAATATCTTCAATTTGCCCTATTGAGTTCAAAATCTGGCTTTCTGGTAATAATCTGATTAATGGACGAGGCTTGTGCTATACTATGCTAGTATAATGCTCTTTTGTGATATTGGAATTGGTCAGCATATTGACATCGTTAGTTCCACTTGTGTTCGTTCTAAAGTCATTGTATCTGTTCACTGAGTCAATTCGTTCATTTTGTTCGTTGAATCAACCAAATGACATGAAAAAAAGATTCGTTCATTTTGCGAGCATCAAAGCACAAACGAGCTTCACAGAACAGAGCAAGGCGAGCATTTGAGCTTCTAAAACTTTGTTATTTATTTATTAAATGAGTGATCGTTTCGCTTGATTAGACCCTTATTCATCATCTTGAATCATTTAAAGCCCTTTGAACAGTTTGCACTGAAACTGTCTTTTGGACCTTGAACTGTTTGGTTCCCATTGAAGTCCATTATATGGAGAAAAATCTTAGAATTTTTTTCATCAAAAACCTTTATTTCTTTTCGACTGAAGAAAGAAGAAAGAGCTAAATCCAATGATGTTTAGATAGACCTGAAGGTGAGTTGCTTTATAAGTTTGCCACCTCGTCTTTCTTAAACTTATACACGTGAGGCACATTTCAGACGTTCAATCATATTCACAGTTCAGCCCACTCATGCTCTTCACCCTCTTAATAAATACTAGAATTACCTCGGCCTTAAACTTAAATTGGTCCTCTGCTTTCTGTCTTTACCTTGACACAAGCATACCATCTCCAAGCATCTCTTTTCAACCTTAAACTGACCAAATTCTTACAGCTTAAAATGTTACAGCATCTCTCATCTGCCTCTTTCAGAGCCGCTAAATTACACGGTGAGTTTCTTCAGCTGTGAGTCACAGTGGAGGTCTGAGATTGCTTGAGATTGATGTTGCTGGAGTCAGGATTGTGAATTCTCCCGTCTGAGCTGGAGCGATGTTGAAATATGGCTATTAGAGAGAGAATCAGTCATATTTCTGCCTTCCATGTGTCAGTGTGGCTTTACCAGTCACCCGTGAGATCAGATTTGGTTTCTTGCATTGTGTGTTACCCTGCTTGTGTGATTTTGATTCATTTGTAACTCAATAAGTTGATGTGCAGTGGTGCACAAACTCTATTGTTTTCACTCTTGACCGAGTCACTTACTCTCCAGTCTGAACGTGAATATCTCATTTTGTTTTTCCAAGGTTTCCAGTTGTGTGCCTGGTTTTACATACTGTATCAATAATGAATCGACTCTCCGATTGGACGGAAATCTGTACTAGAGAGTTACTTGTAGTAGAGACGCACTTATACTAAATTTCTCCGCAGATACCGATAGTTTGATTTTTCTTAAAGGAGTAGTTAACTTTTTTAAAAAAAAAAACTTTTGCTGATAATTTACTCACCCCCATGTCATCCAAGATGTCCATGTCTTTCTTTCTTCAGTCGAAAAGAAATTAAGGTTTTTGATGAAAACATTCCAGGATTTTTCTCCCTATAATGGACTTCAATGGGAACTAAACGGTTTAAGGTCCAAAAGGCATTTTCAGTGCAAACTGTTCAAAGGGCTTTAAACGATTCCAGACGACGAATAAGGGTCTTATCAAGCGAAACGATCGCTCATTTAAAAAAAAAAAATTGTTTATAAGTTTTATAAGCTCAAATGCTCACCTTGCTCTGTTCTGCGATGAGCGTTTCTGACTCTCCTGTTCGAATCTTTTTTGGTGTCATTTGGTTAATTCAACGAACAAAATGAACGAATTGACTGAACAAATCGGGGGAAAAAATCTTTCATTTTGATGAATAAGTTCGAACAGGAGAGTCACACAGAACATAAAAGCCGAGTATTTGAGCTTATAAAACTTAAACTTAGCTATTTATTAAATGAGCGATTGTTTCGCTTGATAAGACCCTTATTCATCGTCTGGAATCGTTTAAAGCCCTTTGAACAGTTTGTACTGAAACTGCCTTTTGGACCTTGAACTGTTTGGTTCCCATTGAAGTCCATTATAGGGAGAAAAATCCTGGAATGTTTTCATTCAAAACCTTAATTTCTTTTCGACTGAAGAAAGAAAGACATGGACATCTTGGATGACATGGGGGTGAGTAAATTATCAGTAAAAGTTTTTTAAATGTGAACTACTCCTTTAAGGAACATTTATTGGCTGCTCTATTGACGTCTTTCTGTGGTTGAAACACTGATCGAGCGATTACCCGAGACATCTAAGCGTCAAAATGGCATTTTTTGTTTGGGTTTTATGATAAAATGGTAGGAATTTGAAAGCTGAAGCCCCGTTCACACCGCCCGCGACTTTGTCGCTCGGCTCTATACTGTGAAGTCGCTTGTGGGTGTGTAGTGCTGTCACTCTAATGTTATTGGGAGACTGCACATCTGGCCATATCTATACAAAATACCATCACAAGTGATATATACAACTACATCATTTTAATTTGACTTGGAATAAATTACTTTTATGGCTAAAAAGGTACCGTATGCTGTTGGGAGAGTGTTTTTATATTACCACAGCAGTGTTCAGTGGATTAAATCATTTACTAGATTAACGATCGATCAATCAACAATTTAAACTCACTCATACTGTCATAAATTATTAAAACGTCATTCGAATTTGACAAATAATCAATTTTCTTGTCCCTAATAGTCAACGTAATGCAGGGGAAATTATAAAATGAACTGAGGCTTTGTTTCTTGTCAGAGATAACAAGCACAAATCTCTGCAATTATTGGACGGAGGCGCTACAAGTAATATTTGGTGTATTGAAAAACCACGGACCTGGCAACCCTGGCTTGAACTACGATTGATTCATAGGGTCAAATAGAGCCTGTTTTAACTATACAATTATTATTATTTTTTTTAAAATGTTCATATGTTATTGACGCGTCAAATTCGACACCCTCACACAACACAACTCACATTTTCTTCACACACAGTATGAGTTGCAATCTGAGACATTTCCACCCAACTATCTTCTGATTGACAGGATATAATGGGCCCTGATTGAGATTAGGGCTGTGAAACGATTAATCGCGATTAACCGCATCCAAAATAAAAGTTTGTGTTTACATAATATGTGTGTGCAGTGTGTATAATTGTTTTGTATATATAAATTCACACACATGCATATATATGTATATATATTTAAGAAATATTTGCATGTATATACTTTATATATATTTATACAAAATTAATATTATATATAAATAGTTGATATAACACATTTTTCTTAAATATATGCATATGTGTGTATTTTTTATATACAAAATAATTATACACACACTACACACATATATTATGCGAACACAATCTTTTATTTTGGATGCGATTAATCGCGATTAATCGTTTCACAGCCCTAGTTGAGATGTTCATTTATTGCTAGAAAACAAATCATTAAATGATATATTATATCATAAGATATTGCCTTCTTAAATGGCTTCAATGTAACAAACTAATTTTGCTTGTAGTATAGATAACTACTTTTAAACTACAGTTTAACCACTTTAAATGATGAGTAGCTTGTAGTATCTCAAACTCTTGGGTAATGCTGTAATTAAACCCACTGAAAATATCCATGTTTCCCCTCTTGCTCTCCATCCCACTTCATATAATCATTCCAACCATTGAGGATAACTAATGTAGTTATGGGCAGCTGTGTCGGTGTTAGAAAAGTGTAGTATGTTCACGAAGAGTGTTTCTGATTCACTGTATTTGTCACAGGCCGCATTGTTTTGGAGCTTGAATGGGGCTTCATTTAGATTTTTTATTGTGCTATACTAAGTAGTCACGAATAATGTGGAAAGGTTATGCAGAAGCAGAGCAGATCTGCCGTTGTCATGACACTTAGCACATCTTCTTTTTAGATGTGCACGATATTGGGGGGAAAACTGACAACCGATATTTTGTTTTTCTGTGATCTATTGTGTATGTGAGAACAATTTCACCTGGTGACTTTTTAATAGCTCTGTTTGGAAAGAATGAATCATTCTAGAACCATTGGGTTGATTTTGTTGGGCAAAAACAGATTACACAAGACATTTGTGCTTTTTTAAGTTGCTTATAAACATATTAGTAGCACAGGTGAAATTACGCTATATTTAGCACAAACAGGGCTACCATAATATATGAGCAACATGTATGTACATGTTTATGCGTGGTTATTGGAACAATTAAAAATGAAAGTTTCTGAAATAAGGCCACAAAACACATCCTAAATATGCGTCCACAAGACTTGTGATCAGTATATAACTATATATCGGGCAGCCCTAATGTGCACGGGAATCAACACAAAGTAATACAGTCTTCATTAAGTAAATGTAGTTATTTGGTAAAATAGGTGCCAGTGAAAAAAATTACCAATCACAATTCAGTGTGCAGATAATATAATGTCCTTGTCCGTAGTATGTTTAACACTTGCAATGTATTAGTGGAAATTAAATGTTCCTTCACGCTGGTCAACAAAATGTTCTTTATTTTATAAAATGAAATATATAAACCTTGTAGAAATTCTGTAGGTGGCATTTTATGCCATTGTATGACATTTTACTTCTTTTGTTAGTATTTTTTTTTTCACTCAAAATGTCTCCATCTGTTTGGTCCTTCACAGAAAGTTCTGGGAGACCTTCATCTCCATCTGTCATGAGAACCACAGTCTCCACGGCATCACCTTTGAACAGATTAAGATCCAGCTGGAGGCCCTGGAGCTGAAAAAGACCTATGTGCTCAACCCGCTGGCCCCAGAATTCATCCCTCGGGCCCTGCGCCCGCAACATCCCCAGGGTCCCGGCAAGCACCAGCACTCCCCACCCAAGGTAAGCGACAATCCATGCTCTCACGAGAAATAAAAAATATATATATATATATTCCAACATTTTGTAACCGTAGCTGTTTTGCCTTTTGATTTTGTTTCGTTCCTCTTCCAATTTCACACTATGGATGTCACAATTGCGCTTTTAAAGGCTATTTTAGGCCTCCTCACAATACAAGAAATTCCTGCCAAATGGTTCATTCTCTTGTAAGGATGCGACAGTCACAACGTCTACTCGGATACGGTCCGGTCCGTCTAGGCCTGTCACGATAAAAAAAAAATTCTGGACGACATTTTCTGAGAAATTATTGCGATAAACGATGATATTGTCGTTTTGAGACCGTTTACATCCATTGGCATAATAATACAGGTGCACATTTTCAAAGATCAATACACTTTTATTTGTAAAGACTATTTAACACTGAAAATGGGAAACTTTGTAACCCTCTAGGGACCAAAAACGCGTCCCCGCATTTTGATCCTTTTTTCCACATAGCTGCAACATAGACTTAAAATACTCTGCCTTTAATGGTCATATAAATAAAATCAATACATGATTATAAACTATAGAGGGTTTTCTTTTTTGTGTACATTCTTATTAATATCAAAACCTTGTGTTTTAGTAAAATAGATAAAATAAACAGGGTTCGCTTTCAGCTTCAAACATTAAATGCGTGGACAGACAGACGCTCTTACATTTGTAAGACTATACTGAGAATTGTTCTATACTGATCTATAAAACCAAAACGACTGTTTAAATATGAATCGGGGGTGTGAACGGACGAACGCACAGATGCATAGCCTACTGTTGCAGACGAAATGGATTATAAAGTTTTTACTATAAAATAAACATCGAATAAGCAAAGTTAAATATATAGTATGTTTTGTCAAAAATAAACACATCAACTGTTATTCAATGCAGGCTAATGCAATGCACATAATATATATACAAAATAATGAATCCTTAACTTTGAAATATGTATAAACCGTATTGGCCTACTTTAAAAAATAATCCTTTATATGGAAAAAAGAATTTTCTTTTCAAGATGTTTCCAACTTTGAACCAATTCTACACAATGGCCCATATAACCTATTTGACCAGGATTTGTTTCCAGGTATGATTAAAAATGGGTTTTTAACTTTCATTTATATTTTGATTATATATAAATGTATGTTGTCCTTTCAATTTTTTCTTGTCTGACTCACCTGAATGAAAAGCTCATTATTATGCGTGTCTTTGTCTCTTTGAGAATCACCTTATTATTCATAATGAGGCCTGGCCTGTGGACGCATATTTCGTATGTTTTTTGTGGCCTTATTTCAGAAACTTTCAGTTTTAGTTTTTTCAATAACCACGCATAAACAATATTCTCTCAAAAATACAAACATGTACATACATGTTGCTCACATATTATGGTAGCCCTGCTTATGCTAAATATAGTGTAATATCACCTTTGCCATTAATATATATCGGCCTGTGGGTCGGGTCAGGTCAAGTTCGTCAGAGAACCTAAGCTCTAGTTCACACTAAGGAACCGAGAGTTGTCATCCAATCTTTTTGGTAGAGAGAGCGAGAGAGAGAGAACAAACAAGCAAGCATGCAAATGGAAATTATCATGGCCGGAAAAATAATCAAGCTCATTTTTTTTATCGTGCGATTAATAGATTTATTGACTATCGCGACAGGCGTAGTGCCGTCCACTGCGGAGGGTTTGATATGACGTGCTGTGTTGTGGAGACATGCACACTCTCCCCCGCTGGCATTAATAAAAGGTTTTGAGAAAAGGCGAGCGACAGAGAGCATCTGTCTAAATGCAAGTGAGCTCTGGCACCCTCAAAACGAATAATATGCCAATCAATCCCCAGCTCCAAGGGAAGGAAGGTAAACATGCCAGAATAGATGATTGAGGAGACTTCCTCTTCCCCCTTTTTTTCTCTCCGTAGCTCAAATTTGTATCTGTTTCTCCTCACTCCCTTCATTTCATTTGCTCCATCATTCTGACTATTGGCTGCTCGACTTAGTGGCTTCAAAGCGCAAGTTTCCAATTGGTGAATCTCACGAAACCTGAGATATATTTACACCAAAATTAAAAGGATGGATAAAGAACATGAAGCAGTTTTCAAGACAATTAATACATTTTTGTTATCATTTTCATTACATTTTACGTGTATAGTGAGTCCTTTTCTGAGGAGGACACATCATAACTATATTCCAGGATGCCAATGTCAAGATTCCTCAGGCTCAAATTGTGAAATAATGGTTGGGAATCATGAAGAATCATTTGTACATATAAATCGTCCAGACCTTAAATTCTTTGAAAGTCTTTGGGATGCGCTGGTGGAGACTTAAAGGAGTAGTTCACTTTTAAAAAAAACTTTTGCTGATAATTTACTCACCCCCATGTCAACCAAGATGTCCATGTCTTTCTTTCTTCAGTCGAAAAGAAATTAAGTTTTTGATGAAAACGTTCCAGGATTTTTCTCCATATAATGGACTTTACTGGGAACCAAACGGTTCAAGGTCCAAACGACAGTTTCAGTGCAAACTGTTCAAAGGGCTTTAAACGATTCCAGACGATGAATAAGTATAATTTAATATATAATATATAATTTTATATAGGACCCCCTCGAAAACGAGATGATCCATCTCAAGGGGTTTATCCTATTCAATTAACTTATATCAATCAACCAATCAAGTGAAATGATCGCTCATTTAAATAAAAAAAAACTAGGTTTACGTTTTATAAGCTCAAATGCTTGCCTTGCTCTGTTCTGTGATGCGCGTTCGTGACTCTCCTGTTCGAACTCGTTCATCAAAATGAACGAATCTTTTTTCGTGTCGTTTGGTTCATTCAACGAACGAAATGAACGAATTGACTCAGAAAAAGATTTTTTCATTTTGATGCAAACAGTGTGCTTTTCGGTGCCTCCCCGCTTTTCTCACGTCAGTTTGGGTGACTTATGGGGTCTGATTCTAATTTCACCAACAGTAATTGTGGATTGCCGCCACCAAACAAGCAAATAGCAAATCGGAACACGGCGCACAAAAAGAGCAGTATGCGCGCAACTGTGAAGCACAAGTGTTTCTTCTTGCTGCATATCTTTTACTACAACACGTCGCTCGTGGCCTGATTGGAGGCAGCTCGTCAAGGGGCCATTCACATATTGTGTCGTTTGCGCGCTCAAGTTCATTATTTCAAATGTAGACGCACGGCAAGCGGGCTCATCATTGAAGCGACGCACTCATTTTTTCCAGGCGGAGCGAGATGAAGACACCTCGACTGCGTCTGAAATCGAATACTTCCCTACTATATAGTACGCGAAAAACAGGACGCGAACAGAGTAGTATGTCCGAAATCATAGAATTCGAAAAACAGTAGGCGAAAAGTACCCGGATGACCTACTACATCCGGCGAGATTTAAATATAGTACCTACTCACAGCCCTCGACTTTTCAGAATGCCGCAACCGCAGATCATGTGACAAGAACCAACCAATCAGCTTCACCGTTTCGTAATAACATTTAAAGCTCAGTCAACGTGAAAGATGGGTATGCAACCCAAACACCTGGGTGTTTTTCTCTTCTCCGTAAATAAATTTTGTTGCAGAGAAAGGCGTTTCGTTGGTGGAAATCCATTAGCTACTATATAACTTCGTTGTCGTTGTGGAGAGCGCAGTGCACGGTTGCTTAGCAACGGAGACACCACAGGAAAAGCGGACCTAATAAAAGATTAGCTAATGTGGATCGTAAATGACAGTAATTTATCTTTTTTGACTCATTCTTTTTATAAAAATGATTTAAAGGCTGAAATATGTGATGTTTATCTTTTTATAAAACGTTTTTTTTTTTTTGTCAACACTTTATTTGAATTTCATTTTACACTCCGTGCCTATAGGGGTGGGCTGGATGTGTAAATAATTACCGGTATCTGAATATTTGCTGCAGTGCGAAGGCTTCGATTGCCTCTCTCTCTCTTTTTACCATACATGTGTTTGCATCCCTGAATTATAGACATCGCCATTGGTTTCGTCCGTCTCTTGACAGGTGCGTCCTCATTTCTGTGCAGTAATTTCATAGGCTTTGTACAGAGAGTAGCTCATCACATGCTATTGTGATAACTAGCGTGATCGGCGGGTCCTGTTAACGTGCTGACCCCAGAGCTGCCAGGATTCGGCTCTGCAGAACGTCGCCCATTGATGCCGTCTGTATGCACTCAACAACATTGATCTGCTTTGAAAAGGCATGCTTTCCCAACAAATCGCACCAATGGACTCTGATTCGGAAGTCGTTGGCAGCACAAAAAAATTACAAGCCATGTTTTTTTCTTGTACATTGCAGTGCTGTTATTCAGGCACCAAGAACAAGAGTTCGTTCCACTCCATTCGCTGATTATATTTTCAGTTAGTGCCGTTTTTTTCTTGGAAAACATCCGCCCCCTCAAACCGCCCTCTGCCCTCATTTTACTGAAACTCTACCCACGTGGAGCCAACTCCCCCCGACTCTCGTATCAAGAACATCTCAGACGAGATTTCCCTGACCATGTGGAAGTAAACCATTTTAAGCGTTTTGGTAAATCAGTGCTGCCTCACGGTGACGCAAGGTGACCTTCGGTACAAAAGGGGAAGCACGACCCCCCTGACCCTGTGACTTGTAAGCACATGGGAAAAGACCCCTTCCCCCCTCACTTTCCCCACACTGTCAAACTCAAACCCTCCTCTTCCTCTTCTCCACAGGCAAAAGGACAGCTGGCCAATCACACCGAGCCCTTCCCCCCTGAAGGCTTTGGTAAGTCTCTCTCTTTGAGCTCTTGTTATTAAAGGTTTGAACATTTTCACACATTTTCAAGGCGCTGCTTAATTGGGTGAATGTGTTCCCATTACATGTTCTCTAGCTCTGAAGTGCTACAGCGGACGGTTGCCGCAATACCGTAATCATGTCAATACACATCAATCTGTTTTTGCAAACGCATTTATTATTGGTAACAAATAAACCATTGCCAAAGAGACAAAGCAAGCATTGTTCTACATTTTTACATAAAAAATATCAAGATAATACATATGCTGTTAGATGATAGATACTACTCAGTTACATTATTCAACTATTCAATACGATAGTTACGATTATAATAAAATAGTTGTAGTGAGTACTACAATATTATTAACAATTAATTAGTTTAAAAATAATAATTGAGTTTGTGTATACACTGCCTGGCCTAAAAAAAAAGTTGCTGTTTGGATCTAAATTGGCAAATGCTTAAGAGCCAAATGATTGGATCATTAATGCAGCGTTTATTATGTTTCTAGCGTTTTTTTTTTTATGTTTGGCAACACTTTTTCTAACACTAATTGATGGAGTGTGTAGCTTTTCTTTTCTCAAGGCGAGACACTACAGGTGAATAGGGTAATTTTTTTTAACTAGCAGATATCACCATGAAACTTTCCCAGTTGATTACCTACATTAAGCTGAGAAAAAAAAAATATATTACAAGTTGTCTGTAATTTAATGTTTACATATAATGCAAATGAGGCATTATCTAATTAAATATGCACTAATTTGCATATATTTTCAAAAAACTAAATGTGAGTAATGGATAAAGCTAGGTTCAAAATTCTTTTTTCATTGTGTTCACATATTAGATGAGAAAAAAAATACAGAGGGATTTATGGATATCTACTTTTGTTATCCTGTAAATCAGAATATACTGCCAATTGCCTTAAATTATTTTCGCCATGTTTTTTGGAATAAAATATTATATAAATCATGCTAGGAATAATATATTTACAAATCCCTCTGTTAATGTCTTCATAATATAACTAGGTACAAGACTGGAAAGTTTGGTGCAAATAGGTGCGACTGAAGTGGAGATTTCGGACTTGAGAGTATGTGAGAAAAGTCATTTTGAGAAAACTGGCTTTGAAGATTTAGCATCAGCCAATGAGATTGCGCATTTAGAGTTAAATCCCCCCTTTTACTTTCACTGGTTGCTGATAAAATAAATGACCATATTTGGATCCGACAGCGTTGTACAGGAAAAAGAGAGCTTTCTAACGGTGTGTGCGATGACAGGGTGCAGATCGCTGAGCAGCAGGATGATTTATAACAACTTTTGAAGAATTTATGAGAAATCTACAGACGAAAAATAGACAAAGTGTAGTGAAATAAAGACCTAAATGTGTATTTCTGACTTTTTTTCACCACAAGTCTGAAAGAAGACATGTTATTGAAAACAAATATCCCAAAACCAAAAAAACGATGTTGCCTGCCGTGTCTCGGCTTAAACAACCAAGTTGGGCTAGTCCGAATACCATTTTTTGAGCTTCGAAGCTTCGGTAGTAATGAACATTGAATATTCGAAGCTTCGGAATCTCTATATATCCGTCTATCCGTTTGCATTTTGATTATTTCGAGAACCGTTCATCCAAACGACTTCACAAGTTGGTGCAGTGTCATATTTGGTGCAATATAGATAGACAGACGAGACGGGACACGTTCAGAATTAATACATTTTTAATAAACTACAGAACACCGCGAACGGGGAGCGGTGTACCTCACGCGAGCCGAGCTTATGCTCCGAGAGCTTACACTGCACTAGTGATATAAAAAACACACTCACACACAGGTCTGTTAACTTAAACAATATTTTAATAAGGTATAGTCTTCTCACTGACAAAGTAGGGTAGTTTTAAATAAATAAAAATAACATTTAAATAAATAAAAAACGAAATTTAAATAAATAAAACAAATTTAAATAAAAAACGTAACTTAAATAAATAAAACATAGCAACTAAATTTAAATAAATAAAAACGAAATTTAAATAAATGAAATAAAAACGAAATTTAAATAGATGAAATAAAAACGAAATTTAAATGAATAAAAACGATAATAATAAAAAACGAATAACTTAAATATAGAAAAACGAAATTTAAATAAAGAAAAACTAAATTGTGAATTCCCAGTAAAATTTCAAAATCATGCTGTGGATTAATTTAGATTGATAATAATGGGTAAAAAGGATAATATATTTTGTTTGTATTATTCTATTTTCCACAAAGCAATGCAGCTTAACCCAAAATACAAGCTCAGTCCACACACACTCTAGCCAAAGAATACTCCCATTGCAGGAACACTTTTAGTAGTACAAGAAGCAAACATATTTATCAAGTAGCTATAACAAAGTCATATGTTAAGCATTATATTTCACCAGATTTTATAGTGTAAAACACATTCAAGCGTGAATGAGAACCGTTTCAAGTGGCATGCCATGTGTGCAAAAACAAAACAAACAAAAACAACGAATATTCAAATGTTATATTTTGAAATCGAATACCAACATACTGAATGAATATTCGGGTCCAGCCCTACGACCATGCAGGAAGACACATCATGGCCATATTCCAGGATGACAATGTAAAGATTCATCAGACTTAAACTGTGAAAGAATGGTTAGGAGGGAGCATAAAGAATCATTTTCATTCTTAAATTCATTGAAAGTTTTTGGACTTGGATTAAACCGCTCAATTCATACGGATTACTTTTACACAGCCTTTTAACATACAATAGTGTTAAAAATATGTGTATTAGTAGCCACTCAAGATTAATCCGAGACAGTAAAAGCCACTTTAGTTTACCCGTTTAACATTCACATTGAGTAGTAGTTTCCTAGAGAATGTGACAGAGAGGTCATCAGCTTTCGGCCCCTCGTGAAGGAGATATTTTCACGGTTTTTGACCTCTGATTGGAGAGTTTGAGGATATTATTGGTGTGATGTGACCGTGTTGTCAGTATGAATCAAAGTTATTAGTTTGTAGAGTGCCGCTTGAGTGATTGTTGAGGCAGAAAGAGAAGACAGAGAGAGAGAGAATAGAGTCGTCGGAGAGAGGCGAGATCAGTGAAGTGGATCCAGCTTCCTTCCAGCCTCGCTTCTCGCCCAATCAAAACACGATCCCATCGATAATGTGTGGCAGCAGCGCCAATTCTCTCTGAATTACTCCCTTGGATTGCCATGTGTCTGGGCAAACGACTTAAGCCAGGTCACTCATGAGGAAATTTCGGGGGTGGTTGTAGCGTAATGACTCTGGAGGAGTTGGGCTTTTAACACACTGGTTCAATCTGAAGCAGGGATGACCCTGAAATTGGTACAGTTATGGTGTATCAGGGTGTAAAGTTTCACACTAGAGATTTTAGATCAGACCTCAATTCATTGTTGGGTTAATCTCCACGAAAGATGTCAAGAACATCCGTCCGTTCTTCAAACCACTTGTCCTATGTAGGGTCCTGTGTAGCCCTTTAAAAATTGTCCTAAAAACTAGGTTAATTTTCGTTTTTTCTTTTCCTCTCTCGCTCTGGTTTCTTATTTTGGGGTGAAATTTGACCTGGACTTGATTCTTGATTAATTTCATGAGATTCACCAATGAGCAGTAGCTGGGATAGGATTCATTTACAAACTTACTATTCTGGAAGTGCACAAAATAAATGTTTTATGGAAATGCTGTATGTTCGTCTGGTATCAAAAATGAGTGCTAAGATTGTTACTGAACTAATGAGATTTTGGAGATGTATTTTGCTAGAACTATTGATCAGTGTTGGCACACATTTACAAGTATTTTTTGCCGAGAAATTTGGTATGGACAACAGATAAACAACTATAACCGAAATCACCATTTTCTCTTGTTACAATTGGTTTTTACCTTTCTTGCTTGTTAACAGCGGTAAATGTGGACGTGACAGTACTGTACAATATGGGTTTAGGGTTTAGCAAATGTGTGAATTGGAGGAAAAATCATTAGAAGTTTTATCATTAGTTATCTCCAGGTTGGTTAGGACGTGTTTCCAATTCACAAACTGCATCTTGTTACAATGGAATACACAATACTTTGCTCAATAATCAAAGAGTTAAAAAAACAATTATTGAGCAAAAGATCAGTTAAAAGTGTTGTCGGAGATGGGTTGGACTTGCCATCCAAGAGTGTCAGTGTAATGTAAAGTATGATATAGCTGTTGAGTCCTTTAGTCTCATTTTTGGTTGATGTTTGTATCTTTAGTTCAGCCCAGCACTGCTGTGTTGATGGGGAACCCGATTCAGGCATTTACTCCACCTGGAGCGGGAGCTCCGGCCTCCGGGAAATCACCAAGTCCTGTTCAAAGAATCGACCCCGGGGCCAGCATCCTTTATGTGCCCGCTGTCTATGGGGGCAATATGGTAATGCCCATGCCTCTTCCGGTACGTTCTGCCAGACATTTCAGCCCATGCTCTAGTTCTTTATACCATTGGTTGGAATTGGTCCTCAATCGATCCGCTGTAAATGTGTTTCATTGAACATCCTGTACGCTTGTATCAACCTGAACTTCTCTTCACCAGTTGCCCTGGCCTGGCTATCAGAGTCGTTTCGCTGTGGATCCTCGCATCATGAGTCACCCGGCTGCCATGGCCGCGTACAACCTCAACCTGCGGCCGCCAGCCAGTCGTGCCTCACCTGTGCTGTATGGGTTCGGTCACCCCTCTCCTTTGGGCCTGAACCAGCAGCCCACCTCTGAGAAAGATCTACTTCAAGAGCCCAGTGGGAATGGTAAAGCTCACAACACTAGTCTTTCAGTTTAACAGTACTGATGCATGCCTATATATGGTTGTACTGTGCTGATTTGTTGCCATTCTTTAGGGAAAATCGACATTAATGGAAAAACGGAGCATTGTAGGCTGCTGACACCCGAGAGGAAAGCCCCCGAGCTGAAGGAAAAACAGGTACCCGCCCGTTCCCTTTTCGTATTTATCAAACGTCGTTCCCAGTTTAATCTGAAATAAATCAAAGGAGCAACCCACTATGCCTTCCCACAAGAACACTTGAAACATGGACTGTGTATCTTCACCCAACCCCTACATGTTCAAAACACTTCACTTCTCCTACTCACACATTGGTAATGATTATACACCATGTGATGGTGGTGGTGCAGTGGATAAGACACATACCTTTGGTGTGAGAGACCCAGGTTTGAATCCACTGTGAGACACCAATGTGTCCCTGAGCAAGACACTTAACCCCTACACTCTTTTACACTCTTAGAAGAAAGGGTTCTATATAGAACCTTAAAAAGTTCTATCAGTGCTACGTATTTGGAACCCCTAAAAGGTTCTATACACTCTTAAAAAAGGGTTCCTCTGAGTTCTATATAGAACCCTGGGGTTCCATACTTGGCCAAAAGAACCTTTTACCAAAAAATAGAACCATTTTGGAGTTCCATATATGAAGCGGGGGATGGAACCATTGCGTGTTCTAAATAGAACCATTTCTTCTAAGAGTGTAGTTGCTCCAGAGGTTTGCGACCTCTGACATGTATAGCAACTGTAAGTTGCTTTGGATAAAAGCGTCAGCTAAATGAATAAATGTACTCTCTACAGGGGGACCCAGAATCAGTGCATAACAAGAGTCCAGAGCCTCAGTCCAACATGGGGGGCTTCCCCAGCAGCCGCCTCATTCGCAAAGACCCCCAGGCACAGAGGGCCCTCAACTTCCACCTGGCCCCCCCACATCCCAACTTCCCCCCTCACCACGGAAACAGCCAGTTTCCTCAGCAGTACGGGCTCCCCCGACCGCCCCTCCGAATGCAGGCCCCCATCCACCCTCAGGCCTCCTTCCCCCCTTCGTTCTTCAGTGGGCCTCCAATGACACACCGCGGACTGCAGTCTCCAGTCCTGGAGGGGATGGAGGGTGGGGACGGCTCGATGGGAGCAGTTCCAGGTGGGGTGGCTGAGGATATGAAGGGTGTGGTGAGAGGCCTGCCCCCACAGATGCACCAGCAGCCCCTACGCCTCAACAGCTTTGGAGAAGAGAGTTTGGACTCTCTGTTGGGCGATACTCTGGGTATGTGCATACGTAAGCATGCATCAAAAGGCTTTATTAAGGTCTTTGATTTGTTGTGCTTTAATGTCTATTCCAACTGCTTTCTGTGTGACAGTTTTGAATTTGCTCTGCCAAGTTTAAGCCATGTTCCCATCTTCAGGCTTCTCATAAATTCCACATTACTCTCCCCAAGAGTTTGAATTTGCCAAGTAAAAAGTCTTTTCACGAAAAGTTTTTGAAGAGAAACTAGCCTATCTGAGCTCCTTCAACAGAGTCTGAAGCACACAATAGCAACCTGAACACATTATCAACCACATAGAAATGTCCTACCAATCCCCAGAACACCTTCAAACCCACAGCAACATGATAAAAACAGTCTTGACGTCATGGCAGCCAAAGACCAACAACTAATGGCGCTTTTCCATTACCACTACCGACTCGACTCGGCTCGCTTTTCGCTCCGTTTTCCATTGCAGACAGTACCGCCACAAATAGTACCCGGTCGTCATAGCGACGCCTTTCGTTCCTCGTTGCCCTATCAAGTTCTTGCTAGATCCTCTCTTCAGCAACCAAACAAAGGGAAGTCTTCACCTCCTCGTTTGACCACGGCGTATTCTTCCGAGTTGCCATAATAATAGTAGTTAGTTTAGTAACTGTCTCTGGCCAAACTATTTAAAAATGGCGGGGATATTCTGGATACTCCATCTGGCGCGCGAAATGATGACGCAGTGAATGGTGACGATTCTCTCTGACCAATCAGCTGTCGGCATTGTTTTCACGTGACGTTTTATCATCATCTTAGCTTGCTCAGAACCTCGCCGGAGGTGATACAAAAACAGTACCCGAAAGCAGGTTCAGGTACAACTTTTACACAGTGGAAAACCAAACAAAGTCGAGTCGAGCTGGTACTGTGTAGTGGAAAAGCGCCAATAGAGAGCTGCCATCCTTCCATCGAAAATATTTGGAAATATTTGAAACTTTGTGTTGTTTAGACTTGCTGCTTTAATAGTTTGGGTCATCAGAATCCCTTGGAAAAACTTCAGCTGGAAAGGTCGTGGTGAGATTTGGTGAACAGACCTTTTGTGTTTTTCCAGCTTGTCACTGGGCTTTCTCTGTTGTGTTGTCACAGATGGTCAGGTTTCCTCAGGGCTGGATGCTCTGGGCCAGCAGCAGCAGCAAGCTCGTGTGGGTCAGTGGGGTGAACATACTCCCTTCCTGCAGACCGGTGTGGCCCCCTTCCCCCTGGCGCAGCAGTTGGCACATCTCGGCCAGCCGGGTCTGCGGCTCCCACAGCAGCTCCTCCGAGCCGGATGGGGCCTAGGCCCTGCAGCAGAGGAGGAGCCCAGGCCTGCCATGCCCAGGTTAGAAGACTCTTTGTCCTGCTGTTTAGTTGTTTGGAGAGTCAGACGAAACTAGATTTCAGTACTCTGTAAAATTTCATAATGTATACTGATAACTGGATGCTTCGAAGCCCCTAAAGGGACACACTGATGGAAAAGAATTTGAGATGGGAGGAGAAATTTAGCAATGTTGATAAAATTGACAATGCTTTTGTATTAACTAGCCTCTCCCTTTGGAGGATCCATTTCCCACTCTACAGATAAAGCGTTGTGAATTCGTTCCGCGTACCTACCCAGAAGTGATCAAATAAAACAAAATTCTGTATCAAATTTATAGGCAAGATAAGTAGTTTGTTCAGGTGTGGTTTTTTAGGGAATTACAAACTTGCGCACATATATTCAAATGCACATAACTGTAGAATCAGTTCTTAATGCGCATGTGAACGCCATAAGCGTTTATCACAGGTTCGTCTGTTTAGAGACATTCATATCCAATTTTACCTTACAGTTACTGTAAATCCGGCGTCTAGTTCATAAATGCCAGAGAACTGGCCCCCGACTGAGCCTGGGTTCTCCCCAAGGTTTTTTTTTTCTCCATTGGGTCACCTGATGGAGTTTTAGGACACCATTGGGTCACCTGATGGAGTTTTAGGACACCATTGGGTCACCTGATGGAGTTTTAGGACACCACTGGGTCACCTGAAGGAGTTTTAGGACACCATTGGGGCACTTGATGGAGTTTCAGGACACCATTGGGTCACTTGGAGTTTTAGGACACCATTGGGTCACCTGATGGAGTTTTAGGTCACCATTGGGTCACTTGATGGAGTTTTAGGACACCATTGGGTCACTTGGTGTTTTAGGACACCATTGGGTCACTTGGAGTTTTAGGACACCATTGGGTCACCTGATGGAGTTTTGGGACACCATTGGGTCACCTAAAGGAGTTTTAGGGCACCATTGGGTCACTTGATGGAGTTTTAGAACACCATTTGGTCACCTGATGGAGTTTTAGGACGCCATTGGGTGAACTGATGGAGTTTTGGGACGCCATTGGGTCACTTGATGGAGTTTTAGGACACCATTGGGTCACCTGATGGAGTTTTGGGACACCATTGGGTCACCTGATGGAGTTTTAGGACACCATTGGGTCAACAGATGGAGTTTTAGGACACCATTGGGTCACCTGATGGAGTTTTAGGATGCTGTTGGGTCACCTGATGGAGTTTTAGGACACCATTGGGTCAACAGATGGAGTTTTAGGACACCATTGGGTCACCTGATGGAGTTTTAGGATGCCATTGGGTCACCTGATGGAGTTTTAGGACACCATTGGGTCAACAGATGGAGTTTAAGGACACCATTGGGTCACCTAATGGAGTTTTAGACGATTTGTGAGCAAACAAACGTTTTGCTAGGACAAAGTTGTTGTAGGACAAAGATTTGTGAGTCATTAAGGAAGTTTTACGAATGAATACACTTTCTCAGGGGAACGGAAAACTTAAGCGTGGTGATTTTCAAGCTCTTTAAGGTCATTTCTCAATATAACCTGCTTCTGTTCTTCTGTACTGGGCGGCAGTGGCTCAGTGGTTCATGTGGGCCGTCTACGAACCGAAAGGTTGGTGGTTCAATCCTCGGTGCCACCTGACCAAGTGTCGAGGTGTCCATGAGCAAGACACCTAACCCCAGCTGCTCCCGACGAGCTGGCGCCTTGCATGGCTGACACCGCCGTCGGTGTATGAATGAGTGTGTGAATGGGTGAATGTGAGGCAAATGTAAAGCGCTTTGGTGGCCATTAGGTCTATGAAGGCACTATATAAATGCAGTCCATTTACCATTTAAAAAGTTTACCATTACGTACTGTTCTGCCATCCTTTTTTCATATTATAGTAGGCAGTACAAAGGATATACTGTGCAGTAAGTAGTAAGCTAGTACTCCTTTCTGAATATATGAGTTTTTTTCTTCCCTCTCCACCCAGATATCCTGGTCTGTTGCGTGAAATGCTCCCTCAAGAGCAGTATGAGCAGCGGGAGCCGGCCGAAATGCCCCCTCCTCAGTCTCGCCTCCTTCAGTACCGTCAAGTCCAGCCCAGAAGCCCCGGAGACCTGCCCTCTCCCTCTTCCTCGACTTCAAATCACACTTCCGGGCCCAATCCTTTCCCAGCTCCGGTTCCACCCTCCTACCCCGACACCAGTCGAGAGATGCCCATGGGCGGTCAGCCCTTCCAGCAGCACCAAGCCTTCAGTCAGGCCTCCTTCTCCCTGCCACCCGAGCACACAGCGGGGCCTCTTCCGGTCAAGTACCTCCTCCAGGAGGCCCACTGGCCCCACCCTGGCCTACCCCAGAGCCACGTGCTGGGCCACGGCATGCCCTTTGGCCTGCAGGCGATGGCGCACAGGCAAGAGCAGGGCCCCCTCACGCAGCTGCAGCACCAGCAGCAGAAACAGCAGCTCCAGGCCCCGCAGAGCACCCTGCACAGTGTAGAAGAGGTAAGGGCTGCCTTTGGTCTGTTCTCGCACTTCATTCACTGCTGTTTGGGTGTGTATCCTTGCATTGGCACATTCGTTCATTTTAAGTCATTTGAAGTAGACTTCAGCATTTGACATTTGGTCAGAACCTGTTGTACATTACATGTTATTGTGTTTAGTTCATGAATCATGATTCTCAATGTATCCAGACCCGTGCAGCTCTGTTTATACACACTGATGGACACGTGGAAATGCATTGCACAGCATGAATGCATAATGTCGGGTATTAAAGCCCAGAATATTGCTTTAAAATTACTAATTACCCTTGGCATTTTTGGTAGACTTGTTAGGACTTCTGCTACTTGTGAGATTTGGCATATAAATATAGGCTGAATAAAGACTAACAAATGCAAAAATACAAATCTCTGGTATTCAAGTGATCTTTTGATGTTTCAATCAAAGGGTTGGACAGAAATGCATCCAAATGAGAATCTGCATTATTCTCTGCCTATTCTCACACTCATTTTTGTCTCTCAGTATGAACCACGGGGCCCTGGGCGGCCTCTGTACCAGAGGAGGATCTCCTCCAGCTCCCCCCAGCCGTATCCGGACAGCCTGGATCCTCAAGACCACCCCACCCCCTCCTACAGATACCCCTCAGCAGACCTATGGCTAGGCAGCGGCGGGCCTGGCCCGAGCCCCGCTCCTCTCCACAACATTCCATGTAACGGAGCGAGCCACCTCGTCCCTCACAGGGAGGTTTTAGGTGTGTTTCATTGACCTTTGCATGCGTAGGATAGATTTGTATGATGTGTTAAGAAATTCCCATCATCCTTATTTTTAAAGGGGCCGTATATAAGATTTTGAACAAAACTATGGAGCCCCCCTAGTCCCACTTTTGCAAAAAAAAAAATAATTATAGCTATCTCGTGGCCTCAAGATACTAACTCGTGGCCTCAAGATAGAAAATCGTGGCCTCAAGATACTAACTCGTGGCCTCAAGATAGTAACTCTATCTTGAGGCCACAAGATACTATCTTGAGGCCACGAGTTACTATCTTGATTCCACGATTTACTATCTTGAGGCCACGAGATACTATCTTGAGGCCACGAGTTACTATCTTGAGGCCACGATTTACTATCTTGAGGCCACGATTTACTATCTTGAGGCCACGAGTTACTATCTTGAGGACACGAGTTAGTATCTTGAGGCCACGAGTTACTATCTTGAGGCCACAAGTTACTATCTTGAGGCCACGATTTACTATCTTGAGGCCACGATTTACTATCTTGAGGCCACGAGTTACTATCTTGAGGACACGAGTTACTATCTTGAGGCCACGATTTACTATCTTGAGGCCACGATTTACTATCTTGAGGCCACGAGTTACTATCTTGAGGACACGAGTTACTATCTTGAGGACACGAGTTACTATCTTGAGGACACAAGTTAGTATCTTGAGGCCACGAGTTACTATCTTGAGGCCACGAGTTAGTATCTTGAGGCCACGAGTTACTATCTTGAGGACACGAGTTACTATCTTAAGGCCACGAGTTAGTATCTTGAGGCCACGAGTTAGTATCTTGAGGACACGAGTTACTATCTTGAGGCCACGAGTTAGTATCTTGAGGCCACGAGTTACTATCTTGAGGCCACGAGTTAGTATCTTGAGGCCACGAGTTAGTATCTTGAGGCCACGAGTTAGTATCTTGAGGCCACGAGTTAGTATCTTGAGGCCACGAGTTAGTATCTTGAGGCCACGAGTTAGTATCTTGAGGCCACGAGTTACTATCTTGAGGCCACGAGTTAGTATCTTGAGGCCACGAGTTACTATCTTGAGGCCACGAGTTAGTATCTTGAGGCCACGAGTTAGTATCTTGAGGCCACGAGTTAGTATCTTGAGGCCACGAGTTACTATCTTGAGGCCACGAGTTACTATCTTGAGGCCACGAGTTAGTATCTTGAGGCCACGAGTTACTATCTTGAGGCCACGAGTTACTATCTTGAGGCCACGAGTTAGTATCTTGAGGCCACGAGTTAGTATCTTGAGGCCACGAGTTACTATCTTGAGGCCACGAGTTACTATCTTGAGGCCACGAGTTACTATCTTGAGGCCACGAGTTAGTATCTTGAGGCCACGAGTTACTATCTTGAGGACACAAGTTAGTATCTTGAGGACACACGTTAGTATCTTGAGGCCACGAGTTACTATCTTGAGGCCATGAGTTAGTATCTTGAGGCCACGAGTTAGTATCTTGAGGCCACGAGTTACTATCTTGAGGACACAAGTTAGTATCTTGAGGACACAAGTTAGTATCTTGAGGACACACGTTAGTATCTTGAGGCCACGAGTTACTATCTTGAGGCCACGAGTTAGTATCTTGAGGCCACGAGTTAGTATCTTGAGGCCACGAGTTAGTATCTTGAGGCCACGAGTTAGTATCTTGAGGCCACGAGTTACTATCTTGAGGCCACGAGTTAGTATCTTGAGGCCACGAGTTAGTATCTTGAGGCCACGAGTTAGTATCTTGAGTAGGGCTGCACGATGTATCACTTTAACATCGATATCGCGATGTGCGAATCCACGATAGTCACATCGCAAGGATGTGCGATGTCACTCATATCGTAGTTAATCCGTGATTCATGATCAGTAGGCTACGTGCCAGCAGCTCCCCGGCTCGTAAGGCTTGTGATTCGCGGATTAAATGCAAAGTTTAACCATCATAGTGTGAGTTTATCAATTTGCAAGTCCTGTCAGTTTTCAAGCGCAAGAAGACTGGAACTTGCGCGCTATTTTCTGTCAGTCTTAAAGCGCATTTTTGTCCCGCCAAAGCTTGACCGGTGAATGATGTGTGATGCAGATGACGATGAGTGACTTCTGCGCTCGTTTGAATGAGAGAGTGAAAGTCCCGTTCGCGCATGCAGTCTCACCGTCTTCAAACTGTCTTGATCTCTCTCCCAGTCTCGCGCATATAATGATTTGAGTTGACTAATATCTTTGAGAATACATGACGGTAAATGGTCGGAAGACAAGTTATTATTTTTTTTCTGAACTACCACTGGTTGTGAATTGCCGTTCCACATCCAGATTACATTACATAAACCACACTTTGAATAAAAAAAAAGCTATCCAGTGATGAAATGTTTTCTGTGTTGACACAAATCTTGTGCGATGTTCTAACCTGCCTGGATAATCACACAACGTGTGGCGTGGTCCGTTAATGACGCGTCCGATTCGCGAACTAATGACTCGTTTGAACCGATTCACTTTAATGAATGGTTAAAACAACTGATCTATTCAACACTGAACTCAAGATACATAAATCAGAAACACTTCACAATAAGGTTACATTTATTAAAGTCTAGTAAACTACATTAATAATAGTAATTCATTACATTTATATAGCACTTTTCTCTGCACTCAAAGTGCTTTATATAGGGGGAAGGGGACTCTCCTCAACCACCACTAATGTGCAGCATCCTGTTAACATAACCTGTTAACAACATTAGTAAACATTCAATTAATATTAGTTTCTATGCGGATTTACTCCATGACAAAACCACCCCAGTAATTCTAGAATGATTCATTCTTTCCAAATAGAGCTATTCAAGTCATCTGGGGAAATTGTTCTAATATCGCAATATATATCGTGGAAATATAAAATATCGCAATGCCATTTTTTACCAATATCGTGCAGCCCTAATCTTGAGGCCACGAGTTACTATCTTGAGGCCACGAGTTAGTATCTTGAGGCCACGAGTTAGTATCTTGAGGCCACGAGTTAGTATCTTGAGGCCACGAGTTACTATCTTGAGGCCACGAGTTACTATCTTGAGACCACGAGTTAGTATCTTGAGGCCACGAGTTACTATCTTGAGGACACGATTTACTGTCTTGAGACCACGAGATACTATCTTGAGGCCACGAGTTACTATCCTGAGGCCAGGAGTTACTATCTTGAGACCACGAGATAGTTATAATTTTTTTTTTTTTTTTTTTGCCAAAGTGGGACTAGGGGGCTCCGTACAAAACTGGTACTGCAATCACTTTTAAAATACTGTAGAGTGGTGTATCCCCTCCCCCCTGACTCGAGAATCCAACATTTTGTTATCCGACAAGCTTGTATCTGCAGCTGTGGTAACTACAGCAGAGCTTAAACAACACTATTGACTTTGTGATTGGTAGATCGGTGGAGGGTGGAGCATCAGACATAAGTCGACAGCAATGCTGTCGACTTATGAATTTGCACATGGTTCGTCTTAAAGCACTTAAAAACACCACATAGACATATAAACAACATTAAAAGCTGGATTTTCACCACGGGGGACTTTAATGTTATTTGTCTTTATCTGTGATGCCATTAACGCCTGAGCATTTGACCTCATTATATGTAATAAATGTTATAATTGACACTTGAGTCTTGACCTTGTGGTGTTGAAGTAATAACGACTTTCACGAATTGTCCCTCAGTTTCAAAGGCGATGAGCGCGGCGGATGAGCACGTCAAGGCCGAGTGTCTCCAGCAGTCTCCTCACCCCGCTAGCGCCGCGTCTCTCCAGCATCACGGACAGTTCCCACCCCTCATGCCCAGCAAGCAAACCCCACCAGACCCGGGAGGAGGAGGAGGGGGCAACACCAGCCCAGGGGGCCCCCAGGGGCCCGGCAACTCCAAGCCCCCGACCATGTCCTACGCCAGCGCCCTCCGAGCCCCTCCAAAGCCCCGCCCGCTGCCTGAGCAGGTCAAGAAGAACAGTGACCCCATCTCTCTGTTACAGGAGCTTAGCATAGGCAGTTCAAACAGTAGCAATGGCTATTACACGTATTTTAAGTAAGTCAATATATATGAACTATATACACCTGTTAAAAAGGAAAACGGTTGAAAAAAAATAGAATAACAATCTTTAAAAAATTATATAAAAATGTCTTTTGATTTTGTGGGATAGTTAGACATTTTGCGTTTTATTATTTTTTACTTGCTTTAGTACTAGTTGGTTCTTTTACAGTTTGGCATCTGTGATTTTACAAACCGAATCAGCATATATATATATATATATATATATATATATATATATATATATGTCATGAAACACCAAAACATTTGGGGGAAAAAAACATTTAAAAAAATCAGTAACAAAAAAAATGAAAAAAAGATTTATTGAAAAAAAGATTTTTAAAAACACCATGAATTGGCTGACCACTCAGCTGCCTGTCTTTCCTGTAATTATGTCCGCTCTCTTTGCATCCACTCCCAGAAGTAAAACTTGTTGAAGTGATTTTTTTCCCAGCTGGCATTTTTTTATGATGTTCAGTTTCTTGGTGTGTTTTCTTGTGCTTGCAGCTGAGTGGTGAACTGACTCAGATAAAAAAAAAATAAAAAAATATTATAAAAAGTTGTATAGATGTAGACAAACTTTTCTCAAACCTGTACATATGAATAAATGAATACATGAGATGACAACTGTGTGCTTTATTATTCCACCATCGCATCCACATGTAGAATGTAAAAAATATCAGAAAGGGCAAATATCAAACCTTTTGATTGTCAAATGAAATGGGACATCAGAACATTTATATTTGTTAAGTCTGCAAATGCGAGGAAAAAATGCCAAATGAGCAGAAAGTTGATTTCTCAAGAAGTCTGCTTTTTATTGGATGATGCAATGGAAATCAAAATGCTCATTTTATTAAAGAAGTAGTTCACTTAAAAAAAAAAAAAAAACTTATGCTGATAATTTACTCACCCCCATGTCATCCAAGATATCCATTTCTTTCTTTCTTCAGTTTTTTTTATTTAAAAGAAATTAAGGTTTTTGATGAAAACATTTTAGGATTTTTCTCCATATAATGCAATTTACTGGGCACCAAACGTTTCAAGGTCCAAAAGACAGTTTCAGTGAAACTGCAAACTGTTCAAATGGCTTTAAATGATTCCACATGATGAATAAAGGTCTTATCTAGTGAAACGATCTCATTTAAAAAAAAAAAAACAACAAAGTTTAAGTTTTAAAAGCCCAAATGCTCACATTGCTCTGTTCTGTGTGATTCTCCTGTTCTAACTCGTTCATCAAAATGAACGATTTTTTTCCCGAGTTAATTCGTTCATTTCGTTCGTTGAATGAGCCAAATGACTCGAAAAAAGATTCGTTCATTTTGATGAACGAGTTCGAACAGGAGAGTCACGAACGCGCGTCACAGAACAGAGCAAGGCGAGCGTTTGAGCTTATAAAACTTAAACTTTGTTTTATTTTTTTTTATTTTATTTTTTTTTAAATGAGCGATCGTTTCGCTTGATAAGACCTTTATTAATCGTCTGGAATCGTTTAAAGCCCTTTAAACAAAGTCTTTTGGACTTTGAACCGTTTGGTGCAGTGGTGAATTATATGGAGAAAAATCCTAAAATGTTTTCATCAAAAACCTTAATTTTTAGCCTTGCTGAAAAACTTCCGGTGAACCGCAACTTGTTGATTTGGATGTATCTTCGATTTTCTGAGGTAGATTTAACAGCATCAATAGTGTAATACTTGGTTTATAGTCCGAATCATGGTCCGAATATAACGTTATTCAGTCAGGCCTAGCACTAATTTAGTTGTTGACACGAAAAACGAGGTGAACAACACGACAGCGCCGAGAACGAGAAGTTGAGCAGAGCACATCAGTTTTCACACTTCCTTCCCTCCGACCAACGAACGAAATCATCAAATGGATCATCCATTTCCACACAAGGTATGTTGGTCTTTCTGTTAAAAAGTTGTGATACTAAAATGCGATTTCTTTCTCTCTACTGCAGTTTATTTTCTGTATTGCTCGTTCCTTTGCCCAATGAGACTGCTAGTTAATATCCATGCACAGAGGTTCAGTCTAAAACACTGATTAGTCAATTACGTGAGATATGATACATTAAGGTGCTCTACAATTTTTCAACATACCTTTCTTATGTCCAATGTTGTTAAATTCATTCTGTAACTAGTAAGAGAGGAATAGATGATCGTTTCGTGGTTTGCTACCGCTTCTTTATTATGCTTTTTCTTTTTAAATATTACCTTTCATCCACTGTGTATTATGGCTGTCTGTGAATGTTGCCTACGTTCTGCAAAGTTGTAAAGTTAAAGGCTAATACTGTTCTAAAAGAAAGAATCGACTTTTAAACACCATATTTCTACAAATTCAATATCCTCAAGGATAACGCTAAATCACAAAGATAACAAAATAAGCTCACTGAGTATGTAGGCCTGTATGAATTTATATGAACATTTTGTGGATTTGTACAATCCTTGAGAACATAAAAGCAGTTACATACACATTTGATATCCTCCTCATCTTGGAAAATGGACCATATAATCAAATGAGATTGAGAATATCTCTCCCTCTTAATTATGAATACAATCTATTGCAAGTAGTAAATCACATTTTGAAAGGCTATTGGCTATTTAAAAAAAGATAATCTTCAGCATGTCCTGTTTCAATAGTAAAAACATCAACAAATACAATGTTTAACAGTCTTTCTTGACTTGAGGATCACTGAGATTCACTCACTCAAGAGCAGGAAGTTCAAGTGTGACGTTACTAAAGGAATATATCACATCTTAAATGACCTGGGAATTATGAACCTGTACTTGTAACGTAATTCGATTACCTTACTTTAAAGTGCAATCTGCATTTCCTGAAACTGATCATACATCTATGGATATCATTGCTGATCCAATATGCTTTTACATTCATAATGTCACCGTTTCAGGAATGACAGATTGGAAACTTATACATTCTAAGCTGTCATCTATTGCATAAGCATGAATGCAAATAAAACTGGTTTCCGTCCGAATACAATAAAACATACAAAATTCACATTAGATGTGGGTCTTAAAGGGATAGTTCGCCCAAAAATGTTAATTCTGTCATCATTTACTCACCTTCAAATCTTTACAAACTATAACTTTTTTCCTGCGGAACACAAATGGCGAAATTTCGAAGAAAGAATTTTTTCGAAAAAAAAAAACAACAATTTTGGACAACCTATCCCTTGGAATAATTAGACGACTGTGTCGGTGCTTAGTTAAAAATATCAATGCATCACTATCATCATCTATAAATGCAATGCGTCAATGCATCTCATTGTCATTCACACTGCTAGTATGACTCCTGTGTCAGTTGCGTTGCGCTCTTACTCTGCGGTGCACGCTACGCTAGTCTATGGAATCCGGGTCGGCGTCCATGCAGGTCTCCCAGGGGTTTCTGGGCATGTGTGGCATGGAGATGATGAGGAGGCTGAGGCCACTGAGGAAGAGGAGGGTGAAGGCGGCGCAGGCGCAAGCGAAGGACCATGAATAGTAGTACTCGATCCATATGGTCTCGTCGCTGTCGATCATGCGTTTGACCGACTGCCTCATGACCTCCACGGAGATGACGATACACAGGCCTGTGAGGGTGAGGAAGGTTAAATGGAGAATCAAGAGGGTGGTTTAGAGGTGGGTGCCTGGGGGTTTTAAACTATTGATTCACCAGCATTAAATTACACCATCCTGCAAGTCCTTTATAAATGCTCCTGAATGCTTTTGACCTGCTAGACACTTGCATGTATACACACAGCATTTAATATATTAAAGGAGTAGTTCACTTTAAAAAAAAAAAAAACTTTCGCTGATAATTTACTCACCCCCATGTCATCCAAGATGTCCATGTCTTTCTTTCTTCAGTCGAAAAGAAATTAAGGTTTTTGATAAAAACATTCCAGGATTTTTCTCCATATAATGGACTTCAATGGGAACCAAACGGTTCAAGGTCCAAAAGACAGTTTCAGTGCAAACTGTTCAAAGGGCTTTAAACGATTCCAGACAACGAATAAGGGTCTAATCCAGCGGTTCTCAAACTGGGGGCCGCGGCCCCCTGGGGGGCCACTAGATGGTGCTAGGGGGGCCGCAAAGAAATTCTACAATATGAAATTATTTTTAAAAATTATTTTACCTGTATGTAAGTTTGGATTGTCCTATGTGAACTATGATGTTTTTTTTTTGGTTTTTTTAAATATGTATTTTTAAAATATTATCAATTATACATATCATATTACGCTGAAACGTCACCAAACCGTTGAGGTTGCCTAGTAGTGAACACAACGACATGAACATGCTGATAAATGCCAAGACTATTTAAAATGGCCAAGTTTTTAGATAGAGGATGCAGTGTCTCGGCTAAGGTCACAACAGAAGAGCCCAGCGTGAAAAAAAAGAAACTGCGTAAATTTAACGACTCGTACATAAAATATGGCTTTATGGAAAATAGTGACGGCAGACCACAGAGCACACTGTGAAAAAAAAGATTGCTGAAAAAAAGATTGCTGAAAAAACAGATTGCTGTTCAAAATTGCAAACCAAACCAAACTGCAATTTTTGCAAGTTCCCTCAATTTTTGCAAATTCCTACAATTTCATCGCATAAAATTGCAAAAATATCCCGCATATTCCATCGCATTTTTAAAGAAAACGGGCCGCGTAATCAATCAATTTTTGCCCGCAACAATCACAAAAAACTCTGCGTTTTTCTAGGACTGAATAAATTATGGTAAATGTTATATATAAATCGCAAATTTTTTCACAAATTTTTGGAAATTACCACCACAAAATCAGTCATTTTGATCGCAAAAATCACACAAAAAAATCGTGAAATCCTGGAGGGACTGACTATGATGAACATCACAAATTACTGTTCAATATTCAATACTTCTAAAAAAATCTAAAATTTGTAAGTAAAATTGTATATTTGAGGATGTTTTCGTTATGAGTTTTCTTTTGGGGGGCCCCAAAAGGATTCACCCTACACAAGGGGGCCTCCTCCTGAAAAAGTTTGAGAACCACTGGTCTAATCAACCGAAACGATCGCTCATTTAATAAATAAATAACAGTTTTACAAGCTCAAATGCTCGCCTTGCTCTGCTCTGTGATGCTCGTTCGTGACGTTTATCAAAATGAACCAATCTTTTACCGAGTCAATTCATTTGTTTCGTTCGTTGAATTAACCAAATGACTCAGAACAAGATTCGTTCATTTTGATAAACGAGTTCGAACAGGAGAGTCACGAACGCGCATCACAGAACCGAGCGACCATTTGTGCTTATAAAACTTTTTTATTTATTTATTTTTTAAATGAGCGATCGTTTCGCTAGATCGACCCTTATTCGTCGTCTGGAATCGTTTAAAGCCCTTTGAACAGTTTGCACTGAAACTGTCTTTTGGACCTTGAACCGTTTGGTTCCCATTGAAGTCCATTATATGGAGAAAAATCCTGGAATGTTTTCATCAAAAACCTTAATTTCTTTTCGACTGAAGAAAGAAAGACATGGACATCTTGGATGACATGGGGGTGAGTAAATTATCAGCAAAAGTTTTTTTTTTAAAGTGAACTACTTTAACTTTGTGCTTACCTGCAAAAGCAAAGAACATGCCAGCTGGTCTCAGTAGGTAGTCTCTACCCTTCCCAAAAGCCCCCAGGAGGCAGAGACTGCCCAGCGTCATGAAGGCCAGACTGAAGATGGCGATGGCAGCAGCTGAGATGTTGTACTCTGACAGAAGACAATCACACAGTGAGTCTCAGTGTGGATCAAAGCAAGATCAAGTTTTAAAGAACATATCTTCTCTTTTATAGTCGATTCCGCAGACTTCTCACAAGATTTTATCCTATCCCAGAATGGGACAATTTCCATTGAACAAAGGTTAGGCCGTGGCCTAACTTTTTTTTATCTGCTGGATAGTGAAGAGTCTGTTTTTGATTTGTGCTAAATTTGTGCCTATGCTAATCTGCTAGCATGCTAACTGAAAAAGAAAGACTTGAATAACTTGCTCAATTGTTGCTTTGGGTGCATTGTGTTGTGATGTCTGATAGGCAATTAAAAATAATATTTAGACTATTTATTTGTTTCATGGTTAAGATTCAGCAATGTTGTCGGATTGTTCAGTCCCAGAACAGATCTCAAAATGAGCTATTGTAGCGAGAAGTTTCAACACAAGCTAACAGTTGCTCCTTGTTTTTGGTAGGTTTATCAAGTTTACTTATTTTTCTGTTTCATTGAGATAAATGTCAATGTTTTAAATGCAGTTCCTTCACCAAAATAACTCGCATTCACCTCTGTAGACACCTTGTTCTCACAATCAAATCATTGAAGGATGACTTCATCTACCCTGCTAATTCAGTTTATATTGCTAATCAGCCTGACCTCTAGACTAATGTTGCGTTTAACATCATTAATTAGTAATACAGACAGATCAATAGTGTGAATGACTATTGACATTTTAAGATGTGGCTCAGGAACTGTGTGGCTTCACGTCTCGTCGCATTTAAGGCTTTATTCCTTTTTATAAAAGAGTTAATTCCAGTCCTTGACTCTGATTGGTCAATAGCTATGCTTTATTCATGATAAAACACGGGTATGACCGCTTCACCGCGCAACTCTGCAGTTCCTATGTTGTGTTTATTTGAGCTTTCATGGATATTACACATTGGAGCGTTGTTGCTGTTTACGGTCAGGGACTATTTTTTCTAGCGGAAGGAAGGCTTTTAGTGATTTTACCTCATGAAAGTTGCACTAATACATTTTTTTTTTTTTTTTTACTTTAATAATTTTATTGTGTGGTAACCGTTTTATAAAAGCAATGAGGTACTCGAGGCAATTTCTGTATTGTGAATAAGTAATGGCCGAAGGGGTTACTCCACTTTGCGTCGTGCCTAACAACGTCCTTCAGCCATTACTTATTCACAATACAGCACTTGCCTCGAGTACCTTATTGCTTACTTAACTCAATGACCGAGTTAGAGCGTGAAATAGCCAAGATGCACTTTGCTCAAGGTGGAAAATTCAATGCCAGTGGCCATTTTTGGTTGCCAGATTGCACTGCTTATGCTCGGTGGTGGACATTACCTGTGAGCAAAAAAAGACCTAGCATGAAGAAGAACAAGATATTTTACAAAATAATAACAAATGTACTAGATAATTATATCTTGGGAGAGTTACTTGCTTATGTTCTCAGCTAACAAAATATGTTCTGAAATCATTTTTGCCAACCCCAAATTGTTCACCCCAAAATGAAAATCTGTCAGTAATTACTCGCCCTCATGTTGTTCAAACCCTGTAATGGCACTTAACCCTCTGATGGTCTTCGTTTAGGAGTCACATCCTGAGCCTTCCCGGTCAGAAGTGACCGGACACCTAAAAATGAAACTTCCTCCATCCCGGTAAAAACCAATGCAATTTATTTTTGTTCTATAACATTTATTCTTTTTAATTTAGTATTTTGAGACAGTTTGATTTAATTTATTAATATTTATGCAATATTTATGGTCTATTTTTGCCATGGAAAAATATATATATATTTCTATATTTATTATTATTATTATTTTAATTATTAATGCAGTATTTTAGTTTAATATAGAGTCTAGGTCTTAGAAAGAAAATGTTTTTTGGAGAAAATTTGCACCATCTGGTTACAGTACAGAGAAAGAGCGTAGAACCACGGTGTAAGAGGCATGTGAAATCCCCAGATGTTTATGAAAACATTTAGGTTTTCTTTTTTGTGGATTTGAATATATATTTGAAACAGTCTCAAAAACGATCTTTTATTAAAGGGATACTCCACTTTTTTGGAAATAGGCTCATTTTACAATTCCCCCAGAGTTTGAGTTTTACCGTTTTTGAATCCATTCAGGCGATTTTCTGATATTTAGAAGAACAACAGTAACCAGACCGTTTCTGGTCTCATTGACTTCCATAGTAGGAAAAAAATATACTATGGAAGTCAATGAGACCAGAAACTGTCTGGTTACTGATATTCTTCTAAATATCAGAAAATCGGCTGAATGCATTCGAAAACGGTAAAACTCAACCGTTTAACTCTGGGGGAGTGGTAAAATGAGCCTATTTCCAAAAAAAAAGTGGAGTATCCCTTTAAGTTTTAGTTTGTTTTTTTTTTTTAGAAATAGTGACAAAAGACTATTGTTTTATGTGCTCGGATCATGAACTCAATTTTTTTGTGTTCACATCCCTAATGCCAGAAATGTCACCAAGTTTCGAAACATTCCGATGAAGCTGTGATTTAAAAAAATTCAAAACGGATTTCTTGTAATCTGAATTTATTAGTGTGTATTTGTTTAAAAGTGTGTTTGTATGTGTGTGTGTGTGTGTGTGTGTGTGAGTGGGTGTGAATTTTTTGCACTCTTGATGTTGAACTGCGGTGTACTTTCTTTTGGAATCGTGGCCGATTTGTAGATTGTTTTAGTAAATTTCCCATTCATTTCCTCTGGGTCGGTCATTTCTGACCGAAGACCACGAGTGTGACTATTTTTTTTACGACCACTTAGCATGCTCGGATCATGAGCTCTATTTTTTTTCTTGTATTCACATACCAAATGTCAGAAAAGTCAGCAAGTATCATAACCTTCCGATGAAGCTGTGATTTCTTAAAATTCAAAACAGAAAATTATTCGGCCAGAAGTGACCGTCAGAGGGTTAAGAGAGTCTTTAAAGTTAATTAATATTCTATTAATGTTAATCGTAGAACACAAAGTTCAGAGAACAGTTCCTGTTAGCAGGGTTCCTATGCATTGCTAAGTTGTAATGAGGGTGTTCAGAGTGTTGCTACTATCCTAAATCAAAATAAGTCTGTCCCCAAATCTCATTAACATTCTGCTTTGGGTCACTCCTTCAATGCAAGTTCACAGGTTTTGTTTGACATTGTTCTGGCAGAAATAAAACATGGCTTATACCTCTACTCAACAAGCTGTAAGATTTGAAGTGTCTTTATTGTCTATTGTGTAATCGGTGCAGTACAACGGTTCATTCAAATTCCTAGTTTACTTATCCACTAATCTCTGCTTGGTTTTAAGCGAAAGCCTTTAAAATATCCTCACGTGATTTCAAAGGGAGAGAAACTTACCTTTCTGAGTCTTTACTTCAAAAACTTCAGCCTCTTCCCCTGATGTGAAGTGCTTGAAGTATGAGCAGTTCTTGACTGCAAAACAAGATGAAAACAGTTATTGTAGCTGAGGGTTGCAGGTGCTGCCGTAGCCTGTCGTTACGATGCAGCCAAACTACCAATGAGTCTGCTTGACATTTTCTCCATAGCCGGGTGCGCGAATACAAGCCAGACATTCGTGTGTGTCCATTGAATGGACCAGGAATTCTGAATTACGTGCAGAGGGCGTGTGATTATGAATACTTGCTGGTATTCATGACACGAATCTGTAATAAGATGCACATGATGTGTTTGTGTATGTGTTTTTTTCGGCAAGGGGGGGAAATTAGCTGATCAAATGTGAGAAGCTAAGTTTCCTACCATTATTTCACCCTCCCTAACTTGACATAACAACACTTTTGGTTGCACAATTCCCTAATATTCGCCCCAAGAAATGAGTTTCTCACCAATGAGTTCATCAGGTTGCATCGCAAAATGAGGCCTATGTCTCGCACGTCCCTGGGCAACGGGAAAGTCACGTTAAATAAGAGTTCTTTCGGTTGGAACCTCTTCTTTAGATTAAACTCATAAAGCAACCTCAGCATCCCCTGTGCCGGGAGAAAGACATGAGATGGGGAACTGACAGAGGAGTTGTTTGTTACGCTGGACCAAAAATCTCCACCACAAGTGGGGGGTGGGGGAGGCCTATCTGTAGGTTACCTAGCAACAGGCTGGTCTTAGCTTTATTAGTAAAGGCAGACTGACTGAGGCGAGAGAATGGGATGCATCGCGCTGTGCTGCTTTAGACTGTGATTTACTCAGCTTATTTGCCTATTCCCATCACAGGCCCTTAGCGCAAGCTGTTGTGGATGAGTTCATCTCTCAATGGGCATCTCTCTGAGAGCCTTTGGCCATAATGTTTGCTGCCGTGTGTAGGCTAATACACGTGTTGGGTCGTGGTCAGTTGCCTGGGGAAAAATAACCATGCTTTAGCATTTCAACACCCTCATCCCACAAAGTGAGACTGGATTTTAATTGGGTTTCAAGCCGTTTGTGGTAATAGAGGGTTTCATGGAGATGCCTCTATGTTTTCCAAGCCACTGAATGTCTCTTCATGTCCTCTTCACCTGTCTTGCTTCCGTAGGCCTGTCAGCGTCCTTCATACATTTGACAGAGACACGCAAGGACAGAATGATCATGAATCAGTTCCAGATAAAAGGGCAACTCTTGACAAATCTGTAATTTTTTCCCCCTGGCACCTATCGAATGTAAGACCTGTGCCATGCGACCTTGCTCTGCAAGTAGGCAGATCTGTTTTTCAGCTTGATTGTACCTAAAGCTCAAAAAGAACAGAATGAGTCTTTTCAGTTCAGCAGCAAAATGAGGAGCCGAAAATAGCGATTTGGGGCGTATCATTGACCTCGCAGGTTTGTTAATGGAAGCACTTATTTCAGGGAGAAGGTCGATTGCTGGGTTGCAGTGGCTGTCATTTTAGTTTTTTTACATCTTGATTAAAGCTCACTCCATTAAGTGACTCATGCAAACAGACCATTGGGCTTGACAAGTTGCCTTAAGTGTGAGGTTTCCGAGCACCTTTAAGGCCCGTACACACCAAGACGAATATCAGCGTGCGTTATTCATCAGCGTTTTTCAACGTGTTTTTTGTGTTCACAACCAAGCGATTTTCGATGACGATGAGCCAAGTGAACATGCAAATTCGTTCCCTGACATTAGATGGTGCCAATTTGCTCTGCATATAAGTACTCTTTTATCAAGATGTTTGTAGTCCCTGTCGCGTTTGTCATTTAGTTCTTTACGTTCTAGCACCAACGAGAACAGCAGATCTCTACATTCATCTTGCCTTGCATCTTCCTCGTCTTATTTCGTCCTGGCTGTGTAGACGGCTGCGCTACTTGGCGTATATCTTCTTCGCCGTTGCATATGTGTGCTTGGCAAGACCGTTTTGTGTTTGAGCGCCAACAAGTTGTGTTTTACTGTAACTTCAGAGGTTCCAGACACGTGAGCAAAACTAGCGCGTCAAACTAAAAAACAAATGACGCTTTTGCACGTGGCGTTTTACGCTTCGGTGTGCGCACTCACATTGGTGCCCTTTGTTTAGTCACGAGGCGTTAAACGTCGGCGAATAATGCTCACGAAATTTGTCCTGGTGTGAACAGGCATATAGGTGGCTGTGCTGTTTTTATCCCAGGAAATATGGAGCAGTAGCTCAAGAAAACAGAGGTGTCCTCTTTTGTCAACTTGAGTGACCATTAGATTCTGGGTCAATGTGAAAGGAGGAGGAGGACACATTTAAAGCAGCTAACCCGCTAATGGTGCTTATGTATTTGGGTCACACAAGGGAAGTGACTTCCTCCGGGGCCTCCGTGCCTTTGCAAAAGTTTGGCAGACCAACAGAGGTAAAAACACCTGCCATACAAAAGTACTATATGAAATCGTTAATCCAAAAATTTAAATTGTCATTCCCTACTTATTGGTCAAAAATTCTGTCTGTCTTAAGTGGAAAATGAAAGAAGATTCACAGTGGGTCTTCACATAATTACCTCCACTGGAAAGATCAAGAGAGATTTTAACAGACCTGAGTGTTGAATGAGTGTGAAGTGCTAGATTCCCTTGAAGAACTTGATGAGTCTCGCCAATACTGACAATTCTTCTTTTCCCTCTGAGAAGCAAGTCTGGGAGTGAAGCCAAGAATCACTGAGCTAGCAGGAATATAATTGCTTAAATGCTATGTTTTTGGCTCATGGCTTCTTCTGTGCAGTTCAAGAGGCTATCCAAATCTAACCATTCCCCGGGCAATGGTGTTTGCAGTAGTGTGAACTGGGCCACACCTTCCCTCACGGGACGTCACTTAGAACGGCTGCTCTCTGTAAGGTGTCTGTGGAGCCTCAAGGTTAGGTGCTTTCTAACCTTTTCCAGCACAAATTCTCCCACTAGGCCAGGAATATCAACAAGTGTCTCCCAAGACTGCAAGTCACCACCTGATTGAACTGCGTATCTCCTAATGTATCTAAAGTGAGAGCTGCAGGGTTTGGTTTGAGCAAAGTCTGTGCAGTCCCCGACAGAAAAATTCAGCATTGCTGGTCATCAGCATAAGGTATGTTTTGCATGCTGGTGCCAGCAAAGAATGGTGCTTGCTAGTTTGTTGGACACCAGCACAGGAAGTGGTAGTGCTGGTGGACCAGATACTAGTGTACAGCTTTGTTTGATAACAGCATGACTATGCTGGTCCACCTGCTAGACCAACTCTGTACTAGCGTAAACCATCTAGGACCAGCATGGAATTCATGCTGGTTTATGCTAGATTTTCCAGTAGGGAGTGTCATGAAAATTGTTTGACATACCACAGATTTGGTTCATTTTGACTGCCGAGCTTTAAAATTAAAGTTAATAATAATAATAATAATTTGTTACATTTATAAAGCGCTTTTTCTGGGACCTCAAAGCGCTTCACATATGGAAAGGGGGGATCTCCTCAACCACCACCAATCTGCAGCATCCACCTGGATGATGTGACGGCAGCCATATTAAGCCAGAACACCCACCACACACCAGCTTACTGGTGGAGATGAGACAGAGTGATGAAGCCAATTGGTATATAGGGATGATTAGGAGGCCATGATGGACAGAGGCCAAATTTGGCCAGGATGCCGGGGTTACACCCCTACTCTTTTTCGAAGGACATCCTAGTTAAGATCTATGATGGAATAATGGCTAGTTCTTTTATGTTATTGATAGTCTTGCATAGGCAGATTTTTGACTATGGGCATAAGGTCTAGTACACACTGCAGCAGAACCACCCACTGTTCATGTTTTTACATGAAGTTTAGTGGTGTGGTGTAATAGGTGGCTACATTTATAAGGTGTATTTAAGGATATCTTATTTACTTGCGACTAAGTCTTGACCTTACAAAGATCTCAGCTCAAAGCAACTAGCTAAGCGAGCAAATCTTTGACTTCTTCCTGGGGATAATTCTGGAAAGATTTGATTCCCAGTAAAGCCAGACAACCAGATTGGAGCTTGCTGCTTTAAGAAAGCTGTTTCCATTTTGTGTAAAATACACCTCAGATGAATCGTTATCGTCCATAAATGGTCCAATGGCATTTAAGGCTGATGCTACACGCTGGATGGCGAGATATAGTGCCCTGTAATAGTCAGTTGTCAACATGTCTAAGGCCCTGTCCACATTACTGTGTTTTCGTATAAAAACGGAGACCTTTTGCTACGTTTTCACCTCCCGTCCAGACTAAAACGGAAAAAACGAAGACCCAAAACGGAGAAGTTTAGAAATGCTACAGCTCTGTTTTGCGTTTTGAATCTCCGGAGAACGTTTTAGTGAAGACGGGACAAAATGGAGGACTTTAGAAATAATGACGCGGAGGCTCACGCTCAGCTCTTTGATTGGGTGTCATCAGTCATGATGTGTCCTTCCCTGATTCGTCAGCCACCCATCACATGACCCGTTTCTTATTTACACCACGCGCATGCCCAGTGTTGGTGAATGGTCACGTGATCCACGTTTTCAGTCGTTTTAATGTGGACGGAGATCAGTTCTAATACGCAGATAAAACGCTGGTGTGGACGGAGATCATATTCGTTTTATTTCTCCGTTTTAAAACGAAAACGCAGTAGTGTGGACAGGGCCTTAGATAAGTAACTATGATGGATCAGTCCATTCTCATCCCAAGGCGTCATATACGACGCTTTTGCCAAAGCGTAGACATCCAACGCACATGGCACCCTTTAGCGTCAATATGAGAAACAGATATATTATTGGTGCAGAAGGCGCCTCCTAGTGGTCTAACCCTAAACCTACCCCAGACCTAAACCTACTCATACTCTGTGCTTGTTATATTGACGCTAAAGGGTGCCATGTGCGTTGGATGTGAAAAAGCGTCTTATATGATGCCTTGGGATGAGAATGCGTTGGATGGATACACGATTGAAACTCCAGGTCGCTTCACAAGAGCACATGGTGGGACAAGGTCTTCCTGAAGTGTGATAAATAGAGGATGCTGGTCTTACTGCCCCCTGCATAAAATAGGACCCAATTACATGTTCATTCCACTTGTTTCTATTGTTTCAGAGCCCTCTCTTCCTTCAATCCATCCACTCAAAACTCACTAATCAATTGTTGTGACGTGATCTATACCCTGTCATCTGTATTTCTCAATACACTTAAATATTGACATAAGTATGGTTGCAGAGCACAGTTGACGGTTAATTGTCAGGAACGGAAGGTTTCAAGGCAGCTATTCAATGGATGCACACAGTCTTTACTGTCATATGAGTGAATTGCATTTACTTTTTCGTACTCTTTTCTTCTTCTCCTCAATCTGTTTGACCTCATGAGCTAGGGCTCAGGAATGAAATGAGGCTGATCCGTCCCTAGAGTAGCGTAATGAGCAGTCGGGTTATTTCTCGTCTCCCACAGGTAGATACAGATACAGCTCATATGCCTTCCATTAATCCAGTCGGCTCATAAATCTTCTTAACCTATCCATTATAGCCTTAAACAGCCTAATGACATCATAAACAGCCAATCGGCACCTGTTCGATTCATTAGACCTCTGACCTCACTCTGCAATTCAAAATAGTGCTATTAAAATATTACACCCTTCATTTGAAGACCAGACTCCCACCCATATTGTGCGTTAATGTTTAATGTAGCTCTTAGACTTTTCACCTTGAACTTTCTTGCTCTTAATGTAAGATGATAGTTCTTAAAACTTAAGACGAATGAGGTGCTCTTCCAAAAACTTCATGAGTAAGACAGATCCGTGCCTTTGGGCTACATCGATTGGACGTGTGCTAATGGCGTTAATGAGAAATATATTACAGTAGATGTGAGCTTCCTTACCTCCTGGCAGGCTGATAGGGCCACAGCCTTTGCCCTCAGGGTCTTCCTCCACAATGAAGATACTCTTTTTACACAGTCTCCAGAGTCCAAAGTGGGCCGCTTCGCAGGTGGTGTTGAGCTGCTCCACCCTGGGACTCAGAACCGCCCAATGGTCCGTCACCACTGCCGCCAACATGGACGAGATGCCCACCAGGATAACCAGGAAGGTGATCTTCACCTTGGTCTTCTGGTCCTCTAGCATGGTGAACGTTGAAGGTAAGTGAGCTTTGAGTTTAAAAGTGCCTCTGCTCTTGAAGTGATGCTTTGGTTTAGTTGATCTCTTCACTCCAGCTCGCTGTCCACAAATCTCTGCTTCTGCTTGGAAAAAGAAAAAGAGGTCAGATAATAGTGCCCTAGTTTCCTCTCTCTCTCTCTCTTTCTCTCCCTCCCTGTAAGACAGTCATTGAGTTGGTGGGCTGTTCCTTTAAACCTGCCTTCATGATGTAAGCAGAGAAAACGTTTATTAGCTAATATTGTAAAACCTGCAGCTTAACTTGTAGCATTTAACAAAGCGCCATTTGATACGCCATAGAGGACATTTCTGAGTTTGTATATTGGGTAACTTCTTAGACCATGTGATCACTTACATAATAATCAATGGAACTGTCTAGAAGAACCAGATGATAGACACCATGTGTCTATTTTTGAGCTTCCCCATCTGTCTGAAATTATTAAGTAATATTCTATGCAGTATGTGATTTTGTGATGGACTGGCCATTCATCCGGGGTATTTCCCTTCCTTTGGTCCAAGACGCTGGAATCGGTTTCAGCAACCCCAAAGTTCATGCTGTTTTGGATGGATGGAATGATGTGATTTTTAAATTTTATTTTATATATTTATTTTGGTTTGAATTATATTCAGTCTGTATTTAACCCTCTGATGACCACTTTTTGCTGTTGTTTCAACTAAATTTCCAACTTAAATTGATGATAAATCCTGAATACGTTCAAGAACATACTTAAAGGAGTAGTTCACTTTACAAAAAAAACTTTTGCTAATTATTTACTCACCCCCATGTTATCCAAGATGTCCATGTCATTCTTTCTTCAGTCGAAAAGAAATTAAGGTTTTTGATGAAAACATTCCAGGATTTTTCTCCATATAATGGACTTCAGTCAGTGGGAACCAAACGGTTCAAGGTCTAAAAAACAGTTTCAGTGCAAACTGTTCAAAGGGTTTTAAACTATTCCAGACGATGAATAAGGGTCTTATCAAGCGAAACGATCACTCATTTAAAAGAATAATAACAAAGTTTATGTTTTATAAGCTCAAATGGTCGCCTTGCTCTGTTCTGTGATGGGTGTTCGTGACTCTCCTGTTTGAACTTGTTTATCAAAATGAATGAATCTTTTTTTGTGTCATTTGGTTCATTCTACGAACGAAATGAACAAGTTGCCTGGGGAAAAGATTCGTTCATTTAGATGAATGAGTTTGAACAGGAGAGTTGAACTGAGCAAGGCGAGCATTTGAGCTTATAAAACTTAAACTTTGTTATTTATTTTTTTAAATGAGTGATCGTTTCGCTTGATAAGACCCTTATTAATCATCTGGAATCGTTTAAAGCCCTTTGAACAGTTTGCACTGAAACTGTATTTTGGACCTTGAACCATTTGGTTCCAATTGATGTCCATTATGGAGAAAAATCCTGGAATGGTTTTTTTTTTTTATCAAAAACCTTAATTTCTTTTCGACTGAAGAAAGAAAGACATGGACATCTTGGATGACATAGGGGTGAGTAAATTATCAGCAAAAGTTTTTTTTTTAAAAGTGAACTACTCCTTTAAGTTTGGTGTCTTTTTAAAGAAGACACTTGGCAGATTAAGTACTGAAGTGAAAAATGCACAAAAATACTTTTTTTTAAAAAATTTATATGCAATATATATTTTCCCAAAACATTTTTTACTCTAAAACGGGGAGAAAATCAAAGCCATGAATCTAAACAAGTTGTGTTTCAAATTTGAGGTTGATATCTCAAAAAATGAGCTTTCAGTCAGATTTAGTTTGGCCGCAGTACCACACGTCTCCACCGGGTGAAATTCATTTCCCATTCATTTCCAATGTCGTCATTTTTGACCGCGAGGAGCACAAGTGTGACTATTATTTTTTTTCAGGACCATTTAACCTTTTCGAATCATATCCATGGTTTGTTTTCGCAAATGCCAAATCCTTTAAGTTTCACCAATCCAATGAAGTTAAACAAATCGGGGGGAAAAAACGTATACAAAGACAATTTGTATACATGTGGATTTCAGTTGAATATAGAATAGGATTTTTATTGTTTTTGCTGAAGAAGCTCACAGATAATTCATCTATTATAGTCAACATTTTGAGATGACAAAGACAGACTCAAATAAATAGTTATGGTGCAATGCATTGGCCACGACATTTAACATCTTAGATGTCTTGAATTTCATTTTCATCCTGCATGATTGGATGTTGATGGCTTGTTGTGTTTATTTGTCTTGTGCCCTGCTTTTCCAAATCAGTTTAATTATTTCCTGTGCTACTGTGCTTGATTCGCTGGATCCAAGAGGCTCATGGGAAATTTCCTTTTATTAGTAGATGATCTATTTTCCCCCATCAGTGAGTGTGTGAGGCTGTAACTATACCTGGATATCAAAATGGATTTCAGTTTCAGGAGGAAATTCGGATTATAATTAACATTTTAAGACAGTTATAAGTAAATATAATTTTGACATATAACTCATAATTTTGACTTGTCATAATCATGAAAATTTTGACATTCAAAGTTGACTTTATGAGATAAAAGGTGAAAATTGATGCAATTTTGACTTAATTTTATAATTTGTCATTCAGATTTTTTTAATCTTATAATTGACATTTTAAGTAAATTATAAGTAAATATAATTTTGACATATAACTCATAATTTTGACTTCAAAGTTGACTATGAGATAAAAGGTCAAAATTGATGTTGTAATTGTGACTTTTCAGCGTACAATTATGATTGAGAACGTCATACTTTCAACATTTTATATAAAAATTTTTGACTTAAGTCATAATTTTAACTTTTCATCTCACAATTCTGACAGTCTCATAATTTATGCATTTTGACAATTTCAATTTAAGTCATAATTTCATTTTAATGTGTCATAATTTCGACTTTATTAAGTCATAATTTGGACTCTTTATCTCATAATTCTGACATAATAATTTCAACATTTTACAGTATGTAATTACCAGAGAATGATTTTATTTTCTTATGTGGTGGAAATGGGCTTCCATATTATGACTGTATGCTGTATGTTCATTGACAGTGATTCTCAAAATAACTCCACCTTACAAATACCACTCATAAATAGACTCATATTTTCTCTGGAGTTATCTCCACTTATGATGTCTGAATTATACAGTGGACCACCACATTTATGCCAGTTGTTTCCCAGCCTAAAGTGTTAAACAGTGAAAATGGGTTATGTACTCATCCTAATTAGAAAGTCATTTCTGTCCTACCTGTGAGCGACAAATCATGGAATGGGTTGTGTTAAAAATGGGTTGCTAAATACTGAGCAGTTACACAAATGATGTGTTGCCTTGCTTTATATCTGCAGGTGACATTTAAAAATAGAGAAGCAGGCATTTTGAGAAGTGATGATGATAGTGAAGCATTTGTTTAGGAGTAAAATTGAGATATGAAGCCAAAATAAACCCTATTTACTGTCTTAAAGGGTTAGTTCACCCGAAAATTAAAATTATTTCGTTAATGACTCTCCCTCATGTCGTCCCAAGGCAGTAAGACCTCCATTCATCTTCAGAACACAGTTTAAGATATTTTAGATTTTGCCTGAGAGCTTTCTGTCCCTCTATTGTAAATGTGTGTACGGTATACTGTCCTTGTCCAGAAAGGAAATAAAGACATCATCAAAGTAGTCCATGTGACATCAGTGGGTTAGTTCGAATGTTGTGAACTTCAAATGCTGGGTAGATTTAGGGCTGGGTTTAGGGATCATGGGGTGGAGCTGGGTAGGTTTAGGGGTGGGTTTAGGGATCAGGGGGTGGAGTTGGGTAGGTATAGGGGTGGGTTTAGGGATCAGGGGGTGGAGTTGGGTAGGTTTAGGGATCATGGGTGGAGCTGGGTAGGTTTAGGGGTGGGTTTAGAGATCAGGGGGTAGAGTTGGGTAGGTTTATGGATCAGGGGGTGGAGCTGGTTAGGTTTAGAGGTGGGTTTAGAGATCAGGGGGTGGAGTTGGGTAGGTTTAGGGATCAGGGGGTGGAGCTGGGTAGGTTTAGAGGTGGGTTTAGAGATCAGGGGGTGGAGTTGGGTAGGTTTAGGGATCAGGGGGTGGAGCTGGGTAGGTTTAGGGCTGGGTTTAGGGATCAGGGGCGGAGTTGGGTAGGTTTAGGGGTGGGTTTAGGGATCAGGGGGTGGAATTGGGTAGGTTTAATGATGGGTTTATGGATCAGGTGGTGGAGTTGGGTAGGTTTAGGGGTGGGTTTAGAGATCAGGGGATGGAGTTGGGTAGGTTTAGGGATCAGGGGGTGGAGCTGGGTGAGTTTAGGGATCAGGGGGTGGAGCTGGGTAGGTTTAGGGGTGGGTTTAGGGATCAGGGGGTGGAGTTGGGTAGGTTTAGGGGTGAGTTTAGGGATCAGGGGTGGAGTTGGGTAGGCTTAGGGGTGAGTTTAGGGATCAGGGGGTGGAGTTGGGTAGGTTTAGGGATCAGGGGGTGGAGTTGGGTAGGTTTAGAGGTGGGTTTAGAGATCAGGGGGTGGAGTTGGGTAGGTTTAGGGATCAGGGGGTGGAGCTGGGTAGGTTTAGGGCTGGGTTTAGGGATCAGGGGGTGGAGCTGGTTAGGTTTAGAGGTGGGTTTAGAGATCAGGGGGTGGAGATGGGTAGGTTTAGGGATCCGGGGGTGGAGCTGGGTAGGTTTAGGGCTGGGTTTAGGGATCAGGGGGTGGACTTGGGTAGGTTTAGGGGTGAGTTTAGGGATCAGGGGGTGGAGTTGGGTAGGTTTAGGGGTGAGTTTAGGGATCAGGGGGTGGAGCTGGGTAGGTTTAGGGCTGGGTTTAGGGATCATGGGGTGGAGCTGGGTAGGTTAAGGGGTGGGTTTAGGGATCAGGGGGTGGAGCTGGGTAGGTTTAGGGCTGGGTTTAGGGATCATGGGGTGGAGCTGGGTAGGTTTAGGGCTGGGTTTAGGGATCATGAGGTGGAGTTGGGTAGGTTTAGGGGTGGGTTTAGAGATCAGGGGGTGGAGTTGGGTAGGTTTAGGGCTGGGTTTAGGGATCAGGGGCGGAGTTGGGTAGGTTTAGGGGTGGGTTTAGGGATCAGGGGGTGGAATTGGGTAGGTTTAATGATGGGTTTATGGATCAGGTGGTGGAGTTGGGTAGGTTTAGGGGTGGGTTTAGAGATCAGGGGATGGAGTTGGGTAGGTTTAGGGATCAGGGGGTGGAGCTGGGTGAGTTTAGGGATCAGGGGTGGAGCTGGGTGGGTTTAGGGGTGGGTTTAGGGATCAGGGGGTGGAGTTGGGTAGGTTTAGGGGTGAGTTTAGGGATCAGGGGGTGGAGTTGGGTAGGTTTAGGGGTGAGTTTAGGGATCAGGGGGTGGAGTTGGGTAGGTTTATGGATCAGGGGGTGGAGTTGGGTAGGTTTAGAGGTGGGTTTAGAGATCAGGGGGTGGAGTTGGGTAGGTTTAGGGATCAGGGGTGGAGCTGGGTAGGTTTAGGGCTGGGTTTAGGGATCAGGGGGTGGAGCTGGTTAGGTTTAGAGGTGGGTTTAGAGATCAGGGGGTGGAGATGGGTAGGTTTAGGGATCCGGGGGTGGAGCTGGGTAGGTTTAGGGCTGGGTTTAGGGATCAGGGGGTGGAATTGGGTAGGTTTAATGATGGGTTTATGGATCAGGGGGTGGAATTGGGTAGGTTTAATGATGGGTTTATGGATAAGGTGGTGGAGTTGGGTAGGTTTAGGGGTGGGTTTAGAGATCAGGGGATGGAGTTGGGTAGGTTTAGGGATCAGGGGGTGGAGCTGGGTGAGTTTAGGGATCAGGGGGTGGAGCTGGGTAGGTTTAGGGGTGGGTTTAGGGATCAGGGGGTGGAGTTGGGTAGGTTTAGGGGTGAGTTTAGGGATCAGGGGGTGGAGTTGGGTAGGTTTAGGGGTGAGTTTAGAGATCAGGGGGTGGAGCTGGGTAGGTTTAGGGCTGGGTTTAGGGATCATGGGGTAGAGCTGGGTAGGTTAAGGGGTGGGTTTAGGGATCAGGGGGTGGAGCTGGGTAGGTTTAGGGCTGGGTTTAGGGATCATGGGGTGGAGCTGGGTAGGTTTAGGGCTGGGTTTAGGGATCATGAGGTGGAGTTGGGTAGGTTTAGGGGTGGGTTTAGAGATCAGGGGGTGGAGTTGGGTAGGTTTAGGGATCATGGGTGGAGCTGGGTAGGTTTAGGGCTGGGTTTAGGGATCAGGGGTGGAGCTGGTTAGGTTTAGAGGTGGGTTTAGAGATCAGGGGGTGGAGTTGGTTAGGTTTAGGGATCAGGGGGTGGAGCTGGGTAGGTTTAGGGCTGGGTTTAGGGATCAGGGGCAGAGTTGGGTAGGTTTAGGGGTGGGTTTAGGGATCAGGGGTGGAGTTGGGTAGGTTTAGGGGTGAGTTTAGGGATCAGGGGGTGGAATTGGGTAGGTTTAATGATGGGTTTATGGATCAGGTGGTGGAGTTGGGTAGGTTTAGGAGTGGGTTTAGAGATCAGGGGATGTAGTTGGGTAGGTTTAGGGATCAGGGGGTGGAGCTGGGTTAGTTTAGGGATCAGGGGGTGGAGCTGGGTAGGTTTAGGGGTGGGTTTAGGGATCAGGGGGTGGAGTTGGGTAGGTTTAGGGGTGAGTTTAGGGATCAGGGGGTGGAGTTGGGTAGGTTTAGGGGTGAGTTTAGGGATCAGGGGGTGGAGCTGGGTGGGTTTAGGGGTGGGTTTATGGATCAGGGGGTGGAGTTGGGTAGGTTTAGGGGTGGGTTTTGGGATCAGGGGGTGAAGTTGGTTAGGTTTTGGGGTGGGTTTACGGATCAGGGGTGGAGTTGGGTAGGTTTAGGGGTGAGTTTAGGGATCAGGGGGTGGAGCTGGGTGGGTTTAGGGGTGGGTTTAGGGATCAGGGGGTGGAGTTGGGTAGGTTTAGGGGTGAGTTTAGGGATCAGGGGGTGGAGCTGGGTGGGTTTAGGGATCAGGGGGTGGAGTTGGGTAGATTTAGGGGTGGGTTTAGGGATCAGGGGGTGAAGTTGGTTAGGTTTAGGGGTGGGTTTAGGGATCAGGGGTGGAGCTAGGTGGGTTTAGGGATCAGGGGGTGGAGTTGGGTAGGTTTAGTGGTGGGTTTAGGAATCAGGGGGTGGAGTTGGGTAAGTTTAGGGGTGGGTTTAGGGATCGGGGGTGGAGCTGGGTGGGTTTAGGGATCAGGGGGTGGAGTTTGGTAGGTTTAGGGGTGGGTTTAGGCATCAGGGGGTGGAGTTTGGTAGGTTTAGTGGTGCTTTTAGGGATCAGGGGGTGAAGTTGGGTAGGTTTAGGGGTGGATTTAGGGATCGGGGTGAAGCTGGGTGGGTTTAGGGATCAGGGGATGGAGCTGGGTAGGTTTAGGTATATGTAAGGTGGATCCAGATCCAACTCCTCCCTGTGGATTTCATGTTCTGCAGTGAGGACCATCTCAATTAAAGTGCTAAAATAATAAATTCATTTAAAGTGCTGTGAGAAAAGGCTATAAATCTCCACCTCCAGCATCCTCACTCACAATATAGCCTATACTAGTCGAGACTCTTTTTTTAGAGTTCTCTTTTTTTAGCTGGTCAGGCTGGTCTTAGCTGGTCAGCCTGGCTGGTCTTAGCTGGTCTTAGCTGGTCTTAGCTGGCCAGGCTGGTTTGAGCTGGTCAGGCTGGTCTTAGCTGGATTTTTCAGCAGGGAGATGTGACGTACGTATGACTCAGTATAGTGTATTCTAGCCGTAGCTAAGTACAGTTTTATTTCAAATATACTTTTAAGTGTCGAAGTACTTGAAAAGTGCACATCTCAATCAATTAAGCACTATTCTTTTTCACAAGGGAAGTACACGATTTGAAATCTGCTCTCTGGCAGAAGAAAGATGCTTTTTTCGCATCTACCAGGAGCTACTAACAGGGCCATGCTAGCCTGCTAAAACTCGACCTCTGGTGAATCAACACCTTTTACTGTGAATACAGGATCGGCGCTCTTCGATCCTGGTAGAGTTTTATCACACAGACCCTGATGTTTGAGAGTCAAAAGCAACAGCTTAACTGCAGATGAGACATCTCGCGCAGTCTCTCACAATCAACGTCAACACAGCGTGACACCGTCGCACAGCACAGCTGGAAACTGGTTGATACGGCGGACACACATCACTGAACACGTCGCAGGTACACGACTGTCACAACGCGGAATCAATCTCATCTAGTCGCGAGCGTTTCATTAGCCTCCTTTGAATTCACAGAAATGTCTAACAACTTGATTCTTTTAAATGCTTTAGCTTCCTAATGGAAAGACAATGGTGATTGGTTTCAGATTATATGCAGCGATGCTGAAGGAGGAGCTGAATAGACTGTATGCTTTTCCTAATGACAGGCAATATTATTCAAGCTAAATTAGATTACTCAAGCCCTCAGGGCCATCTCCATAAAGGTCACTGGAAATTGAACGGTCGCATACCGAATCGGTTTGTACCATTCAGCTTTAATCAGTGCCACAGACACGATGGGCAGAACATGGCTGAGATGGTCTCATTTCTTAATACCGAGTAAACAAATGAAGAAGAACATTAGAGGGGATGGAGACAAACACTCATTGGCAAAGTCATGGATGGGCTTGCTAAAGATTGTACCATCAGAGAATAAGAATTAAATCAATGTTGAAGATTATTTGTGTAATATATAATATAAAGGGTGTTTGCAGGAGGACGAACAAAGACAGATGAACAAAGTCCTCAACGAAGTTTAAAGTCAGCCAAGTCAAGTCACCTTTATTTATATAGTGCTTTTAACAATATGGACTGTTTCAAAGCAGCGTTGATGCTGATCATAGGAATATTCAGCATCGAACAGTATTTATATCGTTTTTACCTCTTGTAACCACAGCCACGTCCAAGTGATCTGAGGGCACGGGCGTTTTGTGACTGTGGTAACGAGGTAAATACGATATAAATACTGTTCGTTTTCTCACACACACCGCTCGTTTCGTGTCTTAGGCCATCAATGTGTACTTACATTTACGTGTCATTAAATCATGTTTAATTTGAACTTCTCTGTGCATCCTCTTTGAGGTGGTGACCATAGACCTCCATTATATGACTGACAGACAAGAACGGTTTGACCTAAAAATATCAAAATTGAAACTACTGTGGAAACAAAGACACCTACATCTTGGAAACACCAACTAAACCTGATTGTGACTTAGACTTTACATGACAATCATGCTTAAAGGTTGTATCAGCAATTTCAGCAACTAAAAAAAGAAAAACTTTTTACGCGTTTTAGGCGTTCGTTTATATGACCGCGGCATTTTGGGTGCCTGAAAACACAAACTTTGGAAAACAGGTTTTCAAAGTGCAAGTTTGTGCGCGAAAGTGCGGGTAAACAACAAAAACGAATCTCTGAAGACGATGATGTCATGCACATGTGCATTACGTGTTCAGTCTATAGCGTTTCATCGCCATCTAATGGCCTGGCAGAATACAGTGTTTTCAGTTGTTTTCGCAGAACCATGTGAATGGGGATCTTTTTGACAATGGTGTCGTCTGTATGCGGAAAACTCAAAGGAAAAACTTCTCCGTTTTAAGCATATCGTTGTTCTGTAAACGTATCCCAAGAGTGAAGACGGATATAACTATATAGTGAACTAAACAAAGTAATTAATAGAACATAGCTGGCACAAATTAACTAATAATGACGTGACCGTAACTAAAGAGTGGCGGGAAATCAAAGGTAGTCATGAACTGAAGAAATACAAACTAAAAGTCCTTGAATTACTATGACGCTTGGTATGGCGTTTTACCGCCCCACATTAATTTAGTAATAATATTCGGTCCCACTTTATATTAAGTGGCTTTAAGTACTATGTACTTTAATTGAAACAAAAGACATGCTCTGTAAAAAGTAGTAACTTGCAACTGTTATCTTGTGATTTGACCCATAAAAATGGATTGGTTGGCAAAATGTATTTAGGTTCATTTTCCGATGTTAAATAATATTTTTGACTTGGATAAAACCAGCTAATTTAGATCTTACCATTTTTTCATTGTGGCATTTATTGATTGCCAACCAAAAGCAGCAAGTATGATCTCTTAGAAAAGTAATAGCACACCTCTCTTTTACATGCCATGATGTTACTGTATTATTTGTTTGTAAATGGTAGGGAATTGATGTTCTTCACCTTCTATTTAAGTGGTCGTTTTCTTTCATTTATCTTCTACAAAGGGATGTCCTTAATTTGAAAAGAAATGAACAACTTCCCTGTCTTTAGCATCCCCTTTCTAGAGAGAAAAGAGGAATGCGCAATTCATACCATCGATTCAAACCATTCATACATGTCACTGGAAGGCCAGACTCACTATTTATACTAAAGTGCAAGAAAACCTTCATTTATTTCATTTACATGTCAAAACAGTTCAGAGACAGGAAGCTAGTGTCACTGGATTGTATCAGAAAATGTTCAAAATGCTGACATTTTGGCCAGTATTTACATTTAACATGACTTTTCTCAATTTGTTTCATCCTCCAAGTTTTTCAGCTTTATTCATAGAGCATAAAGATATTCTGTAATTATTTACTTACCCTCGTGTCATTGGAACTCAAGATTTTGGGGCTGTCAAACTCCAAAAAGATGTTTGACTTGTTTGATTCAGTTCTCAAGTGACTCAATGAATTTGGAGCGACATTAAGATTTAATTTTAATTTCCTTTTAACACATACGTACGTAGGTTAGGCATGGCTAAAGCTCATAGCCTATTCAAGTCGCATAATCTAACCTTCACATATCAGGCTTTAGATGCACGTTAAATGCGTTTAATGCCAAAGCACATCTCGCATAACAAAGCAAATATGCATGAGAGAGACACCATACCTCAATTTACTTTATTTATGTGAGCAAAGATATGTTGGCTTTGTCCTTGATACAGAGAAATACTGAGAACAACATGAGCAAATCAATAAAACCAGAAGGACAAAATGCCTTCCTTGATGAACAGAGAGAACATTACAGGTATTTATAGTGAGCGATGCTTGGCAGTGAGGCATCCTGTAGTCATCCTGTTAATAATACTGTTAGAAGCACACAAAGTCAATGGGTTAGAGAAAAACATGCAAACATTTACATCTACCCACCACACGCACCATTCTACAAAGAGCCATGGCTCAAAAGCTTGTGTCAAAATGGCTTTACTAAGAAAAGGTAGCTGTAAATGCTTCGATTTAGCGAAACACCTACCAGATATGTACATCTTTTTGCAACCTCTCCTTTTGTGAGGAAACACTCTTAGCAACATGGATTTGACCACTCACACGGATAATGCAGTCTTCTGGGACCTTAGAAGGAAAAAGCGCTAGACTTTTCACTAAGGACGCAAGATTGGAGAGGAAAACCGGCAGTAACAAAGAAGAGAGATGAGGTTATATTGTCGACTCAAAGAGAAATCCAGGCATAAGGCTCTGGTGAGGCTAAGACACTTCGAATGGTCTTCTTAAGGGCTGGATTGGCCACACTGATGTCTTTCACACTGCTCAACCATAGTGAGATGCTTCTCAGGGCTGACCGGCTCAAAACTTGTCCTTTATCTCCATATGTCTGACATCTCTCAGCACTTCTTTTATCAGTGGACTCAAACAATGTCAGATCCCCAAAGGTGCCCCATTCAGAGACGGCACAGCCATCGCGAGAAGGAGTGGCTGTATTTAACCCACATTCAGGCAGAGACCAAGCTTTAAGTAGAGGTGAAACCCCTTGATGGAGATGAAGGCTGAGGAATTATATCACTCTTTGACAGATTCACAATGGAAAGCCACGACACTGGCTGGTTAACTACTGACACTTGGCATTCAGAATTCAAAGTGATGTATAAAACTTGAGGCCTTGTTGAATACTGCTGTTCTTCCCTGTGGAAAAGACCATCAGGGTCACCATCATATGACATTTTGGATGCTGGTGCTTAGCAAGGGACACCGGAGTCTAAACCAGTTTCTAAACTAGCTTAAAAACAGCATGACATCAAAACGGACCTATTTTCTTTCTGATCCTTCATTGTCTTTTTAAAATTCAGCTGTTTTTCTTTTTGGCTGATGTCAAAGTCAAAGTTTCACCCACTAGTCTGGCTCTTCCTACATTTCCTTCAGAAATACGTTACATGACAGAAGTAAAATGGGTTGCGAATGCCATTTTTAATGCTGACCTTAAAGGGATACTTCACTTTTTTTGGAAATAGGCTAATTTTACAACTCCCCCAGAGTTAAACAGTTGAGTTTTACCGTTTTCGAATCCATTCAGACGATTTTCGCATATTTAGAAGAATATCTGTAACCAGAAACTGTCTGGTTACTGATATTCTTCTAAATATCAGAAAATCGGTTTCGAAAATTATAAAACTCAACTGTTTAACTCTGAGGTAAAATGTAAAATGAGGCTATTTCCAAAAAAAGTGGAGTATCCCTTACCCTGCAAGACTTTCTTGGTCACGTTTTGCTGATAAACAGCATGTCCCTGTTTACTCCTGGTATTATTAATAAGATGCGTTCAGGTTGATCAGATCACAAGCGGACAATGCTAAATAAACGGGGGCGAAAACGGGGGTTTTTGAGCTTGTCCCCTTTCGACCACTTCCAGAGGTAGCCGAAAACGCATTGGACCAGATTTCTTTCGTAGTTCATTTAGTCGCTCTTGTAGTCAAATGTGTTCAAACAGCCACAAAAGACTGATCTAACACTTAAACGTTATGGGAAGTGCGCTAGCCAGATGGGACTTAAACTTTGTTGGCTGAAGACCAAGTTTGGTTTGAAGACGAAAAACTTACAAAGCACAATGTTCTCTCATCATTCCTGATTTCTAACAAAAATTTCGTCTAATTTCTAATTTCGTCCGTTAGATCGAAAGATCTGAAAAAGCCCATACATTTACCCACCCATAGACCCTCCTCTCGAAGAAATTGGGAATCAAGAAGTAGTTGAAAGTTGACAAATGAGACGGATTAAAACATCTGGTGTAAACGGGAACGCGTCTCCCTTGTCTACTTGTGATCCGATCGACTAAAACGCATCTTAATACCAGGTGTAAACAGGGCCTAAGTGTTTCCACTAGATAGGAAAGCATTATGAAAACATTAGGAAGAACATTATGAAAATTCAAGCTTCTCTTTTCAGTAGGGGGTTATACAGTTGACACTGCCAAGATGATAGGCACACTCAATAGAGCTAGACAACTGTGGCTACAAACATATGACACAAACAAGGGCGTTCAATATTAAACTTGGGTCTGTACTGAACACATAATGGCTTTAACTGTGAGTCTACTTTAGCACCATCTCAAGTGAGAGTCATTATCATATTGGTAAACATTGAGAGTATGGCACTGTACTGATATTTACTCTCAATTACGGGAACGGACTGGCTTACACAAAGGTAATATCTGAAGCACTGCACCTTATTTTCAAAAGATTATCCATTTTACATTTGCGTGTCTTGCCCTTTGATGAGAGATGAGTCTCTCTGAGAGTTCATGTTTATATGTGAGGAACAACATAACAAGAAAAACAAATGAGCGCATTTGCAATGATTGTTAAATGTCGAGATCAAATCTTTTCTTCTTTTACACAGTGCTTCCCCTTCACCGATGACAGACGTCATTGGTCGACCAGCTTCATCACTGAGTATCGCTTCTTCTGGCACCTGCCATAGACCACTGAGCCTCACTGGCTATCCATTCATTATGGCCATAACTTGATCTCTCCCGTTGTAGTGTGCCCTCATACAGGTGTTGTCCTCCTGTTGATACCATCATTAAGGTCTTTTGGAAAGCAGTTGTGGACTTGGAGGAATCCAGAATCGTGGTCAGGGCTGTAGGAGCTGTCCGTTCCTGACTTAAGCGGATCTCTTGTCAATGTGTACATGTTGATCTCTCCTACAGGAACCGAGCTTATCATCTTCACGCCCACAGGTGAAGCCTCACGGGATGCTTCTGTGGAGCGAGAACTGGAGTGTGAGTGCCGTCGGCGGTAGCGAAAGCTGGGTATGCGGGAATACGGCGAAGAGGACAGGGTAGCCTTGATGAACTCTCGGTGTGCTTTGAACCGTACTTCTTTGCTCTTCTCAATGTAGATACTAACAGCCAGAACGGCAACCGCCTCAGCCACAATGAAGGAGAGCGCTCCGAAATAGAACGACCAACCGTAGTAATACAGGCTCTTTTTGTCTTCGTCACGATTGTCACTAGGGTCACCGGCGTTGCTGGAGATGTAGACAATTATACCGATGATGTTGCTCAAACCTGCCAGAAACAGAGCCAGGCATAAGCAAAATGCCTTGAAAAGCAATATAACAGATGTTACATTTGGCTGATTGGGATACATCAACAGCACCGCCATATTTGAAAGATTAACACTGCAGGTTGAGCTCATCAGAAGTAGTCACTGCTCAACCTATTGTTATATCCCTGACAAAAATGCCACAACATTGTGGAGCTTACGGTTGTACGAACTGATGAAACAGACTGAATGGGAAAACTTTGCACAGGGGAGAATACTAATACTAATTGCAACAGACTGTAAATATCTAATCAACTGCATGTGTTTATGTCAAGGGGTCAAGGTTTGGCTGGGTAACTCGGGGGTAGCCAGCCCTGCTCCAGTACACCTTACTGTCAAGTAATCCTGAACACCATGACAAGCTGGTTCAGGTGTGTATGATTAGGAAGGGAGGAAGGGAGGGAGCAGGAAGGGAGCTCTCCAGATGAAGGGTTGACTACCCATGCTGTACCCCTGATCCTACTTGAACCGCCCAATTGCTAGTGCACCTCTTTGGGCCAGCGAAGTGAGGTTTACCTGTACAGCTCTTACTGAGCATCACTCCCATCCAGAACCATCACGCCCATCCAGGTCACGGCACCAATGTAACAGGCCCTACTTGCATCACTCTGAGCAGAATGTGAACCAGCATCAGCCATAGTGGTGGGCACGCTAACAAAGACGGTAAAGACTGCAGCATCTAGTGCGCCTCTCAAGACCAGGGAAGTGAAGTTCACCTGCACAGCTCTTACTATCTGGCCTCATTACACTCACCCCCTAAACCTCACTTCCATCCAGTTCACGGCAGCAACTGGTCCTACTTGCATCACTCTGAGCGGGATGTGAACCAACATCAGCCATAGTGGTGGGGACGCTAACAAAGACGGTAAAGACTGCAGCATCTAGTGCACCTCTCAAGACCAGGGGAGTGAGGTTTACCTGCACTTCTCTTACTATCTGGCCTCATTACGCTCACCCCCCTAAACATCACTCCCATCCAGTTTACAGCACCAATGTAACTGGTCCTACTTGCATCACTCTGAGCAGGATGTGAACCAACATCAGCCATAGGGGTGGGCATGCTAACAAAGACGGTAAAGACTGCAGCATCTAGTGCACCTCTCGAGACCAGGGAAGTGAAGTTCACCTGCACATCTCTTACTATCTGGCCTCATTACACTCACCCCCTAAACCTCACTTCCATCCAGTTCACGGCAGCAACTGGTCCTACTTGCATCACTCTGAGCGGGATGTGAACCAACATCAGCCATAGTGGTGGGGACGCTAACAAAGACGGTAAAGACTGCAGCATCTAGTGCACCTCTCAAGACCAGAGGAGTGAGGTTTACCTGCACATCTCTTACTATCTGGCCTCATTACGCTCACCCCCTAAACATCACTCCCATCCAGTTCACAGCACCAATGTAACTGGTCCTACTTGCATCACTCTGAGTGGGATGTGAACCAGCATCAGCCATAGTGGTGGGCACACTAACAAAGACAATAAAGACTGCAGCAACTAGTGCGCCTCTCGAGACCAGGGGAGTGAGGTTTACCTGCACAGCTCTTACTATCTGGCCTCTTTACGCTCACCCCCTAAACATCACTCCCATCCAGTTTACAGCACCAATTTAACTGGTCCTACTTGCATCACTCTGAGCAGGATGTGAACCAGCATCAGCCATAGTGGTGGGCATGCTAACAAAGACGGCAAAGACTGCAGCATCTAGTGCGCCTCTCAAGACCAGGGAAGTGAAGTTCACCTGCACATCTCTTACTATCTGGCCTCATTACACTCACCCCCTAAACCTCACTTCCATCCAGTTCACGGCAGCAACTGGTCCTACTTGCATCACTTTGAGCGGGATGTGAACCAACATCAGCCATAGTGGTGGGGACGCTAACAAAGACGGTAAAGACTGCAGCATCTAGTGCGCCTCTCGAGACCAGGGGAGAGAGGTTTACCTGCACTTCTCGTACTATCTGGCCTCATTACGCTCACCACTTAAACATCACTCCCATCAGGTTTACAGCACCAATATAACTGGTCCTACTTGCATCACTCTGAGTGGGATATGAACCAGCATCAGCCATATTGGTGGGCACGCTAACAAAGACGATAAAGACTGCAGCAACTAGTGCGCCTCCTCGAGAGGGGAATGAGGTTTACCTGCACAGCTCTTACTATCTGGCCTCTTTACGCTCACCCCCCTAAACATTACTCCCATCCAGTTCATGGCACCAATGGTGCCTAACAGGCCCTACTTGCATCAATCTGAGTGGGATGTGAACCAACATCAGCCATAGTGGTGGATGGATGCGTATGCTAACAAAGGTAGTAAAGACTGCAGCACTTCTTAGCTATTCTCCGTTACCTTAGCATGGTCCAATTAGCCCCTGCTTGTAGATGTTGTAACTTCAACCTCTGGCTGAAAAAATCTGAGATGAACGGGGATGCTAACAGATAGCTTTCTCCAGGCATCATAAACCTCATTGGTTTACATGTAGATCTTGACCTTTCCAATATGGCGGACACGATGATGTATTGTGATAATTAGTATCAGTTGCTATTGCAAGACCCAACAAGACACACTATTCTGCAAGTAAACCCTATCTAGCCTAGCATTGCTTTTACTTAAGTATTTAACGCAATTACTGTTTCGATAAAGAGTCTTTTCTTCCTGTATTGGGTTATGAAACGATACAAGGAAGGCACTTTTTGTATAAGCTATATCTGCCCACTAAATTCAGTTAAGTAACAGGTAAAAAAAGTGGAGGAGTTGTTGCCCACCTCATTTCCAGTGAACCTGCCAGTAACAGCAGTGATAAGTTGGAATATCAGAGCATGGATATTGGCCATATTCAGTGAACAAAGTGTATTTAGTAATGGTGCTAAAAATGTCAAGTCAATTGAAAAGCTCCTGTGTGCCTGTTAGCAGGTGGTCATTAGCAAGGTTTACCTGCTGCCACAAACAGTATCCCTGCGCAGAGCAATATGTTGTTCCACTTGATGTAGATGCGTCCCACCCCGACACACAGCCCTCCCAGCAACAGCAGAATGGTACTGAGGATGGGGAACACACTGGAGGCACGCACAATACCTGTTCACACACACACACATAAACACAGCTTTTACTTAAGAAAGATATCAAAAAGTGCATGATAAGAATTTCAACATTGACATAAATACAGCAACACTTATATTCCTGAAGAGAATGACACTCACGCAAGAGATACTCAGAGCTGTCTGTGTCATAATCATTATCATCTGGGAAATGATTGATTCGGTAACAACTTCCTTCGTTGATACCTACAAAAATATGAAACCAGTCAAGATTAGTTGTGAGGACATGCAAATAAATGCAAGTCACCAAGCAAAAGTTAGAACACTGGTCAGCAGAACAAACTATCTTCTAGTCCCCCTTTTTTAAAGACATCCTCCATATGGTGGCAAATACTTTCCGGAGAGTTACACCACAAAGTATATGATTTCCAGTATGATCATGTACAAGCCAATTATTTGAGCTTTGAGCCAATCATAAAGTGCCTCATTAAATTGCCTGATTTAGGATGTAAATGCAATTCATCTATAGTGTGATTTTGAGACTAATATATTTTTCAGTATCACATCACATTTTTTAAAAAGGTCTCTATTCCATTCATCAGCACTGCAGCTCTATCTGGATATATTGTGCGGCGTCTCATGTTTTTAAAAGCAAAACGCATTCCTGTAATCGTCCCCTTCCCGCCTGTCACTCGGAAATCAAAACATGTTGTCAAATCGGACAGACAGTGAAACTAAAGCGCTTCTTAACTGGGTGAACGAAAAAAAGCGACAGCGTTTAAAAGGAATTTCTGATGAGTGACAACAGAGAGTTTACTGGTATTTTGGTTCTGATGCATGAATGGTATCTGAATGGTAAAAAAAAAGTTGAAAAGATATTAACTAATAGCCCACATGGCCTTGGTGAGTTTCAGAAGCAGAGCAAGCTTTATGATTTTCTCTGAAACGACTTTCTCTGGAAGACCAAGAATGTGTATTAAGAAATTAAAATTCATTTTTGATGACATTTTGACTTTATGCTTTACTAAAGGTTCCTGATGTTGTTTTAGAGTTCTCCTACAATTGGTTTACATGCATCCAAGGACAAACACTACTTACATTTTTTCATTATATATATTTCAGTATCAGCTCTTTTCTCTCTTCAGAGTCTGAAACGGCTTGATCAAGGACTTGTTCTCAAGGACTCGTTGTGATCGGTCTACTCTGCTCTGATTGGTCAGATGGCCCAGGTCTGTTGTGATTGTCTACTCTGCTCTGATTGGTCAGATGGCTCAGTCAGTTGTGATTGGTCTACTCTTCTCTGATTGGTCAGATGGCCCAGTCTGTTGTGATTGGTCTACTCTACTCTGATTGGTCAGATGACCCAGTCTGTTGTGATTGGTCTACTCTAATTGGTCAGATGGCCCAGTCTGTTGTGATTGGTCTACTCTGCTCTGATTGGTCAGATGACCCAGTCTGTTGTTATTTATCTACTCAGCTCTGATTGGTCAGATGACCCAGTCTGTTGTGATTGGTCTAATCTAATTGGTCAGATGACCCAGTCTGTTGTGATTGGTCTACTCTGCTCTGATTGGCCAGATGACCCAGTCTGTTGTGATTGGTCTACTCAGCTCTGATTGGTCAGATGGCCCAGTCTGTTGTGATTGGTCTACTCTGATTGGTCAGATGGCCCAGTCTGTTGTGATTGGTCTACTCAGCTCTGATTGGTCAGATGGCCCAGTCTGTTGTGATTGGTCTACTCTAATTGGTCAGATGGCCCAGTCTGTTGTGATTGGTCTACTCTGCTCTGATTGGTCAGATGATTCAGTCTGTTGTGATTGATCTACTCTGCTCTGATTGGTCAGATGACCCAGTCTGTTGTGATTGGTCTACTTTAATTGGTCAGATGGCCCAGTCTGTTGTGATTGGTCTTCTCTGCTCTTATTGGTCAGATGGCCCAGTCTGTTGTTATTTATCTACTCAGCTCTGATTGGTCAGATGACCCAGTCTGTTGTGATTGGTCTAATCTAATTGGTCAGATGACCCAGTCTGTTGTGATTGGTCTACTCAGCTCTGATTGGTCAGATGACCCAGTCTGTTGTGATTGGTCTACTCTGCTCTGATTGGTCAGATGATTCAGTCTGTTGTGATTGGTCTACTCAGCTCTGATTGGTCAGATGGCCCAGTCTGTTGTGATTGGTCTACTCTGCTCTGATTGGTCAGATGATTCAGTCTGTTGTGATTGGTCTACTCAGCTCTGATTGGTCAGATGGCCCAGTCTGTTGTGATTGGTCTACTCTGCTCTGATTGGTCAGATGATTCAGTCTGTTGTGATTGATCTACTCTGCTCTGATTGGTCAGATGACCCAGTCTGTTGTGATTGGTCTACTCTAATTGGTCAGATGACCCAGTCTGTTGTGATTGGTCTACTCAGCTCTGATTGGTCAGATGGCGCAGTCTGTTGTGATTGGTCTACTCTGCTCTGATTGGTCAGATGATTCAGTCTGTTGTGATTGGTCTTCTCTGCTCTGATTGGTCAGATGACCCAGTCTGTTGTGATTGGTCTAATCTAATTGGTCAGATGACCCAGTCTGTTGTGATTGGTCTACTCAGCTCTGATTGGTCAGATGGCCCAGTCTGTTGTGATTGGTCTACTCTGCTCTGATTGGTCAGATGATTCAGTCTGTTGTGATTGGTCTACTCAGCTCTGATTGGTCAGATGGCCCAGTCTGTTGTGATTGGTCTACAGGTCACAGTGCAGGTCGGAAACCAAACGCCTCTTACCTTTTCTGAATTTCAGCTCTTAGTCATAGTTATATTTATATTTAGTTATATGAGTTATATGAACCATAATGATAGTGTTGGTTTTACCATATCAATTCGAGGACTCGCCCTCATTGTTTGGAAGTGCATCAAATTGGTTTTGCTTACATAGAAAACAGTGTCTTCTCGACATGTCGATAACACAAACCAAACTCTTTCAGTTTCAGCTACAACTACAGTATTTAAGGGTAAAAGTAGACATTCACAGGCAGTCAATGAAGACAACTGGCTGGCATTATGCAAATGTGTTTCAAACAATTTATAACAGGAAGTGGGACTGGAATTACTGACGACTTATTTCAGGCATTTCAGAATCGCTTCTTTCTTTTAGGAGACAATAACTTTATTTGACATCACAAACAGCTATATTACACACTGCATGAAAGGTAATATTCGAAAAAGCTACTTTAAACGAGGAGATATGTGTTCATTAGGTCTTGGCATACATCATAAACTGTAACATATCAAACCTCCCTGTCTCTGTCTGTCTCCATGTGGAGTCTACCCCCTGTGACACAGCTTTTGTGTGACCCAGCATGCCATTAATTGGGTCTAGAGTTTAAAAAAGGAGCAAATTAATTAGAATTAAATAGGTCTGAGAAAATGGGGCATGTGTTCTAGTCAAGTCATTGTAAAAAAAGAGACCTCGGTTAAAAAAAAAGACTTTATATATAAAAAATTATATATTCGAAACCCTAAACATTATGCTACATATGCTGCCTGTATACAGTTGCAAAAATAATACCCATCCTGTTATAAGATACCAACTTTCAGCTTTGTAGCAACTTTATATTTTATTTCTTTAGCAAATGCCTCTAGTTTAGAGACCGCTTTTCACCACCTAATCAATTCTCAATGTGTAGCACTCAACATTGCATGGAATATCATGTTTCACTCTGATATATGTCACATTATGCAAGTAAAATAGGACGCAAAGGCAATTTCTTGCTGCCTCTAAAAACATGGTTTCTTACAAAATAAAAACAGTATTTCAGTATAAGACTTTTTAAACCATCAGAATATGTGTATAGGGTGTATCTATATTAGATAAGGTGTATTTATATCAGAATAAACTTTGCTGTGTAACAATAGGATACTGTCCAATAACTGAATTTATGGAGGATGCACAGATTTAGACATTTTTATTAGAACTATTATGATAGATAACTGATATGGTATGAGATATAAATCTATACTTTTTAGTCTGTTAGGAAAAAATATAATGCATTATAATATTTGATATTTTTTTCTCTGTACATTGAACGTCAGATAGCAATACTGACTATAGTCATATTGTCATAGAAATATTGTACATCTTTCAATGTATTGTCCACAATTTATTTGATTGCAAGGCTTTAAATATCTCTCATCATTAATCTCTTAAGCCATATTTTTAGAGTTTTTTTTAGAGTTTTATCTCTAAAAACTGTTTAGCGTATAATGCTAGTACTGGGGGCATTTACTAAGTAAAAACAAATCGCTAATTTATACCACTAACAAGGCTCAAAATAGCCCCACACTAACACAGTAACATAATGAGGGTCCTTGCATGTAAAACGAACTTTGTAAGTGTACAGACCGTTTAATAAGAAGATACTTTATGAAGACAGTTCACTTCGTGTTCTGTGATGCACGTTCGTGACTCTCCTGTTCGAACTCATTTATCAAAATGAACGAATCTTTTTCCGAGTCAATTTGTTCATTTCGTTCGTTGCATTTGAGCTTATAAAACTTAAACTTTGTATTTTTTTTTTTTAAATGAGTGATCGTTTCGTTTGATAAGACGCTTATTCATCGTCTGGAATTGTTTAAAGCCCTTTGAACAGTTTGCACTGAAACTGTCTTTTGGACCTTGAACCGTTTGGTTCCCATTGAAGTCCATTATATGGAGAAAAATCCTGGAATGTTTTCATCAAAAACCTTAATTTCTTTTCGACAAAAGAAAGAAAGACATGGACATCTTGGATGACATAGGGGCGAGTAAAATATCAGCAAAAGTGTTTTTTAAAGTGAACTACAACTTTAAAACGTGCAGCGCACAGACAAACGCTGAAGTTATAATGTATAGGTACCGTGTTAAAAACATATTTTAACGTCTGTAAGTTCGTCAGCCTTAGGACAAACTTTTACCAGAATGTAAAAACAGCAACACTCATCATTTTCTCTAGCGCAGCTCAACTTTTTTTTTTTTTTTTTTTGCATATTCCGTGGGTGGGGTTTGTAGTCCAAATGAGCCGTCCATTGTAGAAAAGTGGATTGTGATAAATAAAATATTTTCCCTTTGGAGTGGACTTTAAGATTTGTATCCTTTGCAGATTTTTTTTAATACTCAAACAGCAACTTCAAGTAAAATATAACAGGAAAATAATCTGACATCGACAAACATTCTAACAGGCTCTTAGACTTTATCTTGTACATTATAACTTCTCTCAGTGCGTACAGTCAACCAGAGGAGCTTACGTTTAGAGCCGCTGGTTTATAGGGTCTGTTTATTGGCCCAGTGACTGAAGCGCATCCAGCCTCATAAAGACAAAATAAGGAACCTCGCCTGACTGACACGGAGACGCATCGGAGAGTAAAAAAACGAGCGCCTGGTCCCTGTGGCCTGCCTGGAGGTAACAATTCTCATCTCTGAGCATGTCTTCTCCATGGCAACCTCAGGTCTGATCCGATTTCCATAATGTCTCCAAGGATGCCTTTGACATCTTCACTGTGGTTTAATACAGCAGACGGCATCACACTACTCTCCCCCGTGCCAAAAGCCCTCGGCCTCCTGCCTCGCGGACCCACATCCCCACTGGATGAGGAAACAGCTGCCACATTCCACGTCTTCCACCGCCTCCAGCATTTTCTCGTAATTGTGAATCGGCGCAGGACAGATAATCGTCCGCCTTGTCTTTGGTTGCTATAGGGCAGTGTGCTCGGCTTATTTGTCATCTCAAATCTGTCAATATGGAGAACCGCGTCGTCCTTATTTGTAGTGTTTGTTCAATGGATAGTTCAATTTGAAATTAATTTTTGGTATGTTTTATCTTACCTCAAGGCCATCTAAGATATAGGTGTCTTTGTTTCCACAGTAGTTTCAATTTTGATATTTTTAGGTCAAACCGTTCTTGTCTGTCAGTCATATAATGGAGGTCTATGGTCACCACCTCAACGAGCATGCACAGAGAAGTCCAAATTAAACATGATTTAAAGACTCGTAAATGTAAGTACACATTGATGGCCTAAGACACGAAACGAGCGGTTTTTGTGAGAAAACGAACAGTATTTATAACGTTTTTACCTCTTGTATCCACAGCCACGTCCAAATGATCTGAGGGCGTGGGCTACAAGAGGTAAAACGATATAAACACTGTTCGTTTTCTCACAAAAACTGCTCGTTTCGTGTCTTAGGCCATCAATGTGTACTTACATTTACGAGTCATTAAATCATGTTTAATTTGGACTTCTCTGTGCATGCTCTTTGAGGTGGTGACCATAGACCTCCATTATATGACTGACAGACAAGAACGGTTTGACCTAAAAATATCAAAATTGAAACTACTGCGGAAACAAAGACACCTACATCTTGGATGCCCTTGAGGTAAGCTAAAACATACCAAAAATTAATGTCAAAGTGAACTATCCCTTTAAGGTCAGTATCAGTATTATCATCGCTCATGCATTTTTCTAAATGTCATAGTCATTTGTTAAACAATTATTCATTGCTTCAATAATCAACCTTTTTCGAAATACATTGCCTGTGATAACATCACTCTAAATTGAAATGTGGACTCAAGCTGCTTTGAAATGATGTGTATCGTGAAAAGTGCTACACATTTGACTTGAATACTCACCAATACACAAAAGTATAAAAGACAAAGGGAATGACTTCTTCTGTAGGAGCATTTTGCCGCTGTGCTTTATTAGTGTGACACATCACCTTTTATTTGAGGTTTATTCAGGAAAGGTAACCGGAGAGAGCGCCGGTCCCGCACCTGGCACGTGCTGTTCAGTGTGTATCGTGGCGGAAGTCAAACCCGACGGATAATTAGAGACTCCTTGGCCTTTCAGACACCGCATTTAATTACAGATGTATTGCGCATACTGGCAATGGCAAAAGTGACTGCTCTTCCCTTACAAAACACACTATTCTCACAAACAGAAGAATGATAGCCATAGTCAAGTAACTGTATACTCAAGGTGTGGGGTTTTTATTTTATTTTATCAGTTTATTTTATTTTATTGAACTTAAATAGTTGTTATTAATAGGTGTTATTTTTTTTTCATTAAACATGAATAAACCTCAAGATAATTTTTATTAAAAAATGTATGATATAGTTCAGGGGTTTATTTTATTTGATTAAACTTTAATAAACGTCAAGATAATGTTTTATTTTAATATATTATTTTGTTTGTTTTATTTTCTTAAACTTTAATAAACGTCAAGATAATGTTTTCTTTTAATATATTATTTAGTTTTTGTTTTTATTTGATTAAACTTTAATAAACGTCAAGATGATGTTCTATTTTATTTTTTTATTTTATTTATGGCACGGTTCATGTGTTTATTTGTTTCAACTTGGATAAATCTCAAGATAATGTTTTATTTTAATGTATTATTTTTTTATGGCTCAGTTCAGGTGTTTATTTTATTTTATTAAACTTTAATAAACCTCAATATTTTATTTTATCAATGGCACAGTTCAGGTGTTTATTTTATTTTATTGAACTTTAATAAACCTCAAGATAATGTTTTGTTTTATTTTTTTATTTTATTTATGGGACAGTTCCAGTGTTTATTTTATTTTATTAAACTTTAATAAACCTTAAGACATATACATTTTTTATGGCATAGTTCAGGTGTTTTATTTTATTTCATTAAACTTGAATAAACCACAAGATAATGTTTTATTAATATATTATTTTGTTTATTTTATTTTATTAAACTTTAATAAACCTCAAGATAATGTTTTATTTTATTTTTTATTTTATTTATGGCACAGTTCAGGTGTTTATTTTATTAAACTTTAATAAGCCTCAATAATTTATTTTATTGTATCAATGGCACAGTTCAGGTGTTTATTTTATTAAACTTTAATAAGCCTCAATAATTTATTTTATTGTATCAATGGCACAGTTCAGGTGTTTATTTTATTTTATGAAACTTTAATAAGCCTCAAAATATTTTATTTTATTTTATCAATGGCACAGTTCAGGTGTTTATTTTATTTTATTTAACTTTAATAAACCTCTTTTTTTCAATAGCACAGTTCAGGTGTTTATTTTATTTGATTAAACTTAAAAACGTAAAATTCAAGATAATATTTTATTTTATTTATGGCAAAGTTGAAGTATTTATTTTATTTTACTATATTTAATAAAACCTCAAGATAATATTTTTTATGACAGTTCAGGGTGTTTATTTACTTTATTAAACTTTTTTATTATTATTTCAAATTTATGTTAGTTAAAAAGTCATTTATTTTACTGTATTTGTATTTAATTATTTTATTTACATTTGAATTACATTTAAAATGAATCCAGACGACATTATCATTCGAGATTTATAAAAAGATTAAGTATTGAGTTGGCACTGCTCATGATGTCCTTGTGTAGCCTATGACCGCATGCATGACGTCATCAGTCCGACTGTCTGAGTCAAAGCTCGGGAAAAACCTGACACCGAATTATATCTGTGTTATTAAACATCTGTCTGTCTTTTTCTTTTCTATGGACAATTATAAGAAGCAACAGATTCATCTATTTTTAAACAATTGGCCACGTTACCATAGTGATTTCAGACATATTGTTTCCAAGCAACAGCATCAAATGAAAGAAAGAGAATCTGTGGACTGATTACGCCTTTCTGTCCATTCAAGAAACCCACTGGTGTCAACAGAGAGAAATGGTGGGGGAATTTTCACTCCCTTCCAAGTCAACGTCAACTTATGTTAACTTGAGCGAGATCCAAGCCCGATGAAATAGTTTGGATGAGCCGTTGACAGATCCTGTGGATGGAAGGCTGAGCTCTTTCATTTAGATATCATCTTTGTCTCAGATGCTCCTCCTAAAATGGGGGGCTTTTAAATAGACAAAAATCTATTAAAAATTGGACTTGGATTTATTTGATGAGAAATATTTGAGCTCAGATTTTGGTATCTTGACAAATCTGAGCACAGTTGAGAAACTTTTAATTCAAATCTTCCATTTGGTTCTTATCTAAAGGCCTGTTTATAAAGGGGAAAAGGGAACTTTAGTGTCTCAGGATTTGACTTCTGTAGCACACACACTTAAAGGGATAGTTCACCCAAAAAATTGAAATGCTGTCATGATTTCTTCACCCTCATGTCCTTCCAAACCTGTAAGACGTTTGTTCATCTTGGGAACACAAATGAAGATATTTTTAAAGATTTTTAATCTGAGAGATTTCGGTCACTCCATTAAAGGAGTAGTTCACTTTTAAAAAAAACTTTTGCTGATAATTTACTCACCCCCATGTCATCCAAGATGTCCATGTCTTTCTTTCTTCAGTCGAAAAAGAAATTAAGGGTTTTGGTGAAAACATTCCAGGATTTTTCTCCATATAATGGACTTCAATGGGAACCAAACAGTTCAAGGTCCAGGCAGTTTCAGTGCAAACTGTTCAAAGGGCTTTAAACGATTCCAGACGATGAATAAGGGTCTTATCAAGCGAAACGATCGCTCATTTAAGAAAAAAATAACAAAGTTTAAGTTTTATAAGCTTAAATGGTCGCCTTCCTCTGTACTGTGATGCGCGTTCGTGACTCTCCGAATCTTTTTTCGTGTCATTTGGTTCATTCAACGAACGAAATAAACGAATTGACTTGGAAATTGTAAAAGATTTCTTCATTTTGATGAACAAGTTTGAACAGGAGAGTCGAAACGCACATCACAGAACAGAGCAAGGCGACCATTTAAGCTTATAAAACTTAATCTTTATTTTTTTTTTAAAAAATTAGTGAACATTTCGCTTGATAAGACCCTTATTCGTCGTCTGGAATCGTTTAAAGCCCTTTGAACAGTTTGCACTGAAACTGTCTATTGGACCTTGAACTGTTTGGTTCCCAGTAAAGCAGGGGTTCTCAACTCCAGTCCTCACGACCCACTGCTCTGCATATTGTGTATTGCTGCGTTCAAGTACTGTCCTCCTGGTAAGTTCGTACGTACGAGGTGGAAAGTCGTGGTTACGAAGTGAGGTGCGTTCAAGTCAGTTTCATCGGAGCAAAATGGCGGTGTACCTTCTTTTAATGAATTACACGAAAATACAGCAATGTTTGTTAACTCTGCTAATAAAAAAATGAAGAACAAAGAATGCCCATCAGGTGTGTTTTTCTTTTTATGTTTTTATTAGCTCATGAAGCCAATGTAAACTATCATTAGGTATAATTTTTATATTACAATGATATCATATCATATTTCGTGCAGAGAGCTTGCTTTATAAATGAAAAAGCCTTACAATGTCAATGAGTAAACATTGAAATTCAATTAAAATTTACCGTCAACAGACGTTGAATGAACGTTTCTCACTGACACGCCCCCAACTCGAACACATCGGGGCTTAAAGAAAATCCCGAGCTCCCCACGGGTATTTACGACATTGTGGTGGCGTTCAAGTGCGTTCAACTCGTAATTACGATCTATACGAGATGACTTGAACGCAGCATATGTCTCCCTTATTTCACACACCTGATTCAGATCCTCAACTCGTTAGGATAGACAAAGTCTATCCTAATGAGCTGAGGATCTGAATCAGGTGTGTGAAATAAGGGAGACCAGTGGTTCGCGAGGACTGGAGTTGAGAACCCCTGCTGTAAAGTCCATTATATGGAGAAAAATGCTGGAATGTTTTCATCAAACATTTCTTTTCGACTGAAGAAAGAAAGACATGGGCATCTTGGATGACATGGGGGTGAGTAAATTATCAGCAAAAGTTTTTTTTTTAATATACTCCTTTAACAGTCTACACAACTAGGCTATAGCCTACCACTTGCAAGCCCCAGAAAGCTAGTAAAGTCATCATTAAGGTAATCCAAGAGACTCCAGTGGTTTAACCAAGTGACTCGAGTGCTTTAAAAAAAACACACAATTTACCACTTAACCTCAGGTTCGCGTTCACGCAACAGTGTCCGCTCTCGCGTCAACACACATGAGCCACGCTGCTCTCATGAATGCGCATTAATTATGCATAAATATTAATTGTGCATAAATTATGTTTTCTTTGCAAAGAAAGCTTGAATCGCTTCATAAAGAGTCACATGGATTACTTTAATGATGTCTTTACTTGCTTCCGGGGGCTTGAAAGTGGTAGTTGCGTAGACTATCAATGGAGCGAACAGAATTCGCTCTTAAAAAGATCTTTATTTGTGTTCCCAATATAAAAAAGCCACACGGGTTTGGAACGGCATGAGTATGAGTAATTAATGGCAGAATTTTTATTTTTGGGTGAACTTATCGTCGATAACTAAGCATCTGACTGTAAGAAACCAACTGTTTTGTTTTGAGTTGACTTGTAGAAAAAGAACAAAAGCCAATAGTTGTTTTGAGACAAAGGCAGAACAATGAGCTTAGTTTTCCCTCTTTTAAAACTCAAGTGTAAGAAAGGATGTGTGAAGCACATGGTACCCTCTATACAGCAGATCCTCCAGAGCCCGGAGTGTGTGAGATCTCCGCGGACCTTCTTGGGTTGCGTCTGCGTGTCGTCCGTGCTGATGTTGGTGGCGTTACATATATAAGCCCGAGAATAAAGCCAGTAGTCGGTCCCGATAGCGATGCTCATCAAACTAAACGCCACAAAAGCCCCGACGGTGGCCAGCAGCATCTGATTCCCACGGTCACACCACGCCATGGCCACTCATAATAGTAATATCAAGGGTAATAATCCACTCCGCGTCATGTTTGGACTCGCGCTCGCGCCGCTTTGTTCAGTCAGTCGCTGTGATCAGGAAACTTGAGCGCGTCTCATCCACATGTTGCTGTTGATATAGTGAGCAGCTCTCAGCTCACATATGGCATTTGCTTTCTAGGCTTTATTAGGAGTTTTGGTCACCACCTTGTCCATTTCCCATAATCAAATCCCTCTTTTGTAAACTCAGATGGCTTTGATTTGGGATTGCGATCTTCAAACCACACCTTCAGTCACACTAACCAATGAGAAACACACATGGTCTGGAGAATAAGATGATGCTCTCGCTTCTCTTCATGATCATCATTTTTTTAATGCTGCATTAAATGAGTATAAAACAGAGTGAAGATACAGAGGCAGGTAGCCTACATATAGTGATGCTTTTGTGACTTAAAATAAATAGATTGAAACAAATAACTAAGCAAGCCTGTTGTAATTTCATCATATTTCTTGACGAATATTGGAGCACGAGCTGAAAACACTTTGAGCCTTTATAAACTTGATTTGGTCAATACAGAGTTCCAGATAAAATCCACCTGTTCCCAAATAGTGTTAGTTTATGTGAAATATAAACTTCTTAATTGCAGTATGTAGAACAAGTTTAGAAAACTTTAGAAAATAAATAAATAAATAACACTCACTTCCTAGATAAGTAAATATATTAGGCTATATTCTATATGAAACAATTTCTGGAATAAAATATAATATTTATAGAATAATTGGCTCCAGCATCTCTGCAACCTTACATAGAAGTGTTTTGGAAAATGGATGGAGAATGGAACAGAACAGAATAGAATAGAATTAATATTGAATAGTAGGCTACAGCAAAACTGAGAACTTACATATTGGTTTAGGAAATAGAATAAAATAAAAATGAATAGAATATAGAATAATCTGGTAATAAGCTCCAGAATCCCAGCAAACCAACATAGGACAGGTTTGGAAAATTGATGGAAAATAGAATAGAAGAATAGAATAGAATAGAATAAAACAGAACAGAAAAGAACAGAATTAATATTGAATAATAGGCTACAGCAAAACTGAAAACTTACATATCGGTTTAGGAAATAGAATAAAATAAAATTGAATAGATTATAGAATAATCTGGTAATAAGCTCCAGCATCCCAGCAAACCAACATAGGATAGGTTTGGAAAATTGATGGAAAATAGAATAGAATAGAATAGAATAGAATAGAATAGAATAGAATAGAATAGAATAGAATAGAATTAATATTGTATAATAGGCTCCAGAATCCCAAGGTGGATAGAATAGAATAGAATAGGATAGAATAGGATAGGATAGAATATAATTAATATTGTATAGGCTCCATGAATCCCAAGGTGGATAGATGCTTTAGCATCCCCGCAAACCTAGGACAGGCAGCAGAATTGAAATAATATTGTATTATAGGCTCCAGAATCTATTGATGGGGAATAGAATAGAATAGAATAGAATAGAATAGAATAGAATAGAATAGAATAAAATGGAAAAATAAGCAGGACCCCCATATGTGATCAGCCCAGTACATCGATAGAGAATGTGTCTCAGAACAGAATACAATAAAATAGAATATAATAGAATTCATATTGTATAATATGCTTGCATGGAGCATCCCTGCAAACCTGCATAGGACATGCGGTTTGTAAAATTGATGGAGAATAGAATAGAATAGAATAGAATAGAATTAATATAGTATAATAGGAGAGAGATCCAATTATATTAACTAATATTTGCCAAAGAATCCATTTAAGCAATAATCGAATGCATTTATTATAAAACTAGTATAATATTAGCTAATAATAATATATTTTATTTCCTGATCTTGATGAGTGGCAAAGGAGTTTTCAAACCAAATATGATTTAATCTTCCAAGACAAACATTTTGGAAAATGGATTGATGGATGGTTTCAGTATAGCTACTAGAGTACAGTACAGTTTTGAACATAAACTATAGTGTTATAAAAACATCAGACACAGATATCTATTGGGCCAAACTATCTAGTGTTTTTACACAGTGTTGAGTTGATCTGAAATGTGTGACTGATTACAGATTACACCACTAAAACTGTAACCAGTATCACAGTGATGGCTTCATATTGTAATACCATTAACAGAAACCATGGTACTGAATGTGTTCTATATTTATGAGCTATTTACATGGTTCTCTAAAGTATTCCCAAGAATTACATAGTACATGTTACACACACCAGGGTTCTTATTTGATTAGGGGCTTACCATCAGAGAAGCAAACCAATAATAACCATTGTCCAGCAGTTAAAGCAACATGCTCTGATGAAACCGTCCTCTGAATCTTCTGAGCTCTGAAAAATCCAATAGATTCTTATTGGGAGACATTAAAAAGCGATTGTTTACTGAGTTTGCGTCAAGTACCTGATAAATCTGTTCTCCTTCAATCTAGTCCAGCCAGACCCTCAGAGCAAAACAATTAATCATTCTCTCCTGGGAAACAGACATTACGTCAACGAATGGTTGTTTGTTAGCTTAACACGCTTTACACAAAAATTGCAGTATTGAACATGGAAGCCATTAAATCCATTAGCAATATGAATGTTTCTCAGGGAACCCATCAGAATACAGACAGAGGTGCGGCTTTGCTGTAGTCTATTTTTGTTATTTATAGTCTAATAAGAATAGTTGGGGTGGAGAGAATGAGCAGGACCCCCGGATGAGTGTGTGATCAGCCCAGTGGTTCGATGGAGAATGTGGCTGAGCACTCAGAGCACGCTGAATGCAGACACACTGATTGAGTCGGTCGAGATGAACACAGGCCTTCGTCAATCAGAAGCAAATGGAAAGGATCTATTCACAGCGAGCGGCTTCCCAACACTCTGTTCAACAGAGATAAAAATACATTCAAAAATAGGTTGACATGATGTTTCTGAATACCATTGAGTTTTTCTACTCTATGAGGTAGAATCACTTTAATTGTTTAGAACAATTTTACTATCTAATCAATATCTGGAATATAGAATGGAATAGAATATGGATGTAGAATAGAATACAAATGGATTAGAAGAGGTTCCAGCATCTTTGCAACCTTACATACAACAAGTGGTTTGGAAAATGGATGTAGAATAGAACAGAACAGAATAGAATAATAGGCTCCTGCATCTCTGAAACCTTACATAGGACAAGTTGTTTGGAAAATGGATGGAGAATAGAATAGAATAGAATAGGTTCCAGCATCTTTACAAACTTCCATTAGACACTTGGTTTGGAAAAAGGATGTTGAAGAGAAGAGAAAAAAGAGACCAGAAGATAAGAGAATAGTCTCCAGCATCTCTGCAACCAGGACAAGTGGTTAGGAAAATGGAAGTGGAATAGAATAGAATAGAATAGAATAGAATAGAATAGAATAATAATATGCTCCAACATCTCTGCAACCTTACATAGGACGAGCAGTTTGGAAAATGGAGAATAGAATAGAATAGAATAGAATAGAATAGAATAGAATAGAATAGAATAGAATAGAGCATAAAATAGAATAATAATATGCTCCAGCATCTCTGAAAACTTACATAGGACAAGTGGTATGGAAAATGGAGAATAGAATAGAATAGAAAATAGAATAATAATAATAGGATCCAGCATCTCTGCAAACTTACATAGGACAAGTGGTTTGGAAAATATAGAATAGAATAGAATAGAATAGAATAGAATAGAATAGAATAATAATAGGCTCCAGTATCTCTGCAACCTTACATAGGACGAGCAGTTTGGAAAAATGTAGAATAGAATAGAATAAAATATAGTATAAAATAGAATAAGGACAAGGGGGACAAGTGGTTTGGAAATAGAATAGAATAGAATAGAATAGAATAGAATAGAATAGAATAGAATTCTCTGGAACCTTACATATGACAAGCGGTTTGGGAAATGGATGTACAATAGAATAGAACAGAATAATAGGCTCCAGCATCTCTGCGAACATACATAGGACAAGTGGTTTGGAAAATGAATGGAAAATAGAATAGAATAGAATAGAAAATAGAATAATAATAGGCTCCAGTATCTCTGCAAACTTACATAGGACAAGTGGTTTGGAAAATATAGAACAGAACAGAATAGAATAGAATAGAATAAAATAGAATAGAATAGAATAGAATAGAAAATAGAATAATAATAGGCTCCAGTATCTCTGCAACCTTACATAGGACAAGCAGTTTGGAAAAATGTAGAATAGAATAAAATATAGTATAAAATAGAATAAGGACAAGGGGACAAGTGGTTTGGAAATAGAATAGAATAGAATAGAATAGAATAGAATAGAATAGAATAGAATAGAATAGAATAGAATAGAACAGAATAATAGGCTCCAGCATCTCTGCGAACGTACAAGTGGTTTGGAAAATGAATGGAAAATAAAATAGAATAGAATAGAATAGAATAGAATAGAATAGAATAGTGGAGAATAGAATAGAAGGTCTCTGGAACCTTACACAAGACAAGTGGTTTGGAAAATGAATGTGGAATAGAATAGAATAGAATAATAGGCTCCAGCTTCTCTGCAATCTTGCATAGAACAAGCAGTTTGGATGAAGAATATATATATATATATATATATATATATATATATATAATGTTACATAATATAATACTAGATTTGCGTCAGCCCATACACAACTGACAACCAGAGGGTTATTGCGTGAAGGTGATGTGCGTGATAGCCAGGGAGTTGTTAAGGGGTGGTGCATGGTTTTTAGCAAGTTGATACGCAGTTGCTAAGGTGTTCTGGTGGTTGCTAAGCGATTGCTCACTGGCCCAAATCGACAACAACAATAAAAAGAGCCCATCCCCAAGTCTCTATGCTCTTCTTGATTCTATGACACACGTGTAAGTCCACGGGAATATGTGCTGACACTTTGTTTCGATAGTCCACTACCTCACCTTAACCTAACAGTCTACCAATACTCCAATCACTGCTAATTGACAAAGTTACCTACTCCTGGTTAGTAGAATGTCTAAAGTGGACTAAAGTGTAACCAAATATTTCGGTTATGATCACTTAGAAAAGCAATAGCACACTTCTACTCAAAATGAGGAGAACTCAACATTTGAGCTGTCGTTCGTGTGTATAACAAACGGTGTGGGATGAGTTACACATTGTAGTTTAATACTAATAAAAATTGTCCAAACCCAAGTTCAAGCAATAGTAATAATAATTCGAATGAATAGATGAGTGACAACACAAACTCTTGTGAAATGTCATTGCCTGAACAACACAGCATATAGCCACAGACAAACCCCACGTGTCTTCACAGCTTTATGCTGATGTATGCCGTGTAAATGAAAGCACTCGAGATTATGTTGCCAGCTTGTGACTGTGGTAACCAAAGAGTGGTGGGTGAGAAACAAGCCTGGAAATGTGATGTTAACACCAATTAAAACTGCAGGTTGAGCATGATGCTCTGAGAGAAGAAGGTCTGACCAGTTGGTCGCGCACTCTGACCTTTACACAGCACTGTTTTCTGAAAGAAGCATATTTCTCCTTGACTGTGTTTGAAGGTTAGATCTGACAGCCAGTCTTTTACATAATGTTAGCTGTCACAAATACTGATGTAGGCTACACAACTGTCTTTGAAAAGTATTTGAAAGATGCTCACCAAGTGTGCATTTATTTGATCAAAAATACATTGAAAGCAGTAATATATATTACTCTTGTAAGCGTGTTGGCCATTTATTTACACTACAAGGCGTTTTGAGTGTCTGAAAACGCAAGTTTTGTTCCTCGTTTAAACGATAAAACCGCGCGTGTGTGATGACGTCATGTGTATTACGTGTAGGCGCGTGGTGTTTCTTTACAAAGTGACATCGTCACCCAGTGGCCTGGCATGAATAATACAGCGTTTTAAATCGTTTTCACGGATACAAAAAGTGTTTTTTGCTACATCATTGTTGTGTAAAACGCACTTTTGATCTCAAACTTTTGAACAGTAGTGTAAATACATGAAACATACTGTTTGTCATTGAACGTCACTGCATTACATAACAAAATGTTATCTAATGCAATGAGTGTCCAAAAAGAGCTCAAACACTTTTGTATCTGCTGTATTAGGCTAGATATGAACATATTTCATCAATATGTTATTTTTTTAAGCACATTTTTTGAGTGGATATCTAATAGTCTCTGACAATACAGACCGTTGCTATGCAACAAAAATATATTTCATTGGCTTTATACTGTGCTCTGCACAAGGACAAAGTTCAGTCTAATTTAATAATGTTTTGTTATGGTGCTGATCAGTAAAAGAAATGTTAAAATTGAGATTATATGTTGGATTGTGCTACAATTTTAGATGCTAGATGCTAGATACTAGAAATATTGCAGCCATGTAATCGTTCATATATATATATATATATATATTGAATTATTTAAACAATGGATCAAAGAAATGGCTTGCTGACAGATTTTTCATGTAAAGTTGCAAAATGGTTGCAGATTGGTTCCCAGAATTTGGAATTTTACAGAATATTAAGGACACATTCTCTTAAACATCACTCACAACCTATTATGATGGGAAAAAAAGCTCTGTTTTCGGGAAGGGAAATTTTCCGAAAATAGTTATTCGGAAATAAGGGCGAACAGTTGTTTTGCGTCGTAGCTTTTCTTGATTTGGAATAACAGCTTATTCATACTTTGCAGTTGCGTGACTACCATACCTGGCAGGCAACAAATGCTGACAAAATGGCGACAAACAGGATTGCAGCCTTACAAATTTTCAATACTACAATCAACAGAATGTTAAAATTAGATATCAAAAAAAGATTAACATGCGTATAATGCGTATTAGCAATCTATTAGGCTGTAATAGTAAAGGCCATTGCACACCGAGTCCGAAATTCGCATCCGAAATTTTCGCACGTTAAAAAAAAAAATTGACCTCACGTTATGTCACGCTTGCACACCGCCTCCGAAACTTTCATCCGTCATAAAAAAATTCGGATCGGGTTCGATTTTCTGATCGGGTTCGGATGCGTTTTTCGCATCCACAGCCAGCATTTTGAGAGGTTTTTTGACAATTCAGATCCGGCTGGAGCTCGTTCCGCACATCATTGCACATATGCGCAGTGCTTTTATTTTCGGTTTTCAATTAGATCAAGTGTTTATGTTCTCTTCTCTCGATTGGATTATGAAAGGAAACCTTCCCTTTCAATCAGATTGAAATTTCGGATCGATTAGACCTCAGATCACTTGGACGTGGCTGTGGTTACAAGAGTTTAAACGATATAAACACTGTTCGTTTTCTCGCACAAACCGCTCGTTTCGTGTCTTAGGCCATCAATGTGTACTTACGTTTACGAGTCATTAAATCATGTTAATTTGATCTTCTCTGTGCATGCTCTTTGAGGTGGTGACCATAGACCTCCATTATATGACTGACAGACACGAACGGGTTGACCTAAAAATATCAAAATTGAAAATACTGCGGAAACAAAGACACCTACATCTTGGATGCCCTTGAGGTAAGATAAAACATATCAAAAATTAATTTCAAATTGAACTATCCCATTAAACGGTGTTAGTTGAAGCTCTAGAATTTTCTTGGAAAAATAGAATAGAATAGAATAGAATAGAATAGAATAGAATAGAATAGAATATGGGGTGGGAAAAATAAAAAGCTTCTGCTTCATTACGCTCCTTTCAGACATATTGCAATTTTTTATATTTTATTTTTGTCAGAAAGAAAGAAATAACAAACAAACATACTCTTACAAAGTGCTTCCCTAAAGCTACTGCAGGTAATTTTCTCAACGCGAAAGAGAAAATTAAAATTCAGCTATATTGACTCTAGGCATCCTGGAATCTATAACCTCTTTAGCTTGTAGCCTAAATGCCAAAGAAACAAATATTCCTATATTAAAATCACCATCAACTTCCCCTCCCTCTTGCAGCTCTTCTCTTCTGTTTACTGGCGCGAGGGGAGGGGAACCTGTCACTCACATGAGATCAACCAATAGCGAACCACACCTCCATCCAACCATCCAATCAAAACCATGTGAACAAAATCAAGCCACGCCCTATATTTGTTCTTGTCCGAGAAGCCGTTTCACTCGGATAGGGAAGAAAAGACGATCGCAACTTCGTTTCATGTCGACTTTAAGGGGAGAACGGGATTTTACAACTAAAATGTATCAGGTCTGTATGGAGAAAATACTTTTTAACTTTTTTTGTTTGTTTGTTTTGTTATTATCTGCTAGCCTGGATGCCAGCCCGAACTCCGCCCACAACATTTTTTGGACGGGAAGTTCGGTCTGGACTCAATCCTTTGAAGAGAAATTATGAACGGTTCAGAGATCAACGGGCCAATCAAATTGCCAGGGCGGGCTTTATACGATGATTGACAGGTGGTCTTCAGTAACGTAATCCTCACGTCGTCAAAGAGCGCTTGTCAAAGATGACTGCAGCTGGAGAATTGAGATGTATAGATTCCGCTGTCACGTCTTTTGTAAAATAAATCGACAGCGCATTCATTTTAATAGACAAACAGAGAACTGCAATCAAGGCATTTGTCGATCGGAAAGATATTTTTGGCGTCCTTCCTACATGATTCGGGAAAAGTGTAACTTATCAGCTGGCTCTGACGGTCGCTAAGAAGATGGGACGTAATGAAAAGCCTGTGGTCGTTGTGGTTTCTCCTTTGGTGGCACTCATGGAGGAGTAAGTAAAAGAAGTAACACTCGTTATTTAACTTCTAAAATAAATAAAGTAGGCTACGTTCTGTATTTGAAAACTGCGCTATGCAAAGGAGTTGACTTATGCGTTGCTCTGATTGGTTGGTAGGTCTACCGACTATCCAATTGAGTGCAGAGGTTTTTTTTTTTGTCCTGGTTCGGTTACGACACGCCTCATAATCAAAGTTCAATTGAGTGATTTCAGACTCATATTCTCATTAGAATATGAGTATGACGAAGTCAGGCTAATTATCTGCTGTAAAGGCAGCAAGTTCCTGGATCAACTTTCATATCAACATACCATCCAGTATATTTGTATGCATACTGTGCTTAAGGATTTAATATTCTTATCAACACTTTTCACTCTGATTTCAGAGGAAAGTATGTGGTTGTATAGTCTGGGTTCCAGTCTATGGTTCCAGAGATGTCGATTCGGGAGCCCAATCACAGCTTACATCATATTTTTAAACCTCTCGCATTGATAACGTGTAATTTGATTTGTATAATGTGTGAATATTTTCCTCTGTGAGTGAAGGAAAGATCTGAGAGCTGTGAAATTACAATTATTATGCCTGAAGGGAAAGGGAAACTGACGAGTGGTTTGAGTTGAGTATTTCACTGCCATCCACAGGCTACATGAAGTATTGCAGGCTCTTTGATTAGGCCGTTCTGTGGTTATAATACATCAAATAGCTGTTTTGACAATTATTTCATTATATTGTGAAACATTACAATTTTAAAGAACTGTTTCGCATTTGAATGGACTGTAAAATGTCATTTATTCCCGTGATCAAAACTGCATTTTCAGCATCTTCAGTGTCACATGATCCTTCAGAAATCACTGTGATATGATGGAATTCTTGTGAAACATTTCTGATTATTATCAGTGTTAAAAACAGTTGTGCTGCTTCGTAGTTTTGTGGAAACCGGTGAAAAAAAAACAACATTTAATTTTGAAATAGAACTTTAGAAACTGTTTAATGCCTTATGGTTGATGTCCTTGCTAAATAATCCTTTTAGGATTGATATGTAAGGATTGATATGTCAATCCTTTTTAGAAAACAAATAAATCTTCCTTAGCCCAGACAGTGTATTTTGCTTATAAAGAACACCATAAATAGAGACATTAATGAAACTGCCTCTACTACTCAGAGAAACATGACAGCAATCGTTCTACTTTACATTGCTGTATTATATATAAATTAATCAATCCGTAAACACCGACCCGTAGTAAAAAGGTTTAACAGGTTAGATCGCATACCTGCCATTTCAAACGCTCCCTTTCACACAACAGAAACACACAACATCTTTAAAGCGTTTTATTAGGCACAAGGCGGGAGGGAGTTTTACAGTACAGAGTGTTTGACCTGGCCTGGGATCAGTTCCAGATCCACTCAACATGACATCATTACCACACGTCATCCTACAGACCCTGAGCTCAGGACACACCGGCCTCTGGGATGGAAGTGTTCGTTAACGTTTGGTTGTTGATGATGTCACATTGCACTTCCCTTTTTCTTCCTCATGAGATGATTGACAGTGGCGTTCCTCGTTCGGACCTCACTGATCTCTCGCTCACTGTAGTAACGGATACACACAGTTGAAGTGGCCCAGGTTCTGGCAGGACTTGAGCCAGCGCTGTACGTTGGCGGGAGCCGAGCCGCTCTCGTCGGCCTGCAGGACGCAGCAGGCGCACACCACGTCGGCCAGGGAGAACCTCTCGCCCAGGAGCCACGGAGAGCGTCCCAGAGCCCCGTTTAGTGCCCTTAGCACGGCCGCCCGCTCCTTGTTGCCCCCCTCGGCCAGCTGGAACACCGCCGTGTCGATCCAGCTGTCCATCTGCGTGGCGGAGACCGGGTCCTGGGGCTCGGCGCCCAAAAGACGGAAGAGGAAGCGCGCCACGTTGGCCTCGCCCTCGATCGGGCACATGTTCTGTGTGCTGAACTTCATCTGCAGCTTCGACACTGAAACCACACAACGATCAAACAACACTTTATACAGTTTATGGGTAATATACAATTGAGCAAATATCATTTTTGATTACACTTTATTTTAAGGTGGCGTAGACTTAGTCAAACACGTACTGGGTGATGGTAATTAAAGGGATAGTTCACTTTGACATTCATTTTTGGTATGTTTTATCTTACCTCAAGGGCATCCAAGATGTAGGTGTCTTTGTTTCCGCAGTAGTTTCAATTTTGATATTTTTAGGTCAAACCGTTCTTGTCTATCAGTCATATAATGGAGGTCTATGGTCACCACCTCAAAGAGCATGCACAGAGAAGTCCAAATTAAACATGATTTAATGACTCATAAATACACGAAATGAGCGGTTTGTGTGAGAAAACAGTATTTATATAGTTTTACCTCTTGTAACCACAACCACAGAGCGCCCATGCCCTCAGATCACTTGGACGTGGCTGTGATTACACAAGGTAAAAACGATATAAATACTGTTCGTTTTTTCACACAAACTGCTCGTTTCGTGTCTTAGGCCATCAATGTGTACTTACATTTACGAGTCATTAAATCATGTTTAATCTGGACTTCTCTGTGCATGCTCTTTGAGGTGGTGACCATAGACCTCCATTATATGACTGACAGACAAGAACGGTTTGACCTAAAAATATCAAAATTGAAAATACTGCAGAAACAAAGACACCTACATCTTGGATGCCCTTGAGGTAAGATAATGAGGTATTTAATGCTGAAAAGTTAATCAGACCGGACACCAAGCATGTCTCTTATGTTACGCCCTCACCATCTTTCCATATGAGAGTGAAGCCCAGCTGGAAGCGCTGGCGTGCGTAGCTGTCTGTGTGTCGCGGGCCCAGGCAGGACATGAGCGGCGGCGGGACGCTGGGCACGGAGGAGTGCAGGTGCACGCTGGACAGCACCTGGTACCGCTGGCACAGCAGACCGTGAAGCACCAGCAGCGACAGAGGAGGACGGGCCGGGTGGGCGTTGATCACGATGTCCCTCAGCGCGCCCAGATCCTGCGGGACAGCGAGGAACGGGTCAGTTCTGCACGCTTTAACACTTACAAAATGTCAATCTACTTCAAACCGACTCTAAATGTACCATTTGTCACAGGATTTTCATTAACATTAACTACAGAATCAATCGCACATTTCAATACAGGTGCAGCAAACAAACACAACCGGGTTAACCGGATTGACATGTTTAGACTGGCGCGTTTAGGCATGCTTGAGGAAAACATCAATTTGAATCATCCAAATGTGACTTAAAAGTGTCCTGGCTCTTCCAAGTTCAAGTGTTACTCTTTTGGCGTAAGTCGACTTGCGTACGGCCGTCTGGCGGGAGCTAGTTATTTTAGTCGATAAAGTTTTAAATATGGATACTTTTCTGAAATAAGCGCGTCGCTTCGCTTCAGAAGGCCTTTATTAAAGCGTTAGTTCACCCAAAAATGAAAATTAAGTCATTAACCCCCATGCTGTACTAACCCCGTAAGACCTTCGTTCATCTCCGGAACACAAATAAAGATATTTTTGATTTAATCTGAGAGCTGGATCAGTCCTCCATAGACTTTCTAAGGGACTGGCTCTTGACAGCCCATAAAAGTCATTAAAGAAAAGGTTTAAATAAATATCCCATATGCCTACAGCGGCTCAATTATAAGTTTATCAAGCGTCGAGACTACTTTTTGTGCGAAAAAAACATAAATAACGACTTTATTCGACTATTCCATTACTTCCTTATTGGCGTATGCGCGAGAACTGAGACGAGCACATTCTCCTTCGGCTTGTTTACCGGCTCCTCACCGCAGGAGTATTAGCGCCACCTACCGTATGAGATGATGTGCTGATATAGCTGGAAGCGCAAAACTTTCTGTTTACAAGCAGAGTAAGATGCGCGCTGTACATAAGGTTTTCAATTAGCGTATTTTCCACACTATAAGGTGCACTTAAAAGCCTTTAATCTTCTCAAAAAAACGATATATATGGATCATCATCTCATACGGTAGGTGGCGATAGCGGTGAGAAGCCGGTAAAAAGAAGTACTCGAAAGAGAACGTCCTCCTCTCAGTTCTCGCGCATGCGCCTATAAGGAAGTAATGGAATGGTCGAATAAAGTCGTTATTTATGTTTTTTTTCGCACAAAAAGTAGTCTCGACGCTTGATAAACTTATAATTGAGCCGCTGTAGGCACATGGGATATTTAAACCTTTTCTTTAATGACTTTTATGGGCTGTCAAGAGCTAGTCCCTTAGGCAGTCTATGGAGGGCTGATCCAGCTCTCAGATTAAATAAAAAATATCTTTATTTGTGTTCCGGAGATGAACGAAGGTCTTATGGGGTTAGTACAGCATGGGGGTGAGTAAATAATGGCTTAATTTTCATTTTTGGATGAACTAACCCTTTAAGCTCTCAGAGCTATGTAGAGCACTTTAATCATGGATAGATGCACTTTTATCGTGGATAGATGCACTTTTATGATGGATAGATGCACTTTAATCATGGATAGATGCACTTTTATCATGGATAGATGCACTTTATCATGGATAGATGCACTTTAATCATGGATAGATGCACTTTAATCATGGATAGATGGACTTTTATCATGGATGGATGCACTTTTATGGACTTCAAAACAGAAACCGCCATTCACTGCCATTCTAAAGCAAAACATTTTTTAATAATTCTGTATTTGTCTAAGAGGAGAATGTCATATACATCTAGGATGACTTGAGGATGAATAAATCATGGGCTAATTTTCCTTTTTGGGGGAACTATCCCTTTTAAGGTAAATAATAAAAAAATGCCTAATGGCGCATGTAAGGCTGACCTTGCCAAGTAGGGAGTCTAGATCAGCGGTTCCTCTGAACACAGACTCGACGGGTGCGTGAGAGAGTGTGGTGGCGTCCAGGTCCGCATCAGGAGTGGTCACGGTCTTCGTGAGCCCGTCCACCGTCGCCTTGAGCTCATACAATCTCCTCAGGATTTCATCCTGACGGTCCTCCAGCGCCTTCACAGCCGGATCCACCTCCCCGTTCTGAGACACATACACGAGGAGAGACGGTTTACATTGATCCCCTCTCAAATATACAATTACACAATAGTATTTGGCTGCATTAAACTAAGTGCAAGTGGATCCTAACATATATACACTACCAATCAAAAGTTTTGGATCAGTAAGTTTTTTAAAAGAACTCTCTTCTGCTCACCAAGGCTGAATTTATTTGATTAAAATACAAAAAAAAAAAAAAAACAGTAATATTGTTACATATTATGACCATTTCAAATAAATGTTTTCTATTTTAATATATTTTATAATGTAATTTATTCCTGTGATCAAAGCTGAATTTTCAGCATCATAACTCCAGTCTTCAGTGTCACATGATCCTTCAGAAATCACTCTAATATGCGGATTTGATGCTCAAAAACATTCATTATTTCTATCAATGCTGAAAACAGAGTTGCGTACAATGTTTTTTTTGTTTTTTTTTTCCGGGATTCTTTGATGAATAGAAAGTTCAAAAGAAAAGCATATTTGAAATATAATATTTGTAACACTGCCTTTACTATAACGTTTGATCAATTTATTCATCCTTGATTAATCTGATTTCTTTTATTTCTTTATTTTGTGTTTATGTTAGAAAAGCTTTGTATTTCAGATAAATGCTTTTCTTTTGAAATTTCTATTCATCAAATAATCCTAAAATTAAAAAATGTAAATATTGATAATAATGTTTCTTAAAGGGATAGTTCACTTTGAAATTAATTGTTGGTATGTTTTATCTTACCTCAAGGGCATCCAAGATGTAGGTGTCTTTGTTTCTGCAGTATTTTCAATTTTGATATTTTTAGGTCAAACCGTTCTTGTCTGTCAGTCATATTATGGAGGTCTATGGTCACCACCTCAAAGAGCATGCACAGAGAAGTCCAAATTAAACATGATTTAATGACTCATAAATGTACGTACACATTGATGGCCTAAGACACGAAACGAGCAGTTTGCGTGAGAAAACGAACAGTGTTTATACTCGTTTCGTGTCTTAGGCCATCAAAGTTTACTTACGTTTATTTACGAGTCATTAAATCATGTTTAATTTGGACTTCTCTGTGCACGCTCTTTAAGGTGGTGACCACAGACCTGCATTGGATGCCATGTCAAATCAGCTTTGATCACACGAATAAATTACACTTTACTATTCACATAGAAAACAGCTGTTTTAAAATATAAAAGTATTTCACAATATTGCTGTTCTTTTTATATATATATTAAAAATGCAGCCTAGTTGAGTAGAAGAGACTTATTTTAAAAACATTAAAAATCTTACCAATCCAAACTTTTGACTGGTAGAGTCAGGGGCATACAATTTACTAGGGACCTGTCCCTACCAATATCCAGTGACACTGATATATCCCAAGCAGTAATTTCGATCAAAACTTATGATTTATTCATATTTGATGTCCCCATCCCCACCTATTTCAAAATCGAAACCTATGCCACCGGGTTGAGCATAGCTAGATCAATTTACCATTTCATCCTCATATTGTCTAGTATGCTCCATCTCCTTCCTTAAGTGTCTCAGTGTGGTGTTGTTAGTCGCTGGTAAGCAGTAGTGTATTAAACTGAAAGTGCAATTTAAGGAAATTATAATTTGGAGGGCCAACCTCTCATTCCAGAGCACAAAACACTGCAGCTGTCAATCATTCATGTGTGTATTAGATTAAACAGAGTAGCAATATCAGTCTGTCTGATGCAGCAGCTGTGTATCATACGCATTTTCATCATTTGGTGCTGGTGTGTGTGTGTGGCAACTGAATGGTGAATTGATCGTTAATGTGATTACGTTACCTGAAGCGCGTGCTCGCTGCAGTTCATTCCCTGCGCGTGGACATTCGGTAACTTGTACATGCACGTCGGCAAATCAATCTTTATGTTACCGGGACTGACGGGCTTTACCTGGTACATAGGCATGATGACGGGTAACCAACGCACTCCAGTGCCAAAATAAAAGCACGGGATCCAGGTATGTTTGTTTTTAGACGGCGTTTGTGTCCGTCTAGCAGCCAGCTAACAGTAGCCGAGTGGAGAGAAGAGGCCGTCGCACGTCATTTCCGTTGAAGGTGAAAGCACGCGGTGACGACAGAGGCTGAAATCTGCTTTGTTTTTGAACATTTTGTTTTTAGGATTTCTTAAAATAATAGTTAGATATCAGATATCTTTGGCAAAGACTTGCTTTAGTTAATTCAGAACTGGTTGATTTTGAAATTGTGTAGACTTGTTCCAATATATGCTAGTCGATGCTAGTATAATTATATTATACGATATTGTATTTTACTATATTATGTTATATTATATTATTTATATTATATTATTTAATGTTATATTAGATTATATTATATAACTTATATTATACACTCACCTAAAGGATTATTAGGAACACCTGTTCAATTTCTCATTAATGCAATTATCTAATTAACCAATCACATGGCAATTGCTTTATGCATTTAGGGGTGTGGTCCTGGTCAAGACAATCTCCTGAACTCCAAACTGAGGCCCTGTTTACACGAGAACGCTCGCGGGTGAAAACGTAAAAATATTTGATCGGATGTGCCTTTCGTTTACACGGTAACGGCGTTTTTGAGGCTTAAAAATGCAAAAAAGTGAAACCACCCTCCAGAGTGGAAATCTTAAAAACGCTCCACCGCTGCGTTCCCGTGTAAATGGTAAAAACGCAAAAGTCTGCTTGACAGTGAAAGTTGTAGGCTACGCAAGCGCGTGGACTTGGTGTTTTGGTATGCACTGCTAGCCGCCTGAAGTGCATACTACATTGAATTTCACACACTTTTGTGTCACCATTTGCACGCGGATTTCACACACAAAACGCTCGTCTAAACGTAGAATAAAAAGTGATGACGCAATGCTACTTTTGCGTTTTCTCTTCAGAATCGTTTCCGTGTAAACATAGCCTGAATGTCAGAATGGGAAAGAAAGGTGATTTAAGCTATTTTGAGCGTGGCATGGTTGTTGGTGCCAGACGGGCCGGTCTGAGTATTTCACAATCTGCTCAGTTACTGGGATTTTCACGCACAACTATTTCTAGGGTTTACAAAGAATGGTGTGAAAAGGGAAAAACATCCAGTATGCGGCAGTCCTGTGGGCGAAAATGCCTTGTTGATGCTAGAGGTCAGAGGAGAATGGGCCGACTGATTCGAGCTGATAGAAGAGCAACTTTGACTGAAATAACCACTCGTTACAACCGAGGTATGCAGGAAAGCATTTGTGACGCCACAACACGCACAACCTTGAGGCGGATGGGCTACAACAGCAGAAGACCCCACCGGGTACCACTCATCTCCTCTACAAATAGGAAAACGAGGCTACAATTTGCAAGAGCTCAACAAAATTGGGCAGTTGAAGACTGGAAAAATGTTGCCTGGTCTGATGAGTCTCGATTTCTGTTGAGACATTCAGATGGTAGAGTCAGAATTTGGCGTAAACTGAATGAGAACATGGATCCATCATGCCTTGTTACCACTGTGCAGGCTGGTGGTGGTGGTGTAATGGTGTGGGGGATGTTTTCTTGGCTCACTTTAGGCCCCTTAGTGCCAATTGGGCATCGTTTAAATGCCACGGCCTACCTGAGCATTGTTTCTGACCATGTCCATCCCTTTATGGCCATCATGTACCTATCCTCTGATGGCTACTTCCAGCAGGATAATGCACCATGTCACAAAGCTCGAATCATTTCAAATTGGTTTCTTGAACATGACAATGAGTTGACTGTACTAAAATGGCCGCCACAGTCACCAGATCTCAACCCAATAGAGCATCTTTGGGATGTGGTGGAACGGGAGCTTCGTGCCCTGGATGTGTATCCCACAAATCTCCATCAACTGCAAGATGCTATCCTATCAGTATGGGCCAACATTTCTAAAGAATGCTTTCAGCACCTTGTTGAATCAATGCCATGTAGAATTAAGGCGAAAGGGGGTCAAACAGAGTATTAGTATAGGTGAGTGTATTTTATAATGTTAAAATAGGGTCCATCAGCTGTCTGGTTAGTGTCCAGCAGAGGGCAGCCGGCTACAACATATGAGACCTCAGGGAAAATTCAGAGCAGCATATTGACATTAATGTATAACACACTTCAACTCTTCATAGTTTAGACACTTTACGGATATTGTGTTTTTATTTATCAATTACAAATAAGTGTAAAGAGGAAGTGCCTTATATTAGGCTGCATACAAGCCATAGAATTGTCTGGAAAAGACAAGAAAGACATTTAACTTAGCCTATATTTTTGTTTTATATGTAAGTTTTCAGTGATGTTTGAAACCAGTCTTTACCCAGTAAATACAAGCAACTGTAAACGTCGTGGACATTTACTGGTCAAAAGGTGTGGGAACCCCGATGTCTATACTGATTTAATCACAGCTTGAGTTTTCGCAGTCATAAACACACAGGCTGGGATGTGTTCAGTCATGTGTGTGACTATGGTTCCCAGAGTCTTAGCATTGCACCCTGCTGTGTGTGTTATTGTGTAGAGTGTGTGTGTGTTCTTTCATCCGCTCGGGGACTGTGTTCTGTCAGCACACCTGTGATCTGTTCTGCCACCCAAGCCCTGCGTTTGCTCATTTATCGATGAGTCTGCTGATCTGTGTGTGATGTGCGTGAGGAACCGTGTTTATGTGTTTGCGAGTTGTTGAGGATAATAACCTCAGGAGGATAAAGTAAACCTGCACATCTGGTTTAACACATTCAAAGTGTTTACACTATATATACAGTACCTGTACCTAATCTAACTCAAAAGACCATCCAGCTTTATACTAAGTGTAAAGATAGTAGATTAGAGTACAGTAAAGATAGACAACTAATAAACGAATAATTAAAGGGATAGTTCACCCAAAATGAAAATGCTGTCATCATTTAATCATCTTCACGTCGTTCCAAACCTGTAAGACTTTCGTTCATCTTCGGAACTCAAATTAAGATCTTTTTAATGAAATCTAAGAGATTTCTGTCATTTCATTGACAGTCTATGCAACTACCACTTTGACTCTTCTTGTAAAACTAATCCAAACAAATTGAGTGGTTTAGTCCAAATCTTATTGGAGAGACTCGATCATTTTATATGATTTAGATTTAGGCTTTTATTCACGGAAACGGAAGCTTCAGCAAGAGCCAATGAGGTTCATTCTTGTGTTACGCATCACGTTTGAGCTTCAGCAAGAACCAATGAGGTTCATTCTTGTGTTACGCATCACGTTTGAGCTTCAGCAAGAACCAATGAGGTTCATTCTTGTGTTACGCATCACGTTTGAGCTTCAGCAAGAACCAATGAGGTTCATTCTCGTGTTACGCATCACGTTTGAGCTTCAGCAAGAACCAATGAGGTTCATTCTCGTGTTACGCATCACCTTTGAGCTTCAACAAGAACCAATGAGGTTCATTCTCGTGTTACGCATCACCTTTGAGCTTCAACAAGAACCAATGAGGTTCATTCTCGTGTTACGCATCACCTTTGAGCTTCAGCAAGAACCAATGAGGTTCATTCTCGTGTTACGCATCACGTTTGAGCTTCAACAAGAACCAATGAGGTTCATATTTGTGGTACGCATCACGTTTGAGCTTCAGCAAGAACCAATGAGGTTCATTCTCGTGTTACGCATCACGTTTGAGCTTCAACAAGAACCAATGAGGTTCATTCTCGTGTTACGCATCACCTTTGAGCTTCAACAAGAACCAATGAGGTTCATTCTCGTGTTACGCATCACCTTTGAGCTTCAACAAGAACCAATGAGGTTCATTCTCGTGTTACGCATCACCTTTGAGCTTCAACAAGAACCAATGAGGTTCATTCTCGTGTTACGCATCAAGTTTGAGCTTCAGCAAGAACCAATGAGGTTCATTCTCGTGTTACGCATCACGTTTGAGCTTCAGCAAGAACCAATGAGGTTCATTCTCGTGTTACGCATCACGTTAGAGCTTCAACAAGAACCAATGAGGTTCATTCTCGTGTTACGCATCACGTTTGAGCTTCAGCAAGAACCAATGAGGTTCATTCTCGTGTTACGCATCACATTTGAGCTTCAGCAAGAACCAATGAGGTTCATTCTAGTGTTACGCATCACGTTAGAGCTTCAACAAGAACCAATGAGGTTCATTCTCGTGTTACGCATCACGTTTGAGCTTCAACAAGAACCAATGAGGTTCATTCTCGTGTTACGCATCACGTTTGAGCTTCAGCAAGAACCAATGAGGTTCATTCTCGTGTTACGCATCACGTTTGAGCTTCAGCAAGAGCCAATGAGGTTCATTCTCGTGTTACGCATCACCTTTGAGCTTCAACAAGAACCAATGAGGTTCAGTCTCATGTTACGCATCATGTTTGAGCTTCAGCAAGAACCAATGAGGCTCATTCTCATGTTACGCATCACGTTTGAGCTTCAACAAGAACCAATGAGGTTCATTCTCGTGTTACGCATCACCTTTGAGCTTCCTCAAGAACCAATGAGGTTCATTCTCGTGTTACGCATCACGTTTGAGCTTCAACAAGAACCAATGAGGTTCATATTTGTGTTACGCATCACGTTTGAACTTCAGCAAGAACCAATGAGGTTCATTCTCGTGTTACGCATCACGTTTGAGCTTCAGCAAGAACCAATGAGGTTCATTCTTGTGTTACGCATCACCTTTGAGCTTCCTCAAGAACCAATGAGGTTCATTCTCGTGTTACGCATCACGTTTGAGCTTCAACAAGAACCAATGAGGTTCATATTTGTGTTACGCATCACGTTTGAACTTCAGCAAGAACCAATGAGGTTCATTCTCGTGTTACGCATCACGTTTGAGCTTCAGCAAGAACCAATGAGGTTCATTCTTGTGTTACGCATCACCTTTGAGCTTCCTCAAGAACCAATGAGGTTCATTCTCGTGTTACGCATCACGTTTGAGCTTCAACAAGAACCAATGAGGTTCATATTTGTGGTACGCATCACGTTTGAACTTCAGCAAGAACCAATGAGGTTCATTCTCGTGTTACGCATCACGTTTGAGCTTCAGCAAGAACCAATGAGGTTCATTCTTGTGTTACGCATCACGTTTTAGCTTCAGCAAGAACCAATGAGGTTCATTCTCGTGTTACGCATCACCTTTGAGCTTCAACAGAACCAATGAGGTTCATTCTCATGTTACGCATCACGTTTGAACTTCAGCAAGAACCAATGAGGTTCATTCTCATGTTACGCATCACGTTTGAGCTTCAACAAGAACCAATGAGGTTCATTCTCGTGTTACGCATCACCTTTGAGCTTCCTCAAGAACCAATGAGGTTCATTCTCATGTTACGCATCACCTTTGAGCTTCCTCAAGAACCAATGAGGTTCATTCTCGTGTTACGCATCACGTTTGAGCTTCAACAAGAACCAATGAGGTTCATATTTGTGGTACGCATCACGTTTGAGCTTCAACAAGAACCAATGAGGTTCATATTTGTGGTACGCATCACGTTTGAGCTTCAACAAGAACCAATGAGGTTCATATTTGTGTTACGCATCACGTTTGAACTTCAGCAAGAACCAATGAGGTTCATTCTCGTGTTACGCATCACCTTTGAGCTTCCTCAAGAACCAATGAGGTTCATTCTCGTGTTACGCATCACGTTTGAGCTTCAGCAAGAACCAATGAGGTTCATTCTCGTGTTACGCATCACGTTTGAGCTTCAGCAAGAACCAATGAGGTTCATTCTTGTGTTACGCATCACATTTGAGCTTCAGCAAGAACCAATGAGGTTCATTCTCGTGTTACGCATCACGTTTGAGCTTCAGCAAGAGGTTTGTTCTCGCGCTTCAAGCAGGTTCGGTTGAGCTTATGTCCTTTGATGAATGTTTATATGTGAATAAAAGCTTAAATGAAATCTGTTCATCATATAAAGAGATTGTGTCTCTTCAGAAAATGCGGACAAAACCTTTCAATTCAGATGGACTAGTTTTCTGTCTTAATGAACTTTTTAAGGTGTCAAAGTGGTAGTTGCACAGCTTTCAACGGAGAGAACAGAACTTACTCAGATTTCATCAGTTTCAGATTTTTGTACAGAATATGAACGAAAGTTTTACTGATTTGGAATGACATTAGGGTGAGTAATTAATGGCACGCTGTGTAAGCAGTTAAAAGCGGTCCCCTGTTCCCTGTCGGTTCAAGGGAGCATCTCAAACACCACCGTCTCACTGTCAGCAGATAGGAGGCAGACTGAACGAGAGAGACATTTAATTACACAATTGAGTTTGGTGTCCCGACAGCTTGTTACGCTTTAATAATTCACTGTCCGGTGAAGTCCTGGAGATGTGACGGGTATATGTTGTGTAGAACCCTGTTAGGTAATGAGAAGATCTGGTGGCCAACGGTCGAAACTGAGCCACAGCTGAAACCCAACAGTGACTCCTGTAATCATGTAGAAACTGGAGTGGAGAGGGGAAATGGATGCGAGAACGCCAGTGTTTCGCGTTGGGATTTGACAGGGCCTGAAATCCACCAACCCTGATAAAAACAGAACTTCTGGAGCTGGGACTGATCACATGTGCCAGGATAATGCAAAGTCGTGTTGCTGAAAGGGATAGTTCATGCAAAAATTTTAATTATCCCATGATTTACTCGCCCTGCAGCCATTCTAGGTGGATCTGACTTTCTTCTTTTAGACGAATGCAGTCAGTGTTACATTAAAATGTCCTGGCTCTTCCAAGCTTTGTAATGGCTGTGTCCATTTTGAAGTCCATAAAAGTGCATCTATCAATGATAAAAGTGCATGTATCCTTGATGAAACGGCTTCTATCCACGATGAAACTGCATCTCCATGATAAAAGTGCATCTATCCATCATAAAAGTGCATCTATCATAAACGTGCATCTGTCCATCATAAAACGGCATCTATTCATCATTAATGTGCAACTATCCATCATAAAAGCGTATCTATCGATGATAAAAGTGCATCTCCCCATCATAAAAGTGCATCTCTCCATCATAAATGCGCATATCTTCCATAATAAAAGTGTTTCTCTTTGTGATAAAAGTCCATCTATCCATGATAAAAGTTCCTCTCTCTATGATAAAAGCGCATCTGTCCATGATAAAAGTGCAAATATCCATGATAAAAGTCCCTCTCTCTATGATAAAAGTCCATCTATCCATGATAAAAGTGCATCTATCCATTATAAAAGTGCATCTATCCATGATAAAAGTCCCTCTCGCTATGATAAAAGTCCCTCTCTCTATGATAAAAGTGCATCTATCTATGATAAAAGTGCATCTATCCATAATAAAAGTCCCTCTCTCTATGATAAAAGTCCATCTATCCATGATAAAAGTGCATCTATCCATTATAAAAGTGCATCTATCCATGATAAAAGTCCCTCTCGCTATGATAAAAGTCCCTCTCTCTATGATAAATGTCCCTCTCTCTATGATAAAAGTGCATCTATCTATGATAAAAGTGCATCTATTCATAATAAAAGTCCCTCTCTCTATGACAAAAGTGCATCTATCCATGATAAAAGTGCATCTATCCATGATAAAAGTGCATCTGTCCATGAAAAAAGTGCAAATATCCATGATAAAAGTCCCTCTCTCTATGATTAAAGTCCATCTATCCATGATAAAAGTGCATCTATCCATTATAAAAGTGCATCTATCCATGATAAAAGTCCCTCTCGCTATGATAAAAGTCCCTCTCTCTATGATAAATGTCCCTCTCTCTATGGTAAAAGTGCATCTATCCATGATAAAAGTCCTTCTCTCTATGATAAAAGTCCCTCTCTCTATGATAAATGTCCCTCTCTCTATGTTAAAAGTGCATCCATCCATCATAAAAGTGCATCTATCCATGATTATATATGCACTTATCATAGATAGATGCACTTTTATAATGTATAGATGCACTTTTATCACTTTTATGGACTTAAAATCAGAAAGAGAGGGACTGTTTAATATTGTCTGATACTGAATAGACATCTTAGTCACAGTCGCTGAATCGTACCGAATCCAATCTTACTGAATCTTCAACATGTCATCTGTGCTGCGTGCATTTGGATGACTATATTGCCAACGCGAGGTTTTTGTATTATCAAATGAAGTGTTCCCAGACATTTGAATGGTCTTTTTATTGCCAAATGAGGCATTCCTCAAAATTTGAATGCCCGAAGAACCTGAAGATAATCCGGAACAGCCACAACCCACAGGTCATGACATGAGGCAAGCAAGAGGAAATATCCAACAAAATAACCAACTTCTTGACATATCTGAATCAATTTAGTTGTTTGTACCGGAAAAAAAAACAGCGTTGGTCATTATTAGTGATAATAAGTTATTAATGTGGAAGTTATGATTAGTATGGATTTCCTCAATAAGTATTTCTACTTTTTTACCACAAGGGAAACATAAAGCACAAGCACAATTATTAATAAATCATGCACTTTCATACTTGCACTTAAATATTGTTCAAGTCACTGCTTTTCATAACTTTATGAAGTTGTTTATGTTCATATCATAAGCATTTACGATCATCTAAAGTATACTTTAATGTCATTTCTATTGAAACTTGTTTGTATTTAAAAGTTTTTTCTAATCATACATTTGTAATGACGAAGCTTCAATTTAGTACCGGGTGTGGGCCGGATCTAGGCCGATGCTACATTGCTTTCTGGGACGCGTAACATGACCTGCATGAGAGGACTGACCCGTATCACAGCTGATGTCATTCTCAACCTTAAGCTGAGATTTCTCATAATGTATAAGTGCCAGTTTTGTAACACTACGCAGAGATTAAACAATAGCAGCTGACTCGCTGACCAGAAGCCCACGCTGCATAATGCATGAGAATCCAGCCAACCGTTCTCTTCCACAACACTTAAAACTTTCATGACGCGCGCTCTTTCAGGACTCAGGCGAGCCCAAATTGAATCGGATCTGAATAATAGCACGGCCTGCAGCAGGTGATCCCCTTCATCCGAGTCTGTAATTATTGTTTTCCATACTTCATACGCCATCTAGCCGAAACAAACACCCTCGAGCTGACTTGCCGGTAACGCCGTGTTATCACAGAGGATGAGGTGCCCATTAAAGATTCAGAGACCTTTAATAAGTAAGACGACCCTGACACTTCTTCCTCGCTATGAGTTTTTGGTGACAATGAAGCGAGGTGCATCAATTATTGACCGGCGAGAGACACAGGCACAAGACGCTGGAACCAGCCCGTGGATCTCCGGCTTTCATCCCACCAGACCAGTTAATCGCCACGGCAGGACAAAAGAAATTTGGCCGGCATTACTTATTCACTTCAATCTTTTGCTTGCCTTAATGAGACGATCTCATCAAATCTTGCTGCGAAGCTCTGCTAGAGTTACAGAGAGATTATCCCGCTCGTTCTTGCGGTTTCTTCGTGGCCCCCATGCATGACTGGGATGTCAAGTGTTCAGGCCACGTCTGTTGATAACATGCAGTCGATACTGTTCACCGTAGCTTCAGTTAATTACACGGGATTATCATTAAATGTGCATTATATCTCGTTGAACTGGTAGGTGCGGTCATTCATTATTTATTAGACGCTTGTCCCGAGAAAAATGGCCTTCGTCAGCTCCAGTTTGTATCCGGCCTCACACGGAGACTTCAGATGCCCCAACACCTGTGAAGAGACGACTCAACGCCTTTTCCGTGTACTTTTCTGTAATGCACTTTCTGTAAAGCTGTACCATACCTTGATTCGAGTTGACTGCATATTTAATGTAATGTAAGGGACTCATTTGTATCATGAGAGAACATCAAAAACTGTAAAGTGTTTAAAGTCGATGGCGTTTGAGTAAATTGTGCTTGGGATGCCCAAAGATAATATCTGAAAACAAATCTTAAAGAGTAACTAAACCTTAAACCAACTTTTTTCGTTACTGATCTGTAAAGGATCTGTATTAATATCAGTCATTGATTCGAGTCACTTTTTTGACATTTGTGTATAAAGTGTTTTATTTCTACAATATGTGGTGCAAAAACGTCTTAGTGCTGCCCTCTTCAGGTTGAACGGTGGCGACTGCAGTTGAATTTTCCTATTGGATGTTCCGCACTTTGTGACGTACGCAGGTTTCAGCTCACCACGCTCTTGGTACGAGCTACGCACTTGGCAGTATAAAAACCAGCTTGTTTCATCAAAACCACTGTAGCGAGTCAGGAGTTGGAATTGCGAGTTCTCTGCTCTGATTGGTCAGATGACCCAGTCTGTTGTGATTGATCTACTCTGCTCTGATTGGTCAGATGACCCAGTCTGTTGTGATTGATCTACTCTGCTCTGATTGGTCAGATGACCCAGTCTGTTGTGATTGATCTACTCTGCTCTGATTGGTCAGATGACCCAGTCTGTTGTGATTGGTCTGCTTTACTCTGATTGGTCAGATGACCCAGTCTGTTGTGATTGGTCTACTCTGCTCTGATTGGTCAGATGACCCAGTCTGTTTTGATTGGTCTGCTTTACTCTGATTGGTCAGATGACCCAGTCTGTTGTGATTGGTCTACTCTGCTCTGATTGGTCAGATGACCCAGTCTGTTGTGATTGATCTACTCTGCTCTGATTGGTCAGATGATCCAGTCTGTTGTGATTGGTCTGCTTTACTCTGATTGGTCAGATGACCCAGTCTGTTGTGATTGGTCTGCTTTACTCTGATTGGTCAGATGACCCAGTCTGTTGTGATTGGTCTACTCTGCTCTGATTGATCAGATGACCCAGTCTGTTGTGATTGGTCTACTCTGCTCTGATTGGTCAGATGACCCAGTCTGTTGTGATTGGTCTGCTTTACTCTGATTGGTCAGATGACCCAGTCTGTTGTGATTGGTCTGCTTTACTCTGATTGGTCAGATGACCCAGTCTGTTGTGATTGGTCTGCTTTACTCTGATTGGTCAGATGACCCAGTCTGTTGTGATTGGTCTACTCTGCTCTGATTGGTCAGATGACCCAGTCTGTTGTGATTGATCTACTCTGCTCTGATTGGTCAGATGACCCAGTCTGTTGTGATTGGTCTGCTTTACTCTGATTGGTCAGATGACCCAGTCTGTTGTGATTGGTCTACTCTGCTCTGATTGGTCAGATGACCCAGTCTGTTGTGATTGGTCTACTCTGCTCTAATTGGTCAGTTGGCCCAGTCTGTTGTGATTGGTCTACTCTGCTCTGATTGGTCAGATGACCCAGTCTGTTGTGATTGGTCTACTCTGCTCTGATTGGTCAGATGGCCCAGTCTGTTGTGATTGGTCTACTCTGCTCTGATTGGTCAGATGACCCAGTCTGTTGTGATAGATGTACTCTGCTCTGTTTGGTCAGATGACCCAGTCTGTTTTGATTGGTCTACTCTGCTCTGATTGGTCAGATGATCCAGTCTGTTATGATTGGTTTACTCTGCTCTGATTGGTCAGATGGCCCAGTCTGTTGTGATTGGTCTACTCTGCTCTGATTGGTCAGATGACCCAGTCTGTTTTGATTGGTCTGCTTTACTCTGATTGGTCAGATGACCCAGTCTGTTGTGATTGGTCTACTCTGCTCTGATTGGTCAGATGACCTAGTCTGTTTTGATTGGTCTACTCTACTCTGATTGGTCTGATGACCCAGTCTGTTGTGATTTATCTACTCTGCTCTGATTGGTCAGATGATCCAGTCTGTTGTGATTGGTCTACTCTGCTCTGATTGGTCAGATGATCCAGCCTGTTGTGATTGGTCTACTCTACTCTAATTGGTCAGATGACCCAGTCTGTTGTGATTTATCTACTCTGCTCTGATTGGTCAGATGATCCAGTCTGTTGTGATTGGTCTACTCTACTCTGATTGGTCAGATGACCTAGTCTGTTTTGATTGGTCTACTCTACTCTGATTGGTCTGATGATCCAGTCTGTTGTGATTGGTCTACTCTGCTCTGATTGGTCAGATGACCTAGTCTGTTGTGATTGGTCTTCTCTACTCTGATTGGTCAGATGACCTAGTCTGTTTTGATTGGTCTACTCTACTCTAATTGGTCAGATGACCCAGTCTGTTGTGATTGGTCTACTCTACTCTGATTGGTCAGATGACCTAGTCTGTTTTGATTGGTCTACTCTACTCTAATTGGTCATATGACCCAGTCTGTTGTGATTGGTCTACTCTACTCTGATTGGTCAGATGGCCCAGTCTGTTGTGATTGGTCTACTTGGTCAGATGACCCAGTCTGTTGAGATTGGTCTACTCTGCTTTGATTGGTCAGATGGCCCAGTCTGTTGTGATTGGTCTACTCTGCTTTGATTGGTCAGATGGCCCAGTCTGTTGTGATTGGTCTACTCCGCTCTGATTGGTCAGATGACCAAGTCTGTTGTGATTGATCTACCATACTCTGATTGGTCAGATGACCAATAGTTGAGATTGTTGACAACCTAACCGCATGTTGGAAACCAAATGCCCAACAACATTTCTGAATTTCAGCTCCAGATCATCATCAGCACACACTACAAAGTGATACAAACAGTACCAAGGACGTCGGTTTTTCTGCATCCATTTGATCTTGAGTCCTCATTCTTTGGAAGTAAATGCAAAGTGGTTTTGCTTTCATAGCACAGAAAAAAGTGTCCTCTCGACATGTCAACAACACAAACCAAACAGTCTCAGCTAAAACTACAGTGTTTAAGAGTCAAAGTAGACATTGTTTGCGAGCAACCAAAGACCATAGGCTGGCAATATACACAATTGTTACAAATCTTCCTTGGTTTGTTCAGGAATTAAGAGGCAGTTCTGCTTTTCCCTGATCTTTTTTTGTTTATTTTATTTCTTTCTTCTTCTTCTTTTATTTTTATTTTTCCCCTGATGAATAATACTGAATCCAATTTGGGTCAATTGACAGAAAAAATCAAACCCAGAATTTGAATGTAATGCAAAGGATTAAAAGTTGACCACCTGTATGTCCATCAGTTCTATTAGACATCATTTTATGTTGTAAGATGAGAAAGCTGAGTAAGACTAACAAATGGTGGCTAAAAACATTACATGCTTGCGATTCAGATATTTTTGAAGGCTTTTTGCCTTGATTTGGCTTCTTCCTGTTCTCACTCAGGAGCTTGAGACTGTACAATAGTAATATTGCACTGTCACAACTGTCCTGTTCAACTGCCCTTGTCACATGATCCTATTCTACTGTCCAAAGAGTCAGCCTGGACCTGGCGTCTCCGATTTCCTTCCTGTTTACAAGTCATGGTTTCTGATCCTTTAGGGGTCATAGATCTATTGTATCCCTGAATAGTGGTATCCATGACTGTCCCAGCCCTGTATATCCCAGCAGTGCTGCATGCACCTCATTCACAGCTTTTACGTCTTTGTCAGTTCTCTGCTCATTAATATTCTCTTGACATTGTTTATTTATCAATGTAAGTTTTTTCAGTTCATAAACATGCCATTTTCTTTGACAATTGATTATTCCAATTCGACAAAAGATGCATTTAGTCAACGCAAATAGTTTTCTACTCTGGATTTAATCGGGATATTTAGGAGATGATCATCAGATAAATAATAAAATATCAAAACAGCCGCGTTAAAGGTTCAGGCAATATTTTTGAAACTGGAAATTACTTGATTTTTTTTTTTTTCCAAATGTATTTATTACATGCTTCAGCAGTGGGCGGGACTTTAAAGTGATAACTTTGAAGTGTTAGAACAGGAAATTACATAACCTACAGTGAATATGTAGTACGGAATTGTATTGTAATAATTGCTGTTACTGTTTTGGTGTAGTCCTGGCGAGCCGGCGCGGGCCTGAAGCGGCAGAGCGCTCGTACAGTAATGTCAGGGTGTGGCGTGTCTGGTGGTCAACATGCTCGCTCTAATTCTAGGTCCTATTGTGTAATTCTCAGCTATTAAAGTCTATAGAGAGCTGACTGTTTGGAAAACATGCATGTGTGTAGTAAACGCATTGATACACTGGTGTTGAATTACAGTATGAGCGCTGCCAGAATCCTCCACTGACATCCTGACTGAGAGCAACAGCAACAACGACCAGAACAACTAACTATACTATCTATCTATCTATCTATCTATCTATCTATCTATCTATCTATCTATCTATCTATCTATCTATCTATCTATCTATCTATCTATCTATCTATCTATCTATCTATCTATCTATCTATCTATCTATATATCTACCTACCTACCTACCTACCTACCTACCTACCTACCTACCTACCTACCTACCTACCTACCTACCTACCTACCTACCTACCTACCTACCTACCTACCTACCTACCTACCTACCTACCTACCTACCTACCTACCTACCTACCTACCTACCTACCTACCTACCTACCTACCTACCTATCTATCTATCTATCTATCTATCTATCTATCTATCTATCTATCTATACATCCGTCTATCTATAGACGTATGCCACAGGCAAAACTGTGCACGCTAACTCTAAGATGATTGACAGCAGCCATTTTAATCCTAATAATATTTGTGCAGACATTGTCTTTGTGCATTGTGTGCTCAAACTGAATGACTCACTTTATGTGCTCTAGCATATAGCTAAGGTAAACACCTACATTATCAAGCTTTTATAATTAGGTTTACTTTTGTGGCATATCATTTTACAACACATTTTATTTGAGCAGTAATAAATTTATTGTTTTAGTTCACTTATCATAAATGAACAAAAATATTATTATAATTATTGTAGCTATTATTGATTTGTTATTTTTAATATCACAACATTTTATTTATATATTCATTTATGAATTACATAGAATTAAGGATTTATATAATATTATTACAGTAATACACTGCAATCTATACATAATACATATCATCTTCATCTATACATATCTGTATCTTGCAATCAGAAATGTGAGTGACTCTTTGTGTATGAGGAGTTTTACAAATTAATATTCGGCACCTTTATGTTTTATTTCTCGTGAACATTTTCCATAGGTCATTTACCTATGGAATATTTAAGGAGTAGTTTACTTTAAAAAAAAACTTGCTGATAATTTACTCACCCCCATGTCATCTAAGATGTCCATGTCTTTCTTTCTTCAGTCGAAAAGAAATTAAGGTTTTTGATGAAAACATTCCAGGATTTTCTCCATTATGGACTTCAATGGGAACCAAACAGGTCAAGGTCCAAAAGACAGTTTCAGTGCAAACTGTTCAAAGGGCTTTAAACGACACCAGACGATGAATAAGGGTCTTATCAAGCGAAACGATCACTCATTTAAAAAATGAATAAAAAACTTTAAAGTTTTATAAGCATAAATGCTAGCCTTTCTCTGTTGTGTGGTTCTCTCCTTTTCGAACTCGTTTTTTCGTTCATTGAATGACAAAATTTATTAATTTTGATAAACGAGTTCGAACAGGAGAGTCATGAACGTGCGTCACAGAACAGAGCAAGGCGACCATTTGAGCTTATAAAACTTAGACTTTTTTATTTATTTTTTAAATGAGCGATCGTTTCACTTGATCAGACCCTTATTCATCGTCTAGAATCATTTAAAGCCATTTGAACAGTTTGCACTGAAACTCTCATTTGGACTTTGAACCGTTTGGACCCCAATGAAGTCCATTATATGGAGAAAAATCCTGGAATGTTTTCATCAAAACCCTTAATTTCTTTCCGACTTAAGAAAGAAAGACATGGACATCTTGGATAACATGGGGGTGAGTAAATTATCAGCAAAAGTTTTTTTTAAAGTGAACTTCTCCTTTAACTGACACTTTTTTTCCAAAGTGAATCAACATGTTATAACCATAGACTGGTTATCACTCATCTTACTGTAATTGTAAAGTTTTATTTTCTGAAGACCTCACTGTCTCATTGGGATAGGTGTTATTCCAGGTGCATTGTTCACCTCTTCAACATTTCATAACAGTAATGAAAACAACACAGACAACATTTTAAATATTTTGATCCATTTATTTATTTATTTATTCACTTAAATAGTTTTCAGGTAGTTTTGCATTTGGTCAATGCCCATGTGCGTCCCTCTACATATTTCAAAAATCAAATAAACCTCAGGAGTGTGTACAGCATACATCTGTGTGTGTGTGGACTCTATTGACCCCTTGGTCCCCCGTCCGGGAGTAAAAAGCGTCCTGTGCATGGAGTGGTGAGGCTACTGAACTAAAATGAAATGTGAGTACAAGAGAGGGGTGAGACGTGTACTGATCATTCAGGACAGAACCATCGCCTGGAATTCTGCAAGAAACCAGAAAAACATTTTCATTAACTTTTGATGTAAACATGCAGATGCTTCGATAAACAATTTACAGCGGCTATCATAACTTTCGGAATAGTTTCAGCGTTTTATCGAATGTGGCAGTGTTCATGTATTTGGTGAAGATATTAGAAATGAATTTATTGAGTGCTGCTGCATAAATAGACATAGATCGTGTACACACTGAACCAGGGGTGCGTTTCCCGAAAGCATCGTTGGTCGCAAGTTCCGTCGTTACCAACAGAGTTCAATGGAAATTGCGGCCAACTTGCGACCATAGTTAACGATGCTTTCGGGAAACGCACCCCGGGATATTTGAATGTTCACCAAGCAATCTCATTGGCTGCAGGATCAGCCAATCAGCTTGTGCCATGTGATAACGACGTGATTGCGCCCTCTAAAGTTTCCCGACTGAAATATATCACACTAAGCATGATTTGAATATTAAAATTGCAACTTACTTTACATAGATGTGAGGTGACAGCGATTTAAATCACGTCAGATGAATAGCAATCAAATCAAACCGTTTGCTATTCATTCAGTTAATTGCAAAAGATGAAAATAAAACATAAAAGCCACAATCACCGTCTACTCCGATCTTGCCATCGCTGTCGTCGTCGGCTGCTGCTAGGAAAGCCTTGGTCTCTTTATCGGTCAGCACACGAGCTCCAGCTGAGAACCGCTGCAAGAAAAACCTGAGGGGAGAAACAAAAGAGAGAGTCGGCTCATGTCCCACATCAGATAATCCCGCTGTCCCGGGAGGAAATACTCGAAATATTTGGTAGATAGAGACAGGGTGCACAAAAAAAAAACACAGCTGGAGGATAAAGTGTCTAAGCCTGAATGCATTAAAAACAGACAACGTAATCCCTTTCTGTTTATGAATACTTAATATTCATGCGCTTGGAAAGCCCAGGAAAGGCTAAAGTCTGTTGTTAGGGTTGATATGCCGTTATTAAGTTGAAAGAATAAACGTGGCTTTAAATGCGTGTAAAACTCATGTACTTTAGTTCTTCCTCTTCGATGAATCCACTGGCGTCGTTGTCTAAGATGTTAAAGACATTCTTCACTTCCTGAGGGCTTTTCTTTGTCAGACCACACAGCTGGAAGAACTTTTTGGGGGAGAATGAGTCTGGAGCTGGAAAGACACCAAAGGAATAACCACACGTGAAACCTGACACTGGCGTTTAAGGTATCAAAAATATTACTTGAGGTAAATGAAGTAAAGCCTTCAGATATAGGCTACAGGTTCAGTTTCTAATGTGCGGATGAGACACAAACATGCTGAGACAGGAGAGATCCTACCTTGACAGTCCTTGAGTGCACTGTCGATGGCATCAGCGGAAAGAACAGATGACAGTGACATGGTCCTGAAGAAGAAGATGAACAACACTGTTAAATAATTCACTCACTTTCATGTTAAAAGTGTTCAGTTCACTTACTTAAAACAAATGAGGAAAAAACGTTGCCTTAAAATGATTAAGTATACAAACTTATAAAAATTAAGTTGTCAAGTTCGCATGACTTAATTTTTTTCATTTAATCATTAAGCGTGCTCATTTTTCTTCAAGCAAGTGAACTGAACACTTTGCTCGGTGGTACAAAAACCTTTGAATACACAAATCAGCCTGGACTAGATTCAAATACGCCTCGCCTAGATTGAAACGAAAAAGAAATGCTGTTGAGCTATGCTTTCCATCGAAATAAATAAATAATCGACTGAAGATACAGGATGACACAAGCTCAGCAAAGATGCTGGCATTTTACGTGCTCCTTTTTCTCCCCTCAAATATATTAATGCAATTAAATAAAACCTCCATTTGATCATTATTTTAAAAAAATGCATGCATCCAATAAAAAAAGAGTAAATGCATGCATTTTTATGCACTTTCATTAAAACCCTACATGCATTTTTCTTTAAAAAAAAAGTAGCCTAAATGCCTTTTTTAATATAAACCTTGCACACTCATGCAGGTGAAATATTTCCAGCTAAAGCACTGCCGTCCCGTGTGGGAAAGCTGGGACTCTTACCTCGGTGAAGTTCTCCTGGCAGGTGATTCAACAGAAGTAAGGCTGAGTGGTGACTGCGGGTCGGTCCAGGTGCGATTTATATAGGTCTGAATGCAGTGACAATGGCTAATTCTTGAGTTACCAGTCTGTGGATCAAATTCAAACTGCCAGGCCCTAGCTCAAATTACTTACCTAACTAATTAACCTGTACTATTTATATCTGTTTGACTGTGTGTGTGTGTGTGTGTGTGTATAGGCCAGCCCTCAGACATCTGTGACGCCCTTGTAAAAGGCAAATTAAGTAATAAATGCTTTGCTGTCTACCTGCTCATCACGTCCCTCCCATCCTATATCATAATACAGGCATCACACTCGTTCACCCCTGTCATGCACATCCGATCCTCCTCTCAGGTTGGTCGGTCGCCCCCTCCCTCGTGCCCCGCTGCTTTACATGAGGTCATTCCGAATTCCTCATTAGAATATTACATAAACACTTTTATAGTGCATTACTGTGGGGAGGTGGACAAATTCCGGGGATGCTCGAAAGCCATCTTTCCTTGATGTTAGCTTTAATTTATCACTTTCCAGATGTCTATTAATTTATAAATCACATAATCTGTAATGGATTTTTTTTTTTTGCTGTAATCTGCTCCATATTGTCTTTCTGAACAGATGGGAGCCTATAATCCACTGCTCACCAGATGCAAAAATAATTCATAGGTATAGCTGTGGACACACACACACACACACACAGAGAGAGTGTCATGAGAGTTTATCCTTCTCATTTCACCCTCCATAGGCAGACAAACAGCGAGCTGTCATTTTTCCTCTGCTGATTCAGGGATTCAAGGTCACCTTTTGACCAGCGCCCAGCAGAACACTGTAATCAATGTTTAAAACACACCTGCTAGACGCATATATTATGTAAGAGGGTGCAATATGTCCTCAAGTGCAGGAAAAGGGGGAAAAAAAAACAGACACTGCTCGCTTAGCTTTTTGTCACCAAACCCGCATGTTACAATTAAATCGAGGTACTGTTTCCCTCGGAGCGATGGAGTTACAGACCGCATCCTTCATGCGCCTGTAACAGAGACAGTGGTTGTTTTTGGTCTTGACTTTTCTAGTTATCTCATGATTGATATACATAAAATGTATTGGTAAGTGACGGATTGTGCAGTGGAATCATGTGCATTATCTTTAGGTAGAAATTTAAAAAAATAAGTAGAAAATTAAAACTTTTTTAGAAGAATTTAATACTTTTATTCAGCAAGGATGCATTTAATAGATCAAAGGTGACAGTGTAGAGATTTCTAATGTTACAAAATATGTCTGTTTCAAATTAATGTTGTTCTTTTGCACGTTCTGTTCATCAAAGAACACTGACAAAAAAAGATCACGGTTTCCACAGAGACATTAAGCTGTTAAAAATGTATAAGAACAATAAGAAATGTTTCTTGAACATAAAATCATCATATAATAATGTTTTCTGAAGGATCATGTGATACTAAAGACTAGATTGATATTATAAAATGTATTCAAATAGAAAACATATATTTTAAATTGTAACAATATTTTCACAAAATAATATTATTTTACTCTCTTTTTAATCAAATAAATACAGCCTCTTCACTCTAAAAAATGCTGGGTTGTTTAACTAAATTTTGGATCAAATATGAACAAACTCAAACTTAAAATGTAAAAATGTAATTTAAAAATGTAACCCAATGGCAGGGTTTGTCCATATTTGACCCAAAGTTGGGTTAAAACAACCCAGCAGTTTTAAGTTTAAGTTTTGAATGGTATTTATGTTTGTTTGAACATGTACTGTAATTTTTAGTCAATTTAATGCATTCTTGCCAAATAAAGTTTAATTTTGTTTTTCTTGTAATCTATTATTCATCTATTATTTATTATTATTGAAATTAGTATTATTTTTATATCAAATAAGTCCATTTGCACTCAGCACAATGTGCTAGTGTCAGCATCTATTAGCATTTACATTGACCGTCAGGTTTGAGCGCATCACAAGAGAATGCGTTACTTCATGCTTGCCTGGCTATTGAGTTGCAGGGCGAACATGGCCCATTTAAATGCATTAGGTGGAGGTGTTTGCTGTGACAAGTTTGGGACAGTCCATGCGTGGGATAACCCGGCGTGATACCGCACGGAGAAACCCAAGACCCTGGAGCTGACAAGGACACCGGATACAGAGGTGCCGCTTACTCAGAAACACTGATGTCATGGGCCATGATGATACCTCATATCCTATACGGTTACTAGGCAATCCTTTATTTATTCATTTACGTTTGCTTATGTTCTCTGCAGGCACTAAGGTACACTACGCTTACTGACCTCTACTAAGGTGTCTAAGGTGTCTGTTTTGGCAACACTTGAGGCTAACTAGCGGCTAGCTAGCGGCTAACTAAGTTAGCTTATCGTGCAACTGTTTAGCCTCTAAGCTACTCTCTCAAAAGAAAAAAAATGTGTAGCTACCTTTATTTAGTGGTACAACAGCAGCATTTAAGGGACATATTTTGTAGCCACCCTACCTACCTTTAAAAGGTGCATATAGTTACTTAATAATAATAATATAAACTTTATTTTATATACAGCACCTCTAAAGCGGGTTTCCAAGGCACTTTACACAATAAAACAGACATAACAAAGCTTGCAAAAACAAAAGAACAGAATGGGATTCAAAATAATTAAAACCATAAAGAAAAGTTTTTATACTAATACTAATTATGCAATTTGTTGAGTGTGGTTTTAGGAACCCCAACAAGTGCATCAGAGTAGTCAATGCGGAACAAAATAAATCACAGGAAAAGATGGCATAGGGCGAAGTTTAGCAATATTTAATTTTTTAAAATGAAAAGTCATTCTTAACAGTATATTGCAAGTGTGGGTCAAAAGACAAACTACATACTACATACTACATACTAACACTCTTTTATTTAGTTTGGAACTCCAAAATGGTTTAACAGTACTGAACCAGCTCTACGAAGTCTGTCGATAGACGCAAAAGGTTTTGGGTCATCCATGTTTTTTTTTTTTTTTTATCTCAGAAATGTAAAGTGAGAGAAAGTAAACATCCACATTTGACCAGGCAAATCTGAGTTATCATCTGCATGGAAGGGCTAATTGACCCTGAGTGATCATCATCTTAAGAACAATCCGAGAGGATTGTTATATATCAATTCTGAAAAAAGTAAGGGGCCTAAAATTGAACGCTGTGGGACACCAGTAAGGACAGAGCCAATCTTAGACCTGAAACCATTAAAACAAACTGGTGGCGATCAGAGAGATAAGATCTAACCCAGGCTAAAACAGTCTCAGAAACACCAAAGACAGTTTCAAGTTGGTTGAGTGGTTGACAATATTAAAACATTAAGAAGGAGAAAGAACCAGAATCTGAAGCTATCAACAGATCATTGGTTAATAGCTGAGCTGTGACCAGAGCTGTTTTTGTACTATAAAGTTGTCAAAAACCAGACTGAAGGAGCTCGAAAAGATCATTGTAGATCAAACAGCAGATCGTTGGCGCTTGCAACGTCAAGGTCATGGGTTCGATTCCCAGGGAAAGCAAGAACTGATAAGATTGTAAATGTGTTCCTTGAAATGCAATGCAAGTCGCTCTGGATAAAAAGAGTCTCCCAAATATAAACAATGTAAATGTAAATTAAAAGTAAGGTGATTGTGTAGCTGCAAAGACACATTGCGTTAATACATTTTTTTGCGAAACCACAAATTTAGACGAAAGAGAATTTCGACGAAACCACAATTTTTTTACGTAAATATGGTCCATCAGGATTGCCAGGTCTGCGTTACAAAACTAGCACAATGGCCAATCAAAAATAGCCCAAAAGTACATATCCAAATATGCCATTCCCACAAACTACCTTACCCTAACCAATCAGGGGTGCGTTTCCTGAAAGCATCGGTAGCCAACTATGGTCGCGTCATTCCGTCGTTTTCCAATAGAGTTCAATGGAAATTGCGACCAACTTGCGACCATAGTTGGCTAACGATGCTTTCGGGAAACGCACCCCAGATCAATGTGTGATTGTCAAACGGTGGATCTCTGAGATGGCGTGAGTGAGTGGAGGCGGGGCTCATTTGCATATTCATAGAACTACGTATACTTAATGAGGCAAGGGTGTAGAGTTACATTCAAGCTATATTATGGCATGAAGACATTTTTTTTTTCAAGGAAAAAACATTTACATATGAAATTTTAGTGATCAAAGAGGTATTTTAAAGGATAAAATTATTGACTACAGGTGGGACTTTAAAATATTTCAATACAAGCATTTAAGTCACATTTAATTCATGCAATGTCAAACCTTTAACCCCTGGGTATCAACCAGCAATTTTTTCTTCTGACAGTCAGTGTATATACATAAAAATAAGTAAGTAAACGTGTGCAATATAACGTTTACAGTCTGGTGGTGTGTGCACTTTCTAAAGAAGTTTGAGATGCTTTTCCTACTATTAACACATTGTAAAGTAATGCCATCTAGTGGACCATGTAACCTAAAACATCACTGTAAAGAAAATGCGGCCTTAAATTTGCAAACAACTTGGATGTCTAAGTCATTTCAACTTTCAGTTGATTCTTGTATTACTTATAGAAATGTTGTTTAACTTATTTCGATGAGTTAAAGCATACTGTATGTTGTCATTGATCATACAATTTTAAACATTGGCTTGTTAGTGAGTGAGTAATTATCACCTTAGTTTCTCTGCAATAAAAATGCATGTGATCAACCAAACACACTATATAATAAACAAGCCATTGGTAATAATAATAATATGGGCAGTGATCCCATAGATAAAACCAAGCAAATATGTGTATTTTTCAATTTATTTGATTTTATTTCATGGAAATGTGATTAAATATAAACTTTCTCCATACAGCTACCTAGAGTGAAAAGTAGATTTGCAACAAGAAATGAAAAGATGTCTAGGCTATATTGTAAAAGAATATTTATTCTTTTCTTGTCGTCCGTTCCCGTGAAAGTGCATCGGATTTTACAGTAAGCAAAATTCATATTTAAGACAGGAGACACAACCGCCGCTACATTCACGGTCATCGTTTTGACAGTGTGCTGCATAGGAGGAAACTTCTCATAAGCATCATGAGTATAAAAATTATTTATAGTAGGATGAAAATGGGAGGTCTTGGGCAAAGTTGTTCCTTCAGAGCTAAAGGTGTTGTTGGTCAGAGGCCATTTTATGCCTTAACCAAGGCAGCGAACTCTGTGGGAAAGAAACAAACAAGCACGTTTCAATCAAATTGTATGCGTTTTGATAGTCTTAGAGCACATTGAGGTGCATTGGGAAAGTGTGAAGCAGGCGACTGACCATCAATTCCGATCTTGCCGTCACCGTCAGCGTCTCCAGCCTTTAGGAAAGTCTTGGTCTCTGCGTCAGTCAGTGCCCTGGCACCAGCCTTGAAGTTCTGCAGGAACAGTCTGCCAGCACATGGTTCAGTTTATCATCACATTCAAGATGCAAGTATTTCATTATGAGCTCAAAGTTGCTCTTACTTGAGTTCTTCCTCCTCAATGAAGCCACTCTTGTCCTGGTCGATGATTTCAAAAGCCTTCTTGACTTCATCGGCAGACTTGGCTGACATGCCGACCTTGGCAAAGAAAGCCTTGTGGTTGAAGGAGTCAGCAGCTGTAAATACGGGAAAGAGGTCAATAAATACACGCGTTTAATGTGTTTAATGTGAGCGGCTCACGCTGTCTCACCCTTGCATGCCTCCAGTGCTGCAGTGATGTCAGCTTCCTTCAGGCCGAATGCCATCTTTAGCTGAATGACATAAAACAACATTAAAACATGAAACGCATGGTGGTCACACAGCTGCCCGAAAGCTCGTGTGTGTTTAGTCCAGTTTGCCTTACTTAATATAACTTATTATTACTTCAAATCTGAACATGTATAACATTTCAAGCCATGATTTCATTTTCAACCCATGCAAATCCCACAAAACCAGCGAAAAAGGGAAAGCCGCATGTGGATTTGAGTTACGAGGATGTTAAATCCCAAAGGGTCCATGAGGTCCTCTTAAAAAAAGCCAGCATTGCAAACAAATTCCATTGAGATGATGAGAAAATTTAGGATGCAAACTTTTCCGTTTCTGCTCCGAAAACAAATCTGGAAGAACCAGTCCTTTATTTTTTTTTCTCCGTAGACAAACTGCAAACTCACCTCTTTTGTCTTTTGCTGCTGAAGGTAGTTTCAGAAGACCGAGCTGTGAACTGCAGTGGTCTCCGGGCCCCTGATCTCCCCTTATATACCATCAGCCACTCCAAATAGGAATCATAATGTAATAGACACCCGCTGGCCGAGGGGGGCGGCTCGACATGCGCCCACCAGACACGCCGGACTATATTTATCCTCAAAAATGAAGATGCTTAAAAGGTGCGTTTGAAAAAAAAGTCCATCATATACTTGCATGCTAATAATACACGCTGCTGATAGTGCATTGACATATTCCTATGGACTCTCGCTCATGGGGTGTGGAAAGAGTATATTGCGGGACGCTTCTCAGAGGGACATTTCTGTTTGTGTTCAGGGTATGGATTTTGCTTGTATTTCATGTGAAGTGGTTCGTTTTTGCATGTTGTGCATATTCTTGTGTTGGCACATTAAACACATTGTCTGAATTTGTCCTGGTTTTCTTCTGTACGCAAACAGACCAAAAAGAAAACGTAACATTTTAGGTTTGGTCAACTCCAAGATGACTTACTTTTTCTGCATTTGACATATGGCAAACTTGAATTTACTTGAATATATAGTTTATACACTGAAGAAACAAATTTAGTGTAGACAATTTTCACTCAGAAATTGCAATCACATTTCACAATAACTTTCAATTCATTTGAATGTGAAATTCTGTGGTAATTTTATTTGTATTTCTTTTATTTATGGCTACATCTTACCCCCATTAAAGTTATTACAGATTTGCCTGTTCTTTTTAGTGTATGTAAGTCTACACTGTACAGTATCAAGTGTGTTACTATTAATTCGCCCCTGACAGTTGCATACAGCGTTCAAACAGCAGAGAGCAGCAGTGCTCATCCCCGCCGATGGCTCTCTTTCACAGGTCAGTAACTCTTCTGCTTGTTGCCTTGTTTACACCAACGAAGGCTGAACTGTTATATCTGAATTTTGTTTTACATTAAAACTTAACGCCGTGTTTACACCGTCGTTCCATTTCTGACGTAGGCCGATTCGTTCCTTGTGCGAGAACCAGCGCGAGCGCGTGAAGTAGCCTACGTCAGAAAAATAACGTCTGGAATTTGTCGTGATTCGTCGCGTCACAACGCCAATGATTAAAATGGATTCTACTTGCTGTAGTCCGGTGTAAACACGGTGTAATCTTCTAAATTGTCTTTAGCAGGGGTGTCTAAAGTCCGTCCTGCAGAGTTTACCTCAAACCATGAATGAACTCGTCTAGTTTCTCTGAAGACTTTGAATTGCTCTCTTGGTTTGAACTAAGCTCTGCAGGGAGCAGATTTGAGGACAACCCTGATCTAAAGTTCGAATATGTCAACGATTTGATCACCATTGTGGTTAGGAGAACATTATTACATGAGCATTGCCAGTTGCTCTGATGAAACCGTGCCCGTTGGGGGGGTCGTTTAATGGGATCTGGAAGACTGAGCTTGGCTGAGTGTTCGATGAGCTATTCTGAGCATTCGGGACGCTGCCATGGACTCTAATTGGGCATGCGAAAAGTATCCTCTGCAAATCCCTTCCAGTGCATCTCAGCAAATCTCCGGGCCTTCCCTCGCCCAGCCTTGTGCCAACAGCATCCTGCAGGACATCCATGGCTATTGGTGAGTTCAAGTCCTCATGGGAAGTTCGTACTTACGAGTTGGGAAGTCGTGTTTAGCCACCCACATAGCGTCGGCTCAGATCCGGGCCACGTCTGGTACATGTGGAATCGTTGCATGCCAGATGTGGGTCGGATCAGATGCTGTTGGAAATTTCCTAATTCCCACTTCTGAAGGGATTACTTGTCACATTCAATGGCTTTGTTGTCGTAAATAACACCGGGTTTATACATGCCGGTTAATTTATTCATTGCGGTCCCATTCATTGACAACCATAAACATTCACTATGCTATCAAAATCATCCCTGAGCTTCCCAGTGGTAAATGTCTTGACTTCATGTCCAATTTTTAAAACTATTTACGATAATTCCAATAGCATGTGGGCAGCATTAGCTTTTTTGGTTGTAAATAAAAAAGCATGACAATGTCACTGCTATAATAACTATAAATATTTTTGTATTCCACCATGTTTCTCACTGACACGTCCCCAATTCGTACATCGGGCCTTCCCACAAGAAAGTCCCGATCTTCCCACTTGTACTTACGACTTTGTGATGACGAAGTCACGAATACGATCTTTCCAGCCTGACTTGAACGCACCACATGAGTGCATTACCATGAAGAGATTGTCCCGGGAGGACATCTGACAACACAATGGGAACGTCGATTAGCGGCGAATGCGTAAAAAAGCTCGCTTCAAAGACATGTTACACCAAAACTATATTTATTCCTTGTTTTTCACTCTTCCCCAGAAGTGCATTCAAGATTGTACATTTGCACAGGCCAATGGGCTTGAAATAAAACATCCAACTTACGCATACAAATACCCTTATCCAGACACGTACTCGAAACTGAGTAAACTGTCCAAAGTCAGTCATAAATAAGATCATATAAAAAAAGTTTCAGCTGAGAAAGTTGTGAGCTGTCGTGAGTTCTGGCTCCTCGAATATGGAAGGGTCTTGGTCAGACGACAATTTAAGCCTTTACAAGAGCAGCAAACTCTGTGAGATGAGACAAAGATGAGACAGAGATCAGACCATCATTAGTCAATTGTGCAAGCAAGAATTATTTTCATTTCCAAATATCATCAAGGGTCTGCTATAGTTTTGATAAACTGCACTGCCACTCGTCATGCTAAACTACAGCTGGAACTGACACTTAGCCTACATTATTAGGCCTTTTTGTGTTGTTGTGATGTTTGGTTGTGTATTCTTTTTAGTCATTCTTTGGCTAACATTAATAGTTAATTCATTTGTTTCAATATACCTCTTAAAAGTCATTTATTTATTTGTAATTTGCATATGAATATATTATATATTCTTATAAATCTTGTTGAAATTGCAACAACGAATTGTGATAGTTTCGGTAGCATCCATGATGAAAATGTTATTGCAAAATTGTCTTTGTAAAGAAAAATGTAATGATTATTTTTTATGATTTTTTTTTTATATAAGTGCAGAAAATGTATAATCATGAATATATATTTCTTTAATTGCATATGAGGTAAATATAATATATATTTATTAGGGCTGTCAAACGATTAATCGCGATTAATCACATCCGGAATAAAAGTTTGTGTTTAGTTTGTGTTTAGTAGAGTGCACTGTGTATGATTATTTTAAAATACACACACATGCTTGTATATATTTAAGAAATATTTTCATGTATATACTGTATATTTATATATAATTTACATCATATATGAATATATATTTATATTTTATATATAAGTAATATTTTTTTCTTAAATATACATGCATGTGTGTGTATTTACGTATATATACAAAATAATTATACACACTACACCCACATATATTACGTAAACACAAACTTTTATTTTGACTGCGATTAATCACGATTAATCGTTTGACAGCCCTAAAATATATACAATTAGTCATTTACTTTAATTTTTTTATATAATGTAGGCTAACATATAATTGCAAAATGACTGTTTATTGTTATATCTGAGAACAAATAATTCATTCGTTTCAATATACCTCTCAGACGTAATTTCTTTATTTATAATTGGTATGTGAATATAAATATTATCAAATATATTTGTAAAATATTTTTACAATTAGATTTACTTTTTTTTTTAGTTCTATTCATGTTGAGGCCATGCAGTATAGATGTGAAATCTGAACTATTGGCCTGACCGCTGCAATCTCACAGAAATTCATAACTATTTTACGTTTTGCTTAAAGAGATAGGTTACCCATAATACCCATTGACTCCCATAGTATTTGTTTTTCCTACTATGGAAGTCATTTGAGTCCATCAACTCTCTGGTTACCAAAATGGTATTTATTTTGTGTTCAACAGAAGAGAGAAACTCACACAGGTTTGGAACAACACGATGACAGGGATTTCATTTTTGGGTGAACTATCCCTTTAATTGTTGGCTAATTATGTAGGATCTGTTTAAACGCAGTGACGATTTAGTTTAGGGGCGGAGCTATTAACGTTACTTTTGAAAAATCTTACCATTCAAACCGTACGAATTCATTCGAGATCGCCACATTGTAAAATAATGAGATTAGATCGGCCCGACCCAGTGTTGCCTATTTAGTGACTTTTTACACCCCTTAGCGAAAGCGACAAATCTAGCGACTTTTTGGGATTGCTGGTTAGTTCTATTGTCTCACAGAAAATATACAAAAGAGAACAGCTTAATTGGATATTCGCTATATATTGCGTTAAAATACAGTATAAGAGCACGAATCAGGGGAGGGAATGGATCCAGATAGCACACGTACGACTGCAAGATGTCTGTTAAAGATCACTTGATCTGGAAAGCATCTGCTGTTTTCTAACATCTGATAGACATCTATAAGATGTCAGTTTAACATACATTCTAAATCATTACATCTTAAAAACATCTCCTAAATGTCTGTTTGACATCTGACAGGAAACGTCCAATAGACGTATTTCAGATGAGCAAACACTAAAAAATACGTCTTTCAGATGTAAACACACATCAAATAGACGTCTCTGTGATGTACAGGTGCTATAAAGTGCCAACAGTTGGCGCGTTATGTCACCTAGCTACTTTTACTGACTTTTCGCGCCGACTTTAGCTGCTTTCCATTGAAAATAGTTCTCTGCTACACCAAACTTTACTGTAAAGCACTGTAAAACCTTACAGTAATAATTACTCAATTAAATTGAGTTCACTGCACTCAAATAATACTGATATTGAAGTGGCTTGAATGACTGTAACAGAACTCAAACTGGATGAGTTGTGGAACATTTCTAGAACCCAGAATGATAAATGAATAATAATTGTATAGTTAAGTTAATTAATCATCAATTAAGTGATGATTTCTCATTAGTGATAAACACCTGCTGTTAACAACCAGAATCACCATGGTCACCATGATGGAGAACACCGTTTGCTTTAGCTGGGCTCTTGACCCTTGATGTTTCAGTACAAGTTTTATTTTGGCTTCTGTAATTGAGTGCTAATGAAACATGGCACAAAAGTCAAGGAAAGGTATGATCAGGTGATGATGGTCAAGGTTTGATGATAACAATCATCACTTAATGACTTGATTCACTGATCTCATTTAGAGTCTAATCTCTGATTATATTATTAGTTGTTTTTGAAAATAGATTCTACAACATAAGAACTAGCAATGTTACGACAGATAGTATGAAGGATTTTATAGTAAATGTAATTCATTACCAAAACTAACACAGATATCAAGATTCAGCATATGAATCTCAACAATGGTGACCATAAAAAAACGATTCATACTGCAATGCATGCTGGGTAATACCATAATACAAGCTTTATACGTGGCTCCTATAATGCATTGCACCATGAATCATTTTTAATGCTCACCATTGTTGAGATACATATACTGAATCTTGATGTCTGTGCAAGTCAGCATGATACCACAGAGGTTTTTAAAATCTGACTGAAACAACAATGGGCCTTGCAGCAGAATCACAGTTCTTTTATAATAAACAATACAAGTTATATATCACCTGTTTAATCTGAGATTATTCTCTACAAAAGATCAGAGAATCAAGACACCAAACGATGATTCATCATTCCATAAATCATCAGCGAAACAAAATTTTCTTTTGGCATTTGTGCACTCAAATACAGCAGCCTGAGGAAAACCTGTTATTATAAAGTCAGTAGTCAAGAGCTCAACTAAAGCAAACACTGACCTCTATCATGGTGTCTTTAAATCATCTTCATCTAAACCTCTGTTCATTCCCAATAACAACTTCTAGACGCATGATAAAAGTCAAACTGGTTAGTAATAAGTGAAGCTGGTAATGCTGTTGGTGGAGTTGTTCAGTCCTCTCTCAACAATCACTTAGTTACTTAATTTCTTAACTGCAATATCTACTTATATTGAACTCAACTTAAATAAGTACTCATAACGATTGTTTTTTATACTTACTCAAATGAATTGAGGCATTCGGTTTCCTCAAATGAAAAGAGTTAGCTTAACTCATTGGATTTGACTTTGTGTGTGATTTTGTGAGCGAGCTGTAACTGCAAGTGCTCTGAGTTCATTTAAAGTTTGTCATTTCACTGTTTTTACTCGATCAAGTGAAGTTTCAGCTATATACAGTTTTAAATGCAGTGTAAAGTTTAATTGTGTTTTAAGAAATATGATTGTTTTAGTGAACTCGAATAAAATAAGTTCAGAGTACTCATAACTATTGTTTTTCATAAACTTAAATGAATTGAGGCAATCGGTTTCCTCAAATGAAATGAGTTAGCTTAACTTGTTGGGTTTTGAGATTTAAGCTTCCTATCTCGACGCGAGTTCAACTCTTCTAGATCTTAAAATTGACGTTTTTTCATTTACCCTCGACTCCGAGCATGCCGTCACCGTCTTTGTCACCAGCAGCAAGGAAGGCCTTGGTCTCTTTGTCGGTCAGCGCCCTGGCGCCAGCCTTGAAGTTCTGCAGGAACAGCCTGAGGAAAGAGCACAAGCCCTCTGTGAAGCGCACGACTGACTTGCGTTGGACATTTGTCCCATATAAACAATGTGTTACGAGTCTCACTTCAGCTCCTCCTCCTCAATGAAGCCACTGTTGTCCTGGTCAATGATGAAGAAAGCCTTCTTGACATCATCGGCAGACTTGGCTGACAGGCCGACCTTGGCGAAGAAGGACTTGTAGTCGAAGGAGTCAGCAGCTGCGGAGAGACATGATTCATTTCATGAAACCGTTGTTATGTTAATTTTACAGTAACCCAGCTTACAGAACAAACATTGCGGCAAGGTTCTCTCGAAGTTATGAGCAAACGTTATACTAGTGACGCTTGTCTGGTGTTTGATTACGAAGATAACCCTGAATGAACGTTCATCTGTTGATGTTTGAGGATACTACTTTAGCATTAGCACCAAAATGTTTTTAATGGAAACGTCTTTGACATTTTTCGAATGGTGCTACTTGTTTCAGAAGCTTCAGAGAACCCTCAAAAGTAACGTTTCTGTAATGTTTGAAGTGGGATAAGATGGGAATTTTCACTTAACTTTTGCAAAAAAATAAAAAATAAAATCCTAAACAGAAATAGAAATAGCGTTTTCGTGTAAATGAGAAAGTCTTAGAAAACAGTCTTAGAACATGATTTTGTTAGCTTGGAAGGAAGCCACTATATATTACTTTTAATATATATATATATATATAAAATTGCCTTTCTCGTTATTACTATTTTTCACATCTTAGAATGGCAGTCATCAAATACATTTTAGAATCAGACATCAAAAATAAGAAACGCAAAAAAAGTACAAAAAAAAATTCCATAGTATTTCTGTGTGTATGCTGGCCACTTGTTAACAGTTTTTTTACCCCTCAATATCCTGTGCAATTCATTTCTGAAAAAAAAAAAAATTATATTTATGAAAATTTGAATATTCATTAATATTTTAGTTTGAAAAAGAAATTCAACTTATACAAAACGCATTTAAGCATAAATCTTTATATCATGTTTATAAATAACCCAAATATTTACTTATTTATGTCTGTCATTATCAAATCTTCAACTTAGATGTGGCCACTTGTTGACTCCCATGTTCATAAATATCCTACATAATAATATAATTGCTATAAATGACTTTCTTTGGTGTTATATCTGATATATATATAATATATGAATTACATAATGCCTCTTCAACATCATTTGTTTGTTTTGGACTTCATGTGACTATATTTATTCACGTATATCAAATTTTCAGATAAAAAAAGAAATTCTTCAAACTTCTACACAACTAATTTAAGCATTTAGGCAGATAAAACTATGATATAATATAATAATAAGAAATATTTTTGCTATAAATCACTATTTTGTGTTATATCCAATATATATATATATATATATATATATATATATATATATATATATATATATATATATATATATATAATTAATATGTGAATTACATTATGCCTCTTCAACATCATTTGTTAGTTTTAGATTTCATGTGATTTATTCATGTATATCAAATTTTCAGATTAAAAAAAGAAATTCAACTTCTACACAACTAATTTAAGAATTTAGGCAGATAATACTATGATATAATATAATGATAAGTAATATAGTTGCTTTAAATTAAAAGTTGTTTTATCTTATATATATATATATATATATATATATATATATATATATATATATATATGAATTATATTATGCCTCTTCAACATCATTTGTTTGTTTTGAACTTTACTATATTTATTCATGTATATCAATTTTTCAGATTAAATTTAGAAATAAAAAAAAAAATTCAATTTCTACACAACTAATTTAAGCATTTAGGAAGCTAATACTATGATATAATAATAAGTAATATAGTTGCTATAAATCACTTTCTTTTGTGTTATATCCGATATATGAATAACATTATGCCTCTTCAACATCATTTGTTTGTTTTAGATGTAACTATAATTATATATATATATATATATATATATATATATATATATATATATATATTCATGTATATTAAATTTTCAGATTAAATTTAGAAATCAAAAAAAGAAATTCAACTTTTACACAACTAAGCATAGGCAGATAAAACTATGATATAATATAGGCTAGAAGTAATATAGTTGCTTTAAATCACTTTCTTTTGTGTTATATCCAATATATATAATATATGAGTTACATTATGCCTCTTCAACATCATTTGTTTTAAATTTCATGTGACTATATTTATTCATGTATATCAAATTTTCTGACAAAAAAAAAGAAATTCAACTTCTACACAACCAATTTTAGCATTTAGGAAGATAATAATAAGAAATATAGTTGCAATAAATCACTTCTTTTGTGTTATATCCGACATGAATTACATTATGCCTCTTCAACATCATTTGTTTGTTTTGGACTTCATCATGTGACTCATCAAATCTTCAGATTAAATTCGGCCACTTGTTGACTTCACAGTTCACTCTCGGTCGTCAGAAACTGGCAGGAAATATAATCCATCCAGAAAACTGTTTGGCTCGTTCCTTTTTATATCTGAATGCACATGAGCTTCTGATGCCAGTCTATAAATCTAGTGTTTTCCCAGATGTGGGATCCCCGGTAACCCGAGAGTGAGGAGCGCGTGATGCCTTACCCTGGCAGGCGGCGATGGCAGCATCCACATCGGCTGCGGCGAGCATGCTGGCGACGGCCATTTCTCTGCTTCTGAGTAAAGCTGCAAAACAGGAGATTGAGTGAGAAAGATTCACACATGAGTTCAAAACCTTAGACAAACTCAATTCTACATCATGAACCGGCCTGGTTTCAAACTGACAGGTTATTCACCCCCCTATTTTTTCTCAATTCTCAATTCAAATTAGCTTTATTGGCATGAATGTGTAAAATATCACAATATTGCCAAAGCAATTGACATATACAAGTGAACAATAATAATAAAACAATAATTTTAGAAAAAGCAAATTATTATTTGAAAATTTGTACAATTATTTATCCATCCGAGATAAATCATCCTATCATCCTCTAGTTATCCTCAGAGTTTACATTTACTCTCCAATCATTATCGGCCGCATCCATCGCGGGACGTGTGAGCACACATGATGCTCTCCCCGTTCCCAGTAGTATATTCCCATCATCATCACCATCTAGTGAGCTGCATGTGGTGATGTTCAGTGGATGTCCCCTGCTGTGAATGTGTGTCCACTTGCACTCACCTTGCGCTCGTCTAAGGCGAGTGAAAAAGCGAAGGAGTTAGTCGAGGTGTGAGCGGCTCTTCCGCGGCTCAGGGCTTATATACCCCTCAGCCTCACCATTTACAGGAATTCAGTGCTCAGTAACGGATAGCTCTAGGTTTGGAATAGTATCGAAAAAATGTGTCCAGTAGTCAAGTCGGACTATTTTTAGTTTTCACAAACGGCGTTTAGAACCTCGTGTGGGACCCTATAGATCATGAGGCCCTCCCTCCCTCGGGTTGAGCTGAAGTCTCTTTCCTTGCACGCCTCATCATCTCAGCTTTTAAGATTCGGGGAGACAGACATCTGATTGCTTTCAGTCGTCCCCGATTGTTTGATTGAGGGGGGTCGTGTTTCTCTTCCAGGTAGAAACTCTGGCTCGAGATGTCACATGGAGATATGATTTGTTTCAGTGTTCATACTGAAATCTTCTTACAGACTGTGCAACATGAAACCTTCCTTACAATGTTAAACACAGATCGAGTCATTGCTCATCTTTACAAATTCATTTTTATTAATTTTATTCTCATGATTTTTTTAATCTAGCCTATCTTATCATATCATGTCACCTTATATCTCATAATATTTTATTATTTTATCTCTTATATCTTTAATCTTATATATATATATATATATATATATATATATATATCTTGTTATTTTGTCTTATTTCATTATATTTTTTATTCTATCTTTTATCATATCATATATTTTATTTTTTTAATTTCAATTATGTCATGATTTATTGTCTATCTTATCGTCATTTATTTGATCTTATATTTTGTTTTATGTATATATTATATTTTATATTATCTTGTTTTATTTTTTATCTTATATCATCATATTTAATTTATTTTATTTCATATTTTATTTATTTATTTGGTCAGGCTATATCATCGTATTTCATTATTTAATTGTATTTTAAATAATATAAAATATTATTTTATAATAATATATATATTGTTAATTCATCTTAACATTTTTTATCATCTTATTTTAAGAAGAACTTTATTATTTTTTTATCGTGTAATATCTTATTTTAAATTATTCTTTTGTCTTATTTTTTATATTGCATTTTATTATAGGCTATATTTTTATTTAAATGTATATCTTTTCTTATCTTATTTTATCTTATATCTTTTTTTTGTCATATCTTATTTTTATTTTTATCTTATTGCATTTTATTTTTTTTTTATTTTATATTACATTGTATTATATATATATGTATATATAATTATTTTTAATTTGCCTTATATCATTATATTTTTTATTTTAATAAAATGTTATTTTTTTATTTCAGTTATATCTTAATTTATTTGATCTTATCGTAATTTATTTTTTATTTTATGTTATCTCATATCTTATTTTATTTATATCTTTTATTTTACATTATCTTGTTTTTTAATTTTTTATCTTATATCATCATATTTAATTTATTTTATTTCACATCTAATCTTGTTATTTTTTTATCTTATATATGTCTTCTTATCGTATTTTATTTTTATTTATTTTTTTATTTGGTCAAGTTATGTCATATCATTTTTTTATTATTTAATTGTATTTTTTATTTGATCTTATTGCATTTTGTTATATTATTTTAAGAAGAACCTTACTATTTTTTTATCAAGTAATATCTTATTTTAAATTATTTTATTTTTGCCTTATTTTTTATATTACATCTTATATAAATTTATGTAAATTAATATCTTTTCTTATTTTATCTAATCTTATATCTTTTCATATTTTATTTTTTATATTTCGTCATATTTTTAGTTTATCTTATTGCATTTCATTACATTTATATTACATTGTATCATATATATATATATATATATATATATATATATATATATATATATATATATATATATAATTACATATAATTTTACTGCTACTGTTATTGTGATATTTGTATTGTTGTCATCCGTTTCATAAACTTGAGAGGTATAAAAAGATTGCATGAAACAAAGAATTCCCGTACTTGAGACTTCACTTTATTGAGCAGTTTCATTTCCTACGATCACTATCGTTACAGAAGCAAGTTTTTATTCAATTGTATTCCCAAACATGATTTGCACATTTTCTACAAAGACTTACTAAACATGCACTCTAAAAATGCTGAGTTGTTTAAACCTAAACTTGGGTCAAACTCAACCATTGGGTTAAGTCTCATATTTTAATTATTTAACCCAATAGTTAGGTTTGTCCATATTTGACCCAACTTCAGCATTTTTTAGAGTGTATTTTAATTAGCAACTTAAAACACAAGAACGAATCACAGATAAAAATAAAGAAGAGAGAATCGTGAAATGAAGTTCAAGTCAGTCCAGACAATTGCCCCGTTCTCAGTTCAGCAGGCTGCAGAACTCTGAGGGGGAAAGAGAGAGAAATGAGTGACCTGTCCAATCAGCAAAACTTCATACTATCCCAGCCGCAACACAGCGTCGGCCCAAATCCGGCCCACATGTACCAGATGTGGCCCGGATCTGTCGGGTGTCACATTATATTAAGTAGCTTATGAAGTCAATTAATGACTTCATAATTGACTGACGGAAAGACATTGTCGTGGGAGAGAGAGAATTCCCAGTCTTTCAGGATAATCAGTATATGTGTGTGTGATTCTCATGTGTCGAGCTGATTAATTCCCCAGGCTATAGCCGAGGAGCCAGACAGGTTTCTATAGGAGTACGGCTCCCCATGGGCCGGTTCAGCCTGTGATTTGGCTTTATACCTTCCATCCCGATTTTGCCGTCTCCGTCGCTGTCCCCAGCCGTCAGGAGGGCGTTGGTCTCCGCCTCCGTGAGCTCTCTGGCCCCAGCGGAGAAGTTCTGGAGGAAGCGTCTGGAGACCCAAGCAAAGAACACCATGGTCAGAGAGGTCAGCTTCGTGTTGTGCCGTCACACAATCTGCCTCACAATACAAACGCTTTACTTCAGCTCCTCTTTTTCGATGAATCCACTCTTGTCCTGGTCCAGGGCCTTGAACACCTTCTCCCCATCGGAGGAGGCTTTACCGATCAGACCCACTTGCTCAAAGAACGACTTGTATTGGAACGTTCCTGGGGCTGAAAGACAAAATGATATATTAAATATTAAGGCCTAGGCGTACATTTTAGATGGATGTATTTGAATTTCATATAATCTTAAATCCAAGTGTATTACACAGTTTGATCACACACTTATTCATACGAATGAAATAATCAGGTTTAGCTATATAGGCTTATATATTCATAATCCATAAATTAAATTTGTTATAATCTCATTCATTTTAACTGATTGATTCTTGCTTGTTCCACAGCCATGATACACTATGGCAGCCCGCAAATGTCAGTGCTGTTTGTACATTATATTAATTTTGTTTGTGTAAATGAATGTTTTGTTAAATGAAATAACTATATTATCGCGTCTACACCAAAGCACAACATTGTTCTAACGGTTAATGCTCACGCTCTAAAGCAGGATTGATTCTGATTGGCTGTCAATGGTTTTATCGTTCATCAGCCGGGGAAAAAAAATTGTTCAGAAAGAATCGAAAAAAAAAATGTTCAAAAAATCGTGAAATCGTTCCTTTGTGTGAACTCTAATTTTTCTTTTATATTTTGAACGATTTTTAGAACTATTGTCTTTATCGTTATTGAAACAGGCTTGGTGTGAATTATATAATTCTGTTCATTCTAATGGTGCGTTCACACCGGACGCGAATAGCGCGTCAAACGTGAATGATTTCAAGTCAGTGCAAAGACGCAAAAAAATTCCTGCGGCGCGAATGAGTCATAGAGCGCGCGGCGCGGAAGATGTGAATACGATTCGTGCGTCAAGTTCGCAAGAATGGCGCGAATTGAGCGTCTCGCACGGTAAGCGCATTACGCGCGAATGTCAGTGCTATTTGTGCATTCACGCGTTTGACGCAAATTCGCGTGAATTTGACGCGCTTCGATGTGAACGCAGCATAAACGTTCGCTGCAGTTTTGCTCCCTGGCTCTTTAAATGCTCGAGCTTGTCATAGCAGGATGGATTATGATTGGCTGCCAACGTCAATTATGCCTGTGGTGTGGTCTCGACTATTCTCTTTTAATAGCCTAGTCCTTAAAACTAGTTAATTTAATGTAACAATTTTAGGTTCTATAGTTGCATTTACTGCCAATATAGTTGGATTATAATTTATAATACATTTTTTTGTTTAAATTAGGGCTGTCAAACGATTAATCACGATTAATCGCTTCCAAAATAAAAGTTTGTGTTTACATAATATATGTGGGTGCACTATGTATAATTATTTTATATAAAGACACACACATGCATGTATTTAAGAAATATTTTCATGTATATAGATTTATATATAATTTATATTATATATAAATATTTTATATATAAATAATATATTTTTTTCTTAAATATACATGTGTGTGCACTTACATTAGGGTTTATTTTAGGGCTGGGCAACAATTAATTGCGATTAATCGCTTCCAAAATAAAAGTTTGTGTTTACATAATATATGTGTGTGTAGTGTGTATAATTAATTTGTATATATAAATGCACACACACGCATGTATATATTTCAGAAAAATATTTTATTAATAAATCAAATATTTAAATTTATATATAATATTAATTATGTATAAATATATATAATGTATACACATGCAAATATTTCTTATGCATGTATGTGTATTTATATATATAAATTAATTATACACACTACACACACGTAAACACAAACTTTTATTTTGGATGCAATTGATCGCGATTAATCGTTTGAATCGCAACCCATTTTAATTTATAAGTAATTAAAAAAAACGCAAATCTGATAAAAACAAATTAGGCTAGATTATATTGCCAACATGCTTTTGTGTGCCATATTTAAGAAAATTACGCTAAGCGTGATTTGAGATGTGTATGGCTGGTGTGAGTGTGTATGATCTTGGATACTCGGCACAAACACACTGGGATCCTGATGGCAACTGCTCCCCAGTCTCCGGCTGCCTGGATACCTGGATCTACCCATTCCCAATGCACCTGTGTGTCTGTGTGTGTGTGTGTGTGTGTGTGTGTGTGTGTGTGTCTGTGGCATTGTATACATCATGGGGACACAATGCCCCCACAAAGATGGCAATATCCGAAATCCTTGTCCTTATGGGGACACATTTTTATATATGAAGAGTTCAGATGCAAAAGCCTCTAAATGCCATTTGAAATTTTCTTCTAAAATGCCCATTTTTATCAAGCTTGTATAATTAAGTTCAGTAATTTCACTTAAATGACAATTAATAGGTAATCTTCATTGCCATTTAAGTGAAATTACTGAACTTAAATATACAAGTTTGATAAAAATGATCATTTTAGAAGAAAATTTCAAATGGCACTTAGAGGCTTTTGCATCTGAACTCTTCATATTCTGTCTATGGAAAGTGCCCAGAAAACACAATGTGTGTGTGTGTGTGTGTTTCACCTTGACAAGCCTGGATAGCTGCAGCAATGTTGTCTTGTTTCAGGATTCCTGCAAGTGCCATGATTCTTCCCCCAAAGAGCTCTACAAATATTACAATTACAGAACCAGTGAAATACTGAACCAAGCATGTTGGAATCATCATATGGTGGAAGTTTTAGAAACTTTGAATGCATACATGAACAACACTCACATAAATCTCTGAAATGATCTGAGATTTGGATGAAATGATCTTGGAAAATGTGAGGATGCAATAAATCTCCGAACTGACCTTGGGAAAATGCAAGGATGCAATGCAATGAGAATACCAACTGACATCAACAAGTTCAATGTGCCGGTAAAATGAATGTGAAGAAGCAGGCATGACTAACCTTCGGACCGGGTGCAGAGGTGACGATGACTCCTCGGCTGTATCCTTTGGAACGATGAAGACGCAGACAGTCTCTCCTGCAGTTCTGGGACCTAAAGTGCACAGAGAGCGAGACACTCGTGCCCTTAAACCCACGGAGGCCTTCCTCACCACAAAACACCTCCCTCCTCATTAGCTGGTCCAAACACGTCGTTTCTGATCGCGATTGGCTTGAAATGTGTTTTTTTTATTGTTGTTGCATGTGCTCGTGAAGGACTCAGAGGTCATTGGCTCTGGTTTACTACTGAGACCTGTAGTGGGACGTGGTTTGCCTTTGTTCTGCTTGTGAAGGATGCTTAGTTGTGAAACCGAATAACACATCACATATCAAAATAAAACATAATCAGCGTAGAAAGGTTTATGATGATGAACTGAGGTGGACTTCCTATCTATATATTTGGAAAATAAATATTCAAAATTATTTAAAATACTAATAGTTGTTCCTGTGAGACGTTTTTACACATTTAATTGAATGTATTTTCCAATCCCTTTAACTTTTAACATCAGTTTCTGTCATTTCTACTCAACGATGTAACCTGATGACAGTGAAATATAAAAACTGGTCAGATATAAAGAACTTTTCACAATAAAACTGGATTGCTTTAACTATAAACTACATAAAGATCACTTTGTACAAAAGCTTTTGCAGCAATTGAAAGTTGAAGCTGGGTGAAATGTGAGGTGTATATTATTTTCTTATTTCATAGCTTTAAAGATACCCAATGGCAGACTTTTAGAGGTTTTTCCTTTGTGTGTCTTCAAGTTTTTAATGAATTCAAGTTAAGCACCCCAGAAAAGTCCCTGTAAATCCTAACACTCAAAATAATGAATTGGTTTGAGTTGAGCCAACTTAAATTAAACAAATGAGTTCAATCAAATTAACTTTTTTGAGTTTTGTTATTTTTGTTTTGTTTTATTAACTTGATTTTTTTTTTTAATTTTGACTAACATAAATTTAACTGAAACTGAAACTGGGATTTCTATTTCCCAGTATGCTTTGCAATGACACTCAAAGGGACACTCAAAGGAAGGGAGAGTAAATTCTAAAATTAAGTTTTATATAATGTTCTGCTTACTTAAACTTTGAATTACAAAATTTGAAGTAACTGATTGTCTAATTTTTTTAGATTTTTCCCAACTTATTCAGGTTTACAGTGCAGCTTTTTTGGGAAAATCTATATTTGCATTTTTGTGTATGTGTTGGGACCTGTTGGGACATTTTTTGGTCACTATGAAGAAATGGCCATATAAATTGTGTTTGAAATAATAAATAAACCATATTAAGTTGTGTTTGAAAATCACTGTAAAAAATATTGTTGGTTTAACTTAAAAAAGTAAGTAACCTGGTTGCCTTAAAATTTTAAGTTCATTGAAATGGAAAAATTGAGTGATTAAAATGAAGGAGATTGATTTAATCATCAGAAACTCAAAATATTATGTTATCTGAACTACATAAATTATTTAAGTTGATTTGATTAGAGGTGGGGTTAGGATTAGGCAATCAGGTATTGACTTCAACAAGGGGGGTTGTTCAATATCAATTTGGCAGGGAGTCGAAATTTGGCACAACACCGGCTCGTGGATCTTCCCGATCCCGTTCCCCCTTTCTCTCTTCCGCTCCGCTACAACGGCCCTTGGTCGTTAGCTCTTAATATGAGGTAAATACAACCTGAGGCGAACAACAACACATGGAATATTAAACCTTGACATTATTTATTTAAAGTGGTCATGAACTGGCTATTTAAATTGTATCATATTGTTGTCTGAGGTCAACTTATGACGTTCGCTTGGTTTTTACATTCAAAAACATCAAAATGAATAAGTAATAGGCTATTTTGTACCCTAGTTTTGAGCCTAGCTGAAAAACACTCGGTTTTTATGGGCGTCTCGCACTGAAGACTGGGAAGTAAACGCCCACTGCTGTGAGTGGAGAACAGTTTCGCATATTATAATGAGTTTCGACTCACCCGTCGATGCACTTGGGGGAAATTGTTTTGAAAACGTCCAATGTTGTAAAATGGCAACCGGAATGATTCGCCCACACGTTCGACCCAGAGTCCGTGTGTTGCACAATTCCTGTCGGATCCAATATAGACGGCACAACACTGTTCTTTACTCTTAATCGGTCTGCAAATCCAGTCTAGTTTACAAAACAATCCACAGTGAAATGAAGCGAACAGACGGACAATGTTTTACCCTCATCAGCTGGAACGTCATTAAAAATAAAGTTTATCCATGCAGTCCTATTGGAATCCAGAGGAAGCTTATGCAGCGACTGTCTTCTTCCACAACCAGGCACTGCACAATATTTTGGATTGCTCGGTAGCTCAATCCGGTTTGTCATCACGAGGTAGGCATCTATGTTAATTAGATCTGCGTGTAATGCGCGAATCGGTGGGCGGGGCTAAACAGGAGTTGATCTTCTTCTGCGGGGGTGGTGTTTTATCCTATTTGTCGTCATAGTTCCCCACTTTTAAAAACGAGTCGTTTGCTGAGGCTGGTGTCAACAAAAGCTTTTATTGGACTAACAAGGACGTTTTCAGTTCTGAAACTTACAGGATATTCTTCTAATATGATGACCTCTCAGATGACCATCACCCCTTTAACAAAAATAAAGCAAAAATTGAGAGGCCAAGGCCATGTGTGACAAACTAAGTACATCCTGTGATTCAACTGCTTGTAGCCGACATATCAGAAATAACCTGAATTTTAATTTTCTGTATGTAATTATCAGTCTCCCACAATGAATTCTGTCTTGTCTTCTTTACAACGTTGCTTCAGTTCATTGAGGTTTGTGGGCATCTGTTTCTGCACAGCTTTCTTACGGTCTCTTTTAAAGTCTGGACTTTGGCTGGATCACTGCAACACTTTGATTCTTGTCTTTATCAGTCATTCTGTTGTAGATTTGCTGCTGTTCTGGGATCATTGTCCTGTCGCATAACCTCGCATTTGACTCTATAATGCATTGAGGATTTCATGGTTTTGAGCTTAGTGCTGTCTGCTGTGCGTTATGGCAAAAACATCAAGCTATTGATTCAATCACCTCAACCAAAAAGTCCCGAAATACATAATAATTCCAGTGACTCTTATTACATTCATCAGCATCATTCACATTTGATCAAATTACTTCAAAATCAGCCTTTTGTCATTGCGTTGTGACCTCATCAAAACAATTTTGAAATGCATTGGGTTAAAAAGTGTTTAGGAAAGTAGTGTGGGATTTGTAATCAAATAATTATTATCTTTCCTCAGTAGATATGGATGAATAAGAGGATTATGTGCTAAAACAAATCAGTAATCCTTCTGAAATTGTTCAGTAGCCTACAGCATGTTATGACAGTTTCACGGTTTCCTCCTAAAACTGGTTTTGCGTTGCCCATCATAGTCAACACCATTTTTTGTTTGTTTGTGTAGTTTTTCTCATGTCATCTCAGTGACAATGACATGGCCAGACTGTGTGTCATCATTCTGAACGCTGTCAGTTTCTGTCACCAACGCCCTCGCGTGCGGCGTGCATGCGTGCGTGACGCGGCGCGTGACGTCACGAGACATGGCGCTCGTGCGGAAAAGTGATGCTTGACCACTGTGTTCACTGCGCTTTTGATTTTTCCACGTACCCGGGAGTATTACAATGCAGGAAAAAGACACATCATCGCATTTAATCGTCCTAGAGAGGTAGTGAACGAACGAGCGGTTTCAAACGATGAGAATTAATCGTAAATAAGACGCCGGTAGCGGTTAGCATTAGCATAGCTCGATGAACATCATAGCACTGTCGTGTTAGCTAACGCTCATAACACGACATATGACTAACATCGCACAACATGAGTCTTTGACACGGCGGATATGACAATATAGATGTACATAGACGTAGATGAGCCAATTCGGGCGTCCTTCGTGTTATTTATTTAGATGTAATAGCTGTTTGTTGGTAGTTGAGCTAGTGGATTAGCTGCAGTGGTGAGGATGGAGGCTCTTCGTGCAGGTGTGTGTTTACTGGGATTTGCCACACTCACACAAGCTGCTCCAGTCTCAAAAACACACGCAGGTAAGATGTCCAGCACAGTTATAATGTGTGTTTGATCATGTTCCACTCATGTTATCATTTATGAAAGGTGTGTTGGGTGTATTTACATGGTACTCCAAAGCATGGCTTATCAATATTGTAGATGCCAGGGACTCCCCATCATAATTTTTTTTAGCTATTTTGTTTAATATCTAAAGGCCATTTGTAAAAACTAATAATATTATAAATATGCCTAAAATAGAATGTGGGGGATATTTTGCTTCTATTACATGAGACTACTTTCTCATTTGTTGTGGCATGGTACTTATTAAATCTTTGCAAACACAGTACTATCATGGGACATGTCTAAACCATGTTGATTCCATATTAGTGTTTTGTTATGGTGTCATTAGGTGAGTTGACAGGTGACCTGTCTGTGAACAAACCACCTTGACCGTTGATCAAAACTGGTAATTCAAAGCTAATCTAATACAGCCATTGTCTTAGAACTGTGACCGTTCATGCTCATATGGTAAATGATTCCTGCTTTTGACATATGAACACTTTAATGAGTCAGTACTATTGTGTAACAGATTGTAAACCTTTGTGTTGGCCTTCTGAATCATCCTGATATATTAGGGATGCACTGATGCACCGGAATGAAAATTATGGGTTAAAACTGAAAATTCAGGGTGCATTTAGGCCAAAACCAAAAATAAATAAATCAATAATCAATTAATTAATCAAACTTATTTGATAAACAACACTCAAATAGCTAAAAAAACTTGTACAAACATTTAAATTGTACATAAAGTAGTTATTATAATGACTTGATGAGGGAGATTGGTTTAATCAACAGAAACTCAAAATAATTAACCACATAAGTTATCGAAATGTTGTCTAAATTCATATCTAAATTCATAAAAATTGTTTTTTTTTTTTTACAATGTATATTACTACGATAATATTTAACAAGTCGGTTGCTGCAGAAAAACTCATTTGATCATTTGGGTACATCCATGGTCTGCTGAAAGTAATTTTGTTAATAACGATTATACTTGTTTCCTTTTTATGTTCAGTGGTTAAGGAGTGATGACACAAAAGTTCATCTATATGTTACATACAAGTGTTGGGTCATTATCTAGGACATTGATGGATATTTTATTATATAATTGTTTAGAAACATTCCAGTAAACTCTGAAGAAAAGAAAACTGCATTTAAAGCACCCATTTGAAAAGATTTTTGCAAAGAAAAGAAAAACAAGAGATTCTTAGTTAATTCTAGAAAATTATTCATGTTATTAAATCTGGAAAGTAGATCACAATGTCTTTTCCATATTGTTACAGCGGTATCAGAACACAGCGGACTGAAAAGAGCTCGTCGTCAGATATTCTTATACCAAAGATTACGTTATTTACCTGACGGGCAAAATCACATCATGAGTCATGACAGATCATTTACAGCTCGTTCACTCAGGACTATTTGCAGTGCAAACTTATTTGCCATTTGTTTCTGTCCTTTTGAGCGGATGCTTCTTCACAAACCACAAGTGCCAGCCAGCCATAATTTAAAACAGTACCAGAAACTAGAAAAATATTGATAGGCCTCTACTTCCTTATCACAGGTAGTGTGAGTTACAGTAAGCCTGCATGACGCTCGTATCTGGTGAATCATTCACTTGGTTGGAAGGTCTGTTAGAAAGTTGACTTGGGAATTACAAGCACTTAATAATCATGTTTGAATGAACCATCGTCATGTGATGGGTTTTATTTTTAAGATGACTTTCTAGGCCATTTGCCTCTCAGTAAACAACAATGCAGTTAATTAGGAAGCACCAATGATGATGATGACTAATAAATGTGTCCCAGATGGAGTCTCTTCACTGCTTTGGTTTTGTGATTATATTTGTATTGATAGTTCAGGCTTGACCAGCAGTCTTAGGGTGTAAATTAGGGTTACTCTGACAGGGATTGTATTCGATTATGGTTCTTTTAGTGCATCAAGAAATCTATAATTTGAACTTAGTATTGATTCAGTTTGATATAGTGTTTCTGGACATTGGATTGTATTATTGTGTCATTCACCTCATTCGTCCCATTCATGACATGAGTCGCTATAGGTAAACAACTAGAAGGCAACAGTAAAACAATTTACACTACAAATCAGTGCGTTTATGGTAATAAATACTAGTTTGCATTGTCAAGCACCATAATGGACTGTTTTTGTATAGCTAAAAGTAACAGAGTTGCAAATTTGTGTGCTTTCTCTTACGTTCTTCAAACTAAGGATAATTGCTTATTAGATTTAATTTTGTAATTAGCGCATTGAATTTTCATTGTCAGATCAATGCACTGATAAATGTTCTATCTTTGTGTTTAGCTTTGCCTTGTTAGACTTTTTCCTTTGGTCGTCCGTGTGGAGTGTGAGAGTCTTTCATTTCTCACTGTGGCTTCATCTTCACTTCTGTGTGTTTTTCTATGCAGATGAGCTAAATTTGGAAGGAGTGCTATTTGTATTGTGATTGACTGTTTCAACTCGGTCCTCTGACACACATTCCCAGCGACAGACTTTAAGAGTCAAGAAGCCCAATCCTGTCTTGAAACGCCCTGTTCTCGCACTTTCAGAGGTGTTGTCGAAAAGATTATACCTTACAAACACAAAACGTGACTTAATCGTCATTGTTTATTTTCAGTTGGGCAGTTGCAGTGTCATACTGTCATTATTGTTCAATAACACTATGAGCAATCTTGCAGCAGTGCTTAAGGCAGTCATTTTGGCGAAAGCGCTTATCCTTTACACACAGTTGAGTGCAGATCTTCACAGTTTCTAAATCAAAGGCTCAGTGGGCTGGAACGAAAAGTTGGAGAGTCTGTCTTAAGGACAATTTTTAATCAGGCTCGTTTAGGATAAAGTGCATGAGATGACCGTCAGATGTGTTTCTTACCAATATATGAAAAAATTAATAAATAGTCGACTAATAAATTGGGTAAATTGGTGAAAGCTAAGCAAGGTTGATTGTCAAAAGTAGTGAATTTATTGCAAAAGTTGTGCTTTGATGGTTTTAGCAGGGGTGTTATGGCAGAGATTGTATTTAGAGTTGTAATCCTCCTTATAATCTTGCAAATGTTGTATTTTAGCATGCTGAAGTTCACCCACACAGCACTTTTTTTGGCGCACTTACAGTCAGCCATTGAGTGTTGACCTGTGTGTCGTTCCTTTCCAAACACACACATGTTAACTCCAGATCATCATCATCATATATAAGTAGGGTTGCAAAATTCTGGGAATTTTCAAAGATTGAAACTTTCCAATGGAATTTAAGGGAATTAACAGAAATTTATGGGAATAAAGTAAGGATTTTCAAAGTTGAGGGTTGGCTCTTCATAGGGAACTTAAAAGGATACTCAACTTTTTTTGGAAATAGGCTCATTTTACCACTCCCCCAGAGTTGAACAGTTGAGTTTTACTGTTTTCGAATCCATTCAGCCGATTTTCTGATATTTAGAAGAATATCTGTAACCAGAGTTTCTTGTCTCATTGACTTCCATTAGTACTATGAAAGTCAATGCGACAAGAAACTATCTAGTTACTGATATTCTTCTAAATATCAGAAAATCGGCCGAATGGATTAGATTAGATAATGGTAAAACCCACTTTTTTAACTCTGGGGGTTTTGTAAAATGAGCCTATTTCCAAAAAAAGTGCAGTATCCCTTTAAATATAGTTGAGGAAAGTAGTATATTATGATATTTTATATATATATTGGTCAGTTTCCTGTGCATCATCCATCACAATGGATTGGCAAGTTCGCTCCGTGAGCTTATTGTGGCACGCAAACAAATGTAGCCGTCAGTCTCGCTCTAACTGATTTTATACATTTAATTATATTTCAATATATAATTTATAATGCAGTTAGAGCGGAAACAAGGCTTTGTCGAGGCAGCATTCTTGCAATGCACAACATTTTAACCCTCTGAGACCTAAGGGTATTTTTGCAATAAATTTTCCGTCTGGTGTCATTTACTAAAAAAGCTTGTAAAACATCAACCCTTTGGTGCATAGACAATTGACACACCTCTTTGTTTTCAGGACAAATTGAACTTTCAGAATATTTGTGTTACATTGATGTCACCTTAATGTAAAATAAGTTATGGGACCATAAAGACAAATGAAAAAATAAATCGGAAATGGAATCACTCAAATATTTATTGAAATCACACACAAATAAATAAAAGCTAAGCAATTTTCCTCTGGAAAATAGTTTGTTCATGTCTTTGGAGTCCTGGAGCACAGGAATAAACATTATAACTTGTACAGAACCAAAACTATTGACATTTTTCCAAAAGAAGTCCAGGCGATTCACTGAAGCCAAGCCTCAAAACAGTTCAGCAGTCACACAAAGGTCCACATCAAAGGTTTTGCATTTCTATTTTATTTATTCTTTTATTTATTATGTACTTTTTATTCTTTTATAATAGATTTATACTGTTATAATACTTTTTTACAGTAAATAAATAAATGGCACTTCAGCTGGGTCTATCCTGATAATCTAGTTCCTCATCCGTCAAAAAGCTCTGTTCTCCTGAAAATCCATCATCCTGCAATGCACCAAAATAGACTAGCGCTTTATTTACGTCAATTTCGCTGTGTTTCTCTGTGAATAGCGTGTCTCCGTGCGTCTCTATCTCTCTCCACTATATCAGCGCTTGCTTCAAGCGCTTGCAATGACGCACACCAATGTTTACGACGGATCAGCCTGTAATTGGTCAAAAACCATCACGTGAACACATCACGTGATATCCAGAATGGCCGCTAGCATCGAGCTAGCGGCAAAAATGACGGAATATTTATGAATTATGAACTTCAGGGATATCAAAATTGACATAAGCGTTTGGATTTATAGCTGAAAACCTCTGAAAGGAAGCACAAGTTCCAGGCTGGATAGAAAACCTTCTGTAAAGGCTAGAAAGACACCAAAGACACCCCCGTGATGGCTAGCTCGTTAGCTTTCTGCCGAAAAAAACGGTAAGAAAATCGATAAATCTGTCATCGACTTATGTTAACTTTTATCGGAGGTGACGTTTGGCATCGTCGACGATGCCGTCGGTCTCAGGGGGTTAAGGTAAAGAGCCGCTCTATGGTTTTCTACGACCAGGCACTGCTGCTTTTTAGATCACACATTTCCTTTTATGAATTATGATTCCATTGTTCGATTCCAATCGGGCCGAGACCACCTCGTCCAGGCGGACTCGGAGCCATTGTTTTACAACTGGCACCTTCAATGAGCCTGGGTTGGCTCTGCTGCGCCCCGGACTGCAGTGATGCTCCGTCTACACGATTAATCTGGGTCATGTGAGTTTACTCGTGAGAGAGAGAGGCATTCTCAGTCTAGAGAGCATTCGAAATGTGTGTATATGTATGTATATATGCCTCTCCTTGCAAGGTAGTATTTTTTCCCCCATTTTCCTGGAAGAAAAAGACGTTGAGGTTTAGATGTGAATGTTACCTAAAACTTGATGTGAATGACCTGAAAGCTAACAGAAGCCACAGAGCTCCAGTTTTGGTTTCATGGGGTTTTTAATGCTAACATAAATGCTGGTTGGGTTAAAATGTAACCAATTTGACCACACTATTCTAGGGCACTATGAAATACATTTTATTTTTTCCTAAAAATTTTTGTTTTCTTTTGGACTATGTTTTAATGTTTAAATTAAATGTTAGTACCCAAAAAGCATGTTGAAATCATAAAACTTATACAATTTCACAACAATTTGTTAAAAGTTTAATAAAAATTACATGTTTAAGGCCCTATGAAATATGTTTTTTTTATAACCAAATTCTTTGTTTTCTGTTTTAAGTTTTCTGGATTCAATTTTAATGGTGTAATAAAACTGTAATAATCACCTTTTTTCTTTTTAATTTTTATGTTTTTTTATGTGATTTTATATATTTAAATTTGTCTGGCAATCAAATGAAGGCATAAAACATTAATTTAATTTATCTTTCAATCAGATTAATAATGACTTTGTCAAAAGTGCTGCACAACAGAGCTTTACAGTTAAAAATAAAACATGGAAGAACCTATTTGATTTATTCCTTAAAGTTTTAATAATAATTTATTATTACGTTGAGATGTACCTAAATTCTACTGTACAACAGTAATATATATTTCACGCGTGCTTTTGTGTGTGTGTGTGCAGGAAAAGAAACTATTTATTCACACAGAGACACGCAGAACATGCAGGATTCATATTTAACTAGTATTTTGGCAGTTTAATATTCACAGACACTAGTCTAAATAGTGATTTGACACTGACCTGCTTTTTATTTATTCATCAAAAATTTGACATTTCCGCGTTATACAATGAATTCCGTTTTTATGACAGGATTCCACGATTCCGTCCGCGGAAATCATAGGGCCCTAAGTAGTTGTTTATTAGATGATAGTGTCATCCCATAAGCCACTCGCTAACTCTACGAGTTTTGTCTTCAAGTGTCCGTCTAAAACTCCATCTGAATCTGTCCACACGTATGCCAAATCGAGAAGAAAACACCCTGTCCAATTGGGTCATCTCCACTTGTGTGTGGGCGAACATCACTTCATTATGCAAGAGAGACGAAATAAGAGCTGACAGCTTGGTGTTTATTGGCCTGGGAAGCAGTTGAATAATTCGTGCTGCTTGCCAAGTCATGATATAAATTCATGACTCAGATAAGAAGAACAAACGGTGTGGTATTTGTGCTGCTGCCCACCGCTTGTCACTCATCAGAGGAGCAGGAGCACTGCCCGCAGTAATCATCTCTCAACCCCTTGTAACCTTTGTAGTCACTGAGCGTAAACCTTGTCATATTTTGCTCTCGCTAAGTCTCAGGGGATGTGTCGATGCTTCAGCCTTTAAATTTTTATTTTCAGAGCACATGACACAGCATTGTTATTGATTTACTCTCAAACTCAAGAAATAAGTAATGTAGTGCACTCTTGCTCAAGGCTGACAAATGAGTCACCATTTATTATTAATAATTAAACCTTTGACCTCCTTTCTATTGGGTGTTGTGGCTGAGAGTTGGGAAGTTTTACTTACATCCTGCAATCTATGAACTGTTGTGCCCTTTATCGAGAGAATTAACCACAGTGAATTGGCTGTACCTTAAGATAGTTAGTTTAAAATCTATATAAAATTTTTGTGATTGACAACCAAATTGAAATATGGGAAATAATCTCCTAGATTAACACATTGTGTGTTGCAGGGTTGACTCTAGTAATAGGCTAGGCGATAACCTTAGCAATGTTTTAGTATCTCATACCCATAACCAACAGTTTAACACATTCTACATCAACAGTTTCATGAAAGAAATATTAGCAACTAGGGCTGGGTATCGAGTTCGATACTTTTTAGGTACGGAGCGAATTGCCTCGATACTATCGAGTATCGAAACATTTCTTGTTTTTTGGTACCAAATTTCGATATCTAAAGGGTTATTCTTGTCAACGGCTGTGCCGAGAAAACACTGGTTTATGCGGCTGTCCAGAGACATGGCTCATCGCACATAAGGCTGTAGTGTGTTTGTGTGTGTTTGTGTGTAAGCGCCCCTACCGTCCAGATAGAAAAAATGTGGAAAAAATGTGTGTATCAGACGTGTACCTACCTATGTACCAGACTCGATACCAAAAGCTCGCGTGCAATATTTTATAAAATATAATATGTATAAAGATAATTGCTGCCAAGACTGATAAGGCACTTAAAGGGATACTCCACTTTTTTTGGAAGTAGGCTCATTTTACAACTCCCCCAGAGTTAAACTGTTGAGTTTTACCTTTTTTGATTCCATTCAGCCGATCTCCGGTTCTGGCGGTACCACTTTTAGCATAGCTTAGCATACATCATTGAAGTGCACAAGACCATTAGCATTTCTCAAAAAAAAAAAAAAAAGACCAAAGAGTTTAGATATTTTTCCTATTTTAAATTTGACTCTTCTAGAGTTACATCATGCACTAAGATTGACGGAAAATGTAAAGTTATGATTTTCTAGGCTGATATGGATAGGAACTATACTCTCCTGCATTATAATCAAGACACTTTACTGCCGTACCATGAGTGCAGCAAGCGTAATATGACGCAGCGCCTGAAAATACTCCCCAGCTCGTGACCGGAATTAAGTTTGTGTAGTTATGTTGACGGAAGGTAGCCTATTTTCAGGCACCTATTTTCAATGATGTATGCTAAAAGTGGTACCGCCAGAACCGGAGATCGGCTGAATTGATTCATTAACTGTAAAACTCAACAGTTTAACTCTGGGGGAGTTGTAAAATGAGCCTATTTCCAAAAAAAGTAGAGTATCCTTTTATCAGCGCCCAGAATACAGTTGAGAGTAGACAGTTTATCATCTTCAACTGCAAGAACTGGAGCGTGTTACAAATGAACCGAAACTTGGCGTATAGGATACTTGCCTCACAGACATGATAACAGGCCTATAGATGTTCAAAATATGTCTACTTTTTAAACAAAACAATTAGAAATAAATAGTTTATGTAATCCATATAGCGCGCGTGCGTGTTTACTACTGCAGGAATGACGAGTCAGCATCTTTGCAGCTAACGCACTCATTAGATACTTGTTTATTAATAAACATTTAAAATATCTCCTTGCTATTTTCAGGGTTGCCAACTTTGGGACTTTGGCTGGATTGCGAAATTTCAGTGCATGCGTGAAAAACATATTGGGTAACCCTAACCCTAATTTTAAAAATGTCAGTCCTTCTTTACTTAGTATAAACCCTGATTTATGCACAAACAAAACAAAAATCCCAAATAGAATTTAAAAAAAAAATATTTAAGAAAGCCACCGCTGGTCACATCTATAGAAGTGAAGTGATCCAGTGAAGTCATGTCATTGGTGTAATTTGGGGTGGGATGATGGGACAAGTCCCCACCACTTTTTCTCAGGATCGATTGTCCCCCACCACTTTTTGAAATATTGAGGCACAGATGTAACTAAAACAAATAAATAAATCATCTCCAGTTTGCTAGCAGACCATTCATTTAGTTCACTACAATTGCATAAGAGATCTAGAAATTAAATCGTTTTTCTTTTTAATCAAGCTGAGAGCTTGTGTCCGCTGCCATCAATCCCCTTTCACACAGCGTGTTGATCCCAGGAAATTGCCAGAACGCCTTCAGTGTGAACGCAAACACGACCTGGGATTGATACCGGCATCGATGCCGGGTTGGGGACCTAGTAACATTGCCAGGATCAGTCCCGGAACGCTCGCTGTGTGAACAAAAGCCAGGCTATCTTTTGAATGGCTGTAGCTTTAGTTACAGGAGGTTGACCATAGACTCGCAGCACTTTAACACGCGTGTTTTTTTGCACTTCTTGGCAAGCCGAACGGACGTGACATGGGGGCGTGGCAGCATTGACGATTCCATTTTTTTAATGCGATATTCGAGATTGTAAATTAATTTCGAAATCGAAATCGTGACACCCTGAGTGTACAGCAAACCCCAGAACTAAGTTTTTATACACTGTGGACCCCAGAAAACCAGCGTTTAATGAGACAAAAGTGGATACAGGCAATAACACGTGAAGCATCACCTGGAAGGAATAGGTAAATTGTGGGATCCTGACACTCAATATGCACTAAAAATACACAAAGTGTGCAGTAAACATTTTGTCACTTGGCCAAATTCAAGTCAATTTCAAATTCAAGTCAAAAGGCCAAATTTTAGTTTTATATGTTATATTTATGTAAGCTAAGCTATCCCTGTCGGCGATTACGTTCCCCTCCAGTAAAATGACACATTGCGCCCCCTCTCAATTGCCTGTATCCACTTTTGTGTCCTTTGGGGTCAACAGCTTACAAAAACGTATTGCTGTATTTTTTTTTAGCTTGTTTGCTGTACTCAGTCTCTCAGTTTGTAGACTTTTTGTTTTTTAAGTCAGAAATAACAGAGGCAGCTTCACGCAATGCAAAATCAATGGAGGCGGTTGGATTATCCCCACCTCCTCATTATGGGCGTGCCCTAAATGCGCTCTGTCTCTATACCAACCTATACAGAAAACATGCTGAACTGTGACAGAAGCATCATATTTGTGTACCATTACACCCCCAAAACACAGTGTAATAATTAGTTAAGTTATATTTTAATATAATTTAAACAGTAATAATTAGTTTAAAAGGATCAAGGCATCTTTTCGAAACCCTAATGCAGTTGCTAAAGTTTAAATCAGGAAAATCTGTCCCTCGAAGGGAAGGATCGGTGGATATTAATCTAGCATGTGAGATTATGGCAGAATGAGAGTTACCCTCGAGCCACGACGCAGTCAAAGACCTGTGTACAGCAAACCACCTTTTATGAGGTGGTGTTCAAAATAGCTCAGTCTTTGCTCCTCGTGTTTCATGCGGTTCTGTGTGTGGCCTGTTGGATTACTGAAGCCACATTTATTACTATTATGGGAGATCATGCCAGCCACTGCTGAAAGATTCGTCTTAGCATATTATCCATACATGCACATCCTTGTCATCTAATTGCGCAAGACAAACTACTGGGTTAGCAACACGCCAAACATGCACAGACACGTGACACTGACGGCCAGATCTGATCTCAGATCTGTTACTAACCTCTCCTGCCACCAATTATACTGCCTGCTGTTCTAAAACCCCAGGGGGTTGTTTTGTTTTGATGAGAGGAATGGAGAGCGGTGTTAATGGTGTTGTAGTGACAGAACAGGTGCGGAAGCACATCCAGTCTTTCATCACTTGATATCTGAACTGCTATTGGAGGACAATGTCTTGCAAATGGTTTGTGTGTAGGCCCGTGAGAGATCCGACTCGAGAGACAAGAGTGGAGATTATTAAGCATTTCTATAGACCAATTTACATCTATTGTACAAAAAATATACATTTTAATAATACAAATGAATATATAATTTTTTCTGTTTACTTCTCATCTATATATTTATGCTGTGTTTTGGGGGTATATGAAGTACTTTTTTACCTATTTACTACACTATTAGCATACATATGAAATATATATTTATGGAAAAAACACATTAATGATGATCAAATTTAAATATGAGTTTGTTCTGGATATTGATCTATGTGTTAGATGCGTAATTCTGCCTAAGAAGCCTAAAAAACAGTTAGACTCTGACGTCCGTTACACTCTGACGTCAAACACAGCGGATAACGGCGCACACTCTGACGTCAAACACAGCGGATAACGGCGCACACTCTGACGTCAAACACAGCGGATACAGCGCACAATCTGACGTCAAAGACAGCGGATAACGGCGCACACTCTGACGTCAAACACAGCGGATAACGACGCACAATCTGACGTCAAACACAGCGTAGAATGGCGCACAATCTGACATCAAAGACAGCGGATAACGGCGCACACTCTGACGTCAAACACAGCGGATAACGACGCACAATCTGACGTCAAACACAGCGGATAACGGCGCACAATCTGATGTCAAACAGCTGATAACGGCGCACAATCTGACGTCAAAAACAGCGGATAACGGCGCACAATATGACGTCAAACAGCGGATAACGGCGCACAATCTGACGTCAAAAACAGCGGATAACGGCGCACAATCTGACGTCAAAAACAGCAGATAACGGCGCACAATATGACGTCAAACACAGCGGATAATGGCGCACAATCTGACGTCAATCACAGCGGATAACGGCGCACAATCTGACGTCAAACACAGCGTAGAATGGCGCACAATCTGACGTCAAACACAGCGGATAACGGCGCGCAATCTGACGTCAAACACAGCGGATAACGGCGCACAATCTGACGTCAAACACAGCGGATAACGGCGCACAATCTGACGTCAAACACAGCGGATAACGGCGCACAATCTGACGTCAAACACAGCTGATAACGGCGCACAATCTGACGTCAAACACAGCTGATAACGGCGCACAATCTGACGTCAAAAACAGCGGATAACGGCGCACAATCTGACGTCAAAAACAGCGGATAACGGCGCACAATCTGACGTCAAAAACAGCGGATAATGGCGCGCAATCTGACGTCAAACACAGCGTAGAATGGCGCACAATCTGACGTCAAACACAGCGGATAACAGCGCACAATCTGACGTCAAACACAGCGGATAACGGCGCGCAATCTGACGTCAAACACAGCGGAGAATGGCACACAATCTGACGTCAAACACAGCGGATAACGGCGCGCAATCTGACGTCAATCACAGCGGATAATGGCGCGCAATCTGACGTCAAACACAGCGGATAACGGCGCACAATCTGACGTCAAACACAGCGTAGAATGGCGCACAATCTGACGTCAAACACAGCGGATAACGGCGCACAATCTGACGTCAAACAGCGGATAACGGCGCGCAATCTGACGTCAAACAGCGGAGAATGGCGCACAATCTGACGTCAAACACAGCGGATAACGGCGCGCAATCTGACGTCAAACACAGCGGATAACGGCGCACAATCTGACGTCAATCACAGCGGATAACGGCGCACAATCTGACGTCAAACACAGCGGATAACGGCGCACAATCTGACGTCAAACACAGCGGATAACGGCGCACAATCTGATGTCAAACAGCTGATAACGGCGCACAATCTGACGTCAAACACAACGGATAACGGCGCGCAAGCTGACGTCAAACACAGCTGATAACGGCGCACAATCTGACGTCAAACACAGCTGATAACGGCGCACAATCTGACGTCAAACACAACGGATAACGGCGCGCAAGCTGACGTCAAAAACAGCGGATAACGGCGCACAATCTGACGTCAAACACAGCGGATAACGGCGCGCAATCTGACGTCAAACACAGCGGAGAATGGCACACAATCTGACGTCAAACACAGCGGATAATGGCGCGCAATCTGACGTCAATCACAGCGGATAATGGCGCGCAATCTGACGTCAAACACAGCGGATAACGGCGCACAATCTGACGTCAAACACAGCGTAGAATGGCGCACAATCTGACGTCAAACACAGCGGATAACGGCGCGCAATCTGACGTCAAACAGCGGAGAATGGCACACAATCTGACGTCAAACACAGCGGATAACGGCGCACAATCTGACGTCAAACAAAGCGGATAACGGCGCACAATCTGACGTCAAACACAGCGGATAACAGTGCACAATCTGACGTCAAACAAAGCGGATAACGGCGCGCAATCTGACGTCAAACACAGCGGAGAATGGCACACAATCTGACGTCAAACACAGCGGATAACGGCGCTCAATCTGACTTCAAACACAGCGGATAACGGCGCGCAATCTGACGTCAAACACATTGGATAACGGCGCGCAATCTGACGTCAAACACAGCGGATAACGGCGCTCAATCTGACGTCAAACACAGCGGATAACGGCGCACAATCTGACGTCAAACACAGCGGATAACTGCGCTCAATCTGACGTCAAACACAGCGGATAACGGCGCACAATCTGACGTCAAACACAACGGATAACGGCGCTCAATCTGACGTCAAACACAGCGGATAACGGGGCTCAATCTGACGTCAAACACAGCGGATAATGGCGCACAATCTGACGTCAAACACAGCGGATAACGGCGCACAATCTGACGTCAATCACAGCGGATAACGGCGCACAATCTGACGTCAAAAACAGCGGATAACGGCGCTCAATCTGACGTCAAACACAGCGGATAACGGCGCTCAATCTGACGTCAAACACAGCGGATAACGGCGCACACTCTGACGTCAAACACAGCGGATAACGGCGCTCAATCTGACGTCAAACACAGCGGATAACGGCGCACAATCTGACGTCAAACACAGCGGATAACTGCGCTCAATCTGACGTCAAACACAGCGGATAACGGCGCGCAATCTGACGTCAATCACAGCGGATAACGGCGCACACTCTGACGTCAAACACAGCGGATAACGGCGCTCAATCTGACGTCAAACACAGCGGATAACGGCGCACAATCTGACGTCAAACACAGCGGATAACTGCGCTCAATCTGACGTCAAACACAGCGGATAACGGCGCGCAATCTGACGTCAAACACAGCGGATAACGGCGCTCAATCTGACGTCAAACACAGCGGATAACGGCGCTCAATCTGACGTCAAACACAGCGGATAACGGCGCACAATCTGACGTCAAACACAGCGGATAACTGCGCTCAATCTGACGTCAAACACAGCGGATAACGGCGCGCAATCTGACGTCATACACAGCGGATAACGGCGCACACTCTGACGTCAAACACAGCGGATAACGGCGCTCAATCTGACGTCAAACACAGCGGATAACGGCGCACAATCTGACGTCAAACACAGCGGATAACTGCGCTCAATCTGACGTCAAACACAGCGGATAACGGCGCGCAATCTGACGTCATACACAGCGGATAACGGCGCTCAATCTGACGTCAAACACAGTGGATAACGGCGCGCAATCTGACGTCAAACACAGCGGATAACGGCGCGCAATCTGACGTCAATCACAGCGGATAACGGCGCACACTCTGACGTCAAACACAGCGGATAACGGCGCTCAATCTGACGTCAAACACAGCGGATAACTGCGCTCAATCTGACGTCAAACACAGCGGATAACGGCGCGCAATCTGACGTCAATCACAGCGGATAACGGCGCACACTCTGACGTCAAACACAGCGGATAACGGCGCTCAATCTGACGTCAAACACAGCGGATAACGGCGCACAATCTGACGTCAAACACAGCGGATAACTGCGCTCAATCTGACGTCAAACACAGCGGATAACGGCGCGCAATCTGACGTCATACACAGCGGATAACGGCGCTCAATCTGACGTCAAACACAGTGGATAACGGCGCGCAATCTGACGTCAAACACAGCGGATAACGGCGCTCAATCTGACGTCAAACACAGCGGATAACGGCGCGCAATCTGACGTCAAACACAGCGGATAACGGCGCTCAATCTGATGTCAAACACAGCGGATAACGGCGCGCAATCTGACGTCAAACACAGCGGATAACGGCGCGCAATCTGACGTCAAACACAGCGGATAACGGCGCTCAATCTGACGTCAAACACAGCGGATAACGGCGCACAATCTGACGTCAAACACAGCGGATAACTGCACTCAATCTGACGTCAAACACAGCGGATAACGGCGCGCAATCTGACGTCGAACACAACGGATAACGGCGCTCAATCTGACGTCAAACACAGCGGATAACGGCGCACAATCTGACGTCAAACACAGCGGATAATGGCGCACAATCTGACGTCAAACACAGCGGATAATGGCGCACAATCTGACGTCAATCACAGCGGATAACGGCGCGCAATCTGACGTCAAACACAGCGGATAATGGCGCTCAATCTGACGTCAAACACAGCGGATAACGGCGCGCACTCTGATGTCTAAATAGAGCTTTTGTTATGAATATAGGCTATATATAAAAGTCGATTGGAGTCATATAGACCCCAAAGATAAATTGAGGATTAGGTACACAGAAAATAAGGAAAAATACATTATAAAATTGACTGGATAAGCCTTATTTGAAGCAACTGCTAAATTTGCGACCACACATTTAAATGCCGTGTTAATGTGGCACATAATGACATTGCTACTGTGAGATATATTTGAATAAAGTTGGTTTTGTGATATGGTTTAATGCTTTATTTATATCAATCCTCGATTTTAATTTTCATTACACTAGTACAATAGCATAATTGCATTTTGTTTATTTAAATTTCAATAATTGCTACTAGAACTGTGCGATATATGCAATAATATATATTGCAGAAAAACAAAACATAGCAATATCAGTTTTTATTTGTATATTGTGCATCCTTAATTGCTACTGAAAACAACCTACAAAATACACACAGTGTGTCAGATGTGTGTGTGATGTGAAGTGTAGTGTCAGAACTAAATTGCTCCCATTAAGTTCTTGGTGTTAAGTAGGCCTCCCTTAATGGTGACCTGCTGTGTTACTCTAGACACTGTCCTGGAGCACAGGAATGAATGAGTGTGTGTGTGTGTGTGGTCCCTCTCATTTCAAATAATACTGGCTACTACACAAGAGATTCCCTCTAAGAGATCATCACTGGTTTAGCTAATCAGGTGTGTGTATGTGTGTGTGTTCAGCAGAAGCTGCTGGAGGATATGTGGATTTCTCCCTGACCATCCCGCTGCTGCTGTCTTTGGCTGTGTTAGTGGCCCTCGTGGTTTTGCTGCTCAACTGTGCTTCCTGCTGCAAAGAGCAAGAGATCAACTTTAAGGTGAGTGAAATGTGTCTCTGAAAGTTTATTGTTTTGTAGCAATTTCTGTTCCAACAGTTGAAGAGTAGCTATTTCTTGAGTGTCGCTAATATTCATTTCAAATGTGATTTGTGATCTGTCAGGAGTTTGACGACCACTTTGAGGATGAGGTTGATTTCACGCCCCCAGCGGAGGACACCCCCTCTATGCAGTCGCCAGCAGAGGTTTACACACTCGCTGTTCCCCCTGTGCCCCTCCCTGGACCCCCTCACCTCCAACTACCCCGCTTAACAGGTCAGAAGCCCCATTGCGTTGAATACAAAGATACACTATTTTATCTAAAGTTGCCTTGGCTCCTTTGACGTGTGTATGGTGTGGGAGTGGCAGGTTAGTTGTAACAATGAGCGAGGAAGTTGACATGGTTCAGCTTATGGGAAATCACCTGTTTTAAACAAACACTTAACAGAGGAGAGTCTAGTCTGCTGGCTAAAAAGAGCAAGACCGAGCTTGTAAAAAACAAGAATCAACATTGGCTTGTTTTTTCGGGGATGGTGAGAATTGGTGCTGGGTGATATTGCCGGAATATCTCTGTATTTTTGGGCTGAATGATATATCTTTGGATTTTTTTTATATTTGTTAAAAAATTACTTCCTGCCAATGTTGTCCTAGAAACAATGTTTATGTTGAAGGCAATGAAAACAAATGTAGTGAACATAGCCATGTAGGCTATGCTATATTATGTGCAAAAAAAGGAAAGAATTAAAAACGCATTACATTGTAACCGTATTACAATCTAAAAACAAAAGTTAAAATCATTAAAGCTCAGACTTAATGTTTACTGGTAAGAGGAACACATTCACTCACCTGATCTTAGTAATTATACTAGCCTACATTTGATTACCCCCTTTCAATGTCTCTTTACAGTTTCTGCGAGCATAGAAATACACTTACTTGTAGGTTTAAAAGTCCACATATGGCAGATTTAATGTCCAACGGCAAATATTTTATCAAAATGTAAATTTTTGTCAGAAATGGTACGTTTGACAAATGGTGGCGTCTGTGTCAGACTCGCTTGCGTAAGGCATAAGGGTGCAGTCCTGACAGCAAAATGGATATTTGCATGACTTTCTAACATACAGATGGAGAATACCTGTGAAATGTAAGTTTTGAGGAAGATGTGTTTTGAGGAAAACACATCTTCAACAGATGTTGCTCTCTGACAGAGTTCATTGTGAAGCATTAATATCTACTGTGAAGGGTCATTTCATTATGGTTGTTGTAGTGCTGTGCAGGAATTTATTTTCAAGGAAGTACCGTGTCCATTAAAGGGTAAAGCTATTGTAACTTCTTCAGCTAGTCAGCTTGAGATCCTTTAAATCTAAACCGGTTATGTCTCTTAAGCCTTGAGGTTAGGGGTGTAACGGTTCACAAAATTCACGGTTGGGAGAGTACACTTGTATCACGGCTCGTTTCGCTAGCCCTACGGTTCGGTACCTTTCCGATACAGCAAAAAGAAAGAAATGTGGATTTAATTTTTTAAATTATATTTTTATTAAATCTAACATCATAAAGTATGATATTTTTTACTTTGAGCAATGATGGAGCTATACTTGACTTTTCTTAGGAGCTTATAAAACAAAACAGCTCCTTGGACACAATGAAATGTAATATTGTAGTAGTTATAAACAAAGTTTTATTTTAGTTCAGATTATCATTTGAGGGCAGTAATTGTATTCATAATGTCAAAATAAAACCGACGTGATGTTACTTGAAAGCATTATAGCCTACTATTCCTGCCAAACTCCCATGGTTACAGTTAGTAATGTTATACACACTGGATAGTTCATTCGTGGCACAATGTTTCTTCCTGGTTTCCACGTCAGTACGGTTTGATCCGTTAATAACAGAGAAATGTGAATGTTGCTCACTAGATCTCGCAGCGATATTTTTACTTCAGTGGCGAATTAAAATGTTTTCTTTACTGGATTTGGCTTTGTCTTCAATTAGTCGAAAACAACAGCACAACTTGAAAGCTCTTATGACATAATTTTTATCCATGTTTTCACGGTCTCGCAGAGCCAAAGCACAGCCAAAACAATGTTCTTCTGCAAAATGCATGCAGTTTAGAGGGCCAAAAGTTAAATAGTGCACCTTTAAGTGAAAATAAAAGTCTTTTTCGCTCTCAATATCCAAACATGCTTCTGAAATATACCGTATTATGATGAATGAAGGGTCAGTCTTACATAACCAGTTTAGGAGTAAAATATTCTATTGTCTGTTATGGTTTCATGTTCATTTTAAGTGTTATATTCAGACTAGTTGATTTTTTTCCTACTCCTTGCATTTGCTGTGTATTTGGTATCATTGATCCATTTCTATGTTCTTTTATTTGGTCTTTTAGACGTCTCATCAGGTCCTCACGTGGCACGACACTCTCTCAGTTACATTCAGGAGATTGGGAGCGGCTGGTTTGGAAAGGTAAGCCTGTCTTCCTGTATTTACATTAGACATAGACTTTTGTCTTGCGACACACATTGTGTGAAAGCAAAGCACTGGATTCTGAAGTTTCTACAATTTCCTCCTGAGGTTTAATCTTGAATAATCACACCCTGTGATCTTGTTGGTACTTGCTCTCATCTCTATGCGCGGGGGCCCTTGGAGGCCATAGTTTGACGTGTTCGAGGGAGCATTATACGGCGCTGAAGCTGTCCTCCCATTGCTTGTGTGTGGATGTGTTTACCGAGATTAAGACTTAAGGGAAAACCTTATTTCCTGATGCTTTTTCCTGCCATGGGAACATCCTCATCTGAGCCACCTGTTGCGCTGGGGTCCACCTAACAGGCCTTGTTTTCAGGAAGGACCCAAATCAATTGTCAGTCTTAGAATCAATTCTATATCAGACAAATTTCTCAGTTTGTCGTCTTCTGACAGGTTCTGCTCAGTGAGATCTACGTTGACCCTGCAGTCGCCCGAGCCGTTGTCAAAGAGCTGAAGGCCAGCGGCAGCTCCAAAGAGCAGAACGAGTTCCTGCAGCAGGGCGACCCGTTCAGGTAAGAGAGGGTCTTTATCAGCTCTTCTGTGTTAGGTTTGATATAAGCTTTTACTTTGTAATGTACAGTGGGGCCAAAAAGTATTTAGTCAGCCACTGATAGTGCAAGTTCTCCTACTTAGAATAACAAGAGAAGTCTGTAATTTTCATCATAGGTTCACTTCAACTATGAGAGACAAAAAGAAAAAAATCCAGGAAATCACATTGTAGGATTTTTAAAGAATATATTTATAAATTATGGTGGAAAATAAGTATTTGGTCACCCACAAACCAGCAAGATTTCTGGCTCTCACCTCACAGACCTGTAACTTCTTCTTTAAGAAGCTCTTCTGTCCTCCACTCGTTACCTGTATTATTTGCACCTGTTTGAACCCGTTATCTGTATAAAAGACACCTGTCCACAGCCTCAGTCACACTCCAAACTCAACCGTGACCAAGACCAAAGAGCTGTCGAAGGAGACCAGGAAGAAAATTGTAACCTGCACCAGACTGGGAAGAGTGAATCTACAATAGGGAAGCAGGTTGGTGTGAAAAAATCAACTGTGGGAGCAATTGTAAGAAAATGGAAGACATACAAGACATCCCTCGATCTGGGGCTCCACGCAAGATCTCATCCCGTGGGGTCAAAAGGATCATGAGAACGGTGAGCAAAAATCCCAGAACTACACGGAGGGACCTGATGACCTGCAGAGAGCTGGGACCGAAGTAACAAAGACTACCATAAGTAACACACTACACCGAGAGGGACTCTAATCCTGCAGTGCCAGGCGTGCCCCCCTGCTTAAGCCAGTACATGTCCAGGCCCATCTGAAGTTGCCAGAGAGCGTATGGATGATCTAGAAGAGGATTGGGAGAATATCATGTGGTCAAAATAGAACTTTTTGGTAAAAACTCAACTCGTCGTGTTTATAGGAAGAAGAGTGCAGAGTTGCACCCCAAAAACACCATACCTACTATAAAGCATGGGGGAGGAAACATCATGCTTTAGGGCTGTTTTTTTTTGCAAAGGGGACAGGAAAACTGATCCCTGTTGAGGGAAGAATGAACAGGGCCATGTATCGTGAGATTTTAAGCCAAAACCTCCTTCCATCAGTGAGAGCCTTGAAGATGAAACATGGCTGGATCTTCCAGCATGACAATGATCCCAAACACACCACCCGGGCAACGAAGGAGTGGCTCCGTAAAAAGCATTTCTAGGTTCTGGAGTGGCCTAGCCAGTCTCCAGACCTCAACACAATAGAAAATTTGTGGAGGTAGAGTTGCTCAGCGACAGCCCCGAAACATCACTGCTCTAGAGGAGATCTGTATGTAGGAATGAGCCAAAATACCAGCTACAGTGTGTGCAAACCTGGTGAAGACTTACAGGAAACATTTGACCTCTGTCATTGCCAACAAAGGTTATGTTACAAAGTCTAGAATTGAACTTTTGTTATTGATCAAATACTTATTTTCCTCCATAATTTACAAATAAATTCTTTGAAATTTTTTTTTCATTTTGTCTCATAGTTGAAGTGTACCTACGATGAAAATTACAGACCTCTCTCATTATTCTAAGACGGAGAACTTGCACAATCAGTGGCTGACTAAATACTTTTTGCCCCACTGTGTGGCATATTAGCAGTGTTTTCTTTTTTTTTTTTTTTTTTTTTTTTTTTTAATTTAATTTTTTATTGACGTTGCAAGACACAAAAACACATTTAGTCACATTATACAACATCTTTGTCCTTGTCCTACATCATCATCATTTTTTTTTTTCCAAAAAGAAAACCAAACAACAACAAAAAAAAATATTAAAAAAAACAAAAACAAAAGAAAAAACCCAAAAACCAGATGGTAGCAAGAACAAGAACAGGGGGGTCCTTTAGGTATTATGTATCAGAGTCAGACAAAGTCTGATCTTATTGTTCGAATAAATTTCAAGAATCCATTCCACGACCTCTTGAATTTATCCATTTCAAGTTTACAAGAGGAAGTCAGTTTCTCCATAACATATATATCATGCATCACATCAACCCAATTATCCTTTCCTGGCGCTTCCACCTTTAGCCATTTCCTAGTAATTCCCTTTTTTCCTGCTAGTAACATGATTCTAAACATTTTCCAATTCAGATTCTTTATACCTTGCATATTAAGTCTTCCCAAATAAAGTGTTTCAAAAGTAAAGGGTAGATTAATCTGTAGAATCTTGTCCATACATTGTTTAAGTTCCATCCAATAATTCACCATCGAAGGACAACTCCAAAAAATATGAACATGATTTGCACTCTTTTCCCCACATCCCCGCCAACAGGTTGTATCCCGATATTTTGTCTGAGCTGGAGTTCTAAAATATCTCACTAAGTTTTTCCATCAGCAGTGTTTTCAATAACACATTAGTTAGTCAGTGTTTTCAACAGATTTTGTTACAGACATGTGTTTCGTTGTCTCTTTACAGGGTTCTTCAGCATCCCAATATTCTGCAATGTCTTGGTCAGTGTGTGGAGGCCATTCCTTTCCTGCTCATTTTCGAGTACTGTGAACTGGTAAGTGTGAGTGTGTCATAGTTGAACAACAACACATGACATATAACACAGTGTTATTATTTATTTAGACAAAAATAAAGCAAAAAGAGCTGTGGAAAAACTAAGTACACTCTGTGATTCAATGAATTTTGTGAAGGTGAAGGTTTGCGGGCATCTGGTAATGGCATCATTGCGAAACCTTGATTCTTTTCTTTTGTTCAGCCATTCTGGTGTGGGTTTTGCTTAACTCCTGTGGAAGCAGTAGATTTTACTGTCAGTCAGGACGCCATATTTAATTTGATGTGAGAGGACAGAGCTAAATCTTAAAGCCAAAGCGCACTCTTTTTAAAGTGTGCCATCAAAAGTGTGTCATCTATTCTGACTCACTAGACGCGAGACTGTCGTGTAATAGGAAAGCAGATAAGCGGGTGCTAGTCCTTTAGCACAGTGTGATGCATGGTGATCAATGATGTAATAGATACCGGAAAACATCATTTTGCAATGAATTCTTCTGCATATGTCTAGCGCTCCAGGTCATCTTGTCCTGCGCTCTTTTCTTGAATCTTGTTTCACAGCCACTTACGGCATCTCAAATTCATTTCGGACAAGTCTGATGAAAGCACGGATACTCCAGCGCACCTCACTACTTCATTTGTTCCCAGCTCTTTAATTAGGCCGGCATCCGTCATCAGTTGCTCGGCCCGTGTCTGTCAGTGGGCTGTTTCTTGCCCTTTGATTTATTTTCTGTTTTTCTTGTTCTATTTCGGGTGCGCTGCTTGTGCCTGTGAAGGATATGAGCCGCATAACTGCGTGCAGTAGGCAGCGCTCCGATTTCCTCATATCCCAATAAAGCAATAGGGTTCTTTTACTGACACCGTCACTCTCACATCTTGCTGCGTTGGTGCATTTTATCACCATGCTGCAAAAGACACTAGGAGCTAGATTATGATCATTAACGTGATATGAACTACACATTTGTGCAGGTAAGTAACAAAATAAATAGGTTACACTTTATTTTAAAGTACATGTACCCAGGAAAGCACTGGTAATATAAGGTAACCAACCACTTTAGGGGTAGGTTAGTATAACCCTACTTATATTGTAAATATGTACATGCAGAACAGAACTGCAAAATTAAGTGCTACCAATACATATGTAAAACTCGTATATTCGAACAATTCAAACAGGCCTCAAAACGATTTGAAAGTGATATTCTTATTTCTAAGATGTCTTTACGTGTTGTTACATATTAATTACTAATGCTAAAGTGCTGCAATAAAGCCACGGTGATATAAACAGATGTCATCATTTAATAATGATTTGCACACAGTTGGAGTCTTGCTAATGTCCTAACAATATAGCAACATATAGTATGCTAACGATATTCTCTGGTTCCTTTCGGTTTCTGCTGCACCTGACTCTGTAATTAGTTCGCTGTAAATCCCAGAGCGGTGGTGGTTAGGAACATCCTACACACCTGACCAGTTGTCAGGAACAATGGCTGTGGTCTGGGGTCCTCTGGGCCTGAGCAGGTGGATGGCTTCGAGCCATGTCGCCCGTCTCCAGAGAGGGCATGAGCTCACTGCGGCCCGCTGTTGCGTAATGCAATATGGGCCGCTTCCTTAGCTGGTGTTAGGGCTCGGGTTTCGACCCTAGCCGTTCCTTCCCTAGTCAGAGTGAAGCTTCACACGAACCAAGAGGCTGCCTGAGACAGACCAATTTGTGTGTATGGTCCTACGACTTCTCATCTCAGAAGATGGGCATTTCATTGCTCTCTTCTGGCTTTGTTTCCCACCCTAGACCAGTTTGTATGGCGTATTGACATTCATATTGAGAGGTTTGGTTGAGGTCGTCAATGGCTGAGTTCAGAATAACATAGTATTTATATTGGTTTTATCAGTGTGTACTGTAGGATGTTTACTGTGGACAGTGTGTGGTTTTCTCTACACGTGACCTAAATGTGCAGGATACAACCAGATCACAATTCAGTGACACTCTTTTATATCGAGCAACCACATTTTCTCATTCTCGCCTCATTTTATTGGACTGGAAGAAATACAATTTTCAAGATCGTTTGATTCCAGTTGGTTGATTTAAAATGCTTATTTCTGTGTTGGTTTTAAAAGGCTTTCTGGTTGCATAATGTTTACAATTTCACCTACACTGTCGCTCAAAAGTTTGAGAAGTAGATTTTTTTTTGTTGCCGTTTTGAAAGGAGTCTCTTCTGCTCACCCAGGCTGCATTTATTTGATCAAAAATACAGCATGGCATACATTTTGTTGCATAAAGAATCCCAAACCATTATTTTAGGATTCTTTGATGAATATAATGTCTGTTTTTTGATTAATTTAATGCATCCATTTCTTAAAAAAAAAAAAATACTGACCCCACATTTTTTAATGTTACTAGTGTACATTTTTAAATATCAGGCAGAATACAAGGCTGTTGAATGGTTGAATCTGATTGGTTGACGAACGTGCAAAGGCGTGCAATTATTTTCAGGAAAATGCACAGGTAAAGTAGCTACTTTTGACCGCCTTAGTCCACGTCACTTCACCAAATGATTTCAGCTATTTCAAAGGTCTTTGCACTTTAAAACAGCAAAATGAACAAAACCCACAAGAACACTAACATATAGTAAACAAAAGGATATAAACGACAACTTACTTCAATGTTTTTGCCACAAAATTATGTACGAAAAGCACATACTCTAGTCTTTTTCTCCTGCTCTCTCTCTCTCTCTCTCTCTCAGACACACACACATACAGTAGAGACACACACTCGCACAGAAACGTGTTGTCAGCGCTGCTCTGATGATTTTATTGGTAAAATAGTTTATCAACTTAAAGGGATACTCCTCTTTTTTGGGAAATATGCTAATTTTACAACTCCCTCTGGGTTAAATGTTTGAGTTTTACCGTTTTCTAATCCATCCAGCTGATTTTCTTATATTTAGAAGATTATCAGTAACCAGACCGTTTCTGGTCTCATTGACTTCCATAGTTGGAAAAAAATATAGTATGGAAGTCAATGAGACCAGAAACTGTCTGGTTACTGATATTCTTCTAAATATCAGAAAATCGTCTGAATGGATTTGAACGGTAAAATTCAACCGTTAAACTCTGGGGGAGTGGTAAAATGAGCCTATTTCCAAAAAAGTGGAGTATCCCTTTAAAAGCTACATGCCATTTCTCACTAGCAATGAGTTCTTTAAGCAGATAAACTTACGTTTTCGCGATTAGTTGAGACCCAGACTCAGGCAATTCACACACACTTAATCTCTCTTGCATGTAACATCTGCATTAGTCTGCTATCAAAGGCTCAAGCCTCTGCTACTAGCTTTAAAATGACGTTTTGGAATCAGCAACAGAGGCATGGGATGAGATGCATAAGAAATTAGTCCTACCCTCAAAATTGTTTTATGGACAAATCCTGAAAAATGTCTTGAAATACATCATGTGAACAATGTCTCGAGGTGTGGTGACCGTAGTATATGTGGAATAATTGACTCTGGTCCGTTGAAAAATAATGCACACCCGAGGTGTGTAACTCAGGTTGCGTGGTGGCTGCATTACCAGCTCAGGTGTGCTTTATTTATTTTTAATAATTCAACGATCTGTCGTCAATTATTCTTTGTGTATGATTTTTCATGGCTGATTCATATTACCAAGCAAATTGGCCACTTTTGAAAACGTTTTCTGAAAGTTTTTCTTTTTTTTTTAATATATACCGATTTTACATACCACTTCCGAGACCGATGCATCTCTATTCTGAACATATCAGCCCCAGCACTCTTCTAATGAGTCGGCTGCTTCTCATTTCCAGTTTGTAAGGTGCTGAACTGGATGTTTTAAGACTGTTCCGTCAGTGTGATTTTTATCTTTTATTTTATATTAAAACGTTTGCTCAACCGAGGTAGAGAGAAGCACATCCGAAAGCTCTTTGGATGGTTGATTTTCTTTGTGTATCACTGGTAACCACTGGTAACCCTGACACAGTGCATTTTAGAGAGAAATATAGCCGCGCGGTGCAACTGGAGCTGGTTTGCAGAATGCCAGTTGCTCTCTGATTGAGTGACAGTCTCTCCTGGAAAGGCTTTCTTTAGGGAGCTGCTCTAAGCATATGTGTGTTTAAAGGAAGACCTTGTCCCCTGCTAAGTTTTTGGGAGGGCTTTCGTATGTTTCACAATGCTGTGCTCTTAAAATTGCTTCAAAAACATCCAACAAAAAAAGTGTACATTTCTTAAAGTCCCCCTGTGGTGAAAATCAAGCTTTTAATGTTGTTTACCATATGTAAATTCATAAGTCGACAGCATTGCTGAGTATTTTCTCCTTAAAACTGCAGTGAACCAAAGACAGTCTCAAAAACACGGTTTGAAATCGCTGGTGTTTATGACGTCACAAACGACCTTGTAACCAATCGGATCAACGTGTGATCGTCAACCAGTGGATCTCTGAGCTGAGTGAGTGAGTGAAGGCGGGGCTCATTTGCATATTCATAGAACCGCCTAAATGAGACAAGAGTGTAGAGGTACATTCAAGCTATTTTAAGACATGTCATTTTGGTGATCAAAGATCAGTTTTAAGGAATACAATTATTATAAGAACATGCTTAAGCCATATGTCCCCCAAAATCAAAAGGAAAAAATAAATAAAAAGATTTCGTTAATATTGTTGTCATGACAAATTTAGCACATCCCCCCTAAAAATTGTATTTTCTGAAAATGAGAATTTGATGACACTGACCAATGGGTATTACAAAGAAAGTTGAAAAGTACTACATCTGTTAGTTTAATAGCATATGCAAGAAAGTTGAATGGTACTAAAAATGGGCTCCAATTCATTTGGCAATATATAATATTTTCCTCATTAATTTCACAATATTCACATCCTATTGGGTGGATGTTTACAGACTCATGCTCTTTCATTCATATCATAGACTGGTCATAAAAAATGGGTTATCAGTTTTAAATATGGATAGGTTAAAGGCAGAATTGATGGCAGTTTGCCAAACCTCATGTCGTGTGCAAACAAAGCTTACAGGTTGGCTGATTTAACAGAAAGCTAATCATATATTGCACGGCTGCCAGCTGTAATGCTGTTTCTCCATTATCATTCCAAAGGGAGAACTTCGCCCTGTGTGTCGCTAGGAGTCTGAGATATCAGGATCCCCTTGAGACCAATGTATACGCACTACTCGACTTGTGTAATAATCCTCAGTCATTGAGCGAGAAGAGAGAGAAAACTATTCGAAAGGATTTATCTGAGTAATGTATTTTTTATTGAAACATTTTTGCAATTTGATAAACAAAAGAAGCAAAAAATCAATTCAGTGATTTTATTTTGACTATTTAAAATGGCAAAAATACAGCAAGACCTGCAACATAGTCAGAATTCATAGTTTTCATGTAGCGTCACGCCCTTAAAAGGGGCAAAACAAGGCTTTCCTCCGTTGTCCCCAGTTAAATTTACCAGGTTTGTACTGAGTACTAATGCAGTAAGACCTACTTCTGTATACACCTTATTAATGATGCATACTATGTACAATCAAGCAGATACACCCAGAATATAAACACAACACACTGTTTCTCGTCACACATTTTCCACAGAAAACCATTATGAAGAAACTCAAGAGCACATTCTGGGCTCATCTGCTTGCCTATATGCATCATTAAAAAGGTTTAGATGGAATATGATCTGTTAATATCACTTTTCTAGTACTTTAAGTCTATTTAAGTGGTTTTTCGCACATATTTTATAATGTCCTGCAGTTTTAGGGATTGAAAAACCGCATATGGTGCACAATTGGCTCACCTATTTAGTTTTTCTTCTTTTGAGAGGTGATCTAAATATTCATGGCTTGAAATGGATGGAAAATTGTGCTGCATCTCTATGATTCAATGCCGTCTCTCCAAGAGCTAAACTGGCCTTTAGTCTTTGGGCCCAGAAACCCATCACAGCTGAACCGCCCTGATCTACCCGCACTGTCCTGCTGCTACTTTTTTATTTTAAATTACTGTGACACAGCATATAGTAGTCACTCACTATTAAACAGGCTTTCCCTTATTTGGTCGAGTTATCCATTGGGCAGCACAGCATCTGTACAGAGAGAGAATACTGCCCCTGTGTGGCTGCCTCCAGAAGTTACCTTTCACACACAGGCTGGTCCACAAAACTGCTGCATGTGCTGTTATATTTGCTTCCCAGGATGCTTATAGTCATGTTTCAGGACATTGTTTGGTGGTCTTAAAAGTAGACTCTGTGTGTCTGGGTCATGAACTCTTTCCCTTGTGTTTGTGTTTTGGTGTGTAGGGGGACCTGAAGAGTTACGTCTCTCAGCATGAATGGCTGTACAGGAATGGAGAACTTCTACAGCTGCAGAAAATGGCCTGCGAGATCGCTGCGGGAGTCACCCACATGCACAAACACAACTTCCTGCACAGGTTAACCCTACAAACAGCTCACTTTACATCTAAAAGATGCTTTATGTGTCTCCGTGATTTGACATTTACAAGTAGGTTTAATTCAACTTATTGCATCTATCCACATGCATGTGTGTTTTGTTTGTCCAGCCTTTCCTCCTCAGTGCTTGTTGTCCTCGTTTTTTTCCCAAAAAAGGCCACAGGGCTGTAAAAGGCAACGTTGCACTTTCATTCTTCCCCTTCCAGTCTTCTAGAGGAAGGTTGAGTTATCTAGGGTGTCTTGCCATGCTGAGCGCGTCTGTACCCTCCTGCATGCTCAGAATATGCTGAAAGGTGTCCGATTGCACAGCTCCTCTGGATTATGGGGTTGTTGGCTGTCCTCCGCCGCTGGGATATGATGATTCTGCGATTTGAGCGTAAGAGGATCCCCTCGTATGGGGCGCGGAGCGTGGGCGGGGTCGTCTGGGATACAACTCCAAAGGAGGCATGGAGATTCCTTGCTGTTGTTGTGGCCGTCATGAAAATACTTGGGCTCTTGGATTTTGGGTTTCATGGGTGATTTACTGCAAAACGCTGTTTGACACTCCCACTGTGGGCATCTACATGAGCTCGTTCAAAAGCGCTGTGGTATCTTGGGAAATATAGCCATTTCAGCAGCTTTGCGTGTCCAAATGCAACTTTTTTTAGACTGCTCATGTGCTAAAGGCCTGCTGAACCCGGTTTAGAGTCTATTTTTGGGGTCCGAGCATTAAAGGAACTCTTTTAACCCCTATTTTTATGAGTTTTATGCCAAAGAGTATCCAGTATATGCATCAAAAGAGAAAAGTGCAGAGGCTCTTGGTTGAATGTCCCACCCACTACTCGGGCAAGTGCACAGACACCCACCCAACATAATGTGGCGCTATAATAAGGATGCTGTAAGCTCACTATGAACACTATGGCGGTTTTCCACTGCGTGGTACGGCGTGGCTTGCTTTTTGCTTTTCCGCTGTGTTGTACGATTCGGCTCGGTTTGCTTTTCCACTGCAGTTTAGTACTGCTTCAAAGTGGGTGGGTGTATAGACTGCTTGTTAAAGTTGCTGGAAAACTTTTTCATTCATAGACGCAACAACCGACAACCAACCAGAGGAACATCTACACCATGTCTACTGACCAGTCACCACGATTCAGCCATTTCTTTTTTTCAGGTTTTTTTATACGAAAAAAAAGTCATTTAATACAAATTTTGCAAACAAATAATACTGTGGTGGTTGTTTCTGAACTATTTAAATCTAGCGGGTTTGATATCTCTTGTTGCAAATCCAATAACGCTGGTAGTGATGATTCTCTCTGACGTGATCTTTGATTAGTGATCTGTTGTGTTTTCACATCACATTTTTGTATAGGTATGGTACACTTGGAAACTCAACAGGTGGTACCATTTAAAGTGAGCCTCACCGAACTGTACCATGCAGTGGAAAAGCGGCAAAGTGAGCCGTACTGTGCCGTATCAGCGCCAAAGTGAGTCGAACTGAGCTGTACCGAACTGTAACATGCAGTAGAAAAGCGCCAAAGTGAGCCTTACCGAACCGTACCATGCAGTGGAAAAGGGCCAAAGTGAGCTGTACCAAACTGTACCATGCAGTAGAAAAGCACCAAAGTGAGCCATACTGAACCGTACCGAACTGAACTTGCAGTGGAAAAGGGCCAAAGTGAGCCATACTGTACCGTACCGAACTGTACCATGCAGTGGAAAAGGGCTAAAGTGAGCCATGCTGAACCGTACCAAACTGTACCATGCAGTGGAAAAGGCCCAAAGTGAGCCTTACCGAACCGTACCATGCAGTGGAAAAGGGCCAAAGTGAGCCATACTGAACCGTACCGAACTGTACCATGCAGTGGAAAAGGGCTAAAGTGAGCCATGCTGAACCGTACCGAACCGTACCATGCAGTGGAAAAGGGCCAAAGTGAGCTGTACCGAACTGTACCATGCAGTAGAAAAGCGCCAAAGTGAGCCGTACTGTGCCGTATCAGCGCCAAAGTGAGTCGAACTGAGCTGCACCTAACTGTAACATGCAGTAGAAAAGCGCCAAAGTGAGCCTTACCGAACTGTACCATGCAGTGGAAAAGGGCTAAAGTGAGCCATGCTGAACCGTACCGAACCGTACCATGCAGTGGAAAAGGCCCAAAGTGAGCCATACTGAACCGTAAAGAACTGTACCATGCAGTGGAAAAGGGCCAAAGTGAGCTGTACCAAACTGTACCATGCAGTAGAAAAGCGCCAAAGTGAGCCATACTGAACCGTACCGAACTGTACCATGGAGTGGAAAAGGGCTAAAGTGAGCCTTACCGAACCGTACCATGCAGTGGAAAAGGGCCAAAGTGAGCCTTACCGAACCGTACCATGCAGTGGAAAAGGGCCAAAGTGAGCCTTACCGAACTGTACCATGCAGTGGAAAAGGGCCAAAGTGAGCCTTACCGAACTGTACCATGCAGTGGAAAAGGGCCAAAGTGAGCCTTACCGAACCGTACCATGCAGTGAAAAAGCACCAAAGTGAGCCTTACCGAGCCGTACCAAACCGTATAATGCAGCGGAAAAGCACCAAAGTGAGCCGTACCGAAATGTACCATGCAGTGGAAAAGCACCAAAGTGAGCCGCACCGAACCGTACCAAAACGTACCATGCAGTAGAAAAGCGTCAAAGTGAGCCATACCAAACCATACCGAAATGTACCATGCAGTGGAAAAGCGCCAAAGTGAGCCGTACCGAACTGTACCGAACTGGACCATAGAGTGTAAAAGTGCCAAAGTTAGCCGTACCATGCAGTGGAAAAGCCCCAAAGTTAGCCATACCGAACTGTATCGAAATGTACCATGCAGTGGAAAAGCGCCAAAGTGAGCCATAACGAACCGTACCATGCAGTGGAAAAGCCCCAAAGTTAGCCATACCGAACTGTATCGAAATGTACCATGCAGTGGAAAAGCACCAAAGTGAGCTGTATCAAACCGTACCGACCTGTACCATGCAGTGGAAAAGCACCAAAGTGAGCTGTATCAAACCGTACCGACCTGTACCATGCAGTGGAAAAGTGCCAAAGTTAGCCGTACCGAGCCGTACCATGCATTGGAAAATGTTTTCCATTTTATTTCTGATTTCTCTCAAAATAAATCACAGAAATTTTTATATTTTCTTATTTTGAAATGACCCCTGTTTATGGATTTTAGTTAACAATAATAACCCTGGTCTGCACATGTGAATTTTCCATTTACGGCTTAAAGCACAGCTCTGCTTCCCTGTGACCTGCCAACAGTACTGTATTTGCCCCTTTTGCCAAGGGGCAGAGTATCAGGTCTAAATTATCTGTCCATTAATCATGCGGCGGGTTCAGTGAGCACGACTAGAGTCAGCGGTTTCGCAAGAGAGGGCGTAAAAGAGACAAATCACAAAAGACGGCCAAAGCTGAACTCAGATCTGCCGTGTTCACAAGCTCAGTTTGAGCGAGACCCCATATGTCCTCCTATCCCCTCTGGAAACAATATTTCAGTGCTGTTTGCATGTGGATAAGCTCCAGCATCACTGTTTTTGTTGAAAGTAGGGCTCAACAAAGTAGCCTGTTACTTTGCCTGTTTTCACTGACCCTACCTACCTTATTATCATCTGTCCACTCTGTCAGCGTGCACTTATACTGATTGGACTCAAAGTGGATAGAGATGATGACATCTTTGTGATGGGTTTGTGGCCAATTTTCAAACAGTTGATTCCCTGCTAATCTTTTAGTTAGGAGTCCTGCTTTAGGCTAATGACATGAGAAGGGGGCAAATAGGGACGAAAATCTGGATCATGCAAGTTTAATATGATTTTTTTAGTATGTATTCAGTATAGTTAAAAAATCACACTACAAGAGAACCATTTTATATGTGAATGTTTTTTTAAAAGCATGCCATGTAATTTTTTTCTTCCTATCACAGTGATTTGGCTTTGAGGAACTGCTATCTCACAACGGACCTGACTGTCAAAGTAGGAGACTATGGCATTGGCCCTACGAGTTTTAAGGTAAAACTTGAAAAGGCATCATTATTATTATTATTTAACATTTTTGTAACATATTTTTTTTCCTTGCAGGAAGATTACATCACCACAGAGGATGACCAATGCGTGGCACTGCGCTGGCTCTCCCCTGAGCTGATTGGTGAGCTGCATGGGGGCTTGATCACATCAGAACAGACTAAACCCAGCAATGTTTGGTAGGTAACTCAAAATGATAGGTACCTTACGTTTACTTGTTTAACAGGATGCACTTTTGCACTCTCATGTCTTTTTAAAACGAAAAAGTGTAAAGGGAAATGGTAAATAGCGGTAGTGATGTTGTGGCCTCTCACAGCATTCGGCAGATCAGAGCACTCTGTAAGTGAGGTACCACTACACTTGTCTGAATGCAGGGTTGTAAATTAAAGGTTTTGACTCTTATAGCTTCTGTGAATCACTCTGACTGACCAAATGATGGATTGGATGCAGTGCATGGTCAGCCAGTAATGTCATACGCATATTAGGAGGCCTAATTACAGACATACCCTTTTTTATGTTTATGTTGAATATGGATTTTGGATTTCTAGAGACATGGTTAGTTTAATTTTTGGACATTTGAGTTACATTAACAAATGACCTGGATTGAAATAAAATATTTTTTTGTTAATATGCTATAGATGTAATATTACAGTTCCATACATTATAATTCTACATGTGTTTTCAGGGCGCTGGGTGTGACATTATGGGAGCTGTTTGAAAGTGGAAAGCAGCCGTATACTCACTTGTCGGATAGAGAAGTTCTTCATCATGTGCTCAAGGATCAGCAAGTCCGACTTCTCAAGCCACAACTGGACTTACCATACTCGGAAAGATGGTTAGTCCTTCACAGATTTATAAAAAAAAAATCAGTTTCTCTCTAGAAACGTCTTAACGCTATGCTTTGGTCTACAGGTATGAAGTTCTACAGTTTTGTTGGCTCCCTGCAGACAAGAGGGCCACTGCTGAAGAAGTCCACCGCCTGCTCACTTACCTCCGTATGCAGGGTCAAAAAGATGTGGAGGATGACTTCGAGCAACGCTGGAGCTCTCTCAAACCCAATCCCACTACTCGTCAAGCCACGGTCAGTCATTCCTCCTTCCCCATCCTGGAACAGTTTGATGACGGCCGAGAACCAGACGAGGTGCTCACAGTCACCGAAACGAGTCGTGGACTAAGTTTTGAATATGTGTGGGAGGCAGCCAAGCATGACCACTATGACAACCACAATCGTTCTGCCTTGGACACTACTTTGAATTACCACAGTATGTTCTTTCCAGTGCCACGGCAGGATATTCAGGCTCATTTCCCTGACACCGTAGCGCAAGCAGAAGATGGCAGAGTCCCGGAAACCTTGCCAGTTTTTGATGCACATAAAGCATCCTCTGGAAATGACTATTTTATTAAGTTGGAGGAGCTAGATGAGAGTGAAATTGGGATGGAGGAAAGTCAGGGTGCTGAAGGTACCAATGGTTCGGAGCAAGATCAGTTTGTAGTCTTACAGGATGTCCGATTGGATGAATCCAGTACAGATGCTGATTTCTTTCATCAGAGCATTGACTCAAAAGACTCTTTCCTTCAGGACAGCCACATATGGTCCTCGAGTGAACATGATAGCCCTTACCATACTAACATTTTCAGTGAGGGTGATGCAAAACTGGAAGATTCTCATTCATTCAAGGGAGGTCTCATGGAGCTCCCAGAAATGAATGTACCGAAGAGGGATTCTGAGGGTGAAACCAATAGTAACGAGGCAAGTAAGTCTTTTTTAGGGGTTGGACCAGAAGCCATTCATCTGGAGATCTCCGATAAGGACAGTTCAGATGTAATGATGCTTCTTAACACTGAGAAACTGGCTGACAACTTCTTATTTCTTAAAGATAACAGCCTAATGAAGGACAAGTCTGCGCTTTCACAGCCCGACTCAAAAAATATAGAGGAGACCATGAGCTCCATTGTTGAGACTGATGTCTCAGATAGTGTAAACCTTACAGGTGAGTCTATGAAATCAGCTGTGAATTCTACGCAGCTGAAGGATGAATTCTTGGACTTAGTCAGCCCGATTTTAGAAGATTTTCTGTCGCCTTTGAAAGGAAATGAAACAATGGTGCCTTTTGATATTTTAGTAACAGGACAGACCTGTAGCAACCACCTGCCAGACTCAAATGGCTCTTTGCATTCCCCAAAATCTGGGAATTACTCCTCTTCCGAGTCTACCTCGAGTGTTGAGGTCATTGTTGACAGTCCATCTAAAAGTCATCAGTTCCTTGAAAGTGCCACTACAGATACACTGCATATGTGCATAGATGCCAAACCCCGCAGCCTTGAAGAATGCTTTGGAGCCTCAAAGGAGAATGGGCAGTACAAAGGAATCATAGACACAGCTGTGCTTAGCTTTACTACTTCACCTGTTGGTGAATGTACAGAAGGTGGCCTCACTGAAGGTCTTACAAGTAGTGACTCAATGAGTGATATAATGGAGCTAGATAAGAAGACCGCCAAGGATATTGCACTCTTAGAAGCCATCGATCAAGATCAAGAAGCTTTATTGGACAACCATGTAACTCAGGACATGTCCTCACTGTTGGTTTCAGACTCCTGTCTTGACCAAATAAGTCAGGACAGCCTTCTTGATGATAGCACCTTATCCACTCTTCCAACCATTGAGAATTCGGCTGAAACGCCAGACTCTTTAGATTCTTTGGACATGCATAGGGATGTGGTGCATGGACAGTCATCGGAAAATCCTGTAAATAATAAGCTTCAACCCCCATACAAAGCCGCTGACAGTGGGTATGAAACAGAGAACTTGGAGTCCCCCGAGTGGAACTCTCAAACAGGCTTGAGGGATTCCTCTGAAGAGAATGAGACGAGTAGTGCCAGGGAGCCTATGGCCCTTGTTCCACCGGAAATCGTTGTGTCTGAGGTGGACAGTGTACCTGATGTTCAGGTAAATGCTGGTGGAGTTGATCACCAACAAGAACTTGGTGAAGTCCCTTTGGGAGGAAACTACAGAGACTCTGCTTACTTCTCAGACAATGAGGAGCTAGATAAAAAGAGTGATGACATAGGTGGAAGCGGCCCTGGAGATGCTTCGTTTTGGCTACAGGGTAATCGAGAAGCTGGCGAAAGTCAAGGAGCCGAAGCTGTTGGGGAGCATTCAGTGTCCGAGATATCCCTTCAATCTGCAGGTCCTACTTTAGAATCAACTGATGGTGATGTGCAGACTCCTTTGCCTGAGTTGGTTCTCACCACTGAGGAAGATTGGAGCCAGGATAAACCATTGACTGTTGATGACTCGGACCATACTGATCCCCATGCAGCCCCAGAACATGCAGCAACACCACCTACCTCAACGCAGCCCTCAACAGACGTCAAGGTCCATGCAAAGCTTACAAGGACATACGCTGGCGAGGGAACAAAGAAAAAAGAGCCAGATATGGAGGGGAGGTACTTGGGAAAGCTCGATGGATCCTCAATGGAATATGGCACTGAGGATGGAATGGATGCTGATGAAGAAGATGAGAACAGTGATGAGTCGGATGACGATATGCGTGCCTACCGATTACACAGCTCTAGCTCTGAGTGCAGTGAGGATGAAGTTGTGCACCCGGTACCCGTTATCATCTCGGACAACAGCAGTTCCCTCAGCCTCAAAAGCTTACTGAAACCCAAATCCCTTCAGACTGCTAAAGCAACATCAGAAGAGGGCAGTGATGGAAATAATAGACGTGGCGTGTCGTTCTTTGATGACGTCACTGTCTACCTTTTTGACCAGGTCAGATGTTTCCCTTGCATTCTTAAATCCTTTTAAGTACAGCTCGATTATTTCTGTAAGAGAGGCTTTTTCTATGCCTGATTCCCTTTTTTTCAACCAAATAGGAAACCCCAACAAAGGAGCTTGGTGAGCATACTCTTGACCCCAGTAGTCAATTGTCTGATTTCAACAGTCCAGTGTCCTCCTCCAGCTACTTTAATAGATTTACCAACTCTGAGAGCTCCACCGATGAAGAAGGTAATGACTAATGTTAATTGTCTTCTTTACGGGCATCAGTGTTTCCCAACTGTGGTCCTGGACCCCTCCAAACAGTGCGCTTTTTGGAGGTTATCATTATCTGACACACCCATTTCAGGTGTCATGTACCCCTTTTCCACCAAAAAAGAACTGGTTCGGAACTGGTGCTGGTTCAAAGTTGGTTTTGAGTTGGTTCAACTTGCAAACCTTTTCAGAACATGTTTGTTTTTCCACTGATTAGAGCGCCCAGGGAATGATGTCGCCGTTCTATAAGCATGACGTGGTAAAAGAATGGTTGTAGTCCAGCAAAGAGTTGGTGCCGCTTTGGAACCAGTTTTCCTGGCCGAGAACTGGTTCTTTGGCTATCGAAACATAATTACGGCTCCGAACCGGCTTTAAAAATGCTTTGGTGGAAAAGAGGTAATGCTGTCCCCCAATTCCTCTTATACTATGCCCTAAATGTAATGTACTCTTTTTGAGAGGAACAAGTAGATACTTTTGAGTGTGTTGCAGAAGGCAAGATTTTGGGACATACTACCATGTCTTAAAATTGTCCTTTGCCGCATAGTGACCTGCATTCTGTCATAAAAGTAGCCTGTCACAATTTACATCCTCATATGCACACTCCACATTCATCAACACTACTAAAACAGTTCTTTCTGCCACATCAAAGACGATGGTCTGCTAGTTGTGGGTCTTACATGCTGAGAAGTTTTTTGCATAATGATGCATCTAATAGTGGCCAAACATTTTTGCTTTACTATTGTGCTAGATTTATTAAAATTTACAATGTTTTCCTGATGAAATATAACATAATTTTTAGGCTAGATATTATAAATAACTCAAACCCTTTTCAAGCCATCTCTACTTAACCCTCGGTCTTAGGCACATCTGCCTTGCTTGTTCTTTTTATTTGGCTGGACTTCTGAACTGAATCCTCCTCATCTTCCCCTCTTAGGCCGTGTCCACCAAAGCGTTTTCCATGCGCCTGGCGTTTGTTTTCAATTGGTTTCAATGGGGGCGCCGCGTTTTTTAAACGCCATGAAGCGGTGAACGTTTTCTTCACGCTGAAGTGCCGAGCGTCCAGCGTTTTTTACTGGTCGCTAAGAGTTGAAAAATGTTCAACTTTGGATAAAATGCAGCGCTCATCACTGTCACTTTTTACCCAGCCGTCCAATCACAGTGGAGGAGGGGCGGGACTAAACCACACTGACCAACTGTCACAACATTCTTTCTGTACAATGACATCAACCAGCAGCGCTAACTGAACAAAATGGATGAAAAATAAATTTTTAGTATGAAACAAATTATCTGTGAAATCAGTTACAAGTAAACTGTGCTGCGGATATTCTGTATCATTGCAACGAAACGTCTCAGCGGAAAAAAACGCTGCACTGACAAAACGCTCTCAAGCGCCCAAACCACGGCGTCTTCAGCAGAGCGTCTAGCGTTTTCAGCTGGCTAATAACACTTTGGTGGACACACGGCCTTATTCTTTTTATTTGGCTGTACTTCTGAACTGAATCCTCCTCAAAGCGCAATGGGTTGTGGGTAAAATCAGCCGTTAGAGTGGGCACAGAGCCACACTGCACAAATCTACCAAAAACAATAGACCACCGTTACATTAGGCGTACCCTTTTCAACATACTATTTTTTGGGACACTTATTTCACATTCTATTTATGATGGAAAGTATGCTCATATATCTCGATTAATGAGCCAATGAGTTCAGTCAGGTGTGTCCGATTGAGGAGGCGTTCAAAATATGCAGTGTAGCAGATACTCCTTGACCACGGTTGGCAAGCACTGGTCTACATTTGAACTCTGAACCCATTAAACCAGGGGTACTTAACCTAAGGCCAATCAAAAACCAAATTGGTGTCTCTGCGAATTAAATTCTTTTAATTTGACATCATCAAAGAGCCATGGTTGACTTTTTAAACTTTTGGATTTGATTCCAGGTGGCGCTTTTGAATGGGATGATGACTTCCCATCTCCAGAGCCCAATTTTCTTGCAAAAGCAGCCAGTGATCATTCTGCCAGTCGGTCCAGTGGGACCTCGGCAGCTTCCAAGTATTTGTCACCACCCCCTGCGAACCGCACCTTGGAGCAGAGCTGGAACAGTCCCTCCAACTACACGCGCTTCTCCATCTCGCCAGCCAGCATCGCTAGCTTCTCCCTCACCCACCTCACAGACTCCGACATTGAGCAAGGGGGTAAGTTGGACACAAACATCCACGCATGAATGGCACCTCAAGAAGCTTAACCTCTGAATCCCGTTTCTCGTTTTCTTTCGCAGGAAGTGGTGAAGATGGAGAGAAAGATTAGCTAGTCTTTTGGAGATGTGTAAGGAGAAATGTGACTGATATGTTTGCTTCGAAGGTTTTGATTGCTTCTCAGGCAGCATTGGTATTTATTTGAGGTTATGAAGGGGATTGCACATGAGATACGATTTGCATTGTTTTTCATCAGTGCAATTCGGAAGAAACTTTGCTTCACATATGCTTTAGAGACTTTCACGCGCTTCCCAAGTGTCCTGCCTCACTTTTTTTTTCTCCTTTTGCTCGTATGCATTACTTCTTAGTGTCCACATTTTACTTCAAAAGGATGAAGCTGAAATCGAATCGCTTAACCAGAGGACTCCCTCTTAAACACTAATGAGCCAATCGACTCAAACTCAGTTGTGCAATTGAAACCGTACAATACTTGCCTTTTATTTTAACACACTGGATTTTTTATTTTTATTTTTTAATGTGAAATCTAGTGTGACTTGCTTATTTATTTGATTGTGTATCGGATTAGGTGTCCAATAGAAGCTGTATGGGTCTCTCCATAGATATTTTTGTACAGTGTTTGGACCGTCGATTCACTTCCACCCAAGCGACAACTTTCATAGTTCCAGTGACATGTTTTGTATTACATGATGTGAAAGTCAGGATATGAGCAGCTGAGACGCTAATAAGTCTTAAAGTAGTGAGCAGTCATTGTGGTCGATTCATGAGGAAGTCTTAAGTAGTGCTGCATATCAGGGCTTTTTGTTGAAGCTTTGTGGGATTGTGTATTGAATGGGCCGTCGCAGTGCCTCACAGCCCCTCTCCTCCCGTGTCTTCATCCTTTCTGAATGTTGTGCAAGTTTTGGGGATTCTCACCCATCTAGAACATACCAAGGTCACATTTCACCTCAAAATCAAAAGAAACAAAAGTAGATTTCGCCAGAAAATGAAGCCTATTTTTGGGATCAGTAAGACTTTTTTATTGTGGAATAACCCCCCACACTTTCATTACTGTGATGTGAAAATAAGTAATGATAGTATATTTAAATTTTAAAGTGTTATTACAATGGTAGTTTTGTCTTACCGATTTAAAATGCAAATGATACTAATAGATATTTTGCAAATATACATATATATTTTTCTCTAGATTTTGGATTGAAATGTGACCCAGACATTTTTTTTGTGAGATTCACTTTGACTGTGGATTGATCTACTGATCTATTGAGTCAGTGCGTAATTCTGAACGGTGGTGCAGAGAGACTAGCTCGCGACTAGCAGGACTTCCAGGTGATTGCTGCTTGCGAGCATCGAGTAGGAATACTGTTCAATGGAAAAACAAAAGAACCTCCTTACATTTCTGATTCCCTTTAAAAAGCAGCTTGTAAACACTCAAGGGATTGGAAATGATTTAGTTTTTCCTCTTTTGTGCATGTATTATTCATTGGACCTGAAAGTCGTAGGCCACATGAATCCTTTATATTTGCCAGTCTTGCTGCTCCGGACGCTTTTCCTTTGGGTTGACGATGAACCCGATCGACTAATGTATATAGCCTTGTAATGTATATTACCTTGTATTAAATCAAGGTGAAAACTACACAATCGGAAGAAAGCACGTTCGATTATATCGCCGGTTCAATCTGGAAGAACGTTGATTTTTGCTTTGGCATACTTAAGATTGTCTTGCATAAATTGGGAGGCTGGTCATTTGTAAAGGTTATTGCTGGAATAATCGGGTTCATAGCTTCTACTTCCCCTTGTAATTCAGTACAGTAATCTCTTGTTTTAGACCTGTTGAATATCTGTATTACCAGCACTCAATCGAAATTTTATGAAAGGAAATTGTTTTATTCTACAGTATACTTTGCTTAATCTTGCACATCTTTAAAGTGAAACTTAATGTTGAGTTGTTCTCCTGTATATAAATGTTTAATTTTGTCTGTAAATTGGGTATTATGTTAGGAATAGGTATGAGGACTGATTCTTTTTTTTTTTTTTTGTAATTTAATGCTAAAATGTGACATCACAGGTGAGAAGTGATCGAAAAAGACAAATTAACGATGGAATAAATGGGGAAATGCAGGTCATCATGTCCTTGTAACTTGTAAATTTTAAAAAATGGTGATATTTTTACTTCATATTGATGACGATGATCATGCCTAGTGTAATTGAAGGAATGGTTTATAATGAATTGCTCTGTTTATTATGGAATTAAATGAAAATGAACTTCTCTCTTGTATTATTTCTCAGTCATGCGTTTTTCACACATGCTTTTATTTACTGGTTCGAGCAATGGTGCGAGTTTGGGGAAGGTGTGTCAGACCAAGATTAGATGGGGTAGGATTTAGAAAATCAGTTTATTTTTTTAATTTTGAAATTTTGCTTGGTGGTGCAGACATTTCTTTACTTGAATTCACAAAGAAAAACAAGCTGGTGCTTTTTAACAGATCTTTATTGGAAAAGAAAGACCACAGTAGGGAAGTTGAAGTCAACAGCATTGTCTACTTAAGTGGACCAAATAAAATAATCAAACCAATAACATAAAATGGGTGTCTACCGATTACAGAAACAAACACGGCAACAAGAAAATATGACAAAAATGACATTAGGTGATTCAAATCATACATGTACCGAAATCAAAAGAAGATCAGTCACACCCAGAAGCTCGTTTTCACTGAGGTGAAAGTTTGTTATTCAGGCAAGTGGAATCAAAAGAAGAAGAAAAACAGTCCCATTTGGGTGGAAGGGCACTGGGCAGAGACAGGATGGGTGTCAAGAACAGCAAGCTGGGACGTGCAGTCAAGCTTGATGAAGATGATGATGGGGGTATTGTGTGAGTAGCAGAATGACTAGAAGCTCACAGCATTCCCATTCACCTGACTCCGAGTCCGGCTGGGCATTGGACTGCGCACTGCCACACGCTGCGCCTCTAAAGAGTTCCCTCTCACCGACAGGTGGTCCCAGCCGCCCTGTTGAAGAAGTGACTGTGTAAAGATCTGTTGACACCAGCTTTACATTAGACCTTTTGTAACTTTTCACCATAAGTAAATTAAGTCTCTGTAGTCCCCGGAGTGTGTATATGTGAAGTTTTGGCTCAAAATACCCCATAGATAATTTTTTTACAGCATGTTGAAATTGTCCCTTTTGAGGGTTTTTCAACTTTGCTGATGTTGTTTTTGCTCAAACAGCAACAATACACACTAACTAAAGTCAGAAAAGTTAAATCATAATCAACCAGCCCTTTAATGTGAACAGATATGGAACTCACCCCGATACCAAAGTCCCAGCTCAGACCTTTCGGCTGCATGGGCTTCACTCCCAGTCTGTGGCACACAGTTCCTGAGCTTTCTAATGGATAACCTGGTACTTTATCAGCTATTATCCAAACCTGGACAGATAAAACATCACAACCAGTTTCACAACCATCAAAACGTGTTTTTTCAGTCAAGTTGTTATTTTATATTTAGGTTTGTTAGGGGTGGATCTGGGCCTAATTGGAGTTGGTAAACCTCTGGAGGAGCAACCCAAGGTTGTAGATGGAGGAAAGGTTAAGTCTAAAGTAACAGTGGAAAAAGGAAACAATAACTCCCACACACAGAGATGGAGAAGGTACAGCGTATACAAGAACAACAAAGGGCCTAAGACAGAGCCCTGTGGAACACCGTTCTTTAGTTACGTCAGGTGACTTTCATTAACACACATGAAGTGGTAGTGATCTGATAGGTAGAATTTAAACCAGGCCGAAGAGTATTAACTCTTTCCCTGCCAGCCACCAACAGCATTTTTGATATTTCTTTTTTTACAAAACTTTCATGGCCCCCAAAATATTTTGTTGGATGAATATCATGTGATATATCAAACAAAAGAACAGAGCCTCTAGTTTTAAGCTACAAAAACACTATTGCGCTTCATGCTTTTAGTTTTTTTAAATCAACAAAAAAGCAACATTTTGAACCAAAAGCTGAGAAAATTGTGTTTTTTTTCATTGACTACAGCGTGCATGAGCAAGTCTTTTTTAATACTAGTTTCTGCTTGGTGTTTTGATATGGAGATTAGTGATGCGCGGGTCGGCTTTTTTTCCAACCCGCGGGTCCCGCTTTTATGAAATTATTTGGCCCGCCCCAGCCCGCACCGCACCACTGTCTCTATTTTTACAACCCGCCCCGCCCCGCACCGCACCCACGACCGGTAGCTACTAGGCATCGTAATGCAAATGAAAACAGCCTTTATTTCAGCCTAAGTGCTTGCATTGCCCTGTAAACTGGCAACAACAGACGAAATATGAATATTAACCATAAATCAGGTCATATTAATAAACATTTTCAACATTTACAAAGCAGCATTTGTATTCATCTTATAGGCTAAACCATTTTTTATTTCTTAGACCCCCCACAAATATGTCTTGACATGCTGGAAGTGCCTGTTTTGTGGCGCTACTGTTTGTATATTTTTCACACGAGTTGCACTTCAGGTAGCCGAGACTACTGTTGTCTCCTGCTGCTGAGAACCGCTCCCAAACATTAGATTTAGCAGCCTGACCTTATTTTCTTTGAATCATGTATATTCCCGACCTCAATTTCTCCCGCACCTCATCTTCCATCTTCACATATATTTCTCCGTTGTTGTTATATTTCTCCGCGGCCAGATCTGCCTCGCGCGTACCAAGTATGCATACTATTGTGACTCCCCAACCTGCCTTCACGTTGCCCCTATGAATACCACGACCTCGTCTAACATACCCAGTGATAATAGACAAAATCTCCACCACAATACTGTCGCCGCGATCGCGGAGAGGCTCTGATAAAATGACGCACTCTCACACTAACTCCGCGATTCAATGCGCTGTAACACGAACATTTTGTATAGAAACATGATGTTTTTTTGAGTCGGGGATGAATGAATGACATGTCTGCCACGCAGTGGAGGGGATGTCGAACGAAATTTGATAAAATCTCATTCAGTGACGCATCTTGTCGAGTAAACTCGACCGTGGCGCCAAGAGGGATGGATAAAAAAATTAAAATAATAATGACCCGCCCCAACCCGCCCCGCAAATAAAGTGACAATTTCTTTACCCGACCCAACCCGACCCGCGGGTTATGAGTCGACCCGCGCATCACTAATGAAGATACTCTCAGAAGTTGTGTAATAGCGCCCCCCCAAACCCCCACATTACGTGTGTGCTTTAGTATGTTAGTCAACACATCAAAACTCACAAGTAAAGGGCAAAAACCTGGTCCAGGCCGAAGAATATTAACTCTCTCCCAGCCAGCCACCAATGGCATTTTTGATATATTTTTTACAAAACTTTCATGGCCCCCAGAATATTTTGTTGGATGAATATCAACATGCGATATATCAAACAAAAGAACAGAGCCTCTACTTTTAAACTACAACAAAAAACACTTTATTGCACTTCATGTTTTTTTTTTTTTTTTTTTAAAGCAACATTTTGAACAAAAAGCTGAGAAAATCATGTTTTTTTCATTGACTACAGACTAAGACTTATTTTAATGCTTGTTTCTGCTTCTTTTTGATCTGGAGATACTCTCAGAAGATGTGTAATACCGCCCCCCAAACCCTCACATTAGGTGTGTGCTTTAGTATGTTAGTCAACACATCAAAACTCATAAGTAAAGGGCACAAACCTGGTCCAGTGGTCCCACAGACACCTTGCACACGTTACTGGAGATGAGTTCCCATGCCGAACCCTGAGGATAGCTGGGTGTCAAACCCTGTCTGTACCACAGATTACCTGCACAAACAGACTGAGCTGATGATCTGTATGCAACGATACACATTTGATGTCATCAGGTTGCGTTTTTAATTCAGTGAGTGTCTTTTGGTTCCTTGGAAAACAAATTACTCTTAATCCTAATTTGTGTAAAAATGACCTTTGGCAGACAAATCGCAATGGAAAAGGAGCCGTGATCTGTTTGCACACTTCACATTTTGACAAAATGCGGCTGATCATCCAGATTTTCATAAATAGAAAACGTGCATGCTTTGAATCGACACTCACAAGGAAGATAGAGTTATTCCGAGCACACACAGCTCAATTCAACCAAATAACAAGAGAGGTGCGAGGAAACAAGTGTCTCACTGTTTTCATCCACAGCATAGACGGAGGTCCTGCCCACAGACACCTGTTTGAGCATCTGCCTCGGCGGGGACGGGATGTGGTACCAGCACTCGCCTGAGAAATGACCACAGAAAGCATGAGGCATTTAACGCTATTAAACTGTCGTCATTTACACTTAAAATCACCAGGTAACTTTTCAACCTTCATAATATATTTTCAAGTCTCTTGTGATGGTACATCGACTTACAATAGGTTGAATGATACCTCTGCCATAGCCTGACGGGGTTTGTAGCGTTTTTAATCGTACTTTAAACTTCGGGTTTCGGGTAGTGACAGGTGTCGTGCCAAGGTACTTACCCCTGAAAGGAAGTGTATCCTTTCAGGGGTAAGTGTGTCCCCGGTCGCGGTAGCACGCTCGCATTCAGCAGGAGGTGCGTCATTGCTTTGTCCAAGGTGAATTAAACTATACGTGAATTGTTGAAGTTATCGTTTTACTGTTGTTGTTGTTGTTGTTTTTTAATCGACGAGGTTTAGCAAAGACAGATATCACATGGCCCATCAAAAACAAATTATTTTATTCTTCTCCTCCATGAATTATTACCAAAATGTTAATGCATTGCACTTATAAACATAGGCTGGTCAATGGCAAAAAACAATTTTACAGATGCTGTCCTCATCAAGTGAAGTGTTTTATTTTATGAATACTGTACATCATGTCTAATAAAAACAGTGAATATGAACACATTTCTCGTTTCCTGACAAAGTTATAGTGGGATACAGATTTTTTCAGACCGTATTTTCGACCTGCCAAAATATGTATCTCCCCCCCCCCCCCCCCCCCCAAAATCTCTATCTATACTGTACATCATGTGTAATAACAGCAGTGAATATGAACACATTTCTTGATGTACAGTAGTCACAAAATAAAACACTGGATGATAGGCCATCATCTGTAGATTTTAGGGGGGGATACATTTTGGCAGGTCGAAAATACAGTCTGAAAAAGTCTGTATCCCACTAGGAAACAGGAAATGTGTCCATATTCACTACTGTTATTACAAATGATGTACAGTATTCACAAAATAACCCCCTCAGACCTGAATTATGTTCCAAGTTTCTGAAAATATAAAAGAACATTTTCCCAGCTCATGAGGTTTCTATAAATAAAAAACAAATGAATTTTTTTTATATATATAATTGCTTTCATTGTGATTTTTTTTGTCCATTCCAATAGACATCAGGTCAAAACAGGTGTACTTCCCAAAAATGTACCAACATGAAATAAATTAATAGACATAAAATTTGTTGGTCTATACTTTAAACATTTCTCAAGGTAAAAAAAAAAATTCCAGGAGTATACCATTTCAACTATAATTTTGAGGTTTTTGTTTTACAGATTGCACATTGTTTGTAACAAATTAAATATATTTGGAATTAATCAATCTGGTCATATTAGAGTCATTTTCTGTGTGCATCTCTCTTTTTTTAGAAAAAAGAGAGAATCAATCAATGCATTCATGTTAGAGTCATTTCCTGTGCGCATCCTGTGTTTTCTTGTATTTTTAAAGTACTGGCAGGACGGTTGCCAGGAAGTCACTGTATTTCGATTCCACCGTCAATTTTTTTTCAAAATTCCACTGTCCACGAACTCACTATTTTTATAATGGGATAAGTACTACGTGGGATCTCAATATCTCAGCTCAGGAAGGGTCTAGAGACTCAATTTTTACACTCAGGTCTAAGTCTCATTGCCCGTTATCAGAATGCAGAGTTTCAAGAAGATCAGAGAAACTCAAAATTTCGCCCCCTGAAAAAAAACAAAAGGGGTAACATTGTCGTTTTTTTTCGGGGGCGAAATTTTGAATTTCTCCAATCTTCTCAAAACTCTGGATTCTGATAGAGGGCCATGAGACTTAGACCTGAGTGCAAAAATGGAGGCTCTAGACCCTTCCAGAGCTGAGATATCGAAACTCAAAATTTCGACCAGAAAAAAAACGTAAGTGTTACCCCTTACGTTTTTTTTTTTTTGGCGAAAAATTAAGTTACCCCAATCTTCTCAAAACTCTGGATTCTGATTAGGGTTGGGTATCGGTTGGGTTTTATCCGATACCAGTACCTACTCGGTATTTTTTAAACGGTTCCGGTGCCTAAACGGTTCTTGAAACGGTACTTAAGAAAACGAAACTGCACACACTTTGTAAAAAATAATAATACCCCTTTATTTACAGGGCCAAACTGGATACAATATTAACTTACAATATAAAAACAAGAAACATATGGTAATAATAAATAAACCAATATAAAATAAAAGTTGATATTTACATAATATCAAATAAAACAATATTATATTAAACAGTGTAATTTTACTGGAGATTAATGGAGATTACTACCAGGATAATATAATATCAACATGGCTACAGGTTCCCATGTTTTGTCTGCGTCATGTAACTTATCTTGTCATTTACTAGTTAAACTCTTAGCCAGTTTGATATTTCGTTCCCACTGCGTCTTATACGCAACTTTGAGTAAACGTCTCTGAAGGTAACCCATGTTCTCTGAATAGGGAACGAGACGATGCGTTCGCTGCCAAATATCTCGCGCTGCTGACAAGCTTCCTTTTTCGTCAGAGAACTCTGAGGAGCAGATGATGCGCACGCCAATATAATATGACGACACGAGCGTCAAGGCGGCGCGAATGGTGATTCTATATCCATAGACAATCGTTATTCTGACGCGTAATTTTACATGTCAAATGCAGCCAAACATTTCACGTGTGTTTAATCTCCTCACTATCAGCAGACGTTCCGGGAGTCTCCCACATATTGATAAAGGCTCCCGGATGATCGCAAATTAGTTCAAATTTCCCGGAATCTAGAGCGAGCGAGCAAGAGCTCGCGTGCAAGATAGATCAGACAGTGCTTCATTAAACCGTATAGTGCGCGCACGTCGGAGAGGGAGAGGGAGACAGCGAGAGACTGCGTGTGTGCGCCTCATGCCATAGACTCAAGAATCGAAATAAGGCACCGAAATTTTCATTCTTATTCGGTCTGGTTACTACCGTTTACGTAAGAACCGGTTCCCTATTGGAACCGAGTTTCGGTACCCAGCCCTAATTCTGATAGAGGGCCACGAGACTTCGACCAGAGTGCAAAAATGGAGGCTCTAGACCCTTCCAGAGCTGAGATATCGAAACTCAAAATTTTCACCAGAAAAAAAAAAAAACGACAGAGTTACCCCTTACGATTTCTTTTTTTTTGGGGGTCAAAATTTTGAGTTTCGATATCTCAGCTCTGGAAGGGTCTAGAGCCTCCATTTTTGCACTCTGGTCGAAGTCTCGTGGCACTCTATCAGAATCCAGGGTTTCAAGAAGATCGGAGAACATCAAAATTTCGACCAAAAAAAAAAAAAAACACGACAGTGTTACCCCTTACGTTTTTTTTTCGGGTCAAAATTTTGAGTTTCGATATCTCAGCTCTGGAAGGGTCTGGAGCCTCCATTTTTGCACTCTGGTCGAAGTCTCGTGGCCCTCATTCAGAATCCAGAGTTTCAAGAAGATCAGAGAACGTCAAAATTTCAACCAAAAAAACAACAACAACAGTGTTACCCCTTACGTTTTATTTTCGGGTCAAAAAATTGAGTTTCGATATCTCAGCTCTGGAAGGGTCTAGAGCGTCCATTTTTGCACTCTGGTCGAAGTGTCGTGGCCCTCTATCACAAGCCAGAGTTTCAAGAAGATCGGAGAACGTCAAAATTTCGACCAAAAAACAAAAACAAACGACAGTGTTACCCCTTACGTTTTTTTTTTCAGGTCAAAATTTTGAGTTTCGCTATCTCAGCTCTGGAAGGGTCTAGAGCCTCAATTTTTGCACTCTGGTTGAAGTCTCATGGCCCTCTATCAGAATCCAGAGTTTCAAGAAGATCGGAGAACATCAAAATTTCGACCAAAAAAACAACAACAACAGTGTTACCCCTTATGTTTTATTTTCGGGTCAAAAAATTGAGTTTCGATATCTCAGCTCTGGAAGGGTCTAGAGCGTCCATTTTTGCACTCTGGTCGAAGTGTCGTGGCCCTCTATCACAAGCCAGAGTTTCAAGAAGATCGGAGAACGTCAAAATTTCGACCAAAAAACAAAAACAAACGACAGTGTTACCCCTTACGTTTTTTTTTTCAGGTCAAAATTTTGAGTTTCGCTATCTCAGCTCTGGAAGGGTCTAGAGCCTCCATTTTTGCACTCTGGTTGAAGTCTCATGGCCCTCTATCAGAATCCAGAGTTTCAAGAAGATCGGAGAACATCAAAATTTCGACCAAAAAAAAAAAAAAAACAAGTGTTACCCCTTAAGTTTTTTTTTTCAGGTCAAAATTTTGAGTTTTGATATCTCAGCTCTGGAAGGGTCTAGAGCCTCCATTTTTGCACTCTGGTCGAAGTCTCGTGGCCCTCTATCAAAATCCAGAGTTTCAAGAAGATCGGAGAATGTCGAAATTTCGACCAAAAAAAAAAAATAATACGACAGTGTTACCCCTTACGTTTTTTTTTCGGGTCAAAATTTTGAGTTTCGCTATCTCAGCTCTAAGTGTCATGGCCCTCTATCAGAATCCAGAGTTTTGAGAAGATTGGGGAAACTTAATTTTTCGCCAAAAAAAATAAAAAACATAAGGGGTAACACTGTCGTTTTTTTTTTTTTCTGGACAAAATTTTGAGTTTTGATATCTCAGCTCTGGAAGGGTCTAGAGTCTCTATTTTTGCACTCAGGTCTAAGTGTCATGTCCCTCTCTTAGAACCCAGACTTTTGAGAAGATTGGGGAAACTTAATTTTCGCCAGAAAAATAAAAAAAACATAAGGGGTAACACTGTCGTTTATTTTCTGGACAAAATTTTGAGTTTCGATATCTCAGCTCTGGAGGGGTCTAGAGCCTCCATTTTTGCACTCAGGTCTAAGTGTCATTGCCCTCTATCAGAATCCAGAGTTTTGAGAAGATTGGGGAAACTTAATTTTTCGCCAAAAAAATAAAAAAAACATAAGGGGTAACACTGTCGTTTTTTTTCTGGACAAAATTTTGAGTTTTGATTTCTCAGCTCTGGAAGGGTCTAGAGCCTCCATTTTTGCACTCAGGTCTAAGTGTCATGGCCCTCTATCAGAATCCAGAGTTTTGAGAAGATTGGGGAAACTTAATTTTTCGCCAAAAAAATAAAAAAACATAAGGGATAACACTGTAGTTTTTTTTCTGGACAAAATTTTGATTTTCGATATCTCAGCTCTGGAAGGGTCTAGAGCCTCCATTTTTGCACTCAGGTCTAAGTGTCATGGCCCTCTATCAGAATCCAGAGTTTTGAGAAGATTGGGGAAACTTAATTTTTCGCCAAAAAAATAAAAAAACATAAGGGGTAACACTGTCGTTTTTTTTCTGGACAAAATTTTGAGTTTTGATTTCTCAGCTCTGGAAGGGTCTAGAGCCTCCATTTTTGCACTCAGGTCTAAGTGTCATGGCCCTCTATCAGAATCCAGAGTTTTGAGAAGATTGGGGAAACTTAATTTTTCGCCAAAAAAATAAAAAAACATAAGGGATAACACTGTAGTTTTTTTTCTGGACAAAATTTTGATTTTCGATATCTCAGCTCTGGAAGGGTCTAGAGCCTCCATTTTTGCACTCAGGTCTAAGTGTCATGGCCCTCTATCAGAATCCAGAGTTTTGAGAAGATTGGGGAAACTTAATTTTTCGCCAAAAAAAATAAAAAAACATAAGGGGTAACACTGTCGTTTTTTTTTTCTGGACAAAATTTTGAGTTTCGATATCTCAGCTCTGGAAGGGTCTAGAGCCTCCATTTTTGCACTCAGGTCTAAGTGTCATGGCCCTCTATCAGAATCCAGAGTTTTGAGAAGATTGGGGAAACTTAATTTTTCGCCAAAAAATAAAAAAACAGAAGGGATAACACTGTTGTTGTTTTTTCTGGTCAAAATTTTGAGTTTTGATATCTCAGCTCTGGAAGGGTCTAGAGCCTCCATTTTTGCACTCAGGTCTAAGTGTCATTGCCCTCTATCAGAATCCAGAGTTTTGAGAAGATTGGGGAAACTTAATTTTTCGCCAAAAAAACAAAAACAAAAAAAAAACATAAGGGGTAACACTGTGGGGTTTTTTTTCTGGACAAAATTTTGAGTTTTGATTTTTCAGCTCTGGAAGGGTCTAGAGCCTCCATTTTTGCACTCAGGTCAAAGTGTCATGGCCCTCTATCAGAATCCAGAGTTTTGAGAAGATTGGGGAAACTTAATTTTTCGCCAAAAAAACAAAACAAAAACATAAGGGGTAACACTGTCGTTTTTTTTTTCTGGACAAAATTTTGAGTTTCGATATCTCAGCTCTGGAAGGGTCTAGAGCCTCCATTTTTGCACTCAGGTCTAATTGTCATGGCCCTCTATCAGAATCCAGAGTTTTGAGAAGATTCGGGAAACTTAATTTTTCGCCAAAAAATAAAAAACATAAGGGGTAACACTGTTGTTTTTTTTTTCTGGTCAAAATTTTGAGTTTTGATTTCTCAGCTCTGGAAGGGTCTAGAGCCTCCATTTTTGCACTCAGGTCTAAGTGTCATGGCCCTCTATCAGAATCCAGAGTTGTGAGAAGATTGGGGAAACTTAATTTTTCGCCAAAAAAAAAAACAACAAAAAAAAACATAAGGGGTAACACTGTCGGGGTTTTTTTCTGGACAAAATTTTGAGTTTCGATATCTCAGCTCTGGAAGGGTCTAGAGCCTCCATTTTTGCACCCAGGTCCATGTCTCGTGGCCCTCTATCAGAATCCAGAGTTTTGAGAAGATTGGGGAAACTTAATTTTTCGCCAAAAAATAAAAAACATAAGGGGTAACACTGTTGTTGTTTTTTCTGGTCAATATTTTGAGTTTTGATTTCTCAGCTCTGGAAGATTTTAGAGCCTCCATTTTTGCACTCAGGTCTAAGTGTTATTGCCCTCTATCAGAATCCAGAGTTTTGAGAAGATTGGGGAAACTTAATTTTTCGCCAAAAAAACAAACAAAAAAAAAAAAAACATAAGGGGTAACACTGTCGGGTTTTTTTTCTGGACAAAATTTTGAGTTTCGATATCTCAGCTCTGGAAGGGTCTAGAGCCTCCATTTTTGCACTCAGGTCTAAGTGTCATGGCCCTCTATCAGAATCCAGAGTTTTGAGAAGATTGGGGAAACTTAATTTTTCGACAAAAAAACATAAGGGGTAACACTGTTGTTTTTTTTTCTGGACAAAATTTAGAGTTTTGATTTCTCAGCTCTGGAAGGGTCTAGAGCCTCCATTTTTGCACTCAGGTCTAAGTGTCATGGCCCTCTATCAGAATCCAGAGTTTTGAGAAGATTGGGGAAACTTAATTTTTCGACAAAAAACATAAGGGGTAACACTGTTGTTTTTTTTTTCTGGACAAAATTTTGAGTTTTGATTTCTCAGCTCTGGAAGGGTCTAGAGCCTCCATTTTTGCACTCAGGTCTAAGTGTCATTGCCCTCTATCAGAATCCAGAGTTTTGAGAAGATTGGGGAAACTTAATTTTTCGCCAAAAAAAAAAAAAAAAAAAACATAAGGGGTAACACTGTCGGGGTTTTTTTCTGGACAAAATTTTGAGTTTCGATATCTCAGCTCTGGAAGGGTCTAGAGCCTCCATTTTTGCACTCAGGTCTAAGTGTCATGGCCCTCTATCAGAATCCAGAGTTTTGAGAAGATTGGGGAAACTTAATTTTTCGACAAAAAAACATAAGGGGTAACACTGTTGTTTTTTTTTTTCTGGACAAAATTTTGAGTTTTGATTTCTCAGCTCTGGAAGGGTCTAGAACCTCAATTTTTGCACTCAGGTCTAAGTGTCATGGCCCTCTATCAGAATCCAGAGTTTTGAGAAGATTGGGGAAACTTAATTTTTCGCCAAAAAATAAAAAAAAACATAAGGGGTAACACTGTCGTTTTTTTTTTCTGGACAAAATTTAGAGTTTTGATTTCTCAGCTCTGGAAGGGTCTAGAGCCTCCATTTTTGCACTCAGGTCTAAGTGTCATTGCCCTCTATCAGAATCCAGAGTTTTGGGAAGATTGGGGAAACTTAATTTTTTGCCAAAAAAAAAAATATAAGGGGTAACACTGTCGTTTTTTTTTTTTCTGGACAAAATTTTGAGTTTCGATATCTCAGCTCTGGAAGGGTCTAGAGCCTCCATTTTTGCACTCAGGTCTAATTGTCATGGCCCTCTATCAGAATCCAGAGTTTTGAGAAGATTGGGGAAACTTAATTTTTCGCCAAAAAATAAAAAAACAGAAGGGATAACACTGTTGTTTTTTTTCTGGTCAAAATTTTGAGTTTTGATATCTCAGCTCTGGAAGGGTCTAGAGCCTCCATTTTTGCACTCAGGTCTAAGTGTCATGGCCCTCTATCAGAATCCAGAGTTTAGAGAAGATTGGGGAAACTTAATTTTTCGCCAAAAAAAAAACAAAACAAAAAACATAAGGGGTAACACTGTGGGTTTTTTTTCTGGACAAAATTTTGAGTTTTGATTTCTCAGCTCTGGAAGGGTCTAGAGCCTCCATTTTTGCACTCAGGTCTAAGTGTCATGGCCCTCTATCAGAATCCAGAGTTTTGAGAAGATTGGGGAAACTTAATTTTTCGCCAAAAAAAAAAAAAAAAAAAAAAAACATAAGGGGTAACACTGTCGTTTTTTTTTTCCGGACAAAATTTTGAGTTTCGATATCTCAGCTCTGGAAGGGTCTAGAGCCTCCATTTTTGCACTCAGGTCTAATTGTCATGGCCCTCTATCAGAATCCAGAGTTTTGGGAAGATTGGGGAAACTTAATTTTTTGCCGAAAAAATAAAAAACATAAGGGGTAACACTGTTGTTTTTTTTTCTGGTCAAAATTTTGAGTTTTGATCTCTCAGCTCTGGAAGGGTCTAGAGCCTCCATTTTTGCACTCAGGTCTAAGTGTCATGGCCCTCTATTAGAATCCAGAGTTTTGAGAAGATTGGGGAAACTTAATTTTTCGACAAAAAAATAAAAAAACATAAGGGGTAACACTGTCGTTTTTTTTTTTTTCTGGACAAAATTTTCAGTTTCGGTATCTCAGCTCTGGAAGGGTCTAGAGCCTCCATTTTTGCACTCAGGTCTAATTGTCATGGCCCTCTATCAGAATCCAGAGTTTTGAGAAGATTGGGGAAACTTAATTTTTCGCCAAAAAATAAAAAATAAAAACATAAGGGGTAACACTGTTGGTTTTTTTTTTCCGGACAAAATTTTGAGTTTCGATATCTCAGCTCTGGAAGGGTCTAGAGCCTCCATTTTTGCACTCAGGTCTAATTGTCATGGCCCTCTATCAGAATCCAGAGTTTTGAGAAGATTGGGGAAACTTAATTTTTCGCCAAAAAATAAAAAAACATAAGGGGTAACACTGTTGATTTTTTTTTCTGGTCAAAATTTTGAGTTTCAATATCTCTGCTCTGGAAGGGTCTAGAGCCTCCATTTTTGCATTTAGGTCTAAGTGTCATGGCCCTCTATCAGAATCCAGAGTTTTGAGAAGATTGGGGAAACTTAATTTTTCGCCAAAAAAAATAAAAAAAAAACATAAGGGGTAACACTGTCATTTTTTTTTTTCTGGACAAAATTTTGAGTTTCGATATCTCAGCTCTGGAAGGGTCTAGAGCCTCCATTTTTGCACTCAGGTCTAAGTGTCATGGCCCTCTATCAGAATCCAGAGTTTTGAGAAGATTGGGGAAACTTAATTTTTCGCCAAAAAAAATAAAAAAAAAACATAAGGGGTAACACTGTCATTTTTTTTTCTGGTCAAAATTTTGAGTTTCAATATCTCTGCTCTGGAAGGGTCTAGAGCCTCAATTTTTGCATCCAGGTCCATGTATCGTGGCCCTCTATCAGAATCCAGAGTTTTGAGAAGATTGGAGAAACTTAATTTTTTACCCCCTGAAAAAAAACATAAGGGGTAACACTGTCATTTTTTTTTTCTCGTCAAAATTTTGAGTTTCAATATCTCAGCTCTGGAAGGGTCTAGAGCCTCAATTTTTGCACCCAGGTCCATGTATCGTGGCCCTCTATCAGAATCCAGAGTTTTGAGAAGATTGGAGAAACTTTATTTTTCACCCCCCGAAAAAAAAAATGTAAGGGGTAACACTGTCATTTTTTTTTCTGGTCAAAATTTTGAGTTTCAATATCTCAGCTCTGGAAGGGTCTACAGCCTTAATTTTTGCACCCAAGTCCATGTCTCGTGGCCCTCTATCAGAATCCAGAGTTTTGAGAAGATTGGAGAAACTTTATTTTTCACCCCCCGAAAAAAATGTAAGGGGTAACACTGTCATTTTTTTTCTGGTCAAAATTTTGAGTTTCAATATCTCAGCTCTGGAAGGGTCTACAGCCTCAATTTTTGCACCCAGGTCCATGTCTCGTGGCCCTCTATCAGAATCCAGAGTTTTGAGAAGATTGGAGAAACTTTATTTTTCACCCCCCGAAAAAAATGTAAGGGGTAACACTGTCATTTTTTTTTTTCTGTTCAAAATTTTGAGTTTCAATATCTCAGCTCAGGAAGGGTCTACAGCCTAAATTTTTGCACCCAGGTCCATGTATCGTGGCCCTCTATCAGAATCCAGAGTTTTGAGAAGATTGGACAAACTTTATTTTTCACCCCCCGAAAAAAAATGTAAGGGGTAACAGTCATTTTTTTTTTCTGGTCAAAATTTTGAGTTTCAATATCTCAGCTCTGGAAGGGTCTACAGCCTCAATTTTTGCACCCAGGTCCATGTATCGTGGCCCTCTATCAGAATCCAGAGTTTTGAGAAGATTGGAGAAACTTAATTTTTCACCCCCCGAAAAAAAAACATAAGGGGTAACACTGTCATTTTTTTTCTGGTCAAAATTTTGAGTTTCAATATCTCAGCTCTGGAAGGGTCTAGAGCCTCAATTTTTGCACCCAGGTCCATATATCGTGGCCCTCTATCAGAATCCAGAGTTTTGAGAAGATTGGAGAAACTTAATTTTTCACCCCCCGAAAAAAAACATAAGGGGTAACACTGTCATTTTTTTTTTCTGGTCAAAATTTTGAGTTTCAATATCTCAGCTCTGGAAGGGTCTAGAGCCTCAATTTTTGCACCCAGGTCCATGTATCGTGGCCCTCTATCAGAATCCAGAGTTTTGAGAAGATTGGAGAAACTTAATTTTTCACCCCCCGAAAAAAAAACATAAGGGGCAACACTGTCATTTTTTTTTTCTGGTCAAAATTTTGAGTTTCAATATCTCAGCTCTGGAAGGGTCTAGAGCCTCAATTTTTGCACCCAGGTCCATGTCTCGTGGCCCTCTATCAGAATCCAGAGTTTTGAGAAGATTGGAGAAACTTTATTCCCCCCCCCCCCCCCAAAAAAAATGTAAGGGGTAACACTGAGATTTTTCTTTCTGGTCAAAATTTTGAGTTTCAATATCTCAGCTCTGGAAGGGTCTACAGCCTCAATTTGTGCACCCAGGTCCATGTCTCGTGGCTCTCTATCAGAATCCAGAGTTTTGAGAAGATTGGAGAAACTTTATTTTTCACCCCCCGAAAAAAAAATGTAAGGGGTAACACTGTCATTTTTTTTTCTGTTCAAAATTTTGAGTTTCAATATCTCAGCTCTGGAAGGGTCTACAGCCTTAATTTTTGCACCCAAGTCCATGTCTCGTGGCCCTCTATCAGAATCCAGAGTTTTGAGAAGATTAGAGAAACTTTATTTTTCACCCCCCCGAAAAAAATGTAAGGGGTAACACTGTCATTTTTTTTCTGGTCAAAATTTTGAGTTTCAATATCTCAGCTCTGGAAGGGTCTACAGCCTCAATTTTTGCACCCAGGTCCATGTCTCGTGGCCCTCTATCAGAATCCAGAGTTTTGAGAAGATTGGAGAAACTTTATTTTTCACCCCCCGAAAAAAATGTAAGGGGTAACACTGTCATTTTTTTTTTCTGGTCAAAATTTTGAGTTTCAATATCTCAGCTCAGGAAGGGTCTACAGCCTAAATTTTTGCACCCAGGTCCATGTCTCATGGCCTTCTATCAGAATCCAGAGTTTTGAGAAGATTGGAGAAACTTTATTTTTCACCCCCCGAAAAAAAATGTAAGGGGTAACACTGTCATTTTTTTTTCTGGTCAAAATTTTGAGTTTCAATATCTCAGCTCAGGAAGGGTCTACAGCCTAAATTTTTGCACCCAGGTCCATGTCTCGTGGCCCTCTATCAGAATCCAGAGTTTTTAGAAGATTGGAGAAACTTTATTTTTCACCTCCCGAAAAAAAATGTAAGGGGTAACACTGTCATTTTTTTTTCTGGTCAAAATTTTAAGTTTCAATATCTCAGCTCAGGAAGGGTCTACAGCCTAAATTTTTGCACCCAGGTCCATGTCTCGTGGCCCTCTATCAGAATCCAGAGTTTTGAGAAGATTGGAGAAACTTTATTTTTCACCCCCCGAAAAAAATGTAAGGGGTAACACTGTCATTTTTTTTTCTGGTCAAAATTTTGAGTTTCAATATCTCAGCTCTGGAAGGGTCTACAGCCTCAATTTTTGCATCCAGGTCCATGTCTCGTGGCCCTCTATCAGAATCCAGAGTTTTGAGAAGATTGGAGAAACTTTATTTTTCACCCCCCGAAAAAAAATGTAAGGGGTAACACTGTCATTTTTTTTTTCTGGTCAAAATTTTGAGTTTCAATATCTCAGCTCTGGAAGGGTCTACAGCCTAAATTTTTGCACCCAGGTCCATGTCTCATGGCCTTCTATCAGAATCCAGAGTTTTGAGAAGATTGGAGAAACTTTATTTTTCACCCCCCGAAAAAAAATGTAAGGGGTAACACTGTCATTTTTTTTTCTGGTCAAAATTTTGAGTTTCAATATCTCAGCTCAGGAAGGGTCTACAGCCTAAATTTTTGCACCCAGGTCCATGTCTCGTGGCCCTCTATCAGAATCCAGAGTTTTTAGAAGATTGGAGAAACTTTATTTTTCACCTCCCGAAAAAAAATGTAAGGGGTAACACTGTCATTTTTTTTTCTGGTCAAAATTTTAAGTTTCAATATCTCAGCTCAGGAAGGGTCTACAGCCTAAATTTTTGCACCCAGGTCCATGTCTCGTGGCCCTCTATCAGAATCCAGAGTTTTGAGAAGATTGGAGAAACTTTATTTTTCACCCCCCGAAAAAAATGTAAGGGGTAACACTGTCATTTTTTTTTCTGGTCAAAATTTTGAGTTTCAATATCTCAGCTCTGGAAGGGTCTACAGCCTCAATTTTTGCATCCAGGTCCATGTCTCGTGGCCCTCTATCAGAATCCAGAGTTTTGAGAAGATTGGAGAAACTTTATTTTTCACCCCCCGAAAAAAAATGTAAGGGGTAACACTGTCATTTTTTTTTTCTGGTCAAAATTTTGAGTTTCAATATCTCAGCTCAGGAAGGGTCTACAGCATAAATTTTTGCACCCAGGTCCATGTCTCGTGGCCCTCTATCAGAATCCAGAGTTTTGAGAAGATTAGAGAAACTTTATTTTTCACCCCCCCGAAAAAAATGTAAGGGGTAACACTGTCATTTTTTTTCTGGTCAAAATTTTGAGTTTCAATATCTCAGCTCTGGAAGGGTCTACAGCCTCAATTTTTGCACCCAGGTCCATGTCTCGTGGCCCTCTATCAGAATCCAGAGTTTTGAGAAGATTGGAGAAACTTTATTTTTCACCCCCCGAAAAAAATGTAAGGGGTAACACTGTCATTTTTTTTTTCTGGTCAAAATTTTGAGTTTCAATATCTCAGCTCAGGAAGGGTCTACAGCCTAAATTTTTGCACCCAGGTCCATGTCTCATGGCCTTCTATCAGAATCCAGAGTTTTGAGAAGATTGGAGAAACTTTATTTTTCACCCCCCGAAAAAAAATGTAAGGGGTAACACTGTCATTTTTTTTTCTGGTCAAAATTTTGAGTTTCAATATCTCAGCTCAGGAAGGGTCTACAGCCTAAATTTTTGCACCCAGGTCCATGTCTCGTGGCCCTCTATCAGAATCCAGAGTTTTTAGAAGATTGGAGAAACTTTATTTTTCACCTCCCGAAAAAAAATGTAAGGGGTAACACTGTCATTTTTTTTCTGGTCAAAATTTTAAGTTTCAATATCTCAGCTCAGGAAGGGTCTACAGCCTCAATTTTTGCACCCAGGTCCATGTCTCGTGGCCCTCTATCAGAATCCAGAGTTTTGAGAAGATTGGAGAAACTTTATTTTTCACCCCCCGAAAAAAATGTAAGGGGTAACACTGTCATTTTTTTTTCTGGTCAAAATTTTGAGTTTCAATATCTCAGCTCTGGAAGGGTCTACAGCCTCAATTTTTGCATCCAGGTCCATGTCTCGTGGCCCTCTATCAGAATCCAGAGTTTTGAGAAGATTGGAGAAACTTTATTTTTCACCCCCCGAAAAAAAATGTAAGGGGTAACACTGTCATTTTTTTTTCTGGTCAAAATTTTGAGTTTCAATATCTCAGCTCAGGAAGGGTCTACAGCATAAATTTTTGCACCCAGGTCCATGTCTCGTGGCCCTCTATCAGAATCCAGAGTTTTGAGAAGATTGGAGAAACTTTATTTTTCACCCCCCGAAAAAAAATGTAAGGGGTAACACTGTCATTTTTTTTTCTGGTCAAAATTTTGAGTTTCAATATCTCAGCTCAGGAAGGGTCTACAGCATAAATTTTTGCACCCAGGTCCATGTCTCGTGGCCCTCTATAAGAATCCGGAGTTTTGAGAAGATTGGAGAAACTTTATTTTTCACCCCCCGAAAAAAAATGTAAGGGGTAACACTGTCATTTTTTTTCTGGTCAAAATTTTGAGTTTCAATATCTCAGCTCAGGAAGGGTGTACAGCCTCAATTTTTGCACCCAGGTCCATGTCTCATGGCCCTCTATCAGGATCCAGAGTTTTGAGAAGATTGGAGAAACTTTATTTTTCACCCCCTGAAAAAAAAGTAAGGGGTAACACTGTCATTTTTTTTCTGGTCAAAATTTTGAGTTTCAATATCTCAGCTCTGGAAGGGTCTACAGCCTCAATTTTTGCACCCAGGTCCATGTCTCGTGGCCCTCTATCAGAATCCAGAGTTTTGAGAAGATTGGAGAAACTTTATTTTTCACCCCCCGAAAAAAAAATGTAAGGGATAACACTGTCATTTTTTTTTCTGGTCAAAATTTTGAGTTTCAATATCTCAGCTCAGGAAGGGTCTACAGCCTAAATTGTTGCACCCAGGTCCATGTCTCGTGGCCCTCTATCAGAATCCAGAGTTTTGAGAAGATTGGAGAAACTTTATTTTTCACCCCCCGAAAAAAAATGTAAGGGGTAACACTGTCATTTTTTTTTCTGGTCAAAATTTTGAGTTTCAATATCTCAGCTCTGGAAGGGTCTACAGCCTCAATTTTTGCACCCAGGTCCATGTCTCGTGGCCCTCTATCAGAATCCAGAGTTTTGAGAAGATTGGAGAAACTTTATTTTTCACCCCCCGAAAAAAAATGTAAGGGGTAACACTGTCATTTTTTTTTCTGGTCAAAATTTTGAGTTTCAATATCTCAGCTCAGGAAGGGTCTACAGCATAAATTTTTGCACCCAGGTCCATGTCTCGTGGCCCTCTATAAGAATCCGGAGTTTTGAGAAGATTGGAGAAACTTTATTTTTCACCCCCCGAAAAAAAATGTAAGGGGTAACACTGTCATTTTTTTTCTGTTCAAAATTTTGAGTTTCAATATCTCAGCTCAGGAAGGGTGTACAGCCTCAATTTTTGCACCCAGGTCCATGTCTCATGGCCCTCTATCAGAATCCAGAGTTTTGAGAAGATTGGAGAAACTTTATTTTTCACCCCCTGAAAAAAAAGTAAGGGGTAACACTGTCATTTTTTTTTCTGGTCAAAATTTTGAGTTTCAATATCTCAGCTCAGGAAGGGTGTACAGCCTCAATTTTTGCACCCAGGTCCATGTCTCGTGGCCCTCTATCAGAATCCAGAGTTTTGAGAAGATTGGAGAAACTTTATTTTTCACCCCCCGAAAAAAATGTAAGGGGTAACACTGTATTTTTTTTTTTTGGTCAAAATTTTGAGTTTCAATATCTCAGCTCTGGAAGGATCTACAGCCTCAATTTTTGCACCCAGGTCCATGTCTCGTGGCCCTCTATCAGAATCCAGAGTTTTGAGAAGATTGGAGAAACTTTATTTTTCACCCCCCGAAAAAAAATGTAAGGGGTAACACTGTCATTTTTTTTTCTGGTCAAAATTTTAAGTTTCAATATCTCAGCTCAGGAAGGGTCTACAGCCTAAATTTTTGCACCCAGGTCCATGTCTCGTGGCCCTCTATCAGAATCTAGAGTTTTGAGAAGATTGGAGAAACTTTATTTTTCACCCCCCGAAAAAAAATGTAAGGGGTAACACTGTCATTTTTTTTTCTGGTCAAAATTTTGAGTTTCAATATCTCAGCTCTGGAAGGGTCTACAGCCTAAATTTTTGCACCCAGGTCCATGTCTCGTGGCCCTCTATCAGAATCCAGAGTTTTGAGAAGATTGGAGAAACTTTATTTTTCACCCCCCGAAAAAAAATGTAAGGGGTAACACAGTCATTTTTTTTTCTGGTCAAAATTTTGAGTTTCAATATCTCAGCTCTGGAAGGGTCTACAGCCTCAATTTTTGCACCCAGGTCCATGTCTCGTGGCCCTCTATCAGAATCCAGAGTTTTGAGAGGATTGGAGAAACTTTATTTTTCACCCCCCGAAAAAAAATGTAAGGGGTAACAGTGTCATTTTTTTTTCTGGTCAAAATTTTGAGTTTCAATATCTCAGCTCAGGAAGGGTCTACAGCCTAAATTTTTGCACCCAGGTCCATGTCTCGTGGCCCTCTATCAGAATCCAGAGTTTTGAGAAGATTGGAGAAACTTTATTTTTCACCCCCCGAAAAAAAATGTAAGGGGTAACACTGTCATTTTTTTTTCTGGTCAAAATTTTGAGTTTCAATATCTCAGCTCAGGAAGGGTCTACAGCATAAATTTTTGCACCCAGGTCCATGTCTCGTGGCCCTCTATAAGAATCCGGAGTTTTGAGAAGATTGGAGAAACTTTATTTTTCACCCCCCGAAAAAAAATGTAAGGGGTGACACTGTCATTTTTTTTCTGGTCAAAATTTTGAGTTTCAATATCTCAGCTCAGGAAGGGTCTACAGCCTCAATTTTTGCACCCAGGTCCATGTCTCGTGGCCCTCTATCAGAATCCAGAGTTTTGAGAAGATTGGAGAAACTTTATTTTTCACCCCCCGAAAAAAAATGTAAGGGGTAACACTGTCATTTTTTTTTCTGGTCAAAGTTTTGAGTTTCAATATCTCATCTCAGGAAGGGTCTACAGCCTAAATTTTTGCACCCAGGTCCATGTCTCGTGGCCCTCTATCAGAATCCAGAGTTTTGAGAAGATTAGAGAAACTTTATTTTTCACCCCCCGAAAAAAAATGTAAGGGGTAACAGTGTCATTTTTTTTTCTGGTCAAAATTTTGAGTTTCAATATCTCAGCTCTGGAAGGGTCTACAGCCTCAATTTTTGCACCCAGGTCCATGTCTTGTTGCCCTCTATCAGAATCCAGAGTTTTGAGAAGATTGGAGAAACTTTATTTTTCACCCCCCGAAAAAAAATGTAAGGGGTAACACTGTCATTTTTTTTTTTCTGGTCAAAATTTTGAGTTTCAATATCTCAGCTCTGGAAGGGTCTACAGCCTCGATTTTTGCACCCAGGTCCATGTCTCGTGGCCCTCTATCAGAATCCAGAGTTTTGAGAAGATTGGAGAAACTTTATTTTTCACCCCCCGAAAAAAAATGTAAGGGGTAACACTGTCATTTTTTTTTCTGGTCAAAATTTTGAGTTTCAATATCTCAGCTCAGGAAGGGTCTACAGCCTAAATTTTTGCACCCAGGTCCATGTCTCGTGGCCCTCTATCAGAATCCAGAGTTTTGAGAAGATTGGAGAAACTTTATTTTTCACCCCCCGAAAAAAAATGTAAGGGGTAACACTGTCATTTTTTTTTTCTGGTCAAAATTTTGAGTTTCAATATCTCAGCTCAGGAAGGGTCTACAGCCTAAATTTTTGCACCCAGGTCCATGTCTCGTGGCCCTCTATCAGAATCCGGAGTTTTGAGAAGATTGGACAAACTTTATTTTTCACCCCCCGAAAAAAAATGTAAGGGGTAACACTGTCATTTTTTTTTTTGGTCAAAATTTTGAGTTTCAATATCTCAGCTCTGGAAGGGTCTACAGCCTCAATTTTTGCACCCAGGTCCATGTCTCGTGGCCCTCTATCAGAATCCAGAGTTTTGAGAAGATTGGAGAAACTTTATTTTTCACCCCCCGAAAAAAAATGTAAGGGGTAACACTGTCATTTTTTTTTCTGGTCAAAATTTTGAGTTTCAATATCTCAGCTCTGGAAGGGTCTACAGCCTCAATTTTTGCACCCAGAACCATGTGTCGTGGCCCTCTATCAGAATCCAGAGTTTTGAGAAGATTGGAGAAACTTTATTTTTCACCCCCCGAAAAAAAATGTAAGGGGTAACACTGTCATTTTTTTTTCTGGTCAAAATTTTGAGTTTCAATATCTCAGCTCAGGAAGGGTCTACAGCATAAATTTTTGCACCCAGGTCCATGTCTCGTGGCCCTCTATAAGAATCCGGAGTTTTGAGAAGATTGGAGAAACTTTATTTTTCACCCCCCGAAAAAAAATGTAAGGGGTAACACTGTCATTTTTTTTCTGTTCAAAATTTTGAGTTTCAATATCTCAGCTCAGGAAGGGTGTACAGCCTCAATTTTTGCACCCAGGTCCATGTCTCGTGGCCCTCTATAAGAATCCGGAGTTTTGAGAAGATTGGAGAAACTTTATTTTTCACCCCCCGAAAAAAAATGTAAGGGGTGACACTGTCATTTTTTTTCTGGTCAAAATTTTGAGTTTCAATATCTCAGCTCAGGAAGGGTCTACAGCCTCAATTTTTGCACCCAGGTCCATGTCTCGTGGCCCTCTATCAGAATCCAGAGTTTTGAGAAGATTGGAGAAACTTTATTTTTCACCCCCGAAAAAAATGTAAGGGGTAACACTGTCATTTTTTTTTGTGGTCAAAATTTTGAGTTTCAATATCTCAGCTCAGGAAGGGTCTACAGCCTAAATTTTTGCACCCAGGTCCATGTCTCGTGGCCCTCTATCAGAATCCAGAGTTTTGAGAAGATTGGAGAAACTTTATTTTTCACCCCCCGAAAAAAAATGTAAGGGGTAACACTGTCATTTTTTTTTCTGGTCAAAATTTTGAGTTTCAATATCTCAGCTCAGGAAGGGTCTACAGCATAAATTTTTGCACCCAGGTCCATGTCTCGTGGCCCTCTATAAGAATCCGCAGTTTTGAGAAGATTGGAGAAACTTTATTTTTCACCCCCCGAAAAAAAATGTAAGGGGTGACACTGTCATTTTTTTTCTGGTCAAAATTTTGAGTTTCAATATCTCAGCTCAGGAAGGGTCTACAGCCTCAATTTTTGCACCCAGGTCCATGTCTCGTGGCCCTCTATCAGAATCCAGAGTTTTGAGAAGATTGGAGAAACTTTATTTTTCACCCCCCGAAAAAAAATGTAAGGGGTAACACTGTCATTTTTTTTTCTGGTCAAAGTTTTGAGTTTCAATATCTCAGCTCAGGAAGGGTCTACAGCCTAAATTTTTGCACCCAGGTCCATGTCTCGTGGCCCTCTATCAGAATCCAGAGTTTTGAGAAGATTGGAGAAACTTTATTTTTCAACCCCCGAAAAAAAATGTAAGGGGTAACACTGTCATTTTTTTTTTGTGGTCAAAATTTTGAGTTTCAATATCTCAGCTCTGGAAGGGTCTACAGCCTCAATTTTTGCACCCAGGTCCATGTCTTGTTGCCCTCTATCAGAATCCAGAGTTTTGAGAAGATTGGAGAAACTTTATTTTTCACCCCCCGAAAAAAAATGTAAGGGGTAACACTGTCATTTTTTTTTCTGGTCAAAATTTTGAGTTTCAATATCTCAGCTCTGGAAGGGTCTACAGCCTCAATTTTTGCACCCAGGTCCATGTCTCGTGGCCCTCTATCAGAATCCAGAGTTTTGAGAAGATTGGAGAAACTTTATTTTTCACCCCCCGAAAAAAAATGTAAGGGGTAACACTGTCATTTTTTTTTTTCTGGTCAAAATTTTGAGTTTCAATATCTCAGCTCTGGACGGGTCTACAGCCTCGATTTTTGCACCCAGGTCCATGTCTCGTGGCCCTCTATCAGAATCCAGAGTTTTGAGAAGATTGGAGAAACTTTATTTTTCACCCCCCGAAAAAAAATGTAAGGGGTAACACTGTCATTTTTTTTTTCTGGTCAAAATTTTGAGTTTCAATATCTCAGCTCAGGAAGGGTCTACAGCCTCAATTTTTGCACCCAGGTCCATGTCTCGTGGCCCTCTATCAGAATCCAGAGTTTTGAGAAGATTGGAGAAACTTTATTTTTCACCCCCCGAAAAAAAATGTAAGGGGTAACACTGTCTTTTTTTTTTTCTGGTCAAAATTTTGAGTTTCAATATCTCAGCTCAGGAAGGGTCTACAGCCTAAATTTTTGCACCCAGGTCCATGTCTTGTGGCCCTCTATCAGAATCCAGAGTTTTGAGAAGATTGGAGAAACTTTATTTTTCACCCCCCGAAAAAAATGTAAGGGGTAACACTGTCATTTTTTTTTTCTGGTCAAAATTTTGAGTTTCAATATCTCAGCTCAGGAAGGGTCTACAGCCTCAATTTTTGCACCCAGGTCCATGTCTCGTGGCCCTCTATCAGAATCCAGAGTTTTGAGAAGATTGGAGAAACTTTATTTTTCACCCCCCGAAAAAAAATGTAAGGGGTAACACTGTCATTTTTTTTTCTGGTCAAAATTTTGAGTTTCAATATCTCAGCTCTGGAAGGGTCTAGCCTCAATTTTTGCACCCAGGTCCATGTCTCGTGGCCCTCTATCAGAATCCAGAGTTTTGAGAAGATTGGAGAAACTTTATTTTTCACCCCCCGAAAAAAAATGTAAGGGGTAATACTGTCATTTTTTTTTCTGGTCAAAATTTTGAGTTTCAATATTTCAGCTCAGGAAGGGTCTACAGCCTAAATTTTTGCACCCAGGTCCATGTCTCGTGGCCCTCTATCAGAATCCAGAGTTTTGAGAAGATTGGAGAAACTTTATTTTTCACCCCCCGAAAAAAAATGTAAGGGGTAACACTGTCATTTTTTTTTTCTGGTCAAAATTTTGAGTTTCAATATCTCAGCTCTGGAAGGGTCTACAGCCTCAATTTTTGCACCCAGGTCCATGTCTTGTGGCCCTCTATCAGAATCCAGAGTTTTGAGAAGATTGGAGAAACTTTATTTTTCACCCCCCGAAAAAAAATGTAAGGGGTAACACTGTCATTTTTTTTTTCTGGTCAAAATTTTGAGTTTCAATATCTCGGCTCTGGAAGGGTCTACAGCCTCAATTTTTGCACCCAGGTCCATGTCTCGTGGCCCTCTATCAGAATCCAGAGTTTTGAGAAGATTGGAGAAACTTTATTTTTCACCCCCCGAAAAAAAATGTAAGGGGTAACACTGTCATTTTTTTTTCTGGTCAAAATTTTGAGTTTCAATATCTCAGCTCTGGAAGGGTCTACAGCCTCGATTTTTGCACCCAGGTCCATGTCTCGTGGCCCTCTATCAGAATCCAGAGTTTTGAGAAGATTGGAGAAACTTTATTTTTCACCCCCCGAAAAAAAATGTAAGGGGTAACACTGTCATTTTTTTTTCTGGTCAAAATTTTGAGTTTCAATATCTCAGCTCAGGAAGGGTCTACAGCCTAAATTTTTGCACCCAGGTCCATGTCTCGTGGCCCAATATCAGAATCCAGAGTTTTGAGAAGATTGGAGAAACTTTATTTTTCACCCCCCCGAAAAAAAATGTAAGGGGTAACACTGTCATTTTTTTTTTCTGGTCAAAATTTTGAGTTTCAATATCTCAGCTCTGGAAGGGTCTACAGCCTCGATTTTTGCACCCAGGTCCATGTCTCGTGGCCCTCTATCAGAATCCAGAGTTTTGAGAAGATTGGAGAAACTTTATTTTTCACCCCCCGAAAAAAAATGTAAGGGGTAACACTGTCATTTTTTTTTCTGGTCAAAATTTTGAGTTTCAATATCTCAGCTCTGGAAGGGTCTACAGCCTCGATTTTTGCACCCAGGTCCATGTCTCGTGGCCCTCTATCAGAATCCAGAGTTTTGAGAAGATTGGAGAAACTTTATTTTTCACCCCCCGAAAAAAAAATGTAAGGGGTAACACTGTCATTTTTTTTTTCTGGTCAAAATTTTGAGTTTCAATATCTCAGCTCAGGAAGGGTCTACAGCCTAAATTTTTGCACCCAGGTCCATGTCTCGTGGCCCTCTATCAGAATCCGGAGTTTTGATAAGATTGGACAAACTTTATTTTTCACCCCCCGAAAAAAAATGTAAGGGGTAACACTGTCATTTTTTTTTTTGGTCAAAATTTTGAGTTTCAATATCTCAGCTCTGGAAGGGTCTACAGCCTCAATTTTTGCACCCAGAACCATGTGTCGTGGCCCTCTATCAGAATCCAGAGTTTTGAGAAGATTGGAGAAACTTTATTTTTCACCCCCTGAAAAAAAATGTAAGGGGTAACACTGTCATTTTTTTTTCTGGTCAAAATTTTGAGTTTCAATATCTCAGCTCTGGAAGGGTGTACAGCCTCAATTTTTGCACCCAGGTCCATGTCTCGTGGCCCTCTATCAGAATCCATAGTTTTGAGAAGATTGGAGAAACTTTATTTTTCACCCCCCGAAAAAAAATGTAAGGGGTAACACTGTCATTTTTTTTCTGGTCAAAATTTTGAGTTTCAATATCTCAGCTCAGGAAGGGTCTACAGCCTCAATTTTTGCACCCAGGTCCATGTCTCGTGGCCCTCTATCAGAATCCAGAGTTTTGAGAAGATTGGAGAAACTTTATTTTTCAACCCCCGAAAAAAAATGTAAGGGGTAACACTGTCTTTTTTTTTTCTGGTCAAAATTTTGAGTGTCAATATCTCAGCTCAGGAAGGGTCTACAGCCTAAATTTTTGCACCCAGGTCCATGTCTCGTGGCCCTCTATCAGAATCCGGAGTTTTGAGAAGATTGGACAAACTTTATTTTTCACCCCCCGAAAAAAAATGTAAGGGGTAACACTGTCATTTTTTTTTTCTGGTCAAAATTTTGAGTTTCAATATCTCAGCTCAGGAAGGGTCTACAGCCTAAATTTTTGCACCCAGGTCCATGTCTCGTGGCCCTCTATCAGAATCCGGAGTTTTGAGAAGATTGGACAAACTTTATTTTTCACCCCCCGAAAAAAAATGTAAGGGTTAACACTGTCATTTTTTTTTTTTGGTCAAAATTTTGAGTTTCAATATCTCAGCTCTGGAAGGGTCTACAGCCTCAATTTTTGCACCCAGGTCCATGTCTCGTGGCCCTCTATCAGAATCCAGAGTTTTGAGAAGATTGGAGAAACTTTATTTTTCACCCCCCGAAAAAAAATGTAAGGGGTAACACTGTCATTTTTTTTTCTGGTCAAAATTTTGAGTTTCAATATCTCAGCTCTGGAAGGGTCTACAGCCTCAATTTTTGCACCCAGAACCATGTGTCGTGGCCCTCTATCAGAATCCAGAGTTTTGAGAAGATTGGAGAAACTTTATTTTTCACCCCCCGAAAAAAAATGTAAGGGGTAACACTGTCATTTTTTTTTCTGGTCAAAATTTTGAGTTTCAATATCTCAGCTCTGGAAGGGTCTACAGCCTCAATTTTTGCACCCAGGTCCATGTCTCGTGGCCCTCTATCAGAATCCAGAGTTTTGAGAAGATTGGAGAAACTTTATTTTTCACCCCCCGAAAAAAAATGTAAGGGGTAACACTGTCATTTTTTTTTTCTGGTCAAAATTTTGAGTTTCAATATCTCAGCTCTGGACGGGTCTACAGCCTCGATTTTTGCACCCAGGTCCATGTCTCGTGGCCCTCTATCAGAATCCAGAGTTTTGAGAAGATTGGAGAAACTTTATTTTTCACCCCCCGAAAAAAAATGTAAGGGGTAACACTGTCATTTTTTTTCTGGTCAAAATTTTGAGTTTCAATATCTCAGCTCAGGAAGGGTCTACAGCCTCAATTTTTGCACCCAGGTCCATGTCTCGTGGCCCTCTATCAGAATCCGGAGTTTTGAGAAGATTGGACAAACTTTATTTTTCACCCCCCGAAAAAAAATGTAAGGGGTAACACTGTCATTTTTTTTTTTTTGGTCAAAATTTTGAGTTTCAATATCTCAGCTCTGGAAGGGTCTACAGCCTCAATTTTTGCACCCAGGTCCATGTCTCGTGGCCCTCTATCAGAATCCAGAGTTTTGAGAAGATTGGAGAAACTTTATTTTTCACCCCCCGAAAAAAAAATGTAAGGGGTAACACTGTCATTTTTTTTTTCTGGTCAAAATTTTGAGTTTCAATATCTCAGCTCAGGAAGGGTCTACAGCCTAAATTTTTGCACCCAGGTCCATGTCTCGTGGCCCTCTATCAGAATCCGGAGTTTTGAGAAGATTGGACAAACTTTATTTTTCACCCCCCGAAAAAAAATGTAAGGGGTAACACTGTCATTTTTTTTTTTTGGTCAAAATTTTGAGTTTCAATATCTCAGCTCTGGAAGGGTCTACAGCCTCAATTTTTGCACCCAGGTCCATGTCTCGTGGCCCTCTATCAGAATCCAGAGTTTTGAGAAGATTGGAGAAACTTTATTTTTCACCCCCCGAAAAAAAATGTAAGGGGTAACACTGTCATTTTTTTTTCTGGTCAAAATTTTGAGTTTCAATATCTCAGCTCTGGAAGGGTCTACAGCCTCAATTTTTGCACCCAGAACCATGTGTCGTGGCCCTCTATCAGAATCCAGAGTTTTGAGAAGATTGGAGAAACTTTATTTTTCACCCCCTGAAAAAAAATGTAAGGGGTAACACTGTCATTTTTTTTTCTGGTCAAAATTTTGAGTTTCAATATCTCAGCTCTGGAAGGGTGTACAGCCTCAATTTTTGCACCCAGGTCCATGTCTCGTGGCCCTCTATCAGAATCCAGAGTTTTGAGAAGATTGGAGAAACTTTATTTTTCACCCCCCGAAAAAAAATGTAAGGGGTAACACTGTCATTTTTTTTCTGGTCAAAATTTTGAGTTTCAATATCTCAGCTCAGGAAGGGTCTACAGCCTCAATTTTTGCACCCAGGTCCATGTCTCGTGGCCCTCTATCAGAATCCAGAGTTTTGAGAAGATTGGAGAAACTTTATTTTTCAACCCCCGAAAAAAAATGTAAGGGGTAACACTGTCTTTTTTTTTTTCTGGTCAAAATTTTGAGTGTCAATATCTCAGCTCAGGAAGGGTCTACAGCCTAAATTTTTGCACCCAGGTCCATGTCTCGTGGCCCTCTATCAGAATCCGGAGTTTTGAGAAGATTGGACAAACTTTATTTTTCACCCCCCGAAAAAAAATGTAAGGGGTAACACTGTCATTTTTTTTTTCTGGTCAAAATTTTGAGTTTCAATATCTCAGCTCAGGAAGGGTCTACAGCCTAAATTTTTGCACCCAGGTCCATGTCTCGTGGCCCTCTATCAGAATCCGGAGTTTTGAGAAGATTGGACAAACTTTATTTTTCACCCCCCGAAAAAAAATGTAAGGGGTAACACTGTCATTTTTTTTTTTTGGTCAAAATTTTGAGTTTCAATATCTCAGCTCTGGAAGGGTCTACAGCCTCAATTTTTGCACCCAGGTCCATGTCTCGTGGCCCTCTATCAGAATCCAGAGTTTTGAGAAGATTGGAGAAACTTTATTTTTCACCCCCCGAAAAAAAATGTAAGGGGTAACACTGTCATTTTTTTTTCTGGTCAAAATTTTGAGTTTCAATATCTCAGCTCTGGAAGGGTCTACAGCCTCAATTTTTGCACCCAGAACCATGTGTCGTGGCCCTCTATCAGAATCCAGAGTTTTGAGAAGATTGGAGAAACTTTATTTTTCACCCCCCGAAAAAAAATGTAAGGGGTAACACTGTCATTTTTTTTTCTGGTCAAAATTTTGAGTTTCAATATCTCAGCTCTGGAAGGGTCTACAGCCTCAATTTTTGCACCCAGGTCCATGTCTCGTGGCCCTCTATCAGAATCCAGAGTTTTGAGAAGATTGGAGAAACTTTATTTTTCACCCCCCGAAAAAAAATGTAAGGGGTAACACTGTCATTTTTTTTTTCTGGTCAAAATTTTGAGTTTCAATATCTCAGCTCTGGACGGGTCTACAGCCTCGATTTTTGCACCCAGGTCCATGTCTCGTGGCCCTCTATCAGAATCCAGAGTTTTGAGAAGATTGGAGAAACTTTATTTTTCACCCCCCGAAAAAAAATGTAAGGGGTAACACTGTCATTTTTTTTCTGGTCAAAATTTTGAGTTTCAATATCTCAGCTCAGGAAGGGTCTACAGCCTCAATTTTTGCACCCAGGTCCATGTCTCGTGGCCCTCTATCAGAATCCGGAGTTTTGAGAAGATTGGACAAACTTTATTTTTCACCCCCCGAAAAAAAATGTAAGGGGTAACACTGTCATTTTTTTTTTTTTGGTCAAAATTTTGAGTTTCAATATCTCAGCTCTGGAAGGGTCTACAGCCTCAATTTTTGCACCCAGGTCCATGTCTCGTGGCCCTCTATCAGAATCCAGAGTTTTGAGAAGATTGGAGAAACTTTATTTTTCACCCCCCGAAAAAAATGTAAGGGGTAACACTGTCATTTTTTTTTTCTGGTCAAAATTTTGAGTTTCAATATCTCAGCTCAGGAAGGGTCTACAGCCTAAATTTTTGCACCCAGGTCCATGTCTCGTGGCCCTCTATCAGAATCCGGAGTTTTGAGAAGATTGGACAAACTTTATTTTTCACCCCCCGAAAAAAAATGTAAGGGGTAACACTGTCATTTTTTTTTTTTGGTCAAAATTTTGAGTTTCAATATCTCAGCTCTGGAAGGGTGTACAGCCTCAATTTTTGCACCCAGGTCCATGTCTCGTGGCCCTCTATCAGAATCCAGAGTTTTGAGAAGATTGGAGAAACTTTATTTTTCACCCCCCGAAAAAAAAATGTAAGGGGTAACACTGTCATTTTTTTTTCTGGTCAAAATTTTGAGTTTCAATATCTCAGCTCTGGAAGGGTCTACAGCCTCGATATTTGCACCCAGGTCCATGTCTCGTGGCCCTCTATCAGAATCCAGAGTTTTGAGAAGATTGGAGAAACTTTATTTTTCACCCCCCGAAAAAAAATGTAAGGGGTAACACTGTCATTTTTTTTTCTGGTCAAAATTTTGAGTTTCAATATCTCAGCTCAGGAAGGGTCTACAGCCTAAATTTTTGCACCCAGGTCCATGTCTCGTGGCCCAATATCAGAATCCAGAGTTTTGAGAAGATTGGAGAAACTTTATTTTTCACCCCCCGAAAAAAAATGTAAGGGGTAACACTGTCATTTTTTTTTTCTGGTCAAAATTTTGAGTTTCAATATCTCAGCTCTGGAAGGGTCTACAGCCTCGATTTTTGCACCCAGGTCCATGTCTCGTGGCCCTCTATCAGAATCCAGAGTTTTGAGAAGAATTGGAGAAACTTTATTTTTCACCCCCCGAAAAAAAATGTAAGGGGTAACACTGTCATTTTTTTTTCTGGTCAAAATTTTGAGTTTCAATATCTCAGCTCAGGAAGGGTCTACAGCCTAAATTTTTGCACCCAGGTCCATGTCTCGTGGCCCTCTATCAGAATCCAGAGTTTTGAGAAGATTGGAGAAACTTTATTTTTCACCCCCCGAAAAAAAATGTAAGGGGTAACACTGTCATTTTTTTTTTCTGGTCAAAATTTTGAGTTTCAATATCTCAGCTCAGGAAGGGTCTACAGCCTAAATTTTTGCACCCAGGTCCATGTCTCGTGGCCCTCTATCAGAATCCGGAGTTTTGAGAAGATTGGACAAACTTTATTTTTCACCCCCCGAAAAAAAATGTAAGGGGTAACACTGTCATTTTTTTTTTTGGTCAAAATTTTGAGTTTCAATATCTCAGCTCTGGAAGGGTCTACAGCCTCAATTTTTGCACCCAGGTCCATGTCTCGTGGCCCTCTATCAGAATCCAGAGTTTTGAGAAGATTGGAGAAACTTTATTTTTCACCCCCCGAAAAAAAATGTAAGGGGTAACACTGTCATTTTTTTTTCTGGTCAAAATTTTGAGTTTCAATATCTCAGCTCTGGAAGGGTCTACAGCCTCAATTTTTGCACCCAGAACCATGTGTCGTGGCCCTCTATCAGAATCCAGAGTTTTGAGAAGATTGGAGAAACTTTATTTTTCACCCCCCGAAAAAAAATGTAAGGGGTAACACTGTCATTTTTTTTTTCTGGTCAAAATTTTGAGTTTCAATATCTCAGCTCTGGAAGGGTCTACAGCCTCAATTTTTGCACCCAGGTCCATGTCTCGTGGCCCTCTATCAGAATCCAGAGTTTTGAGAAGATTGGAGAAACTTTATTTTTCACCCCCCGAAAAAAAATGTAAGGGGTAACACTGTCATTTTTTTTTTCTGGTCAAAATTTTGAGTTTCAATATCTCAGCTCTGGACGGGTCTACAGCCTCGATTTTTGCACCCAGGTCAATGTCTCGTGGCCCTCTATCAGAATCCAGAGTTTTGAGAAGATTGGAGAAACTTTATTTTTCACCCCCCGAAAAGAAATGTAAGAGGTAACACTGTCATTTTTTTTCTGGTCAAAATTTTGAGTTTCAATATCTCAGCTCAGGAAGGGTCTACAGCCTCAATTTTTGCACCCAGGTCCATGTCTCGTGGCCCTCTATCAGAATCCAGAGTTTTGAGAAGATTGGAGAAACTTTATTTTTCACCCCCCGAAAAAAAATGTAAGGGGTAACACTGTCTTTTTTTTTTTCTGGTCAAAATTTTGAGTTTCAATATCTCAGCTCAGGAAGGGTCTACAGCCTAAATTTTTGCACCCAGGTCCATGTCTCGTGGCCCTCTATCAGAATCCGGAGTTTTGAGAAGATTGGACAAACTTTATTTTTCACCCCCCGAAAAAAAATGTAAGGGGTAACACTGTCATTTTTTTTTTTTTGGTCAAAATTTTGAGTTTCAATATCTCAGCTCTGGAAGGGTCTACAGCCTCAATTTTTGCACCCAGGTCCATGTCTCGTGGCCCTCTATCAGAATCCAGAGTTTTGAGAAGATTGGAGAAACTTTATTTTTCACCCCCCGAAAAAAATGTAAGGGGTAACACTGTCATTTTTTTTTCTGGTCAAAATTTTGAGTTTCAATATCTCAGCTCAGGAAGGGTCTACAGCCTAAATTTTTGCACCCAGGTCCATGTCTCGTGGCCCTCTATCAGAATCCGGAGTTTTGAGAAGATTGGACAAACTTTATTTTTCACCCCCCGAAAAAAAATGTAAGGGGTAACACTGTCATTTTTTTTTTTGGTCAAAATTTTGAGTTTCAATATCTCAGCTCTGGAAGGGTCTACAGCCTCAATTTTTGCACCCAGGTCCATGTCTCGTGGCCCTCTATCAGAATCCAGAGTTTTGAGAAGATTGGAGAAACTTTATTTTTCACCCCCCGAAAAAAAATGTAAGGGGTAACACTGTCATTTTTTTTTCTGGTCAAAATTTTGAGTTTCAATATCTCAGCTCTGGACGGGTCTACAGCCTCGATTTTTGCACCCAGGTCCATGTCTCGTGGCCCTCTATCAGAATCCAGAGTTTTGAGAAGATTGGAGAAACTTTATTTTTCACCCCCCGAAAAAAATGTAAGGGGTAACACTGTCATTTTTTTTCTGGTCAAAATTTTGAGTTTCAATATCTCAGCTCAGGAAGGGTCTACAGCCTCAATTTTTGCACCCAGGTCCATGTCTCGTGGCCCTCTATCAGAATCCAGAGTTTTGAGAAGATTGGAGAAACTTTATTTTTCACCCCCCGAAAAAAAATGTAAGGGGTAACACTGTCTTTTTTTTTTTCTGGTCAAAATTTTGAGTTTCAATATCTCAGCTCAGGAAGGGTCTACAGCCTAAATTTTTGCACCCAGGTCCATGTCTCGTGGCCCTCTATCAGAATCCGGAGTTTTGAGAAGATTGGACAAACTTTATTTTTCACCCCCCGAAAAAAAATGTAAGGGGTAACACTGTCATTTTTTTTTTTTGGTCAAAATTTTGAGTTTCAATATCTCAGCTCTGGAAGGGTCTACAGCCTCAATTTTTGCACCCAGGTCCATGTCTCGTGGCCCTCTATCAGAATCCAGAGTTTTGAGAAGATTGGAGAAACTTTATTTTTCACCCCCCGAAAAAAATGTAAGGGGTAACACTGTCATTTTTTTTCTGGTCAAAATTTTGAGTTTCAATATCTCAGCTCAGGAAGGGTCTACAGCCTAAATTTTTGCACCCAGGTCCATGTCTCGTGGCCCTCTATCAGAATCCGGAGTTTTGAGAAGATTGGACAAACTTTATTTTTCACCCCCCGAAAAAAAATGTAAGGGGTAACACTGTCATTTTTTTTTTTGGTCAAAATTTTGAGTTTCAATATCTCAGCTCTGGAAGGGTCTACAGCCTCAATTTTTGCACCCAGGTCCATGTCTCGTGGCCCTCTATCAGAATCCAGAGTTTTGAGAAGATTGGAGAAACTTTATTTTTCACCCCCCGAAAAAAAATGTAAGGGGTAACACTGTCATTTTTTTTTCTGGTCAAAATTTTGAGTTTCAATATCTCAGCTCTGGAAGGGTCTACAGCCTCAATTTTTGCACCCAGAACCATGTGTCGTGGCCCTCTATCAGAATCCAGAGTTTTGAGAAGATTGGAGAAACTTTATTTTTCACCCCCCGAAAAAAAATGTAAGGGGTAACACTGTCATTTTTTTTTCTGGTCAAAATTTTGAGTTTCAATATCTCAGCTCTGGAAGGGTGTACAGCCTCAATTTTTGCACCCAGGTCCATGTCTCGTGGCCCTCTATCAGAATCCAGAGTTTTGAGAAGATTGGAGAAACTTTATTTTTCACCCCCCGAAAAAAAATGTAAGGGGTAACACTGTCATTTTTTTTTTCTGGTCAAAATTTTGAGTTTCAATATCTCAGCTCTGGACGGGTCTACAGCCTCGATTTTTGCACCCAGGTCCATGTCTCGTGGCCCTCTATCAGAATCCAGAGTTTTGAGAAGATTGGAGAAACTTTATTTTTCACCCCCCGAAAAAAAATGTAAGGGGTAACACTGTCATTTTTTTTCTGGTCAAAATTTTGAGTTTCAATATCTCAGCTCAGGAAGGGTCTACAGCCTCAATTTTTGCACCCAGGTCCATGTCTCGTGGCCCTCTATCAGAATCCAGAGTTTTGAGAAGATTGGAGAAACTTTATTTTTCACCCCCCGAAAAAAAATGTAAGGGGTAACACTGTCTTTTTTTTTTTCTGGTCAAAATTTTGAGTGTCAATATCTCAGCTCAGGAAGGGTCTACAGCCTAAATTTTTGCACCCAGGTCCATGTCTCGTGGCCCTCTATCAGAATCCGGAGTTTTGAGAAGATTGGACAAACTTTATTTTTCACCCCCCGAAAAAAAATGTAAGGAGTAACACTGTCATTTTTTTTTTCTGGTCAAAATTTTGAGTTTCAATATCTCAGCTCAGGAAGGGTCTACAGCCTAAATTTTTGCACCCAGGTCCATGTCTCGTGGCCCTCTATCAGAATCCGGAGTTTTGAGAAGATTGGACAAACTTTATTTTTCACCCCCCGAAAAAAAATGTAAGGGGTAACACTGTCATTTTTTTTTTTGGTCAAAATTTTGAGTTTCAATATCTCAGCTCTGGAAGGGTCTACAGCCTCAATTTTTGCACCCAGAACCATGTGTCGTGGCCCTCTATCAGAATCCAGAGTTTTGAGAAGATTGGAGAAACTTTATTTTTCACCCCCCGAAAAAAAATGTAAGGGGTAACACTGTCATTTTTTTTTCTGGTCAAAATTTTGAGTTTCAATATCTCAGCTCTGGAAGGGTCTACAGCCTCAATTTTTGCACCCAGGTCCATGTCTCGTGGCCCTCTATCAGAATCCAGAGTTTTGAGAAGATTGGAGAAACTTTATTTTTCACCCCCCGAAAAAAAATGTAAGGGGTAACACTGTCATTTTTTTTTTCTGGTCAAAATTTTGAGTTTCAATATCTCAGCTCAGGAAGGGTCTACAGCCTAAATTTTTGCACCCAGGTCCATGTCTCGTGGCCCTCTATCAGAATCCGGAGTTTTGAGAAGATTGGACAAACTTTATTTTTCACCCCCCGAAAAAAAATGTAAGGGGTAACACTGTCATTTTTTTTTTTTTGGTCAAAATTTTGAGTTTCAATATCTCAGCTCTGGAAGGGTCTACAGCCTCAATTTTTGCACCCAGGTCCATGTCTCGTGGCCCTCTATCAGAATCCAGAGTTTTGAGAAGATTGGAGAAACTTTATTTTTCACCCCCCGAAAAAAATGTAAGGGGTAACACTGTCATTTTTTTTTCTGGTCAAAATTTTGAGTTTCAATATCTCAGCTCAGGAAGGGTCTACAGCCTAAATTTTTGCACCCAGGTCCATGTGTCGTGGCCCTCTATCAGAATCCAGAGTTTTGAGAAGATTGGAGAAACTTTATTTTTCACCCCCCGAAAAAAAATGTAAGGGGTAACACTGTCATTTTTTTTTCTGGTCAAAATTTTGAGTTTCAATATCTCAGCTCTGGAAGGGTCTACAGCCTCAATTTTTGCACCCAGGTCCATGTCTCGTGGCCCTCTATCAGAATCCAGAGTTTTGAGAAGATTGGAGAAACTTTATTTTTCACCCCCCGAAAAAAAATGTAAGGGGTAACACTGTCATTTTTTTTTTCTGGTCAAAATTTTGAGTTTCAATATCTCAGCTCTGGACGGGTCTACAGCCTCGATTTTTGCACCCAGGTCCATGTCTCGTGGCCCTCTATCAGAATCCAGAGTTTTGAGAAGATTGGAGAAACTTTATTTTTCACCCCCCGAAAAAAAATGTAAGGGGTAACACTGTCATTTTTTTTCTGGTCAAAATTTTGAGTTTCAATATCTCAGCTCAGGAAGGGTCTACAGCCTCAATTTTTGCACCCAGGTCCATGTCTCGTGGCCCTCTATCAGAATCCGGAGTTTTGAGAAGATTGGACAAACTTTATTTTTCACCCCCCGAAAAAAAATGTAAGGGGTAACACTGTCATTTTTTTTTTTTTTGGTCAAAATTTTGAGTTTCAATATCTCAGCTCTGGAAGGGTCTACAGCCTCAATTTTTGCACCCAGGTCCATGTCTCGTGGCCCTCTATCAGAATCCAGAGTTTTGAGAAGATTGGAGAAACTTTATTTTTCACCCCCCGAAAAAAAAATGTAAGGGGTAACACTGTCATTTTTTTTTTCTGGTCAAAATTTTGAGTTTCAATATCTCAGCTCAGGAAGGGTCTACAGCCTCAATTTTTGCACCCAGGTCCATGTCTCGTGGCCCTCTATCAGAATCCAGAGTTTTGAGAAGATTGGAGAAACTTTATTTTTCACCCCCCGAAAAAAAATGTAAGGGGTAACACTGTCATTTTTTTTTCTGGTCAAAATTTTGAGTTTCAATATCTCAGCTCTGGAAGGGTCTACAGCCTCAATTTTTGCACCCAGAACCATGTGTCGTGGCCCTCTATCAGAATCCAGAGTTTTGAGAAGATTGGAGAAACTTTATTTTTCACCCCCTGAAAAAAAATGTAAGGGGTAACACTGTCATTTTTTTTTCTGGTCAAAATTTTGAGTTTCAATATCTCAGCTCTGGAAGGGTGTACAGCCTCAATTTTTGCACCCAGGTCCATGTCTCGTGGCCCTCTATCAGAATCCAGAGTTTTGAGAAGATTGGAGAAACTTTATTTTTCACCCCCCGAAAAAAAATGTAAGGGGTAACACTGTCATTTTTTTTCTGGTCAAAATTTTGAGTTTCAATATCTCAGCTCAGGAAGGGTCTACAGCCTCAATTTTTGCACCCAGGTCCATGTCTCGTGGCCCTCTATCAGAATCCAGAGTTTTGAGAAGATTGGAGAAACTTTATTTTTCAACCCCCGAAAAAAAATGTAAGGGGTAACACTGTCTTTTTTTTTTTTCTGGTCAAAATTTTGAGTGTCAATATCTCAGCTCAGGAAGGGTCTACAGCCTAAATTTTTGCACCCAGGTCCATGTCTCGTGGCCCTCTATCAGAATCCGGAGTTTTGAGAAGATTGGACAAACTTTATTTTTCACCCCCCGAAAAAAAATGTAAGGGGTAACACTGTCATTTTTTTTTTCTGGTCAAAATTTTGAGTTTCAATATCTCAGCTCAGGAAGGGTCTACAGCCTAAATTTTTGCACCCAGGTCCATGTCTCGTGGCCCTCTATCAGAATCCGGAGTTTTGAGAAGATTGGACAAACTTTATTTTTCACCCCCCGAAAAAAAATGTAAGGGGTAACACTGTCATTTTTTTTTTTTGGTCAAAATTTTGAGTTTCAATATCTCAGCTCTGGAAGGGTCTACAGCCTCAATTTTTGCACCCAGGTCCATGTCTCGTGGCCCTCTATCAGAATCCAGAGTTTTGAGAAGATTGGAGAAACTTTATTTTTCACCCCCCGAAAAAAAATGTAAGGGGTAACACTGTCATTTTTTTTTCTGGTCAAAATTTTGAGTTTCAATATCTCAGCTCTGGAAGGGTCTACAGCCTCAATTTTTGCACCCAGAACCATGTGTCGTGGCCCTCTATCAGAATCCAGAGTTTTGAGAAGATTGGAGAAACTTTATTTTTCACCCCCCGAAAAAAAATGTAAGGGGTAACACTGTCATTTTTTTTTCTGGTCAAAATTTTGAGTTTCAATATCTCAGCTCTGGAAGGGTCTACAGCCTCAATTTTTGCACCCAGGTCCATGTCTCGTGGCCCTCTATCAGAATCCAGAGTTTTGAGAAGATTGGAGAAACTTTATTTTTCACCCCCCGAAAAAAAATGTAAGGGGTAACACTGTCATTTTTTTTTTCTGGTCAAAATTTTGAGTTTCAATATCTCAGCTCTGGACGGGTCTACAGCCTCGATTTTTGCACCCAGGTCCATGTCTCGTGGCCCTCTATCAGAATCCAGAGTTTTGAGAAGATTGGAGAAACTTTATTTTTCACCCCCCGAAAAAAAATGTAAGGGGTAACACTGTCATTTTTTTTCTGGTCAAAATTTTGAGTTTCAATATCTCAGCTCAGGAAGGGTCTACAGCCTCAATTTTTGCACCCAGGTCCATGTCTCGTGGCCCTCTATCAGAATCCGGAGTTTTGAGAAGATTGGACAAACTTTATTTTTCACCCCCCGAAAAAAAATGTAAGGGGTAACACTGTCATTTTTTTTTTTTTGGTCAAAATTTTGAGTTTCAATATCTCAGCTCTGGAAGGGTCTACAGCCTCAATTTTTGCACCCAGGTCCATGTCTCGTGGCCCTCTATCAGAATCCAGAGTTTTGAGAAGATTGGAGAAACTTTATTTTTCACCCCCCGAAAAAAATGTAAGGGGTAACACTGTCATTTTTTTTTTTCTGGTCAAAATTTTGAGTTTCAATATCTCAGCTCAGGAAGGGTCTACAGCCTAAATTTTTGCACCCAGGTCCATGTCTCGTGGCCCTCTATCAGAATCCGGAGTTTTGAGAAGATTGGACAAACTTTATTTTTCACCCCCCGAAAAAAAATGTAAGGGGTAACACTGTCATTTTTTTTTTTTGGTCAAAATTTTGAGTTTCAATATCTCAGCTCTGGAAGGGTGTACAGCCTCAATTTTTGCACCCAGGTCCATGTCTCGTGGCCCTCTATCAGAATCCAGAGTTTTGAGAAGATTGGAGAAACTTTATTTTTCACCCCCCGAAAAAAAAATGTAAGGGGTAACACTGTCATTTTTTTTTCTGGTCAAAATTTTGAGTTTCAATATCTCAGCTCTGGAAGGGTCTACAGCCTCGATATTTGCACCCAGGTCCATGTCTCGTGGCCCTCTATCAGAATCCAGAGTTTTGAGAAGATTGGAGAAACTTTATTTTTCACCCCCCGAAAAAAAATGTAAGGGGTAACACTGTCATTTTTTTTTCTGGTCAAAATTTTGAGTTTCAATATCTCAGCTCAGGAAGGGTCTACAGCCTAAATTTTTGCACCCAGGTCCATGTCTCGTGGCCCAATATCAGAATCCAGAGTTTTGAGAAGATTGGAGAAACTTTATTTTTCACCCCCCGAAAAAAAATGTAAGGGGTAACACTGTCATTTTTTTTTCTGGTCAAAATTTTGAGTTTCAATATCTCAGCTCAGGAAGGGTCTACAGCCTAAATTTTTGCACCCAGGTCCATGTCTCGTGGCCCTCTATCAGAATCCGGAGTTTTGAGAAGATTGGACAAACTTTATTTTTCACCCCCCGAAAAAAAATGTAAGGGGTAACACTGTCATTTTTTTTTTTGGTCAAAATTTTGAGTTTCAATATCTCAGCTCTGGAAGGGTCTACAGCCTCAATTTTTGCACCCAGGTCCATGTCTCGTGGCCCTCTATCAGAATCCAGAGTTTTGAGAAGATTGGAGAAACTTTATTTTTCACCCCCCGAAAAAAAATGTAAGGGGTAACACTGTCATTTTTTTTTCTGGTCAAAATTTTGAGTTTCAATATCTCAGCTCTGGAAGGGTCTACAGCCTCAATTTTTGCACCCAGAACCATGTCTCGTGGCCCTCTATCAGAATCCAGAGTTTTGAGAAGATTGGAGAAACTTTATTTTTCACCCCCCGAAAAAAAATGTAAGGGGTAACACTGTCATTTTTTTTTTTTGGTCAAAATTTTGAGTTTCAATATCTCAGCTCTGGAAGGGTGTACAGCCTCAATTTTTGCACCCAGGTCCATGTCTCGTGGCCCTCTATCAGAATCCAGAGTTTTGAGAAGATTGGAGAAACTTTATTTTTCACCCCCCGAAAAAAAAATGTAAGGGGTAACACTGTCATTTTTTTTTCTGGTCAAAATTTTGAGTTTCAATATCTCAGCTCTGGAAGGGTCTACAGCCTCGATATTTGCACCCAGGTCCATGTCTCGTGGCCCTCTATCAGAATCCAGAGTTTTGAGAAGATTGGAGAAACTTTATTTTTCACCCCCCGAAAAAAAATGTAAGGGGTAACACTGTCATTTTTTTTTCTGGTCAAAATTTTGAGTTTCAATATCTCAGCTCAGGAAGGGTCTACAGCCTAAATTTTTGCACCCAGGTCCATGTCTCGTGGCCCAATATCAGAATCCAGAGTTTTGAGAAGATTGGAGAAACTTTATTTTTCACCCCCCGAAAAAAAATGTAAGGGGTAACACTGTCATTTTTTTTTTCTGGTCAAAATTTTGAGTTTCAATATCTCAGCTCTGGAAGGGTCTACAGCCTCGATTTTTGCACCCAGGTCCATGTCTCGTGGCCCTCTATCAGAATCCAGAGTTTTGAGAAGAATTGGAGAAACTTTATTTTTCACCCCCCGAAAAAAAATGTAAGGGGTAACACTGTCATTTTTTTTTTCTGGTCAAAATTTTGAGTTTCAATATCTCAGCTCAGGAAGGGTCTACAGCCTAAATTTTTGCACCCAGGTCCATGTCTCGTGGCCCTCTATCAGAATCCAGAGTTTTGAGAAGATTGGAGAAACTTTATTTTTCACCCCCCGAAAAAAAATGTAAGGGGTAACACTGTCATTTTTTTTTCTGGTCAAAATTTTGAGTTTCAATATCTCAGCTCAGGAAGGGTCTACAGCCTAAATTTTTGCACCCAGGTCCATGTCTCGTGGCCCTCTATCAGAATCCGGAGTTTTGAGAAGATTGGACAAACTTTATTTTTCACCCCCCGAAAAAAAATGTAAGGGGTAACACTGTCATTTTTTTTTTTGGTCAAAATTTTGAGTTTCAATATCTCAGCTCTGGAAGGGTCTACAGCCTCAATTTTTGCACCCAGGTCCATGTCTCGTGGCCCTCTATCAGAATCCAGAGTTTTGAGAAGATTGGAGAAACTTTATTTTTCACCCCCCGAAAAAAAATGTAAGGGGTAACACTGTCATTTTTTTTTCTGGTCAAAATTTTGAGTTTCAATATCTCAGCTCTGGAAGGGTCTACAGCCTCAATTTTTGCACCCAGAACCATGTGTCGTGGCCCTCTATCAGAATCCGGAGTTTTGAGAAGATTGGACAAACTTTATTTTTCACCCCCCGAAAAAAAATTTAAGGGGTAACACTGTCATTTTTTTTTTTGGTCAAAATTTTGAGTTTCAATATCTCAGCTCTGGAAGGGTCTACAGCCTCAATTTTTGCACCCAGGTCCATGTCTCGTGGCCCTCTATCAGAATCCAGAGTTTTGAGAAGATTGGAGAAACTTTATTTTTCACCCCCCGAAAAAAAATGTAAGGGGTAACACTGTCATTTTTTTTTTCTGGTCAAAATTTTGAGTTTCAATATCTCAGCTCTGGACGGGTCTACAGCCTCGATTTTTGCACCCAGGTCCATGTCTCGTGGCCCTCTATCAGAATCCAGAGTTTTGAGAAGATTGGAGAAACTTTATTTTTCACCCCCCGAAAAAAATGTAAGGGGTAACACTGTCATTTTTTTTCTGGTCAAATTTTTGAGTTTCAATATCTCAGCTCAGGAAGGGTCTACAGCCTCAATTTTTGCACCCAGGTCCATGTCTCGTGGCCCTCTATCAGAATCCAGAGTTTTGAGAAGATTGGAGAAACTTTATTTTTCACCCCCCGAAAAAAAATGTAAGGGGTAACACTGTCTTTTTTTTTTTCTGGTCAAAATTTTGAGTTTCAATATCTCAGCTCAGGAAGGGTCTACAGCCTAAATTTTTGCACCCAGGTCCATGTCTCGTGGCCCTCTATCAGAATCCGGAGTTTTGAGAAGATTGGACAAACTTTATTTTTCACCCCCCGAAAAAAAATGTAAGGGGTAACACTGTCATTTTTTTTTTTTGGTCAAAATTTTGAGTTTCAATATCTCAGCTCTGGAAGGGTCTACAGCCTCAATTTTTGCACCCAGGTCCATGTCTCGTGGCCCTCTATCAGAATCCAGAGTTTTGAGAAGATTGGAGAAACTTTATTTTTCACCCCCCGAAAAAAATGTAAGGGGTAACACTGTCATTTTTTTTCTGGTCAAAATTTTGAGTTTCAATATCTCAGCTCAGGAAGGGTCTACAGCCTAAATTTTTGCACCCAGGTCCATGTCTCGTGGCCCTCTATCAGAATCCGGAGTTTTGAGAAGATTGGACAAACTTTATTTTTCACCCCCCGAAAAAAAATGTAAGGGGTAACACTGTCATTTTTTTTTTTGGTCAAAATTTTGAGTTTCAATATCTCAGCTCTGGAAGGGTCTACAGCCTCAATTTTTGCACCCAGGTCCATGTCTCGTGGCCCTCTATCAGAATCCAGAGTTTTGAGAAGATTGGAGAAACTTTATTTTTCACCCCCCGAAAAAAAATGTAAGGGGTAACACTGTCATTTTTTTTTCTGGTCAAAATTTTGAGTTTCAATATCTCAGCTCTGGAAGGGTCTACAGCCTCAATTTTTGCACCCAGAACCATGTGTCGTGGCCCTCTATCAGAATCCAGAGTTTTGAGAAGATTGGAGAAACTTTATTTTTCACCCCCCGAAAAAAAATGTAAGGGGTAACACTGTCATTTTTTTTTCTGGTCAAAATTTTGAGTTTCAATATCTCAGCTCTGGAAGGGTGTACAGCCTCAATTTTTGCACCCAGGTCCATGTCTCGTGGCCCTCTATCAGAATCCAGAGTTTTGAGAAGATTGGAGAAACTTTATTTTTCACCCCCCGAAAAAAAATGTAAGGGGTAACACTGTCATTTTTTTTTTCTGGTCAAAATTTTGAGTTTCAATATCTCAGCTCTGGACGGGTCTACAGCCTCGATTTTTGCACCCAGGTCCATGTCTCGTGGCCCTCTATCAGAATCCAGAGTTTTGAGAAGATTGGAGAAACTTTATTTTTCACCCCCCGAAAAAAAATGTAAGGGGTAACACTGTCATTTTTTTTCTGGTCAAAATTTTGAGTTTCAATATCTCAGCTCAGGAAGGGTCTACAGCCTCAATTTTTGCACCCAGGTCCATGTCTCGTGGCCCTCTATCAGAATCCAGAGTTTTGAGAAGATTGGAGAAACTTTATTTTTCACCCCCCGAAAAAAAATGTAAGGGGTAACACTGTCTTTTTTTTTTTCTGGTCAAAATTTTGAGTGTCAATATCTCAGCTCAGGAAGGGTCTACAGCCTAAATTTTTGCACCCAGGTCCATGTCTCGTGGCCCTCTATCAGAATCCGGAGTTTTGAGAAGATTGGACAAACTTTATTTTTCACCCCCCGAAAAAAAATGTAAGGAGTAACACTGTCATTTTTTTTTTCTGGTCAAAATTTTGAGTTTCAATATCTCAGCTCAGGAAGGGTCTACAGCCTAAATTTTTGCACCCAGGTCCATGTCTCGTGGCCCTCTATCAGAATCCGGAGTTTTGAGAAGATTGGACAAACTTTATTTTTCACCCCCCGAAAAAAAATGTAAGGGGTAACACTGTCATTTTTTTTTTGGTCAAAATTTTGAGTTTCAATATCTCAGCTCTGGAAGGGTCTACAGCCTCAATTTTTGCACCCAGAACCATGTGTCGTGGCCCTCTATCAGAATCCAGAGTTTTGAGAAGATTGGAGAAACTTTATTTTTCACCCCCCGAAAAAAAATGTAAGGGGTAACACTGTCATTTTTTTTTCTGGTCAAAATTTTGAGTTTCAATATCTCAGCTCTGGAAGGGTCTACAGCCTCAATTTTTGCACCCAGGTCCATGTCTCGTGGCCCTCTATCAGAATCCAGAGTTTTGAGAAGATTGGAGAAACTTTATTTTTCACCCCCCGAAAAAAAATGTAAGGGGTAACACTGTCATTTTTTTTTTCTGGTCAAAATTTTGAGTTTCAATATCTCAGCTCTGGACGGGTCTACAGCCTCGATTTTTGCACCCAGGTCAATGTCTCGTGGCCCTCTATCAGAATCCAGAGTTTTGAGAAGATTGGAGAAACTTTATTTTTCACCCCCCGAAAAGAAATGTAAGAGGTAACACTGTCATTTTTTTTCTGGTCAAAATTTTGAGTTTCAATATCTCAGCTCAGGAAGGGTCTACAGCCTCAATTTTTGCACCCAGGTCCATGTCTCGTGGCCCTCTATCAGAATCCAGAGTTTTGAGAAGATTGGAGAAACTTTATTTTTCACCCCCCGAAAAAAAATGTAAGGGGTAACACTGTCTTTTTTTTTTTTCTGGTCAAAATTTTGAGTTTCAATATCTCAGCTCAGGAAGGGTCTACAGCCTAAATTTTTGCACCCAGGTCCATGTCTCGTGGCCCTCTATCAGAATCCGGAGTTTTGAGAAGATTGGACAAACTTTATTTTTCACCCCCCGAAAAAAAATGTAAGGGGTAACACTGTCATTTTTTTTTTTTTGGTCAAAATTTTGAGTTTCAATATCTCAGCTCTGGAAGGGTCTACAGCCTCAATTTTTGCACCCAGGTCCATGTCTCGTGGCCCTCTATCAGAATCCAGAGTTTTGAGAAGATTGGAGAAACTTTATTTTTCACCCCCCGAAAAAAATGTAAGGGGTAACACTGTCATTTTTTTTTCTGGTCAAAATTTTGAGTTTCAATATCTCAGCTCAGGAAGGGTCTACAGCCTAAATTTTTGCACCCAGGTCCATGTGTCGTGGCCCTCTATCAGAATCCAGAGTTTTGAGAAGATTGGAGAAACTTTATTTTTCACCCCCCGAAAAAAAATGTAAGGGGTAACACTGTCATTTTTTTTTCTGGTCAAAATTTTGAGTTTCAATATCTCAGCTCTGGAAGGGTCTACAGCCTCAATTTTTGCACCCAGGTCCATGTCTCGTGGCCCTCTATCAGAATCCAGAGTTTTGAGAAGATTGGAGAAACTTTATTTTTCACCCCCCGAAAAAAAATGTAAGGGGTAACACTGTCATTTTTTTTTTCTGGTCAAAATTTTGAGTTTCAATATCTCAGCTCTGGACGGGTCTACAGCCTCGATTTTTGCACCCAGGTCCATGTCTCGTGGCCCTCTATCAGAATCCAGAGTTTTGAGAAGATTGGAGAAACTTTATTTTTCACCCCCCGAAAAAAAATGTAAGGGGTAACACTGTCATTTTTTTTCTGGTCAAAATTTTGAGTTTCAATATCTCAGCTCAGGAAGGGTCTACAGCCTCAATTTTTGCACCCAGGTCCATGTCTCGTGGCCCTCTATCAGAATCCGGAGTTTTGAGAAGATTGGACAAACTTTATTTTTCACCCCCCGAAAAAAAATGTAAGGGGTAACACTGTCATTTTTTTTTTTTGGTCAAAATTTTGAGTTTCAATATCTCAGCTCTGGAAGGGTCTACAGCCTCAATTTTTGCACCCAGGTCCATGTCTCGTGGCCCTCTATCAGAATCCAGAGTTTTGAGAAGATTGGAGAAACTTTATTTTTCACCCCCCGAAAAAAAAATGTAAGGGGTAACACTGTCATTTTTTTTTTCTGGTCAAAATTTTGAGTTTCAATATCTCAGCTCAGGAAGGGTCTACAGCCTAAATTTTTGCACCCAGGTCCATGTCTCGTGGCCCTCTATCAGAATCCGGAGTTTTGAGAAGATTGGACAAACTTTATTTTTCACCCCCCGAAAAAAAATGTAAGGGGTAACACTGTCATTTTTTTTTTTTTGGTCAAAATTTTGAGTTTCAATATCTCAGCTCTGGAAGGGTCTACAGCCTCAATTTTTGCACCCAGGTCCATGTCTCGTGGCCCTCTATCAGAATCCAGAGTTTTGAGAAGATTGGAGAAACTTTATTTTTCACCCCCCGAAAAAAAATGTAAGGGGTAACACTGTCATTTTTTTTTCTGGTCAAAATTTTGAGTTTCAATATCTCAGCTCTGGAAGGGTCTACAGCCTCAATTTTTGCACCCAGAACCATGTGTCGTGGCCCTCTATCAGAATCCAGAGTTTTGAGAAGATTGGAGAAACTTTATTTTTCACCCCCTGAAAAAAAATGTAAGGGGTAACACTGTCATTTTTTTTTCTGGTCAAAATTTTGAGTTTCAATATCTCAGCTCTGGAAGGGTGTACAGCCTCAATTTTTGCACCCAGGTCCATGTCTCGTGGCCCTCTATCAGAATCCAGAGTTTTGAGAAGATTGGAGAAACTTTATTTTTCACCCCCCGAAAAAAAATGTAAGGGGTAACACTGTCATTTTTTTTCTGGTCAAAATTTTGAGTTTCAATATCTCAGCTCAGGAAGGGTCTACAGCCTCAATTTTTGCACCCAGGTCCATGTCTCGTGGCCCTCTATCAGAATCCAGAGTTTTGAGAAGATTGGAGAAACTTTATTTTTCAACCCCCGAAAAAAAATGTAAGGGGTAACACTGTCTTTTTTTTTTTTCTGGTCAAAATTTTGAGTGTCAATATCTCAGCTCAGGAAGGGTCTACAGCCTAAATTTTTGCACCCAGGTCCATGTCTCGTGGCCCTCTATCAGAATCCGGAGTTTTGAGAAGATTGGACAAACTTTATTTTTCACCCCCCGAAAAAAAATGTAAGGGGTAACACTGTCATTTTTTTTTTCTGGTCAAAATTTTGAGTTTCAATATCTCAGCTCAGGAAGGGTCTACAGCCTAAATTTTTGCACCCAGGTCCATGTCTCGTGGCCCTCTATCAGAATCCGGAGTTTTGAGAAGATTGGACAAACTTTATTTTTCACCCCCCGAAAAAAAATGTAAGGGGTAACACTGTCATTTTTTTTTTTTGGTCAAAATTTTGAGTTTCAATATCTCAGCTCTGGAAGGGTCTACAGCCTCAATTTTTGCACCCAGGTCCATGTCTCGTGGCCCTCTATCAGAATCCAGAGTTTTGAGAAGATTGGAGAAACTTTATTTTTCACCCCCCGAAAAAAAATGTAAGGGGTAACACTGTCATTTTTTTTTCTGGTCAAAATTTTGAGTTTCAATATCTCAGCTCTGGAAGGGTCTACAGCCTCAATTTTTGCACCCAGAACCATGTGTCATGGCCCTCTATCAGAATCCAGAGTTTTGAGAAGATTGGAGAAACTTTATTTTTCACCCCCCGAAAAAAAATGTAAGGGGTAACACTGTCATTTTTTTTTCTGGTCAAAATTTTGAGTTTCAATATCTCAGCTCTGGAAGGGTCTACAGCCTCAATTTTTGCACCCAGGTCCATGTCTCGTGGCCCTCTATCAGAATCCAGAGTTTTGAGAAGATTGGAGAAACTTTATTTTTCACCCCCCGAAAAAAAATGTAAGGGGTAACACTGTCATTTTTTTTTTTCTGGTCAAAATTTTGAGTTTCAATATCTCAGCTCTGGACGGGTCTACAGCCTCGATTTTTGCACCCAGGTCCATGTCTCGTGGCCCTCTATCAGAATCCAGAGTTTTGAGAAGATTGGAGAAACTTTATTTTTCACCCCCCGAAAAAAAATGTAAGGGGTAACACTGTCATTTTTTTTCTGGTCAAAATTTTGAGTTTCAATATCTCAGCTCAGGAAGGGTCTACAGCCTCAATTTTTGCACCCAGGTCCATGTCTCGTGGCCCTCTATCAGAATCCGGAGTTTTGAGAAGATTGGACAAACTTTATTTTTCACCCCCCGAAAAAAAATGTAAGGGGTAACACTGTCATTTTTTTTTTTTGGTCAAAATTTTGAGTTTCAATATCTCAGCTCTGGAAGGGTCTACAGCCTCAATTTTTGCACCCAGGTCCATGTCTCGTGGCCCTCTATCAGAATCCAGAGTTTTGAGAAGATTGGAGAAACTTTATTTTTCACCCCCCGAAAAAAATGTAAGGGGTAACACTGTCATTTTTTTTTTTCTGGTCAAAATTTTGAGTTTCAATATCTCAGCTCAGGAAGGGTCTACAGCCTAAATTTTTGCACCCAGGTCCATGTCTCGTGGCCCTCTATCAGAATCCGGAGTTTTGAGAAGATTGGACAAACTTTATTTTTCACCCCCCGAAAAAAAATGTAAGGGGTAACACTGTCATTTTTTTTTTTGGTCAAAATTTTGAGTTTCAATATCTCAGCTCTGGAAGGGTGTACAGCCTCAATTTTTGCACCCAGGTCCATGTCTCGTGGCCCTCTATCAGAATCCAGAGTTTTGAGAAGATTGGAGAAACTTTATTTTTCACCCCCCGAAAAAAAAATGTAAGGGGTAACACTGTCATTTTTTTTTCTGGTCAAAATTTTGAGTTTCAATATCTCAGCTCTGGAAGGGTCTACAGCCTCGATATTTGCACCCAGGTCCATGTCTCGTGGCCCTCTATCAGAATCCAGAGTTTTGAGAAGATTGGAGAAACTTTATTTTTCACCCCCCGAAAAAAAATGTAAGGGGTAACACTGTCATTTTTTTTTCTGGTCAAAATTTTGAGTTTCAATATCTCAGCTCAGGAAGGGTCTACAGCCTAAATTTTTGCACCCAGGTCCATGTCTCGTGGCCCAATATCAGAATCCAGAGTTTTGAGAAGATTGGAGAAACTTTATTTTTCACCCCCCGAAAAAAAATGTAAGGGGTAACACTGTCATTTTTTTTTCTGGTCAAAATTTTGAGTTTCAATATCTCAGCTCAGGAAGGGTCTACAGCCTAAATTTTTGCACCCAGGTCCATGTCTCGTGGCCCTCTATCAGAATCCGGAGTTTTGAGAAGATTGGACAAACTTTATTTTTCACCCCCCGAAAAAAAATGTAAGGGGTAACACTGTCCTTTTTTTTTTTTGGTCAAAATTTTGAGTTTCAATATCTCAGCTCTGGAAGGGTCTACAGCCTCAATTTTTGCACCCAGGTCCATGTCTCGTGGCCCTCTATCAGAATCCAGAGTTTTGAGAAGATTGGAGAAACTTTATTTTTCACCCCCCGAAAAAAAATGTAAGGGGTAACACTGTCATTTTTTTTTCTGGTCAAAATTTTGAGTTTCAATATCTCAGCTCTGGAAGGGTCTACAGCCTCAATTTTTGCACCCAGAACCATGTGTCGTGGCCCTCTATCAGAATCCAGAGTTTTGAGAAGATTGGAGAAACTTTATTTTTCACCCCCCGAAAAAAAATGTAAGGGGTAACACTGTCATTTTTTTTTCTGGTCAAAATTTTGAGTTTCAATATCTCAGCTCTGGAAGGGTCTACAGCCTCAATTTTTGCACCCAGGTCCATGTCTCGTGGCCCTCTATCAGAATCCAGAGTTTTGAGAAGATTGGAGAAACTTTATTTTTCACCCCCCGAAAAAAAATGTAAGGGGTAACACTGTCATTTTTTTTTTCTGGTCAAAATTTTGAGTTTCAATATCTCAGCTCTGGACGGGTCTACAGCCTCGATTTTTGCACCCAGGTCAATGTCTCGTGGCCCTCTATCAGAATCCAGAGTTTTGAGAAGATTGGAGAAACTTTATTTTTCACCCCCCGAAAAGAAATGTAAGAGGTAACACTGTCATTTTTTTTTCTGGTCAAAATTTTGAGTTTCAATATCTCAGCTCAGGAAGGGTCTACAGCCTCAATTTTTGCACCCAGGTCCATGTCTCGTGGCCCTCTATCAGAATCCAGAGTTTTGAGAAGATTGGAGAAACTTTATTTTTCACCCCCCGAAAAAAAATGTAAGGGGTAACACTGTCTTTTTTTTTTTCTGGTCAAAATTTTGAGTTTCAATATCTCAGCTCAGGAAGGGTCTACAGCCTAAATTTTTGCACCCAGGTCCATGTCTCGTGGCCCTCTATCAGAATCCGGAGTTTTGAGAAGATTGGACAAACTTTATTTTTCACCCCCCGAAAAAAAATGTAAGGGGTAACACTGTCATTTTTTTTTTTTTTGGTCAAAATTTTGAGTTTCAATATCTCAGCTCTGGAAGGGTCTACAGCCTCAATTTTTGCACCCAGGTCCATGTCTCGTGGCCCTCTATCAGAATCCAGAGTTTTGAGAAGATTGGAGAAACTTTATTTTTCACCCCCCGAAAAAAATGTAAGGGGTAACACTGTCATTTTTTTTTCTGGTCAAAATTTTGAGTTTCAATATCTCAGCTCAGGAAGGGTCTACAGCCTAAATTTTTGCACCCAGGTCCATGTCTCGTGGCCCTCTATCAGAATCCGGAGTTTTGAGAAGATTGGACAAACTTTATTTTTCACCCCCCGAAAAAAAATGTAAGGGGTAACACTGTCATTTTTTTTTTTGGTCAAAATTTTGAGTTTCAATATCTCAGCTCTGGAAGGGTCTACAGCCTCAATTTTTGCACCCAGGTCCATGTCTCGTGGCCCTCTATCAGAATCCAGAGTTTTGAGAAGATTGGAGAAACTTTATTTTTCACCCCCCGAAAAAAAATGTAAGGGGTAACACTGTCATTTTTTTTTCTGGTCAAAATTTTGAGTTTCAATATCTCAGCTCTGGAAGGGTCTACAGCCTCAATTTTTGCACCCAGAACCATGTGTCGTGGCCCTCTATCAGAATCCAGAGTTTTGAGAAGATTGGAGAAACTTTATTTTTCACCCCCCGAAAAAAAATGTAAGGGGTAACACTGTCATTTTTTTTTCTGGTCAAAATTTTGAGTTTCAATATCTCAGCTCTGGAAGGGTGTACAGCCTCAATTTTTGCACCCAGGTCCATGTCTCGTGGCCCTCTATCAGAATCCAGAGTTTTGAGAAGATTGGAGAAACTTTATTTTTCACCCCCCGAAAAAAAATGTAAGGGGTAACACTGTCATTTTTTTTTTCTGGTCAAAATTTTGAGTTTCAATATCTCAGCTCTGGACGGGTCTACAGCCTCGATTTTTGCACCCAGGTCCATGTCTCGTGGCCCTCTATCAGAATCCAGAGTTTTGAGAAGATTGGAGAAACTTTATTTTTCACCCCCCGAAAAAAAATGTAAGGGGTAACACTGTCATTTTTTTTCTGGTCAAAATTTTGAGTTTCAATATCTCAGCTCAGGAAGGGTCTACAGCCTCAATTTTTGCACCCAGGTCCATGTCTCGTGGCCCTCTATCAGAATCCAGAGTTTTGAGAAGATTGGAGAAACTTTATTTTTCACCCCCCGAAAAAAAATGTAAGGGGTAACACTGTCTTTTTTTTTTTCTGGTCAAAATTTTGAGTGTCAATATCTCAGCTCAGGAAGGGTCTACAGCCTAAATTTTTGCACCCAGGTCCATGTCTCGTGGCCCTCTATCAGAATCCGGAGTTTTGAGAAGATTGGACAAACTTTATTTTTCACCCCCCGAAAAAAAATGTAAGGAGTAACACTGTCATTTTTTTTTTCTGGTCAAAATTTTGAGTTTCAATATCTCAGCTCAGGAAGGGTCTACAGCCTAAATTTTTGCACCCAGGTCCATGTCTCGTGGCCCTCTATCAGAATCCGGAGTTTTGAGAAGATTGGACAAACTTTATTTTTCACCCCCCGAAAAAAAATGTAAGGGGTAACACTGTCATTTTTTTTTTTGGTCAAAATTTTGAGTTTCAATATCTCAGCTCTGGAAGGGTCTACAGCCTCAATTTTTGCACCCAGGTCCATGTCTCGTGGCCCTCTATCAGAATCCAGAGTTTTGAGAAGATTGGAGAAACTTTATTTTTCACCCCCCGAAAAAAAATGTAAGGGGTAACACTGTCATTTTTTTTTCTGGTCAAAATTTTGAGTTTCAATATCTCAGCTCTGGAAGGGTCTACAGCCTCAATTTTTGCACCCAGAACCATGTGTCGTGGCCCTCTATCAGAATCCAGAGTTTTGAGAAGATTGGAGAAACTTTATTTTTCACCCCCCGAAAAAAAATGTAAGGGGTAACACTGTCATTTTTTTTTCTGGTCAAAATTTTGAGTTTCAATATCTCAGCTCTGGAAGGGTCTACAGCCTCAATTTTTGCACCCAGGTCCATGTCTCGTGGCCCTCTATCAGAATCCAGAGTTTTGAGAAGATTGGAGAAACTTTATTTTTCACCCCCCGAAAAAAAATGTAAGGGGTAACACTGTCATTTTTTTTTTCTGGTCAAAATTTTGAGTTTCAATATCTCAGCTCTGGACGGGTCTACAGCCTCGATTTTTGCACCCAGGTCAATGTCTCGTGGCCCTCTATCAGAATCCAGAGTTTTGAGAAGATTGGAGAAACTTTATTTTTCACCCCCCGAAAAGAAATGTAAGAGGTAACACTGTCATTTTTTTTCTGGTCAAAATTTTGAGTTTCAATATCTCAGCTCAGGAAGGGTCTACAGCCTCAATTTTTGCACCCAGGTCCATGTCTCGTGGCCCTCTATCAGAATCCAGAGTTTTGAGAAGATTGGAGAAACTTTATTTTTCACCCCCCGAAAAAAAATGTAAGGGGTAACACTGTCTTTTTTTTTTCTGGTCAAAATTTTGAGTTTCAATATCTCAGCTCAGGAAGGGTCTACAGCCTAAATTTTTGCACCCAGGTCCATGTCTCGTGGCCCTCTATCAGAATCCGGAGTTTTGAGAAGATTGGACAAACTTTATTTTTCACCCCCCGAAAAAAAATGTAAGGGGTAACACTGTCATTTTTTTTTTTGGTCAAAATTTTGAGTTTCAATATCTCAGCTCTGGAAGGGTCTACAGCCTCAATTTTTGCACCCAGGTCCATGTCTCGTGGCCCTCTATCAGAATCCAGAGTTTTGAGAAGATTGGAGAAACTTTATTTTTCACCCCCCGAAAAAAAATGTAAGGGGTAACACTGTCATTTTTTTTTTCTGGTCTAAATTTTGAGTTTCAATATCTCAGCTCTGGACGGGTCTACAGCCTCGATTTTTGCACCCAGGTCCATGTCTCGTGGCCCTCTATCAGAATCCAGAGTTTTGAGAAGATTGGAGAAACTTTATTTTTCACCCCCCGAAAAAAATGTAAGGGGTAACACTGTCATTTTTTTTCTGGTCAAAATTTTGAGTTTCAATATCTCAGCTCAGGAAGGGTCTACAGCCTCAATTTTTGCACCCAGGTCCATGTCTCGTGGCCCTCTATCAGAATCCAGAGTTTTGAGAAGATTGGAGAAACTTTATTTTTCACCCCCCGAAAAAAATGTAAGGGGTAACACTGTCTTTTTTTTTTTCTGGTCAAAATTTTGAGTTTCAATATCTCAGCTCAGGAAGGGTCTACAGCCTAAATTTTTGCACCCAGGTCCATGTCTCGTGGCCCTCTATCAGAATCCGGAGTTTTGAGAAGATTGGACAAACTTTATTTTTCACCCCCCGAAAAAAAATGTAAGGGGTAACACTGTCATTTTTTTTTTTTTTGGTCAAAATTTTGAGTTTCAATATCTCAGCTCTGGAAGGGTCTACAGCCTCAATTTTTGCACCCAGGTCCATGTCTCGTGGCCCTCTATCAGAATCCAGAGTTTTGAGAAGATTGGAGAAACTTTATTTTTCACCCCCCGAAAAAAATGTAAGGGGTAACACTGTCATTTTTTTTCTGGTCAAAATTTTGAGTTTCAATATCTCAGCTCAGGAAGGGTCTACAGCCTAAATTTTTGCACCCAGGTCCATGTCTCGTGGCCCTCTATCAGAATCCAGAGTTTTGAGAAGATTGGAGAAACTTTATTTTTCACCCCCCGAAAAAAAATGTAAGGGGTAACACTGTCATTTTTTTTTCTGGTCAAAATTTTGAGTTTCAATATCTCAGCTCTGGAAGGGTCTACAGCCTCAATTTTTGCACCCAGAACCATGTGTCGTGGCCCTCTATCAGAATCCAGAGTTTTGAGAAGATTGGAGAAACTTTATTTTTCACCCCCCGAAAAAAAATGTAAGGGGTAACACTGTCATTTTTTTTTCTGGTCAAAATTTTGAGTTTCAATATCTCAGCTCTGGAAGGGTGTACAGCCTCAATTTTTGCACCCAGGTCCATGTCTCGTGGCCCTCTATCAGAATCCAGAGTTTTGAGAAGATTGGAGAAACTTTATTTTTCACCCCCCGAAAAAAAATGTAAGGGGTAACACTGTCATTTTTTTTTTCTGGTCAAAATTTTGAGTTTCAATATCTCAGCTCTGGACGGGTCTACAGCCTCGATTTTTGCACCCAGGTCCATGTCTCGTGGCCCTCTATCAGAATCCAGAGTTTTGAGAAGATTGGAGAAACTTTATTTTTCACCCCCCGAAAAAAAATGTAAGGGGTAACACTGTCATTTTTTTTCTGGTCAAAATTTTGAGTTTCAATATCTCAGCTCAGGAAGGGTCTACAGCCTCAATTTTTGCACCCAGGTCCATGTCTCGTGGCCCTCTATCAGAATCCAGAGTTTTGAGAAGATTGGAGAAACTTTATTTTTCACCCCCCGAAAAAAAATGTAAGGGGTAACACTGTCTTTTTTTTTTTCTGGTCAAAATTTTGAGTGTCAATATCTCAGCTCAGGAAGGGTCTACAGCCTAAATTTTTGCACCCAGGTCCATGTCTCGTGGCCCTCTATCAGAATCCGGAGTTTTGAGAAGATTGGACAAACTTTATTTTTCACCCCCCGAAAAAAAATGTAAGGAGTAACACTGTCATTTTTTTTTTCTGGTCAAAATTTTGAGTTTCAATATCTCAGCTCAGGAAGGGTCTACAGCCTAAATTTTTGCACCCAGGTCCATGTCTCGTGGCCCTCTATCAGAATCCGGAGTTTTGAGAAGATTGGACAAACTTTATTTTTCACCCCCCGAAAAAAAATGTAAGGGGTAACACTGTCATTTTTTTTTTTGGTCAAAATTTTGAGTTTCAATATCTCAGCTCTGGAAGGGTCTACAGCCTCAATTTTTGCACCCAGGTCCATGTCTCGTGGCCCTCTATCAGAATCCAGAGTTTTGAGAAGATTGGAGAAACTTTATTTTTCACCCCCCGAAAAAAAATGTAAGGGGTAACACTGTCATTTTTTTTTCTGGTCAAAATTTTGAGTTTCAATATCTCAGCTCTGGAAGGGTCTACAGCCTCAATTTTTGCACCCAGAACCATGTGTCGTGGCCCTCTATCAGAATCCAGAGTTTTGAGAAGATTGGAGAAACTTTATTTTTCACCCCCCGAAAAAAAATGTAAGGGGTAACACTGTCATTTTTTTTTCTGGTCAAAATTTTGAGTTTCAATATCTCAGCTCTGGAAGGGTCTACAGCCTCAATTTTTGCACCCAGGTCCATGTCTCGTGGCCCTCTATCAGAATCCAGAGTTTTGAGAAGATTGGAGAAACTTTATTTTTCACCCCCCGAAAAAAAATGTAAGGGGTAACACTGTCATTTTTTTTTTCTGGTCAAAATTTTGAGTTTCAATATCTCAGCTCTGGACGGGTCTACAGCCTCGATTTTTGCACCCAGGTCAATGTCTCGTGGCCCTCTATCAGAATCCAGAGTTTTGAGAAGATTGGAGAAACTTTATTTTTCACCCCCCGAAAAGAAATGTAAGAGGTAACACTGTCATTTTTTTTCTGGTCAAAATTTTGAGTTTCAATATCTCAGCTCAGGAAGGGTCTACAGCCTCAATTTTTGCACCCAGGTCCATGTCTCGTGGCCCTCTATCAGAATCCAGAGTTTTGAGAAGATTGGAGAAACTTTATTTTTCACCCCCCGAAAAAAAATGTAAGGGGTAACACTGTCTTTTTTTTTCTGGTCAAAATTTTGAGTTTCAATATCTCAGCTCAGGAAGGGTCTACAGCCTAAATTTTTGCACCCAGGTCCATGTCTCGTGGCCCTCTATCAGAATCCGGAGTTTTGAGAAGATTGGACAAACTTTATTTTTCACCCCCCGAAAAAAAATGTAAGGGGTAACACTGTCATTTTTTTTTTTTTGGTCAAAATTTTGAGTTTCAATATCTCAGCTCTGGAAGGGTCTACAGCCTCAATTTTTGCACCCAGGTCCATGTCTCGTGGCCCTCTATCAGAATCCAGAGTTTTGAGAAGATTGGAGAAACTTTATTTTTCACCCCCCGAAAAAAATGTAAGGGGTAACACTGTCATTTTTTTTTCTGGTCAAAATTTTGAGTTTCAATATCTCAGCTCAGGAAGGGTCTACAGCCTAAATTTTTGCACCCAGGTCCATGTCTCGTGGCCCTCTATCAGAATCCGGAGTTTTGAGAAGATTGGACAAACTTTATTTTTCACCCCCCGAAAAAAAATGTAAGGGGTAACACTGTCATTTTTTTTTTTGGTCAAAATTTTGAGTTTCAATATCTCAGCTCTGGAAGGGTCTACAGCCTCAATTTTTGCACCCAGGTCCATGTCTCGTGGCCCTCTATCAGAATCCAGAGTTTTGAGAAGATTGGAGAAACTTTATTTTTCACCCCCCGAAAAAAAATGTAAGGGGTAACACTGTCATTTTTTTTTTCTGGTCAAAATTTTGAGTTTCAATATCTCAGCTCTGGACGGGTCTACAGCCTCGATTTTTGCACCCAGGTCCATGTCTCGTGGCCCTCTATCAGAATCCAGAGTTTTGAGAAGATTGGAGAAACTTTATTTTTCACCCCCCGAAAAAAATGTAAGGGGTAACACTGTCATTTTTTTTCTGGTCAAAATTTTGAGTTTCAATATCTCAGCTCAGGAAGGGTCTACAGCCTCAATTTTTGCACCCAGGTCCATGTCTCGTGGCCCTCTATCAGAATCCAGAGTTTTGAGAAGATTGGAGAAACTTTATTTTTCACCCCCCGAAAAAAAATGTAAGGGGTAACACTGTCTTTTTTTTTTTCTGGTCAAAATTTTGAGTTTCAATATCTCAGCTCAGGAAGGGTCTACAGCCTAAATTTTTGCACCCAGGTCCATGTCTCGTGGCCCTCTATCAGAATCCGGAGTTTTGAGAAGATTGGACAAACTTTATTTTTCACCCCCCGAAAAAAAATGTAAGGGGTAACACTGTCATTTTTTTTTTTTTGGTCAAAATTTTGAGTTTCAATATCTCAGCTCTGGAAGGGTCTACAGCCTCAATTTTTGCACCCAGGTCCATGTCTCGTGGCCCTCTATCAGAATCCAGAGTTTTGAGAAGATTGGAGAAACTTTATTTTTCACCCCCCGAAAAAAATGTAAGGGGTAACACTGTCATTTTTTTTCTGGTCAAAATTTTGAGTTTCAATATCTCAGCTCAGGAAGGGTCTACAGCCTAAATTTTTGCACCCAGGTCCATGTCTCGTGGCCCTCTATCAGAATCCGGAGTTTTGAGAAGATTGGACAAACTTTATTTTTCACCCCCCGAAAAAAAATGTAAGGGGTAACACTGTCATTTTTTTTTTTGGTCAAAATTTTGAGTTTCAATATCTCAGCTCTGGAAGGGTCTACAGCCTCAATTTTTGCACCCAGGTCCATGTCTCGTGGCCCTCTATCAGAATCCAGAGTTTTGAGAAGATTGGAGAAACTTTATTTTTCACCCCCCGAAAAAAAATGTAAGGGGTAACACTGTCATTTTTTTTTCTGGTCAAAATTTTGAGTTTCAATATCTCAGCTCTGGAAGGGTCTACAGCCTCAATTTTTGCACCCAGAACCATGTGTCGTGGCCCTCTATCAGAATCCAGAGTTTTGAGAAGATTGGAGAAACTTTATTTTTCACCCCCCGAAAAAAAATGTAAGGGGTAACACTGTCATTTTTTTTTCTGGTCAAAATTTTGAGTTTCAATATCTCAGCTCTGGAAGGGTGTACAGCCTCAATTTTTGCACCCAGGTCCATGTCTCGTGGCCCTCTATCAGAATCCAGAGTTTTGAGAAGATTGGAGAAACTTTATTTTTCACCCCCCGAAAAAAAATGTAAGGGGTAACACTGTCATTTTTTTTTTCTGGTCAAAATTTTGAGTTTCAATATCTCAGCTCTGGACGGGTCTACAGCCTCGATTTTTGCACCCAGGTCCATGTCTCGTGGCCCTCTATCAGAATCCAGAGTTTTGAGAAGATTGGAGAAACTTTATTTTTCACCCCCCGAAAAAAAATGTAAGGGGTAACACTGTCATTTTTTTTCTGGTCAAAATTTTGAGTTTCAATATCTCAGCTCAGGAAGGGTCTACAGCCTCAATTTTTGCACCCAGGTCCATGTCTCGTGGCCCTCTATCAGAATCCAGAGTTTTGAGAAGATTGGAGAAACTTTATTTTTCACCCCCCGAAAAAAAATGTAAGGGGTAACACTGTCTTTTTTTTTTTCTGGTCAAAATTTTGAGTGTCAATATCTCAGCTCAGGAAGGGTCTACAGCCTAAATTTTTGCACCCAGGTCCATGTCTCGTGGCCCTCTATCAGAATCCGGAGTTTTGAGAAGATTGGACAAACTTTATTTTTCACCCCCCGAAAAAAAATGTAAGGAGTAACACTGTCATTTTTTTTTTCTGGTCAAAATTTTGAGTTTCAATATCTCAGCTCAGGAAGGGTCTACAGCCTAAATTTTTGCACCCAGGTCCATGTCTCGTGGCCCTCTATCAGAATCCGGAGTTTTGAGAAGATTGGACAAACTTTATTTTTCACCCCCCGAAAAAAAATGTAAGGGGTAACACTGTCATTTTTTTTTTGGTCAAAATTTTGAGTTTCAATATCTCAGCTCTGGAAGGGTCTACAGCCTCAATTTTTGCACCCAGGTCCATGTCTCGTGGCCCTCTATCAGAATCCAGAGTTTTGAGAAGATTGGAGAAACTTTATTTTTCACCCCCCGAAAAAAAATGTAAGGGGTAACACTGTCATTTTTTTTTCTGGTCAAAATTTTGAGTTTCAATATCTCAGCTCTGGAAGGGTCTACAGCCTCAATTTTTGCACCCAGAACCATGTGTCGTGGCCCTCTATCAGAATCCAGAGTTTTGAGAAGATTGGAGAAACTTTATTTTTCACCCCCCGAAAAAAAATGTAAGGGGTAACACTGTCATTTTTTTTTCTGGTCAAAATTTTGAGTTTCAATATCTCAGCTCTGGAAGGGTCTACAGCCTCAATTTTTGCACCCAGGTCCATGTCTCGTGGCCCTCTATCAGAATCCAGAGTTTTGAGAAGATTGGAGAAACTTTATTTTTCACCCCCCGAAAAAAAATGTAAGGGGTAACACTGTCATTTTTTTTTTCTGGTCAAAATTTTGAGTTTCAATATCTCAGCTCTGGACGGGTCTACAGCCTCGATTTTTGCACCCAGGTCCATGTCTCGTGGCCCTCTATCAGAATCCAGAGTTTTGAGAAGATTGGAGAAACTTTATTTTTCACCCCCCGAAAAAAAATGTAAGGGGTAACACTGTCATTTTTTTTCTGGTCAAAATTTTGAGTTTCAATATCTCAGCTCAGGAAGGGTCTACAGCCTCAATTTTTGCACCCAGGTCCATGTCTCGTGGCCCTCTATCAGAATCCAGAGTTTTGAGAAGATTGGAGAAACTTTATTTTTCACCCCCCGAAAAAAAATGTAAGGGGTAACACTGTCTTTTTTTTATTCTGGTCAAAATTTTGAGTTTCAATATCTCAGCTCAGGAAGGGTCTACAGCCTAAATTTTTGCACCCAGGTCCATGTCTCGTGGCCCTCTATCAGAATCCGGAGTTTTGAGAAGATTGGACAAACTTTATTTTTCACCCCCCGAAAAAAAATGTAAGGGGTAACACTGTCATTTTTTTTTTTTGGTCAAAATTTTGAGTTTCAATATCTCAGCTCTGGAAGGGTCTACAGCCTCAATTTTTGCACCCAGGTCCATGTCTCGTGGCCCTCTATCAGAATCCAGAGTTTTGAGAAGATTGGAGAAACTTTATTTTTCACCCCCCGAAAAAAATGTAAGGGGTAACACTGTCATTTTTTTTTCTGGTCAAAATTTTGAGTTTCAATATCTCAGCTCTGGAAGGGTCTACAGCCTCGATATTTGCACCCAGGTCCATGTCTCGTGGCCCTCTATCAGAATCCAGAGTTTTGAGAAGATTTGAGAAACTTTATTTTTCACCCCCCGAAAAAAAATGTAAGGGGTAACACTGTCATTTTTTTTCTGGTCAAAATTTTGAGTTTCAATATCTCAGCTCTGGAAGGGTCTACAGCCTAAATTTTTGCACCCAGGTCCATGTCTCGTGGCCCTCTATCAGAATCCAGAGTTTTGAGAAGATTGGAGAAACTTTATTTTTCACCCCCCGAAAAAAAATGTAAGGGGTAACACTGTCATTTTTTTTTTCTGGTCAAAATTTTGAGTTTCAATATCTCAGCTCAGGAAGGGTCTACAGCCTAAATTTTTGCACCCAGGTCCATGTCTCGTGGCCCTCTATCAGAATCCAGAGTTTTGAGAAGATTAGAGAAACTTTATTTTTCACCCCCCCCCCCCAAAAATGTAAGGGGTAACTGTCATTTTTTTTTCTGGTCAAAATTTTGAGTTTCAATATCTCAGCTCTGGAAGGGTCTACAGCCTCAATTTTTGCACCCAGGTCCATGTCTTGTGGCCCTCTATCAGAATCCAGAGTTTTGAGAAGATTGGAGAAACTTTATTTTTCACCCCCCGAAAAAAAATGTAAGGGGTAACACTGTCATTTTTTTTCTGGTCAAAATTTTGAGTTTCAATATCTCAGCTCTGGAAGGGTCTACAGCCTCAATTTTTGCACCCAGGTCCATGTCTCGTGGCCCTCTATCAGAATCCAGAGTTTTGAGAAGATTGGAGAAACTTTATTTTTCACCCCCCGAAAAAAAATGTAAGGGGTAACACTGTCATTTTTTTTTCTGGTCAAAATTTTGAGTTTCAATATCTCAGCTCTGGAAGGGTCTACAGCCTCAATTTTTGCACCCAGAACCATGTGTCGTGGCCCTCTATCAGAATCCAGAGTTTTGAGAAGATTGGAGAAACTTTATTTTTCACCCCCCGAAAAAAAATGTAAGGGGTAACACTGTCATTTTTTTTTCTGGTCAGAATTTTGAGTTTCAGTATCTCAGCTCAGGAAGGGTCTACAGCCTAAATTTTTGCACCCAGGTCCATGTCTCGTGGCCCAATATCAGAATCCAGAGTTTTGAGAAGATTGGAGAAACTTTATTTTTCACCCCCCGAAAAAAAATGTAAGGGGTAACACTGTCATTTTTTTTTCTGGTCAGAATTTTGAGTTTCAATATATCAGCTCAGGAAGGGTCTACAGCCTAAATTTTTGCACCCAGGTCCATGTCTCGTGGCCCTCTATCAGAATCCAGAGTTTTGAGAAGATTGGAGAAACTTTATTTTTCACCCCCTGAAAAAAAATATAAGGGGTAACACTGTCATTTTTTTTTTCTGGTCAAAATTTTGAGTTTCAATATCTCAGCTCAGGAAGGGTCTAAAGCCTAAATTTTTTCACCCAGGTCCATGTCTCATGGCCCTCTATCAGAATCCAGAGTTTTGAGAAGATTGGAGAAACTTTATTTTTCACCCCCCGAAAAAAAAATGTAAGGGGTAACACTGTCATTTTTTTTTTCTGGTAAAAATTTTGAGTTTCAATATCTCAGCTCTGGAAGGGTCTACAGCCTAAATTTTTGCACCCAGGTCCATGTCTCGTGTCCCTCTATCAGAATCCAGAGTTTTGAGAAGATTGGAGAAACTTTATTTTTCACCCCCCGAAAAAAAATGTAAGGGGTAACACTGTCATTTTTTTTTTCTGGTCAAAATTTTAAGTTTCAATATCTCAGCTCTGGAAGGGTCTACAGCCTCAATTTTTGCACCCAGGTCCATGTCTCGTGGCCCTCTATCAGAATCCAGAGTTTTGAGAAGATTGGAGAAACTTTATTTTTCACCCCCCGAAAAAAAATGTAAGGGGTAACACTGTCATTTTTTTTTTCTGGTCAAAATTTTGAGTTTCAATATCTCAGCTCAGGAAGGGTCTACAGCCTAAATTTTTGCACCCAGGTCCATGTCTCGTGGCCCTCTATCAGAATCCAGAGTTTTGAGAAGATTGGAGAAACTTTATTTTTCACCCCCCGAAAAAAAATGTAAGGGGTAACACTGTCATTTTTTTTTTCTGGTCAAAATTTTGAGTTTCAATATCTCAGCTCAGGAAGGGTCTACAGCCTAAATTTTTGCACCCAGGTCCAGTCTCGTGGCCCTCTATCAGAATCCAGAGTTTTGAGAAGATTAGAGAAACTTTATTTTTCACCCCCCCCCCCCCCAAAAAAAAATGTAAGGGGTAACTGTCATTTTTTTTTCTGGTCTAAATTTTGAGTTTCAATATCTCAGCTCTGGAAGGGTCTACAGCCTCAATTTTTGCACCCAGGTCCATGTCTCGTGGCCCTCTATCAGAATCCAGAGTTTTGAGAAGATTGGAGAAACTTTATTTTTCACCCCCCGAAAAAAAATGTAAGGGGTAACACTGTCATTTTTTTTTTTCTGGTCAAAATTTTGAGTTTCAATATCTCAGCTCTGGAAGGGTCTACAGCCTCAATTTTTGCACCCAGGTCCATGTCTCGTGGCCCTCTATCAGAATCCAGAGTTTTGAGAAGATTGGAGAAACTTTATTTTTCACCCCCCGAAAAAAAATGTAAGGGGTAACACTGTCATTTTTTTTCTGGTCAAAATTTTGAGTTTCAATATCTCAGCTCAGGAAGGGTCTACAGCCTAAATTTTTGCACCAAGGTCCATGTCTCGTGGCCCTCTATCAGAATCCAGAGTTTTGAGAAGATTGGAGAAACTTTATTTTTCACCCCCCGAAAAAAAATGTAAGGGGTAACACTGTCATTTTTTTTTCTGGTCAAAATTTTGAGTTTCAATATCTCAGCTCTGGAAGGGTCTACAGCCTCAATTTTTGCACCCAGAACCATGTGTCGTGGCCCTCTATCAGAATCCAGAGTTTTGAGAAGATTGGAGAAACTTTATTTTTCACCCCCCGAAAAAAAATGTAAGGGGTAACACTGTCATTTTTTTTTCTGGTCAAAATTTTGAGTTTCAATATCTCAGCTCAGGAAGGGTCTACAGCCTAAATTTTTGCACCCAGGTCCATGTCTCGTGGCCCTCTATCAGAATCCAGAGTTTTGAGAAGATTGGAGAAACTTTATTTTTCACCCCCCCGAAAAAAAATGTAAGGGGTAACACTGTCATTTTTTTTTCTGGTCAAAATTTTGAGTTTCAATATCTCAGCTCTGGAAGGGTCTACAGCCTCAATTTTTGCACCCAGGTCCATGTCTCGTGGCCCTCTATCAGAATCCAGAGTTTTGAGAAGATTGGAGAAACTTTATTTTTCACCCCCCGAAAAAAAAATGTAAGGGGTAACACTGTCATTTTTTTTTCTGGTCAAAATTTTGAGTTTCAATATCTCAGCTCTGGAAGGGTCTACAGCCTCAATTTTTGCACCCAGGTCCATGTCTTGTGGCCCTCTATCAGAATCCAGAGTTTTGAGAAGATTGGAGAAACTTTATTTTTCACCCCCCGAAAAAAAATGTAAGGGGTAACACTGTCATTTTTTTTTCTGGTCAAAATTTTGAGTTTCAATATCTCAGCTCTGGAAGGGTCTACAGCCTATATTTTTGCACCCAGGTCCATGTCTCGTGGCCCTCTATCAGAATCCAGAGTTTTGAGAAGATTGGAGAAACTTTATTTTTCACCCCCCGAAAAAAAATGTAAGGGGTAACACTGTCATTTTTTTTTCTGGTCAAAATTTTGAGTTTCAATATCTCAGCTCAGGAAGGGTCTACAGCCTAAATTTTTTGCACCCAGGTCCATGTCTCGTGGCCCTCTATCAGAATCCAGAGTTTTGAGAAGATTGGAGAAACTTTATTTTTCACCCCCCGAAAAAAATGTAAGGGGTAACAATGTCATTTTTTTTTTCTGGTCAAAATTTTGAGTTTCAATATCTCAGCTCTGGAAGGGTCTACAGCCTCAATTTTTGCACCCAGGTCCATGTCTCGTGGCCCTCTATCAGAATCCAGAGTTTTGAGAAGATTGGAGAAACTTTATTTTTCACCCCCCGAAAAAAAATGTAAGGGGTAACACTGTCATTTTTTTTTTTCTGGTCAAAATTTTGAGTTTCAATATCTCAGCTCTGGAAGGGTCTACAACCTAAATTTTTGCACCCAGGTCCATGTCTCGTGGCCCTCTATCAGAATCCAGAGTTTTGAGAAGATTGGAGAAACTTTATTTTTCACCCCCCGAAAAAAAATGTAAGGGGTAACACTGTCATTTTTTTTTTCTGGTCAAAATTTTGAGTTTCAATATCTCAGCTCAGGAAGGGTCTACAGCCTAAATTTTTGCACCCAGGTCCATGTCTCGTGGCCCTCTATCAGAATCCAGAGTTTTGAGAAGATTGGAGAAACTTTATTTTTCACCCCCCGAAAAAAATGTAAGGGGTAACACTGTCATTTTTTTTTTCTGGTCAAAATTTTGAGTTTCAATATCTCAGCTCAGGAAGGGTCTAAAGCCTAAATTTTTGCACCCAGGTCCATGTCTCGTGGCCCTCTATCAGAATCCAGAGTTTTGAGAAGATTGGAGAAACTTTATTTTTCACCCCCCGAAAAAAAATGTAAGGGGTAACACTGTCATTTTTTTTTCTGGTCAAAATTTTGAGTTTCAATATCTCAGCTCAGGAAGGGTCTACAGCCTCAATTTTTGCACCCAGGTCCATGTCTCGTGGCCCTCTATCAGAATCCAGAGTTTTGAGAAGATTGGAGAAACTTTATTTTTCACCCCCCGAAAAAAAATGTAAGGGGTAACACTGTCATTTTTTTTTCTGGTCAAAATTTTGAGTTTCAATATCTCAGCTCTGGAAGGGTCTACAGCCTCAATTTTTGCACCCAGGTCCATGTCTCGTGGCCCTCTATCAGAATCCAGAGTTTTGAGAAGATTGGAGAAACTTTATTTTTCACCCCCCGAAAAAAAATGTAAGGGGTAACACTGTCATTTTTTTTTTCTGGTCAAAATGTTGAGTTTCAATATCTCAGCTCTGGAAGGGTCTACAGCCTCAATTTTTGCACCCAGGTCCATGTCTCGTGGCCCTCTATCAGAATCCAGAGTTTTGAGAAGATTGGAGAAACTTTATTTTTCACCCCCCGAAAAAAAATGTAAGGGGTAACACTGTCATTTTTTTTTCTGGTCAAAATTTTGAGTTTCAATATCTCAGCTCTGGAAGGGTCTACAGCCTATATTTTTGCACCCAGGTCCATGTCTCGTGGCCCTCTATCAGAATCCAGAGTTTTGAGAAGATTGGAGAAACTTTATTTTTCACCCCCCGAAAAAAAATGTAAGGGGTAACACTGTCATTTTTTTTTCTGGTCAAAATTTTGAGTTTCAATATCTCAGCTCAGGAAGGGTCTACAGCCTAAATTTTTTGCACCCAGGTCCATGTCTCGTGGCCCTCTATCAGAATCCAGAGTTTTGAGAAGATTGGAGAAACTTTATTTTTCACCCCCCGAAAAAAATGTAAGGGGTAACACTGTCATTTTTTTTTTCTGGTCAAAATTTTGAGTTTCAATATCTCAGCTCAGGAAGGGTCTAAAGCCTAAATTTTTGCACCCAGGTCCATGTCTCATGGCCCTCTATCAGAATCCAGAGTTTTGAGAAGATTGGAGAAACTTTATTTTTCACCCCCCGAAAAAAAATGTAAGGGGTAACAATGTCATTTTTTTTTTCTGGTCAAAATTTTGAGTTTCAATATCTCAGCTCTGGAAGGGTCTACAGCCTCAATTTTTGCACCCAGGTCCATGTCTCGTGGCCCTCTATCAGAATCCAGAGTTTTGAGAAGATTGGAGAAACTTTATTTTTCACCCCCCGAAAAAAAAATGTAAGGGGTAACACTGTCATTTTTTTTTTCTGGTCAAAATTTTGAGTTTCAATATCTCAGCTCTGGAAGGGTCTACAACCTAAATTTTTGCACCCAGGTCCATGTCTCGTGGCCCTCTATCAGAATCCAGAGTTTTGAGAAGATTGGAGAAACTTTATTTTTCACCCCCCGAAAAAAAATGTAAGGGGTAACACTGTCATTTTTTTTTTCTGGTCAAAATTTTGAGTTTCAATATCTCAGCTCAGGAAGGGTCTACAGCCTAAATTTTTGCACCCAGGTCCATGTCTCGTGGCCCTCTATCAGAATCCAGAGTTTTGAGAAGATTGGAGAAACTTTATTTTTCACCCCCCGAAAAAAATGTAAGGGGTAACACTGTCATTTTTTTTTTCTGGTCAAAATTTTGAGTTTCAATATCTCAGCTCAGGAAGGGTCTAAAGCCTAAATTTTTGCACCCAGGTCCATGTCTCGTGGCCCTCTATCAGAATCCAGAGTTTTGAGAAGATTGGAGAAACTTTATTTTTCACCCCCCGAAAAAAAATGTAAGGGGTAACACTGTCATTTTTTTTTCTGGTCAAAATTTTGAGTTTCAATATCTCAGCTCAGGAAGGGTCTACAGCCTCAATTTTTGCACCCAGGTCCATGTCTCGTGGCCCTCTATCAGAATCCAGAGTTTTGAGAAGATTGGAGAAACTTTATTTTTCACCCCCCGAAAAAAAATGTAAGGGGTAACACTGTCATTTTTTTTTCTGGTCAAAATGTTGAGTTTCAATATCTCAGCTCTGGAAGGGTCTACAGCCTCAATTTTTGCACCCAGGTCCATGTCTCGTGGCCCTCTATCAGAATCCAGAGTTTTGAGAAGATTGGAGAAACTTTATTTTTCACCCCCCGAAAAAAAATGTAAGGGGTAACACTGTCATTTTTTTTTCTGGTCAAAATTTTGAGTTTCAATATCTCAGCTCAGGAAGGGTCTACAGCCTCAATTTTTGCACCCAGGTCCATGTCTTGTGGCCCTCTATCAGAATCCAGAGTTTTGAGAAGATTTGAGAAACTTTATTTTTCACCCCCCGAAAAAAAAATGTAAGGGGTAACACTGTCATTTTTTTTCTGGTCAAAATTTTGAGTTTCAATATCTCAGCTCAGGAAGGGTCTACAGCCTAAATTTTTGCACCCAGGTCCATGTCTCGTGGCCCTCTATCAGAATCCAGAGTTTTGAGAAGATTAGAGAAACTTTATTTTTCACCCCCCCCCCAAAAAAAAATGTAAGGGGTAACTGTCATTTTTTTTTTCTGGTCAAAATTTTGAGTTTCAATATCTCAGCTCTGGAAGGGTCTACAGCCTCAATTTTTGCACCCAGGTCCATGTCTTGTGGCCCTCTATCAGAATCCAGAGTTTTGAGAAGATTGGAGAAACTTTATTTTTCACCCCCCGAAAAAAAAATGTAAGGGGTAACACTGTCATTTTTTTTTCTGGTCAAAATTTTGAGTTTCAATATCTCAGCTCTGGAAGGGTCTACAGCCTCAATTTTTGCACCCAGGTCCATGTCTCGTGGCCCTCTATCAGAATCCAGAGTTTTGAGAAGATTGGAGAAACTTTATTTTTCACCCCCCGAAAAAAAATGTAAGGGGTAACACTGTCATTTTTTTTTCTGGTCAAAATTTTGAGTTTCAATATTTCAGCTCTGGAAGGGTCTACAGCCTCAATTTTTGCACCCAGAACCATGTGTCGTGGCCCTCCATCAGAATCCAGAGTTTTGAGAAGATTGGAGAAACTTTATTTTTCACCCCCCGAAAAAAAATGTAAGGGGTAACACTGTCATTTTTTTTCTGGTCAAAATTTTGAGTTTCAATATCTCAGCTCAGGAAGGGTCTAAAGCCTAAATTTTTTCACCCAGGTCCATGTCTCATGGCCCTCTATCAGAATCCAGAGTTTTGAGAAGATTGGAGAAACTTTATTTTTCACCCCCCGAAAAAAAATGTAAGGGGTAACACTGTCATTTTTTTTTCTGGTAAAAATTTTGAGTTTCAATATCTCAGCTCTGGAAGGGTCTACAGCCTAAATTTTTGCACCCAGGTCCATGTCTCGTGTCCCTCTATCAGAATCCAGAGTTTTGAGAAGATTGGAGAAACTTTATTTTTCACCCCCCGAAAAAAAATGTAAGGGGTAACACTGTCATTTTTTTTTTCTGGTCAAAATTTTAAGTTTCAATATCTCAGCTCTGGAAGGGTCTACAGCCTCAATTTTTGCACCCAGGTCCATGTCTCGTGGCCCTCTATCAGAATCCAGAGTTTTGAGAAGATTAGAGAAACTTTATTTTTCACCCCCCGAAAAAAAATGTAAGGGGTAACACTGTCATTTTTTTTTTCTGGTCAAAATTTTGAGTTTCAATATCTCAGCTCTGGAAGGGTCTACAGCCTCAATTTTTGCACCCAGGTCCATGTCTCGTGGCCCTCTATCAGAATCCAGAGTTTTGAGAAGATTGGAGAAACTTTATTTTTCACCCCCCGAAAAAAAAATGTAAGGGGTAACACTGTCATTTTTTTTTTCTGGTCAAAATTTTGAGTTTCAATATCTCATCTCTGGAAGGGTCTACAGCCTCAATTTTTGCACCCAGGTCCATGTCTCGTGGCCCTCTATCAGAATCCAGAGTTTTGAGAAGATTGGAGAAACTTTATTTTTCACCCCCCGAAAAAAAATGTAAGGGGTAACACTGTCATTTTTTTTTTCTGGTCAAAATGTTGAGTTTCAATATCTCAGCTCTGGAAGGGTCTACAGCCTCAATTTTTGCACCCAGGTCCATGTCTCGTGGCCCTCTATCAGAATCCAGAGTTTTGAGAAGATTGGAGAAACTTTATTTTTCACCCCCCCCAAAAAAATGTAAGGGGTAACACTGTCATTTTTTTTCTGGTCAAAATTTTGAGTTTCAATATCTCAGCTCAGGAAGGGTCTACAGCCTAAATTTTTGCACCCAGGTCCATGTCTCGTGGCCCTCTATCAGAATCCAGAGTTTTGAGAAGATTGGAGAAACTTTATTTTTCACCCCCCGAAAAAAAATGTAAGGGGTAACACTGTCATTTTTTTTTTCTGGTCAAAATTTTGAGTTTCAATATCTCAGCTCTGGAAGGGTCTACAGCCTATATTTTTGCACCCAGGTCCATGTCTCGTGGCCCTCTATCAGAATCCAGAGTTTTGAGAAGATTGGAGAAACTTTATTTTTCACCCCCCGAAAAAAATGTAAGGGGTAACACTGTCATTTTTTTTTTCTGGTCAAAATTTTGAGTTTCAATATCTCAGCTCAGGAAGGGTCTAAAGCCTAAATTTTTGCACCCAGGTCCATGTCTCATGGCCCTCTATCAGAATCCAGAGTTTTGAGAAGATTGGAGAAACTTTATTTTTCACCCCCCGAAAAAAAATGTAAGGGGTAACACTGTCATTTTTTTTTTCTGGTCAAAATTTTGAGTTTCAATATCTCAGCTCTGGAAGGGTCTACAGCCTCAATTTTTGCACCCAGGTCCATGTCTCGTGGCCCTCTATCAGAATCCAGAGTTTTGAGAAGATTGGAGAAACTTTATTTTTCACCCCCCGAAAAAAAATGTAAGGGGTAACACTGTCATTTTTTTTTTCTGGTCAAAATTTTGAGTTTCAATATCTCAGCTCTGGAAGGGTCTACAGCCTAAATTTTTGCACCCAGGTCCATGTCTCGTGGCCCTCTATCAGAATCCAGAGTTTTGAGAAGATTGGAGAAACTTTATTTTTCACCCCCCGAAAAAAAATGTAAGGGGTAACACTGTCATTTTTTTTTTCTGGTCAAAATTTTGAGTTTCAATATCTCAGCTCAGGAAGGGTCTACAGCCTCAATTTTTGCACCCAGGTCCATGTCTCGTGGCCCTCTATCAGAATCCAGAGTTTTGAGAAGATTGGAGAAACTTTATTTTTCACCCCCCGAAAAAAATGTAAGGGGTAACACTGTCATTTTTTTTTTTCTGGTCAAAATTTTGAGTTTCAATATCTCAGCTCAGGAAGGGTCTAAAGCCTAAATTTTTGCACCCAGGTCCATGTCTCGTGGCCCTCTATCAGAATCCAGAGTTTTGAGAAGATTGGAGAAACTTTATTTTTCACCCCCCGAAAAAAAATGTAAGGGGTAACACTGTCATTTTTTTTTCTGGTCAAAATTTTGAGTTTCAATATCTCAGCTCAGGAAGGGTCTACAGCCTCAATTTTTGCACCCAGGTCCATGTCTCGTGGCCCTCTATCAGAATCCAGAGTTTTGAGAAGATTGGAGAAACTTTATTTTTCACCCCCCGAAAAAAAATGTAAGGGGTAACACTGTCATTTTTTTTTCTGGTCAAAATTTTGAGTTTCAATATCTCAGCTCTGGAAGGGTCTACAGCCTCAATTTTTGCACCCAGAACCATGTCTCGTGTCCTTCTATCAGAATCCAGAGTTTTGAGAAGATTGGAGAAACTTTATTTTTCACCCCCCGAAAAAAAATGTAAGGGGTAACACTGTCATTTTTTTTTTCTGGTCAAAATTTTAAGTTTCAATATCTCAGCTCTGGAAGGGTCTACAGCCTCAATTTTTGCACCCAGGTCCATGTCTCGTGGCCCTCTATCAGAATCCAGAGTTTTGAGAAGATTGGAGAAACTTTATTTTTCACCCCCCGAAAAAAAATGTAAGGGGTAACACTGTCATTTTTTTTTTTCTGGTCAAAATTTTGAGTTTCAATATCTCAGCTCTGGAAGGGTCTACAGCCTCAATTTTTGCACCCAGGTCCATGTCTCGTGGCCCTCTATCAGAATCCAGAGTTTTGAGAAGATTGGAGAAACTTTATTTTTCACCCCCCGAAAAAAAAATGTAAGGGGTAACACTGTCATTTTTTTTTTCTGGTCAAAATTTTGAGTTTCAATATTTCAGCTCTGGAAGGGTCTACAGCCTCAATTTTTGCACCCAGAACCATGTGTCGTGGCCCTCCATCAGAATCCAGAGTTTTGAGAAGATTGGAGAAACTTTATTTTTCACCCCCCGAAAAAAAATGTAAGGGGTAACACTGTCATTTTTTTTTCTGGTCAGAATTTTGAGTTTCAATATCTCAGCTCAGGAAGGGTCTACAGCCTAAATTTTTGCACCCAGGTCCATGTCTCGTGGCCCTCTATCAGAATCCAGAGTTTTGAGAAGATTGGAGAAACTTTATTTTTCACCCCCTGAAAAAAAATATAAGGGGTAACACTGTCATTTTTTTTTCTGGTCAAAATTTTGAGTTTCAATATCTCAGCTCAGGAAGGGTCTAAAGCCTAAATTTTTTCACCCAGGTCCATGTCTCATGGCCCTCTATCAGAATCCAGAGTTTTGAGAAGATTGGAGAAACTTTATTTTTCACCCCCCGAAAAAAAATGTAAGGGGTAACACTGTCATTTTTTTTTCTGGTAAAAATTTTGAGTTTCAATATCTCAGCTCTGGAAGGGTCTACAGCCTAAATTTTTGCACCCAGGTCCGTGTCTCGTGTCCCTCTATCAGAATCCAGAGTTTTGAGAAGATTGGAGAAACTTTATTTTTCACCCCCCGAAAAAAAATGTAAGGGGTAACACTGTCATTTTTTTTTCTGGTCAAAATTTTGAGTTTCAATATCTCAGCTCTGGAAGGGTCTACAGCCTCAATTTTTGCACCCAGGTCCATGTCTCGTGGCCCTCTATCAGAATCCAGAGTTTTGAGAAGATTGGAGAAACTTTATTTTTCACCCCCCGAAAAAAAAAATGTAAGGGGTAACACTGTCATTTTTTTTTTCTGGTCAAAATTTTGAGTTTCAATATCTCAGCTCTGGAAGGGTCTACAGCCTAAATTTTTGCACCCAGGTCCATGTCTCGTGGCCCTCTATCAGAATCCAGAGTTTTGAGAAGATTGGAGAAACTTTATTTTTCACCCCCCGAAAAAAAATGTAAGGGGTAACACTGTCATTTTTTTTTTCTGGTCAAAATTTTGAGTTTCAATATCTCAGCTCAGGAAGGGTCTACAGCCTCAATTTTTGCACCCAGGTCCATGTCTCGTGGCCCTCTATCAGAATCCAGAGTTTTGAGAAGATTGGAGAAACTTTATTTTTCACCCCCCGAAAAAAATGTAAGGGGTAACACTGTCATTTTTTTTTTCTGGTCAAAATTTTGAGTTTCAATATCTCAGCTCAGGAAGGGTCTAAAGCCTAAATTTTTGCACCCAGGTCCATGTCTCGTGGCCCTCTATCAGAATCCAGAGTTTTGAGAAGATTGGAGAAACTTTATTTTTCACCCCCCGAAAAAAAATGTAAGGGGTAACACTGTCATTTTTTTTTCTGGTCAAAATTTTGAGTTTCAATATCTCAGCTCAGGAAGGGTCTACAGCCTCAATTTTTGCACCCAGGTCCATGTCTCGTGGCCCTCTATCAGAATCCAGAGTTTTGAGAAGATTGGAGAAACTTTATTTTTCACCCCCCGAAAAAAAATGTAAGGGGTAACACTGTCATTTTTTTTTCTGGTCAAAATTTTGAGTTTCAATATCTCAGCTCTGGAAGGGTCTACAGCCTCAATTTTTGCACCCAGAACCATGTCTCGTGTCCTTCTATCAGAATCCAGAGTTTTGAGAAGATTGGAGAAACTTTATTTTTCACCCCCCGAAAAAAAATGTAAGGGGTAACACTGTCATTTTTTTTTTCTGGTCAAAATTTTAAGTTTCAATATCTCAGCTCTGGAAGGGTCTACAGCCTCAATTTTTGCACCCAGGTCCATGTCTCGTGGCCCTCTATCAGAATCCAGAGTTTTGAGAAGATTGGAGAAACTTTATTTTTCACCCCCCGAAAAAAAAATGTAAGGGGTAACACTGTCATTTTTTTTTTCTGGTCAAAATTTTGAGTTTCAATATTTCAGCTCTGGAAGGGTCTACAGCCTCAATTTTTGCACCCAGAACCATGTGTCGTGGCCCTCCATCAGAATCCAGAGTTTTGAGAAGATTGGAGAAACTTTATTTTTCACCCCCCGAAAAAAAATGTAAGGGGTAACACTGTCATTTTTTTTTCTGGTCAGAATTTTGAGTTTCAATATCTCAGCTCAGGAAGGGTCTACAGCCTAAATTTTTGCACCCAGGTCCATGTCTCGTGGCCCTCTATCAGAATCCAGAGTTTTGAGAAGATTGGAGAAACTTTATTTTTCACCCCCTGAAAAAAAATATAAGGGGTAACACTGTCATTTTTTTTTCTGGTCAAAATTTTGAGTTTCAATATCTCAGCTCAGGAAGGGTCTACAGCCTCAATTTTTGCACCCAGGTCCATGTCTCGTGGCCCTCTATCAGAATCCAGAGTTTTGAGAAGATTGGAGAAACTTTATTTTTCACCCCCCGAAAAAAAATGTAAGGGGTAACACTGTCATTTTTTTTTCTGGTCAAAATTTTGAGTTTCAATATCTCAGCTCTGGAAGGGTCTACAGCCTCAATTTTTGCACCCAGGTCCATGTCTTGTGGCCCTCTATCAGAATCCAGAGTTTTGAGAAGATTGGAGAAACTTTATTTTTCACCCCCCCGAAAAAAAATGTAAGGGGTAACACTGTCATTTTTTTTCTGGTCAAAATTTTGAGTTTCAATATCTCAGCTCTGGAAGGGTCTACAGCCTCAATTTTTGCACCCAGAACCATGTGTCGTGGCCCTCTATCAGAATCCAGAGTTTTGAGAAGATTGGAGAAACTTTATTTTTCACCCCCCGAAAAAAAATGTAAGGGGTAACACTGTCATTTTTTTTTTCTGGTCAAAATTTTGAGTTTCAATATCTCAGCTCTGGAAGGGTCTACAGCCTCAATTTTTGCACCCAGGTCCATGTCCCGTGGCCCTCTATCAGAATCCAGAGTTTTGAGAAGATTGGAGAAACTTTATTTTTCACCCCCCGAAAAAAAATGTAAGGGGTAACACTGTCATTTTTTTTTCTGGTCAAAATTTTGAGTTTCAATATCTCAGCTCTGGAAGGGTCTACAGCCTCGATTTTTGCACCCAGGTCCATGTCTCGTGGCCCTCTATCAGAATCCAGAGTTTTGAGAAGATTGGAGAAACTTAATTTTTCACCCCCCGAAAAAAAATGTAAGGGATAACACTGTCATTTTTTTTTCTGGTCAAAATTTTGAGTTTCAATATCTCAGCTCTGGAAGGGTCTACAGCCTATATTTTTGCACCCAGGTCCATGTCTCGTGGCCCTCTATCAGAATCCAGAGTTTTGAGAAGATTGGAGAAACTTTATTTTTCACCCCCCGAAAAAAAATGTAAGGGGTAACACTGTCATTTTTTTTTTCTGGTCAAAATTTTGAGTTTCAATATCTCAGCTCAGGAAGGGTCTACAGCCTAAATTTTTTGCACCCAGGTCCATGTCTCGTGGCCCTCTATCAGAATCCAGAGTTTTGAGAAGATTGGAGAAACTTTATTTTTCACCCCCCGAAAAAAATGTAAGGGGTAACACTGTCATTTTTTTTTTCTGGTCAAAATTTTGAGTTTCAATATCTCAGCTCAGGAAGGGTCTAAAGCCTAAATTTTTGCACCCAGGTCCATGTCTCATGGCCCTCTATCAGAATCCAGAGTTTTGAGAAGATTGGAGAAACTTTATTTTTCACCCCCCGAAAAAAAATGTAAGGGGTAACACTGTCATTTTTTTTTTCTGGTCAAAATTTTGAGTTTCAATATCTCAGCTCTGGAAGGGTCTACAGCCTCAATTTTTGCACCCAGGTCCATGTCTCGTGGCCCTCTATCAGAATCCAGAGTTTTGAGAAGATTGGAGAAACTTTATTTTTCACCCCCCGAAAAAAATGTAAGGGGTAACACTGTCATTTTTTTTTTCTGGTCAAAATTTTGAGTTTCAATATCTCAGCTCAGGAAGGGTCTACAGCCTAAATTTTTGCACCCAGGTCCATGTCTCGTGGCCCTCTATCAGAATCCAGAGTTTTGAGAAGATTAGAGAAACTTTATTTTTCACCCCCCCCCCCCCAAAAAAAATGTAAGGGGTAACTGTCATTTTTTTTTTGGTCAAAATTTTGAGTTTCAATATCTCAGCTCTGGAAGGGTCTACAGCCTCAATTTTTGCACCCAGGTCCATGTCTTGTGGCCCTCTATCAGAATCCAGAGTTTTGAGAAGATTGGAGAAACTTTATTTTTCACCCCCCGAAAAAAAAAATGTAAGGGGTAACACTGTCATTTTTTTTTTCTGGTCAAAATTTTGAGTTTCAATATCTCAGCTCTGGAAGGGTCTACAGCCTCGATTTTTGCAAACAGGTCCATGTCTCGTGGCCCTCTATCAGAATCCAGAGTTTTGAGAAGATTGGAGAAACTTAATTTTTCACCCCCCGAAAAAAAATGTAAGGGATAACACTGTCATTTTTTTTTCTGGTCAAAATTTTGAGTTTCAATATCTCAGCTCTGGAAGGGTCTACAGCCTATATTTTTGCACCCAGGTCCATGTCTCGTGGCCCTCTATCAGAATCCAGAGTTTTGAGAAGATTGGAGAAACTTTATTTTTCACCCCCCGAAAAAAAATGTAAGGGGTAACACTGTCATTTTTTTTTCTGGTCAAAATTTTGAGTTTCAATATCTCAGCTCTGGAAGGGTCTACAGCCTAAATTTTTTGCACCCAGGTCCATGTCTCGTGGCCCTCTATCAGAATCCAGAGTTTTGAGAAGATTGGAGAAACTTTATTTTTCACCCCCCGAAAAAAATGTAAGGGGTAACACTGTCATTTTTTTTTTCTGGTCAAAATTTTGAGTTTCAATATCTCAGCTCAGGAAGGGTCTAAAGCCTAAATTTTTGCACCCAGGTCCATGTCTCATGGCCCTCTATCAGAATCCAGAGTTTTGAGAAGATTGGAGAAACTTTATTTTTCACCCCCCGAAAAAAAATGTAAGGGGTAACACTGTCATTTTTTTTTCTGGTCAAAATTTTGAGTTTCAATATCTCAGCTCTGGAAGGGTCTACAGCCTCAATTTTTGCACCCAGGTCCATGTCTCGTGGCCCTCTATCAGAATCCAGAGTTTTGAGAAGATTGGAGAAACTTTATTTTTCACCCCCCGAAAAAAATGTAAGGGGTAACACTGTCATTTTTTTTTTCTGGTCAAAATTTTGAGTTTCAATATCTCAGCTCAGGAAGGGTCTACAGCCTAAATTTTTGCACCCATCAGAATCCAGAGTTTTGAGAAGATTAGAGAAACTTTATTTTTCACCCCCCCCCCCCCCCCCAAAAAAAAAATGTAAGGGGTAACTGTCATTTTTTTTTTTGGTCAAAATTTTGAGTTTCAATATCTCAGCTCTGGAAGGGTCTACAGCCTCAATTTTTGCACCCAGGTCCATGTCTCGTGGCCCTCTATCAGAATCCAGAGTTTTGAGAAGATTAGAGAAACTTTATTTTTCACCCCCCCCCCAAAAAAAAATGTAAGGGGTAACTGTCATTTTTTTTTTGGTCAAAATTTTGAGTTTCAATATCTCAGCTCTGGAAGGGTCTACAGCCTCAATTTTTGCACCCAGGTCCATGTCTTGTGGCCCTCTATCAGAATCCAGAGTTTTGAGAAGATTGGAGAAACTTTATTTTTCACCCCCCGAAAAAAAAAATGTAAGGGGTAACACTGTCTTTTTTTTTTCTGGTCAAAATTTTGAGTTTCAATATCTCAGCTCTGGAAGGGTCTACAGCCTCAATTTTTGCACCCAGGTCCATGTCTCGTGGCCCTCTATCAGAATCCAGAGTTTTGAGAAGATTGGAGAAACTTTATTTTTCACCCCCCGAAAAAAAATGTAAGGGGTAACACTGTCATTTTTTTTTCTGGTCAAAATTTTGAGTTTCAATATCTCAGCTCTGGAAGGGTCTACAGCCTCAATTTTTGCACCCAGGTCCATGTCTCGTGGCCCTCTATCAGAATCCAGAGTTTTGAGAAGATTGGAGAAACTTTATTTTTCACCCCCCCGAAAAAAAATGTAAGGGGTAACACTGTCATTTTTTTTTCTGGTCAAAATTTTGAGTTTCAATATCTCAGCTCTGGAAGGGTCTACAGCCTCAATTTTTGCACCCAGGTCCATGTCTCGTGGCCCTCTATCAGAATCCAGAGTTTTGAGAAGATTGGAGAAACTTTATTTTTCACCCCCCGAAAAAAAATGTAAGGGGTAACACTGTCATTTTTTTTCTGGTCAAAATTTTGAGTTTCAATATCTCAGCTCTGGAAGGGTCTACAGCCTCAATTTTTGCACCCAGAACCATGTGTCGTGGCCCTCTATCAGAATCCAGAGTTTTGAGAAGATTGGAGAAACTTTATTTTTCACCCCCCGAAAAAAAATGTAAGGGGTAACACTGTCATTTTTTTTTTTCTGGTCAAAATTTTGAGTTTCAATATCTCAGCTCTGGAAGGGTCTACAGCCTCAATTTTTGCACCCAGGTCCATGTCTCGTGGCCCTCTATCAGAATCCAGAGTTTTGAGAAGATTGGGGAAACTTTATTTTTCACCCCCCGAAAAAAAATGTAAGGGGTAACACTGTCATTTTTTTTTTCTGGTCAAAATTTTGAGTTTCAATATTTCAGCTCTGGAAGGGTCTACAGCCTCAATTTTTGCACCCAGAACCATGTGTCGTGGCCCTCCATCAGAATCCAGAGTTTTGAGAAGATTGGAGAAACTTTATTTTTCACCCCCCGAAAAAAAATGTAAGGGGTAACACTGTCATTTTTTTTTCTGGTCAGAATTTTGAGTTTCAATATCTCAGCTCAGGAAGGGTCTACAGCCTAAATTTTTGCACCCAGGTCCATGTCTCGTGGCCCTCTATCAGAATCCAGAGTTTTGAGAAGATTGGAGAAACTTTATTTTTCACCCCCTGAAAAAAAATATAAGGGGTAACACTGTCATTTTTTTTTCTGGTCAAAATTTTGAGTTTCAATATCTCAGCTCAGGAAGGGTCTAAAGCCTAATTTTTTTCACCCAGGTCCATGTCTCATGGCCCTCTATCAGAATCCAGAGTTTTGAGAAGATTGGAGAAACTTTATTTTTCACCCCCCGAAAAAAAATGTAAGGGGTAACACTGTCATTTTTTTTTCTGGTAAAAATTTTGAGTTTCAATATCTCAGCTCTGGAAGGGTCTACAGCCTAAATTTTTGCACCCAGGTCCATGTCTCGTGTCCCTCTATCAGAATCCAGAGTTTTGAGAAGATTGGAGAAACTTTATTTTTCACCCCCCGAAAAAAAAAGTAAGGGGTAACACTGTCATTTTTTTTTTCTGGTCAAAATTTTAAGTTTCAATATCTCAGCTCTGGAAGGGTCTACAGCCTCAATTTTTGCACCCAGGTCCATGTCTCGTGGCCCTCTATCAGAATCCAGAGTTTTGAGAAGATTGGAGAAACTTTATTTTTCACCCCCCGAAAAAAAATGTAAGGGGTAACACTGTCATTTTTTTTTTCTGGTCAAAATTTTGAGTTTCAATATCTCAGCTCTGGAAGGGTCTACAGCCTCAATTTTTGCACCCAGGTCCATGTCTCGTGGCCCTCTATCAGAATCCAGAGTTTTGAGAAGATTGGAGAAACTTTATTTTTCACCCCCCGAAAAAAAAAATGTAAGGGGTAACACTGTCATTTTTTTTTCTGGTCAAAATTTTGAGTTTCAATATCTCAGCTCTGGAAGGGTCTACAGCCTCAATTTTTGCACCCAGGTCCATGTCTCGTGGCCCTCTATCAGAATCCAGAGTTTTGAGAAGATTGGAGAAACTTTATTTTTCACCCCCCGAAAAAAAATGTAAGGGGTAACACTGTCATTTTTTTTTTCTGGTCAAAATGTTGAGTTTCAATATCTCAGCTCTGGAAGGGTCTACAGCCTCAATTTTTGCACCCAGGTCCATGTCTCGTGGCCCTCTATCAGAATCCAGAGTTTTGAGAAGATTGGAGAAACTTTATTTTTCACCCCCCGAAAAAAAATGTAAGGGGTAACACTGTCATTTTTTTTTCTGGTCAAAATTTTGAGTTTCAATATCTCAGCTCAGGAAGGGTCTACAGCCTCAATTTTTGCACCCAGGTCCATGTCTTGTGGCCCTCTATCAGAATCCAGAGTTTTGAGAAGATTTGAGAAACTTTATTTTTCACCCCCCGAAAAAAAATGTAAGGGGTAACACTGTCATTTTTTTTCTGGTCAAAATATTGAGTTTCAATATCTCAGCTCTGGAAGGGTCTACAGCCTAAATTTTTGCACCCAGGTCCATGTCTCGTGGCCCTCTATCAGAATCCAGAGTTTTGAGAAGATTGGAGAAACTTTATTTTTCACCCCCCGAAAAAAAATGTAAGGGGTAACACTGTCATTTTTTTTTCTGGTCAAAATTTTGAGTTTCAATATCTCAGCTCAGGAAGGGTCTACAGCCTAAATTTTTGCACCCAGGTCCATGTCTCGTGGCCCTCTATCAGAATCCAGAGTTTTGAGAAGATTAGAGAAACTTTATTTTTCACCCCCCCCCCCCCCCCCAAAAAAAATGTAAGGGGTAACTGTCATTTTTTTTTTTTGGTCAAAATTTTGAGTTTCAATATCTCAGCTCTGGAAGGGTCTACAGCCTCAATTTTTGCACCCAGGTCCATGTCTTGTGGCCCTCTATCAGAATCCAGAGTTTTGAGAAGATTGGAGAAACTTTATTTTTCACCCCCCGAAAAAAAATGTAAGGGGTAACACTGTCATTTTTTTTTCTGGTCAAAATTTTGAGTTTCAATATCTCAGCTCTGGAAGGGTCTACAGCCTCAATTTTTGCACCCAGGTCCATGTCTCATGGCCCTCTATCAGAATCCAGAGTTTTGAGAAGATTGGAGAAACTTTATTTTTCACCCCCCGAAAAAAAATGTAAGGGGTAACACTGTCATTTTTTTTTTCTGGTCAAAATTTTGAGTTTCAATATCTCAGCTCTGGAAGGGTCTACAGCCTCAATTTTTGCACCCAGGTCCATGTCTCGTGGCCCTCTATCAGAATCCAGAGTTTTGAGAAGATTGGAGAAACTTTATTTTTCACCCCCCGAAAAAAAATGTAAGGGGTAACACTGTCATTTTTTTTCTGGTCAAAATTTTGAGTTTCAATATCTCAGCTCAGGAAGGGTCTACAGCCTAAATTTTTGCACCCAGGTCCATGTCTCGTGGCCCTCTATCAGAATCCAGAGTTTTGAGAAGATTGGAGAAACTTTATTTTTCACCCCCCCGAAAAAAAATGTAAGGGGTAACACTGTCATTTTTTTTTCTGGTCAAAATTTTGAGTTTCAATATCTCAGCTCTGGAAGGGTCTACAGCCTCAATTTTTGCACCCAGGTCCATGTCTCCTGGCCCTCTATCAGAATCCAGAGTTTTGAGAAGATTGGAGAAACTTTATTTTTCACCCCCCGAAAAAAAAATGTAAGGGGTAACACTGTCATTTTTTTTTTCTGGTCAAAATTTTGAGTTTCAATATCTCAGCTCTGGAAGGGTCTACAGCCTCAATTTTTGCACCCAGGTCCATGTCTCGTGGCCCTCTATCAGAATCCAGAGTTTTGAGAAGATTGGAGAAACTTTATTTTTCACCCCCCGAAAAAAAATGTAAGGGGTAACACTGTCATTTTTTTTCTGGTCAAAATTTTGAGTTTCAATATCTCAGCTCTGGAAGGGTCTACAGCCTCAATTTTTGCACCCAGAACCATGTGTCGTGGCCCTCTATCAGAATCCAGAGTTTTGAGAAGATTGGAGAAACTTTATTTTTCACCCCCCGAAAAAAAATGTAAGGGGTAACACTGTCATTTTTTTTTTTCTGGTCAAAATTTTGAGTTTCAATATCTCAGCTCTGGAAGGGTCTACAGCCTCAATTTTTGCACCCAGGTCCATGTCCCGTGGCCCTCTATCAGAATCCAGAGTTTTGAGAAGATTGGAGAAACTTTATTTTTCACCCCCCGAAAAAAAATGTAAGGGGTAACACTGTCATTTTTTTTTTCTGGTCAAAATTTTGAGTTTCAATATCTCAGCTCTGGAAGGGTCTACAGCCTCGATTTTTGCACCCAGGTCCATGTCTCGTGGCCCTCTATCAGAATCCAGAGTTTTGAGAAGATTGGAGAAACTTAATTTTTCACCCCCCGAAAAAAAATGTAAGGGATAACACTGTCATTTTTTTTTCTGGTCAAAATTTTGAGTTTCAATATCTCAGCTCTGGAAGGGTCTACAGCCTATATTTTTGCACCCAGGTCCATGTCTCGTGGCCCTCTATCAGAATCCAGAGTTTTGAGAAGATTGGAGAAACTTTATTTTTCACCCCCCGAAAAAAAATGTAAGGGGTAACACTGTCATTTTTTTTTCTGGTCAAAATTTTGAGTTTCAATATCTCAGCTCAGGAAGGGTCTACAGCCTAAATTTTTTGCACCCAGGTCCATGTCTCATGGCCCTCTATCAGAATCCAGAGTTTTGAGAAGATTGGAGAAACTTTATTTTTCACCCCCCGAAAAAAATGTAAGGGGTAACACTGTCATTTTTTTTTTCTGGTCAAAATTTTGAGTTTCAATATCTCAGCTCAGGAAGGGTCTAAAGCCTAAATTTTTGCACCCAGGTCCATGTCTCATGGCCCTCTATCAGAATCCAGAGTTTTGAGAAGATTGGAGAAACTTTATTTTTCACCCCCCGAAAAAAAATGTAAGGGGTAACACTGTCATTTTTTTTTTCTGGTCAAAATTTTGAGTTTCAATATCTCAGCTCTGGAAGGGTCTACAGCCTCAATTTTTGCACCCAGGTCCATGTCTCGTGGCCCTCTATCAGAATCCAGAGTTTTGAGAAGATTGGAGAAACTTTATTTTTCACCCCCCGAAAAAAATGTAAGGGGTAACACTGTCATTTTTTTTTTCTGGTCAAAATTTTGAGTTTCAATATCTCAGCTCAGGAAGGGTCTAAAGCCTAAATTTTTGCACCCAGGTCCATGTCTCGTGGCCCTCTATCAGAATCCAGAGTTTTGAGAAGATTGGAGAAAGTTTATTTTTCACCCCCCGAAAAAAAATGTAAGGGGTAACACTGTCATTTTTTTTTCTGGTCAAAATTTTGAGTTTCAATATCTCAGCTCAGGAAGGGTCTACAGCCTAAATTTTTGCACCCAGGTCCATGTCTCGTGGCCCTCTATCAGAATCCAGAGTTTTGAGAAGATTAGAGAAACTTTATTTTTCACCCCCCCCTACCCCCCCTAAAAAAAATGTAAGGGGTAACTGTCATTTTTTTTTTCTGGTCAAAATTTTGAGTTTCAATATCTCAGCTCTGGAAGGGTCTACAGCCTCAATTTTTGCACCCAGGTCCATGTCTTGTGGCCCTCTATCAGAATCCAGAGTTTTGAGAAGATTGGAGAAACTTTATTTTTCACCCCCCGAAAAAAAATGTAAGGGGTAACACTGTCATTTTTTTTTCTGGTCAAAATTTTGAGTTTCAATATCTCAGCTCTGGAAGGGTCTACAGCCTCAATTTTTGCACCCAGGTCCATGTCTCGTGGCCCTCTATCAGAATCCAGAGTTTTGAGAAGATTGGAGAAACTTTATTTTTCACCCCCCGAAAAAAAATGTAAGGGGTAACACTGTCATTTTTTTTTTCTGGTCAAAATTTTGAGTTTCAATATCTCAGCTCTGGAAGGGTCTACAGCCTAAATTTTTGCACCCAGGTCCATGTCTCGTGGCCCTCTATCAGAATCCAGAGTTTTGAGAAGATTGGAGAAACTTTATTTTTCACACCCTGAAAAAAAATGTAAGGGGTAACACTGTCATTTTTTTTCTGGTCAAAATTTTGAGTTTCAATATCTCAGCTCAGGAAGGGTCTACAGCCTAAATTTTTGCACCAAGGTCCATGTCTCGTGGCCCTCTATCAGAATCCAGAGTTTTGAGAAGATTGGAGAAACTTTATTTTTCACCCCCCGAAAAAAAATGTAAGGGGTAACACTGTCATTTTTTTTTTCTGGTCAAAATTTTGAGTTTCAATATCTCAGCTCTGGAAGGGTCTACAGCCTCAATTTTTGCACCCAGAACCATGTGTCGTGGCCCTCTATCAGAATCCAGAGTTTTGAGAAGATTGGAGAAACTTTATTTTTCACCCCCCGAAAAAAAATGTAAGGGGTAACACTGTCATTTTTTTTTCTGGTCAAAATTTTGAGTTTCAATATCTCAGCTCAGGAAGGGTCTACAGCCTAAATTTTTGCACCCAGGTCCATGTCTCGTGGCCCTCTATCAGAATCCAGAGTTTTGAGAAGATTAGAGAAACTTTATTTTTCACCCCCCCCCCCCCCCCCAAAAATGTAAGGGGTAACTGTCATTTTTTTTTCTGGTCAAAATTTTGAGTTTCAATATCTCAGCTCTGGAAGGGTCTACAGCCTCAATTTTTGCACCCAGGTCCATGTCTTGTGGCCCTCTATCAGAATCCAGAGTTTTGAGAAGATTGGAGAAACTTTATTTTTCACCCCCCGAAAAAAAATGTAAGGGGTAACACTGTCATTTTTTTTCTGGTCAAAATTTTGAGTTTCAATATCTCAGCTCTGGAAGGGTCTACAGCCTCAATTTTTGCACCCAGGTCCATGTCTCGTGGCCCTCTATCAGAATCCAGAGTTTTGAGAAGATTGGAGAAACTTTATTTTTCACCCCCCGAAAAAAAATGTAAGGGGTAACACTGTCATTTTTTTTTCTGGTCAAAATTTTGAGTTTCAATATCTCAGCTCTGGAAGGGTCTACAGCCTCAATTTTTGCACCCAGAACCATGTGTCGTGGCCCTCTATCAGAATCCAGAGTTTTGAGAAGATTGGAGAAACTTTATTTTTCACCCCCCGAAAAAAAATGTAAGGGGTAACACTGTCATTTTTTTTTCTGGTCAGAATTTTGAGTTTCAGTATCTCAGCTCAGGAAGGGTCTACAGCCTAAATTTTTGCACCCAGGTCCATGTCTCGTGGCCCAATATCAGAATCCAGAGTTTTGAGAAGATTGGAGAAACTTTATTTTTCACCCCCCGAAAAAAAATGTAAGGGGTAACACTGTCATTTTTTTTTTCTGGTCAGAATTTTGAGTTTCAATATATCAGCTCAGGAAGGGTCTACAGCCTAAATTTTTGCACCCAGGTCCATGTCTCGTGGCCCTCTATCAGAATCCAGAGTTTTGAGAAGATTGGAGAAACTTTATTTTTCACCCCCTGAAAAAAAATATAAGGGGTAACACTGTCATTTTTTTTTTCTGGTCAAAATTTTGAGTTTCAATATCTCAGCTCAGGAAGGGTCTAAAGCCTAAATTTTTTCACCCAGGTCCATGTCTCATGGCCCTCTATCAGAATCCAGAGTTTTGAGAAGATTGGAGAAACTTTATTTTTCACCCCCCGAAAAAAAAATGTAAGGGGTAACACTGTCATTTTTTTTTTCTGGTAAAAATTTTGAGTTTCAATATCTCAGCTCTGGAAGGGTCTACAGCCTAAATTTTTGCACCCAGGTCCATGTCTCGTGTCCCTCTATCAGAATCCAGAGTTTTGAGAAGATTGGAGAAACTTTATTTTTCACCCCCCGAAAAAAAATGTAAGGGGTAACACTGTCATTTTTTTTTTCTGGTCAAAATTTTAAGTTTCAATATCTCAGCTCTGGAAGGGTCTACAGCCTCAATTTTTGCACCCAGGTCCATGTCTCGTGGCCCTCTATCAGAATCCAGAGTTTTGAGAAGATTGGAGAAACTTTATTTTTCACCCCCCGAAAAAAAATGTAAGGGGTAACACTGTCATTTTTTTTTTCTGGTCAAAATTTTGAGTTTCAATATCTCAGCTCAGGAAGGGTCTACAGCCTAAATTTTTGCACCCAGGTCCATGTCTCGTGGCCCTCTATCAGAATCCAGAGTTTTGAGAAGATTGGAGAAACTTTATTTTTCACCCCCCGAAAAAAAATGTAAGGGGTAACACTGTCATTTTTTTTTCTGGTCAAAATTTTGAGTTTCAATATCTCAGCTCAGGAAGGGTCTACAGCCTAAATTTTTGCACCCAGGTCCAGTCTCGTGGCCCTCTATCAGAATCCAGAGTTTTGAGAAGATTAGAGAAACTTTATTTTTCACCCCCCCCCCCCCCCAAAAAAAATGTAAGGGGTAACTGTCATTTTTTTTTCTGGTCTAAATTTTGAGTTTCAATATCTCAGCTCTGGAAGGGTCTACAGCCTCAATTTTTGCACCCAGGTCCATGTCTCGTGGCCCTCTATCAGAATCCAGAGTTTTGAGAAGATTGGAGAAACTTTATTTTTCACCCCCCGAAAAAAAATGTAAGGGGTAACACTGTCATTTTTTTTTTTCTGGTCAAAATTTTGAGTTTCAATATCTCAGCTCTGGAAGGGTCTACAGCCTCAATTTTTGCACCCAGGTCCATGTCTCGTGGCCCTCTATCAGAATCCAGAGTTTTGAGAAGATTGGAGAAACTTTATTTTTCACCCCCCGAAAAAAAATGTAAGGGGTAACACTGTCATTTTTTTTCTGGTCAAAATTTTGAGTTTCAATATCTCAGCTCAGGAAGGGTCTACAGCCTAAATTTTTGCACCAAGGTCCATGTCTCGTGGCCCTCTATCAGAATCCAGAGTTTTGAGAAGATTGGAGAAACTTTATTTTTCACCCCCCGAAAAAAAATGTAAGGGGTAACACTGTCATTTTTTTTTCTGGTCAAAATTTTGAGTTTCAATATCTCAGCTCTGGAAGGGTCTACAGCCTCAATTTTTGCACCCAGAACCATGTGTCGTGGCCCTCTATCAGAATCCAGAGTTTTGAGAAGATTGGAGAAACTTTATTTTTCACCCCCCGAAAAAAAATGTAAGGGGTAACACTGTCATTTTTTTTTCTGGTCAAAATTTTGAGTTTCAATATCTCAGCTCAGGAAGGGTCTACAGCCTAAATTTTTGCACCCAGGTCCATGTCTCGTGGCCCTCTATCAGAATCCAGAGTTTTGAGAAGATTGGAGAAACTTTATTTTTCACCCCCCCGAAAAAAAATGTAAGGGGTAACACTGTCATTTTTTTTTCTGGTCAAAATTTTGAGTTTCAATATCTCAGCTCTGGAAGGGTCTACAGCCTCAATTTTTGCACCCAGGTCCATGTCTCGTGGCCCTCTATCAGAATCCAGAGTTTTGAGAAGATTGGAGAAACTTTATTTTTCACCCCCCGAAAAAAAAATGTAAGGGGTAACACTGTCATTTTTTTTTCTGGTCAAAATTTTGAGTTTCAATATCTCAGCTCTGGAAGGGTCTACAGCCTCAATTTTTGCACCCAGGTCCATGTCTTGTGGCCCTCTATCAGAATCCAGAGTTTTGAGAAGATTGGAGAAACTTTATTTTTCACCCCCCGAAAAAAAATGTAAGGGGTAACACTGTCATTTTTTTTTCTGGTCAAAATTTTGAGTTTCAATATCTCAGCTCTGGAAGGGTCTACAGCCTATATTTTTGCACCCAGGTCCATGTCTCGTGGCCCTCTATCAGAATCCAGAGTTTTGAGAAGATTGGAGAAACTTTATTTTTCACCCCCCGAAAAAAAATGTAAGGGGTAACACTGTCATTTTTTTTTCTGGTCAAAATTTTGAGTTTCAATATCTCAGCTCAGGAAGGGTCTACAGCCTAAATTTTTTGCACCCAGGTCCATGTCTCGTGGCCCTCTATCAGAATCCAGAGTTTTGAGAAGATTGGAGAAACTTTATTTTTCACCCCCCGAAAAAAATGTAAGGGGTAACAATGTCATTTTTTTTTTCTGGTCAAAATTTTGAGTTTCAATATCTCAGCTCTGGAAGGGTCTACAGCCTCAATTTTTGCACCCAGGTCCATGTCTCGTGGCCCTCTATCAGAATCCAGAGTTTTGAGAAGATTGGAGAAACTTTATTTTTCACCCCCCGAAAAAAAATGTAAGGGGTAACACTGTCATTTTTTTTTTTCTGGTCAAAATTTTGAGTTTCAATATCTCAGCTCTGGAAGGGTCTACAACCTAAATTTTTGCACCAGGTCCATGTCTCGTGGCCCTCTATCAGAATCCAGAGTTTTGAGAAGATTGGAGAAACTTTATTTTTCACCCCCCGAAAAAAAATGTAAGGGGTAACACTGTCATTTTTTTTTTCTGGTCAAAATTTTGAGTTTCAATATCTCAGCTCAGGAAGGGTCTACAGCCTAAATTTTTGCACCCAGGTCCATGTCTCGTGGCCCTCTATCAGAATCCAGAGTTTTGAGAAGATTGGAGAAACTTTATTTTTCACCCCCCGAAAAAAATGTAAGGGGTAACACTGTCATTTTTTTTTTCTGGTCAAAATTTTGAGTTTCAATATCTCAGCTCAGGAAGGGTCTAAAGCCTAAATTTTTGCACCCAGGTCCATGTCTCGTGGCCCTCTATCAGAATCCAGAGTTTTGAGAAGATTGGAGAAACTTTATTTTTCACCCCCCCGAAAAAAAATGTAAGGGGTAACACTGTCATTTTTTTTTCTGGTCAAAATTTTGAGTTTCAATATCTCAGCTCTGGAAGGGTCTACAGCCTCAATTTTTGCACCCAGGTCCATGTCTCGTGGCCCTCTATCAGAATCCAGAGTTTTGAGAAGATTGGAGAAACTTTATTTTTCACCCCCCGAAAAAAAAATGTAAGGGGTAACACTGTCATTTTTTTTTCTGGTCAAAATTTTGAGTTTCAATATCTCAGCTCTGGAAGGGTCTACAGCCTCAATTTTTGCACCCAGGTCCATGTCTTGTGGCCCTCTATCAGAATCCAGAGTTTTGAGAAGATTGGAGAAACTTTATTTTTCACCCCCCGAAAAAAAATGTAAGGGGTAACACTGTCATTTTTTTTTCTGGTCAAAATTTTGAGTTTCAATATCTCAGCTCTGGAAGGGTCTACAGCCTATATTTTTGCACCCAGGTCCATGTCTCGTGGCCCTCTATCAGAATCCAGAGTTTTGAGAAGATTGGAGAAACTTTATTTTTCACCCCCCGAAAAAAAATGTAAGGGGTAACACTGTCATTTTTTTTTCTGGTCAAAATTTTGAGTTTCAATATCTCAGCTCAGGAAGGGTCTACAGCCTAAATTTTTTGCACCCAGGTCCATGTCTCGTGGCCCTCTATCAGAATCCAGAGTTTTGAGAAGATTGGAGAAACTTTATTTTTCACCCCCCGAAAAAAATGTAAGGGGTAACAATGTCATTTTTTTTTTCTGGTCAAAATTTTGAGTTTCAATATCTCAGCTCTGGAAGGGTCTACAGCCTCAATTTTTGCACCCAGGTCCATGTCTCGTGGCCCTCTATCAGAATCCAGAGTTTTGAGAAGATTGGAGAAACTTTATTTTTCACCCCCCGAAAAAAAATGTAAGGGGTAACACTGTCATTTTTTTTTTTCTGGTCAAAATTTTGAGTTTCAATATCTCAGCTCTGGAAGGGTCTACAACCTAAATTTTTGCACCCAGGTCCATGTCTCGTGGCCCTCTATCAGAATCCAGAGTTTTGAGAAGATTGGAGAAACTTTATTTTTCACCCCCCGAAAAAAAATGTAAGGGGTAACACTGTCATTTTTTTTTCTGGTCAAAATTTTGAGTTTCAATATCTCAGCTCTGGAAGGGTCTACAGCCTCAATTTTTGCACCCAGGTCCATGTCTCGTGGCCCTCTATCAGAATCCAGAGTTTTGAGAAGATTGGAGAAACTTTATTTTTCACCCCCCGAAAAAAAATGTAAGGGGTAACACTGTCATTTTTTTTTTCTGGTCAAAATGTTGAGTTTCAATATCTCAGCTCTGGAAGGGTCTACAGCCTCAATTTTTGCACCCAGGTCCATGTCTCGTGGCCCTCTATCAGAATCCAGAGTTTTGAGAAGATTGGAGAAACTTTATTTTTCACCCCCCGAAAAAAAATGTAAGGGGTAACACTGTCATTTTTTTTTCTGGTCAAAATTTTGAGTTTCAATATCTCAGCTCTGGAAGGGTCTACAGCCTATATTTTTGCACCCAGGTCCATGTCTCGTGGCCCTCTATCAGAATCCAGAGTTTTGAGAAGATTGGAGAAACTTTATTTTTCACCCCCCGAAAAAAAATGTAAGGGGTAACACTGTCATTTTTTTTTCTGGTCAAAATTTTGAGTTTCAATATCTCAGCTCAGGAAGGGTCTACAGCCTAAATTTTTTGCACCCAGGTCCATGTCTCGTGGCCCTCTATCAGAATCCAGAGTTTTGAGAAGATTGGAGAAACTTTATTTTTCACCCCCCGAAAAAAATGTAAGGGGTAACACTGTCATTTTTTTTTTCTGGTCAAAATTTTGAGTTTCAATATCTCAGCTCAGGAAGGGTCTAAAGCCTAAATTTTTGCACCCAGGTCCATGTCTCATGGCCCTCTATCAGAATCCAGAGTTTTGAGAAGATTGGAGAAACTTTATTTTTCACCCCCCGAAAAAAAATGTAAGGGGTAACAATGTCATTTTTTTTTTCTGGTCAAAATTTTGAGTTTCAATATCTCAGCTCTGGAAGGGTCTACAGCCTCAATTTTTGCACCCAGGTCCATGTCTCGTGGCCCTCTATCAGAATCCAGAGTTTTGAGAAGATTGGAGAAACTTTATTTTTCACCCCCCGAAAAAAAAATGTAAGGGGTAACACTGTCATTTTTTTTTTCTGGTCAAAATTTTGAGTTTCAATATCTCAGCTCTGGAAGGGTCTACAACCTAAATTTTTGCACCCAGGTCCATGTCTCGTGGCCCTCTATCAGAATCCAGAGTTTTGAGAAGATTGGAGAAACTTTATTTTTCACCCCCCGAAAAAAAATGTAAGGGGTAACACTGTCATTTTTTTTTTCTGGTCAAAATTTTGAGTTTCAATATCTCAGCTCAGGAAGGGTCTACAGCCTAAATTTTTGCACCCAGGTCCATGTCTCGTGGCCCTCTATCAGAATCCAGAGTTTTGAGAAGATTGGAGAAACTTTATTTTTCACCCCCCGAAAAAAATGTAAGGGGTAACACTGTCATTTTTTTTTTCTGGTCAAAATTTTGAGTTTCAATATCTCAGCTCAGGAAGGGTCTAAAGCCTAAATTTTTGCACCCAGGTCCATGTCTCGTGGCCCTCTATCAGAATCCAGAGTTTTGAGAAGATTGGAGAAACTTTATTTTTCACCCCCCGAAAAAAAATGTAAGGGGTAACACTGTCATTTTTTTTTCTGGTCAAAATTTTGAGTTTCAATATCTCAGCTCAGGAAGGGTCTACAGCCTCAATTTTTGCACCCAGGTCCATGTCTCGTGGCCCTCTATCAGAATCCAGAGTTTTGAGAAGATTGGAGAAACTTTATTTTTCACCCCCCGAAAAAAAATGTAAGGGGTAACACTGTCATTTTTTTTTTCTGGTCAAAATGTTGAGTTTCAATATCTCAGCTCTGGAAGGGTCTACAGCCTCAATTTTTGCACCCAGGTCCATGTCTCGTGGCCCTCTATCAGAATCCAGAGTTTTGAGAAGATTGGAGAAACTTTATTTTTCACCCCCCGAAAAAAAATGTAAGGGGTAACACTGTCATTTTTTTTTCTGGTCAAAATTTTGAGTTTCAATATCTCAGCTCAGGAAGGGTCTACAGCCTCAATTTTTGCACCCAGGTCCATGTCTTGTGGCCCTCTATCAGAATCCAGAGTTTTGAGAAGATTTGAGAAACTTTATTTTTCACCCCCCGAAAAAAAAATGTAAGGGGTAACACTGTCATTTTTTTTCTGGTCAAAATTTTGAGTTTCAATATCTCAGCTCAGGAAGGGTCTACAGCCTAAATTTTTGCACCCAGGTCCATGTCTCGTGGCCCTCTATCAGAATCCAGAGTTTTGAGAAGATTAGAGAAACTTTATTTTTCACCCCCCCCCCAAAAAAAAATGTAAGGGGTAACTGTCATTTTTTTTTTCTGGTCAAAATTTTGAGTTTCAATATCTCAGCTCTGGAAGGGTCTACAGCCTCAATTTTTGCACCCAGGTCCATGTCTTGTGGCCCTCTATCAGAATCCAGAGTTTTGAGAAGATTGGAGAAACTTTATTTTTCACCCCCCGAAAAAAAATGTAAGGGGTAACACTGTCATTTTTTTTTCTGGTCAAAATTTTGAGTTTCAATATCTCAGCTCTGGAAGGGTCTACAGCCTCAATTTTTGCACCCAGGTCCATGTCTCGTGGCCCTCTATCAGAATCCAGAGTTTTGAGAAGATTGGAGAAACTTTATTTTTCACCCCCCGAAAAAAAATGTAAGGGGTAACACTGTCATTTTTTTTTCTGGTCAAAATTTTGAGTTTCAATATTTCAGCTCTGGAAGGGTCTACAGCCTCAATTTTTGCACCCAGAACCATGTGTCGTGGCCCTCCATCAGAATCCAGAGTTTTGAGAAGATTGGAGAAACTTTATTTTTCACCCCCCGAAAAAAAATGTAAGGGGTAACACTGTCATTTTTTTTCTGGTCAAAATTTTGAGTTTCAATATCTCAGCTCAGGAAGGGTCTAAAGCCTAAATTTTTTCACCCAGGTCCATGTCTCATGGCCCTCTATCAGAATCCAGAGTTTTGAGAAGATTGGAGAAACTTTATTTTTCACCCCCCGAAAAAAAATGTAAGGGGTAACACTGTCATTTTTTTTTCTGGTAAAAATTTTGAGTTTCAATATCTCAGCTCTGGAAGGGTCTACAGCCTAAATTTTTGCACCCAGGTCCATGTCTCGTGTCCCTCTATCAGAATCCAGAGTTTTGAGAAGATTGGAGAAACTTTATTTTTCACCCCCCGAAAAAAAATGTAAGGGGTAACACTGTCATTTTTTTTTTCTGGTCAAAATTTTAAGTTTCAATATCTCAGCTCTGGAAGGGTCTACAGCCTCAATTTTTGCACCCAGGTCCATGTCTCGTGGCCCTCTATCAGAATCCAGAGTTTTGAGAAGATTAGAGAAACTTTATTTTTCACCCCCCGAAAAAAAATGTAAGGGGTAACACTGTCATTTTTTTTTTCTGGTCAAAATTTTGAGTTTCAATATCTCAGCTCTGGAAGGGTCTACAGCCTCAATTTTTGCACCCAGGTCCATGTCTCGTGGCCCTCTATCAGAATCCAGAGTTTTGAGAAGATTGGAGAAACTTTATTTTTCACCCCCCGAAAAAAAAATGTAAGGGGTAACACTGTCATTTTTTTTTTCTGGTCAAAATTTTGAGTTTCAATATCTCATCTCTGGAAGGGTCTACAGCCTCAATTTTTGCACCCAGGTCCATGTCTCGTGGCCCTCTATCAGAATCCAGAGTTTTGAGAAGATTGGAGAAACTTTATTTTTCACCCCCCGAAAAAAAATGTAAGGGGTAACACTGTCATTTTTTTTTTCTGGTCAAAATGTTGAGTTTCAATATCTCAGCTCTGGAAGGGTCTACAGCCTCAATTTTTGCACCCAGGTCCATGTCTCGTGGCCCTCTATCAGAATCCAGAGTTTTGAGAAGATTGGAGAAACTTTATTTTTCACCCCCCCAAAAAAAATGTAAGGGGTAACACTGTCATTTTTTTTTCTGGTCAAAATTTTGAGTTTCAATATCTCAGCTCAGGAAGGGTCTACAGCCTAAATTTTTGCACCCAGGTCCATGTCTCGTGGCCCTCTATCAGAATCCAGAGTTTTGAGAAGATTGGAGAAACTTTATTTTTCACCCCCCGAAAAAAAATGTAAGGGGTAACACTGTCATTTTTTTTTTCTGGTCAAAATTTTGAGTTTCAATATCTCAGCTCTGGAAGGGTCTACAGCCTATATTTTTGCACCCAGGTCCATGTCTCGTGGCCCTCTATCAGAATCCAGAGTTTTGAGAAGATTGGAGAAACTTTATTTTTCACCCCCCGAAAAAAATGTAAGGGGTAACACTGTCATTTTTTTTTTCTGGTCAAAATTTTGAGTTTCAATATCTCAGCTCAGGAAGGGTCTAAAGCCTAAATTTTTGCACCCAGGTCCATGTCTCATGGCCCTCTATCAGAATCCAGAGTTTTGAGAAGATTGGAGAAACTTTATTTTTCACCCCCCGAAAAAAAATGTAAGGGGTAACACTGTCATTTTTTTTTTCTGGTCAAAATTTTGAGTTTCAATATCTCAGCTCTGGAAGGGTCTACAGCCTCAATTTTTGCACCCAGGTCCATGTCTCGTGGCCCTCTATCAGAATCCAGAGTTTTGAGAAGATTGGAGAAACTTTATTTTTCACCCCCCGAAAAAAAATGTAAGGGGTAACACTGTCATTTTTTTTTTCTGGTCAAAATTTTGAGTTTCAATATCTCAGCTCTGGAAGGGTCTACAGCCTAAATTTTTGCACCCAGGTCCATGTCTCGTGGCCCTCTATCAGAATCCAGAGTTTTGAGAAGATTGGAGAAACTTTATTTTTCACCCCCGAAAAAAAATGTAAGGGGTAACACTGTCATTTTTTTTTTCTGGTCAAAATTTTGAGTTTCAATATCTCAGCTCAGGAAGGGTCTACAGCCTCAATTTTTGCACCCAGGTCCATGTCTCGTGGCCCTCTATCAGAATCCAGAGTTTTGAGAAGATTGGAGAAACTTTATTTTTCACCCCCCGAAAAAAATGTAAGGGGTAACACTGTCATTTTTTTTTTTCTGGTCAAAATTTTGAGTTTCAATATCTCAGCTCAGGAAGGGTCTAAAGCCTAAATTTTTGCACCCAGGTCCATGTCTCGTGGCCCTCTATCAGAATCCAGAGTTTTGAGAAGATTGGAGAAACTTTATTTTTCACCCCCCGAAAAAAAATGTAAGGGGTAACACTGTCATTTTTTTTTCTGGTCAAAATTTTGAGTTTCAATATCTCAGCTCAGGAAGGGTCTACAGCCTCAATTTTTGCACCCAGGTCCATGTCTCGTGGCCCTCTATCAGAATCCAGAGTTTTGAGAAGATTGGAGAAACTTTATTTTTCACCCCCCGAAAAAAAATGTAAGGGGTAACACTGTCATTTTTTTTTCTGGTCAAAATTTTGAGTTTCAATATCTCAGCTCTGGAAGGGTCTACAGCCTCAATTTTTGCACCCAGAACCATGTCTCGTGTCCTTCTATCAGAATCCAGAGTTTTGAGAAGATTGGAGAAACTTTATTTTTCACCCCCCGAAAAAAAATGTAAGGGGTAACACTGTCATTTTTTTTTTCTGGTCAAAATTTTAAGTTTCAATATCTCAGCTCTGGAAGGGTCTACAGCCTCAATTTTTGCACCCAGGTCCATGTCTCGTGGCCCTCTATCAGAATCCAGAGTTTTGAGAAGATTGGAGAAACTTTATTTTTCACCCCCCGAAAAAAAATGTAAGGGGTAACACTGTCATTTTTTTTTTTCTGGTCAAAATTTTGAGTTTCAATATCTCAGCTCTGGAAGGGTCTACAGCCTCAATTTTTGCACCCAGGTCCATGTCTCGTGGCCCTCTATCAGAATCCAGAGTTTTGAGAAGATTGGAGAAACTTTATTTTTCACCCCCCGAAAAAAAAATGTAAGGGGTAACACTGTCATTTTTTTTTTCTGGTCAAAATTTTGAGTTTCAATATTTCAGCTCTGGAAGGGTCTACAGCCTCAATTTTTGCACCCAGAACCATGTGTCGTGGCCCTCCATCAGAATCCAGAGTTTTGAGAAGATTGGAGAAACTTTATTTTTCACCCCCCGAAAAAAAATGTAAGGGGTAACACTGTCATTTTTTTTTCTGGTCAGAATTTTGAGTTTCAATATCTCAGCTCAGGAAGGGTCTACAGCCTAAATTTTTGCACCCAGGTCCATGTCTCGTGGCCCTCTATCAGAATCCAGAGTTTTGAGAAGATTGGAGAAACTTTATTTTTCACCCCCTGAAAAAAAATATAAGGGGTAACACTGTCATTTTTTTTTCTGGTCAAAATTTTGAGTTTCAATATCTCAGCTCAGGAAGGGTCTAAAGCCTAAATTTTTTCACCCAGGTCCATGTCTCATGGCCCTCTATCAGAATCCAGAGTTTTGAGAAGATTGGAGAAACTTTATTTTTCACCCCCCGAAAAAAAATGTAAGGGGTAACACTGTCATTTTTTTTTCTGGTAAAAATTTTGAGTTTCAATATCTCAGCTCTGGAAGGGTCTACAGCCTAAATTTTTGCACCCAGGTCCGTGTCTCGTGTCCCTCTATCAGAATCCAGAGTTTTGAGAAGATTGGAGAAACTTTATTTTTCACCCCCCGAAAAAAAATGTAAGGGGTAACACTGTCATTTTTTTTTCTGGTCAAAATTTTGAGTTTCAATATCTCAGCTCTGGAAGGGTCTACAGCCTCAATTTTTGCACCCAGGTCCATGTCTCGTGGCCCTCTATCAGAATCCAGAGTTTTGAGAAGATTGGAGAAACTTTATTTTTCACCCCCCGAAAAAAAAAATGTAAGGGGTAACACTGTCATTTTTTTTTTCTGGTCAAAATTTTGAGTTTCAATATCTCAGCTCTGGAAGGGTCTACAGCCTAAATTTTTGCACCCAGGTCCATGTCTCGTGGCCCTCTATCAGAATCCAGAGTTTTGAGAAGATTGGAGAAACTTTATTTTTCACCCCCCGAAAAAAAATGTAAGGGGTAACACTGTCATTTTTTTTTTCTGGTCAAAATTTTGAGTTTCAATATCTCAGCTCAGGAAGGGTCTACAGCCTCAATTTTTGCACCCAGGTCCATGTCTCGTGGCCCTCTATCAGAATCCAGAGTTTTGAGAAGATTGGAGAAACTTTATTTTTCACCCCCCGAAAAAAATGTAAGGGGTAACACTGTCATTTTTTTTTTTCTGGTCAAAATTTTGAGTTTCAATATCTCAGCTCAGGAAGGGTCTAAAGCCTAAATTTTTGCACCCAGGTCCATGTCTCGTGGCCCTCTATCAGAATCCAGAGTTTTGAGAAGATTGGAGAAACTTTATTTTTCACCCCCCGAAAAAAAATGTAAGGGGTAACACTGTCATTTTTTTTTCTGGTCAAAATTTTGAGTTTCAATATCTCAGCTCAGGAAGGGTCTACAGCCTCAATTTTTGCACCCAGGTCCATGTCTCGTGGCCCTCTATCAGAATCCAGAGTTTTGAGAAGATTGGAGAAACTTTATTTTTCACCCCCCGAAAAAAAATGTAAGGGGTAACACTGTCATTTTTTTTTCTGGTCAAAATTTTGAGTTTCAATATCTCAGCTCTGGAAGGGTCTACAGCCTCAATTTTTGCACCCAGAACCATGTCTCGTGTCCTTCTATCAGAATCCAGAGTTTTGAGAAGATTGGAGAAACTTTATTTTTCACCCCCCGAAAAAAAATGTAAGGGGTAACACTGTCATTTTTTTTTTCTGGTCAAAATTTTAAGTTTCAATATCTCAGCTCTGGAAGGGTCTACAGCCTCAATTTTTGCACCCAGGTCCATGTCTCGTGGCCCTCTATCAGAATCCAGAGTTTTGAGAAGATTGGAGAAACTTTATTTTTCACCCCCCGAAAAAAAAATGTAAGGGGTAACACTGTCATTTTTTTTTTCTGGTCAAAATTTTGAGTTTCAATATTTCAGCTCTGGAAGGGTCTACAGCCTCAATTTTTGCACCCAGAACCATGTGTCGTGGCCCTCCATCAGAATCCAGAGTTTTGAGAAGATTGGAGAAACTTTATTTTTCACCCCCCGAAAAAAAATGTAAGGGGTAACACTGTCATTTTTTTTTCTGGTCAGAATTTTGAGTTTCAATATCTCAGCTCAGGAAGGGTCTACAGCCTAAATTTTTGCACCCAGGTCCATGTCTCGTGGCCCTCTATCAGAATCCAGAGTTTTGAGAAGATTGGAGAAACTTTATTTTTCACCCCCTGAAAAAAAATATAAGGGGTAACACTGTCATTTTTTTTTCTGGTCAAAATTTTGAGTTTCAATATCTCAGCTCAGGAAGGGTCTAAAGCCTAAATTTTTTCACCCAGGTCCATGTCTCATGGCCCTCTATCAGAATCCAGAGTTTTGAGAAGATTGGAGAAACTTTATTTTTCACCCCCCGAAAAAAAATGTAAGGGGTAACACTGTCATTTTTTTTTCTGGTAAAAATTTTGAGTTTCAATATCTCAGCTCTGGAAGGGTCTACAGCCTAAATTTTTGCACCCAGGTCCGTGTCTCGTGTCCCTCTATCAGAATCCAGAGTTTTGAGAAGATTGGAGAAACTTTATTTTTCACCCCCCGAAAAAAAATGTAAGGGGTAACACTGTCATTTTTTTTTCTGGTCAAAATTTTGAGTTTCAATATCTCAGCTCTGGAAGGGTCTACAGCCTCAATTTTTGCACCCAGGTCCATGTCTCGTGGCCCTCTATCAGAATCCAGAGTTTTGAGAAGATTGGAGAAACTTTATTTTTCACCCCCCGAAAAAAAAAAATGTAAGGGGTAACACTGTCATTTTTTTTTTCTGGTCAAAATTTTGAGTTTCAATATCTCAGCTCTGGAAGGGTCTACAGCCTCAATTTTTGCACCCAGGTCCATGTCTCGTGGCCCTCTATCAGAATCCAGAGTTTTGAGAAGATTGGAGAAACTTTATTTTTCACCCCCCGAAAAAAAATGTAAGGGGTAACACTGTCATTTTTTTTTTCTGGTCAAAATGTTGAGTTTCAATATCTCAGCTCTGGAAGGGTCTACAGCCTCAATTTTTGCAACCAGGTCCATGTCTCGTGGCCCTCTATCAGAATCCAGAGTTTTGAGAAGATTGGAGAAACTTTATTTTTCACCCCCCGAAAAAAAATGTAAGGGGTAACACTGTCATTTTTTTTTCTGGTCAAAATATTGAGTTTCAATATCTCAGCTCAGGAAGGGTCTACAGCCTCAATTTTTGCACCCAGGTCCATGTCTTGTGGCCCTCTATCAGAATCCAGAGTTTTGAGAAGATTTGAGAAACTTTATTTTTCACCCCCCGAAAAAAAATGTAAGGGGTAACACTGTCATTTTTTTTCTGGTCAAAATTTTGAGTTTCAATATCTCAGCTCTGGAAGGGTCTACAGCCTAAATTTTTGCACCCAGGTCCATGTCTCGTGGCCCTCTATCAGAATCCAGAGTTTTGAGAAGATTAGAGAAACTTTATTTTTCACCCCCCCCCCCCCAAAAAAAAAATGTAAGGGGTAACTGTCATTTTTTTTTTGGTCAAAATTTTGAGTTTCAATATCTCAGCTCTGGAAGGGTCTACAGCCTCAATTTTTGCACCCAGGTCCATGTCTCGTGGCCCTCTATCAGAATCCAGAGTTTTGAGAAGATTAGAGAAACTTTATTTTTCACCCCCCCCCCCCAAAAAAAATGTAAGGGGTAACTGTCATTTTTTTTTTGGTCAAAATTTTGAGTTTCAATATCTCAGCTCTGGAAGGGTCTACAGCCTCAATTTTTGCACCCAGGTCCATGTCTTGTGGCCCTCTATCAGAATCCAGAGTTTTGAGAAGATTGGAGAAACTTTATTTTTCACCCCCCCGAAAAAAAATGTAAGGGGTAACACTGTCATTTTTTTTTCTGGTCAAAATTTTGAGTTTCAATATCTCAGCTCTGGAAGGGTCTACAGCCTCAATTTTTGCACCCAGGTCCATGTCTCGTGGCCCTCTATCAGAATCCAGAGTTTTGAGAAGATTGGAGAAACTTTATTTTTCACCCCCCGAAAAAAAAATGTAAGGGGTAACACTGTCATTTTTTTTTCTGGTCAAAATTTTGAGTTTCAATATCTCAGCTCTGGAAGGGTCTACAGCCTCAATTTTTGCACCCAGGTCCATGTCTCGTGGCCCTCTATCAGAATCCAGAGTTTTGAGAAGATTGGAGAAACTTTATTTTTCACCCCCCGAAAAAAAATGTAAGGGGTAACACTGTCATTTTTTTTCTGGTCAAAATTTTGAGTTTCAATATCTCAGCTCTGGAAGGGTCTACAGCCTCAATTTTTGCACCCAGAACCATGTGTCGTGGCCCTCTATCAGAATCCAGAGTTTTGAGAAGATTGGAGAAACTTTATTTTTCACCCCCCGAAAAAAAATGTAAGGGGTAACACTGTCATTTTTTTTTTCTGGTCAAAATTTTGAGTTTCAATATCTCAGCTCTGGAAGGGTCTACAGCCTCAATTTTTGCACCCAGGTCCATGTCCCGTGGCCCTCTATCAGAATCCAGAGTTTTGAGAAGATTGGAGAAACTTTATTTTTCACCCCCCGAAAAAAAATGTAAGGGGTAACACTGTCATTTTTTTTTCTGGTCAAAATTTTGAGTTTCAATATCTCAGCTCTGGAAGGGTCTACAGCCTCGATTTTTGCACCCAGGTCCATGTCTCGTGGCCCTCTATCAGAATCCAGAGTTTTGAGAAGATTGGAGAAACTTAATTTTTCACCCCCCGAAAAAAAATGTAAGGGATAACACTGTCATTTTTTTTTCTGGTCAAAATTTTGAGTTTCAATATCTCAGCTCTGGAAGGGTCTACAGCCTATATTTTTGCACCCAGGTCCATGTCTCGTGGCCCTCTATCAGAATCCAGAGTTTTGAGAAGATTGGAGAAACTTTATTTTTCACCCCCCGAAAAAAAATGTAAGGGGTAACACTGTAATTTTTTTTTTCTGGTCAAAATTTTGAGTTTCAATATCTCAGCTCAGGAAGGGTCTACAGCCTAAATTTTTTGCACCCAGGTCCATGTCTCGTGGCCCTCTATCAGAATCCAGAGTTTTGAGAAGATTGGAGAAACTTTATTTTTCACCCCCCGAAAAAAATGTAAGGGGTAACACTGTCATTTTTTTTTTCTGGTCAAAATTTTGAGTTTCAATATCTCAGCTCAGGAAGGGTCTAAAGCCTAAATTTTTGCACCCAGGTCCATGTCTCATGGCCCTCTATCAGAATCCAGAGTTTTGAGAAGATTGGAGAAACTTTATTTTTCACCCCCCGAAAAAAAATGTAAGGGGTAACACTGTCATTTTTTTTTTCTGGTCAAAATTTTGAGTTTCAATATCTCAGCTCTGGAAGGGTCTACAGCCTCAATTTTTGCACCCAGGTCCATGTCTCGTGGCCCTCTATCAGAATCCAGAGTTTTGAGAAGATTGGAGAAACTTTATTTTTCACCCCCCGAAAAAAATGTAAGGGGTAACACTGTCATTTTTTTTTTCTGGTCAAAATTTTGAGTTTCAATATCTCAGCTCAGGAAGGGTCTACAGCCTAAATTTTTGCACCCAGGTCCATGTCTCGTGGCCCTCTATCAGAATCCAGAGTTTTGAGAAGATTAGAGAAACTTTATTTTTCACCCCCCCCCCCAAAAAAAAATGTAAGGGGTAACTGTCATTTTTTTTTTGGTCAAAATTTTGAGTTTCAATATCTCAGCTCTGGAAGGGTCTACAGCCTCAATTTTTGCACCCAGGTCCATGTCTTGTGGCCCTCTATCAGAATCCAGAGTTTTGAGAAGATTGGAGAAACTTTATTTTTCACCCCCCGAAAAAAAAAATGTAAGGGGTAACACTGTCATTTTTTTTTTCTGGTCAAAATTTTGAGTTTCAATATCTCAGCTCTGGAAGGGTCTACAGCCTCGATTTTTGCAAACAGGTCCATGTCTCGTGGCCCTCTATCAGAATCCAGAGTTTTGAGAAGATTGGAGAAACTTAATTTTTCACCCCCCGAAAAAAAATGTAAGGGATAACACTGTCATTTTTTTTTCTGGTCAAAATTTTGAGTTTCAATATCTCAGCTCTGGAAGGGTCTACAGCCTATATTTTTGCACCCAGGTCCATGTCTCGTGGCCCTCTATCAGAATCCAGAGTTTTGAGAAGATTGGAGAAACTTTATTTTTCACCCCCCGAAAAAAAATGTAAGGGGTAACACTGTCATTTTTTTTTCTGGTCAAAATTTTGAGTTTCAATATCTCAGCTCTGGAAGGGTCTACAGCCTAAATTTTTTGCACCCAGGTCCATGTCTCGTGGCCCTCTATCAGAATCCAGAGTTTTGAGAAGATTGGAGAAACTTTATTTTTCACCCCCCGAAAAAAATGTAAGGGGTAACACTGTCATTTTTTTTTTCTGGTCAAAATTTTGAGTTTCAATATCTCAGCTCAGGAAGGGTCTAAAGCCTAAATTTTTGCACCCAGGTCCATGTCTCATGGCCCTCTATCAGAATCCAGAGTTTTGAGAAGATTGGAGAAACTTTATTTTTCACCCCCCGAAAAAAAATGTAAGGGGTAACACTGTCATTTTTTTTTCTGGTCAAAATTTTGAGTTTCAATATCTCAGCTCTGGAAGGGTCTACAGCCTCAATTTTTGCACCCAGGTCCATGTCTCGTGGCCCTCTATCAGAATCCAGAGTTTTGAGAAGATTGGAGAAACTTTATTTTTCACCCCCCGAAAAAAATGTAAGGGGTAACACTGTCATTTTTTTTTTCTGGTCAAAATTTTGAGTTTCAATATCTCAGCTCAGGAAGGGTCTACAGCCTAAATTTTTGCACCCATCAGAATCCAGAGTTTTGAGAAGATTAGAGAAACTTTATTTTTCACCCCCCCCCCCCCCCCCAAAAAAAAAATGTAAGGGGTAACTGTCATTTTTTTTTTTTGGTCAAAATTTTGAGTTTCAATATCTCAGCTCTGGAAGGGTCTACAGCCTCAATTTTTGCACCCAGGTCCATGTCTCGTGGCCCTCTATCAGAATCCAGAGTTTTGAGAAGATTAGAGAAACTTTATTTTTCACCCCCCCCCCAAAAAAAAATGTAAGGGGTAACTGTCATTTTTTTTTTGGTCAAAATTTTGAGTTTCAATATCTCAGCTCTGGAAGGGTCTACAGCCTCAATTTTTGCACCCAGGTCCATGTCTTGTGGCCCTCTATCAGAATCCAGAGTTTTGAGAAGATTGGAGAAACTTTATTTTTCACCCCCCGAAAAAAAAAATGTAAGGGGTAACACTGTCTTTTTTTTTTCTGGTCAAAATTTTGAGTTTCAATATCTCAGCTCTGGAAGGGTCTACAGCCTCAATTTTTGCACCCAGGTCCATGTCTCGTGGCCCTCTATCAGAATCCAGAGTTTTGAGAAGATTGGAGAAACTTTATTTTTCACCCCCCGAAAAAAAATGTAAGGGGTAACACTGTCATTTTTTTTTCTGGTCAAAATTTTGAGTTTCAATATCTCAGCTCTGGAAGGGTCTACAGCCTCAATTTTTGCACCCAGGTCCATGTCTCGTGGCCCTCTATCAGAATCCAGAGTTTTGAGAAGATTGGAGAAACTTTATTTTTCACCCCCCCGAAAAAAAATGTAAGGGGTAACACTGTCATTTTTTTTTCTGGTCAAAATTTTGAGTTTCAATATCTCAGCTCTGGAAGGGTCTACAGCCTCAATTTTTGCACCCAGGTCCATGTCTCGTGGCCCTCTATCAGAATCCAGAGTTTTGAGAAGATTGGAGAAACTTTATTTTTCACCCCCCGAAAAAAAATGTAAGGGGTAACACTGTCATTTTTTTTCTGGTCAAAATTTTGAGTTTCAATATCTCAGCTCTGGAAGGGTCTACAGCCTCAATTTTTGCACCCAGAACCATGTGTCGTGGCCCTCTATCAGAATCCAGAGTTTTGAGAAGATTGGAGAAACTTTATTTTTCACCCCCCGAAAAAAAATGTAAGGGGTAACACTGTCATTTTTTTTTTTCTGGTCAAAATTTTGAGTTTCAATATCTCAGCTCTGGAAGGGTCTACAGCCTCAATTTTTGCACCCAGGTCCATGTCTCGTGGCCCTCTATCAGAATCCAGAGTTTTGAGAAGATTGGGGAAACTTTATTTTTCACCCCCCGAAAAAAAATGTAAGGGGTAACACTGTCATTTTTTTTTTCTGGTCAAAATTTTGAGTTTCAATATTTCAGCTCTGGAAGGGTCTACAGCCTCAATTTTTGCACCCAGAACCATGTGTCGTGGCCCTCCATCAGAATCCAGAGTTTTGAGAAGATTGGAGAAACTTTATTTTTCACCCCCCGAAAAAAAATGTAAGGGGTAACACTGTCATTTTTTTTTCTGGTCAGAATTTTGAGTTTCAATATCTCAGCTCAGGAAGGGTCTACAGCCTAAATTTTTGCACCCAGGTCCATGTCTCGTGGCCCTCTATCAGAATCCAGAGTTTTGAGAAGATTGGAGAAACTTTATTTTTCACCCCCTGAAAAAAAATATAAGGGGTAACACTGTCATTTTTTTTTCTGGTCAAAATTTTGAGTTTCAATATCTCAGCTCAGGAAGGGTCTAAAGCCTAATTTTTTTCACCCAGGTCCATGTCTCATGGCCCTCTATCAGAATCCAGAGTTTTGAGAAGATTGGAGAAACTTTATTTTTCACCCCCCGAAAAAAAATGTAAGGGGTAACACTGTCATTTTTTTTTCTGGTAAAAATTTTGAGTTTCAATATCTCAGCTCTGGAAGGGTCTACAGCCTAAATTTTTGCACCCAGGTCCATGTCTCGTGTCCCTCTATCAGAATCCAGAGTTTTGAGAAGATTGGAGAAACTTTATTTTTCACCCCCCGAAAAAAAAAGTAAGGGGTAACACTGTCATTTTTTTTTTCTGGTCAAAATTTTAAGTTTCAATATCTCAGCTCTGGAAGGGTCTACAGCCTCAATTTTTGCACCCAGGTCCATGTCTCGTGGCCCTCTATCAGAATCCAGAGTTTTGAGAAGATTGGAGAAACTTTATTTTTCACCCCCCGAAAAAAAATGTAAGGGGTAACACTGTCATTTTTTTTTTCTGGTCAAAATTTTGAGTTTCAATATCTCAGCTCTGGAAGGGTCTACAGCCTCAATTTTTGCACCCAGGTCCATGTCTCGTGGCCCTCTATCAGAATCCAGAGTTTTGAGAAGATTGGAGAAACTTTATTTTTCACCCCCCGAAAAAAAAAATGTAAGGGGTAACACTGTCATTTTTTTTTCTGGTCAAAATTTTGAGTTTCAATATCTCAGCTCTGGAAGGGTCTACAGCCTCAATTTTTGCACCCAGGTCCATGTCTCGTGGCCCTCTATCAGAATCCAGAGTTTTGAGAAGATTGGAGAAACTTTATTTTTCACCCCCCGAAAAAAAATGTAAGGGGTAACACTGTCATTTTTTTTTTCTGGTCAAAATGTTGAGTTTCAATATCTCAGCTCTGGAAGGGTCTACAGCCTCAATTTTTGCACCCAGGTCCATGTCTCGTGGCCCTCTATCAGAATCCAGAGTTTTGAGAAGATTGGAGAAACTTTATTTTTCACCCCCCGAAAAAAAATGTAAGGGGTAACACTGTCATTTTTTTTTCTGGTCAAAATTTTGAGTTTCAATATCTCAGCTCAGGAAGGGTCTACAGCCTCAATTTTTGCACCCAGGTCCATGTCTTGTGGCCCTCTATCAGAATCCAGAGTTTTGAGAAGATTTGAGAAACTTTATTTTTCACCCCCCGAAAAAAAATGTAAGGGGTAACACTGTCATTTTTTTTCTGGTCAAAATATTGAGTTTCAATATCTCAGCTCTGGAAGGGTCTACAGCCTAAATTTTTGCACCCAGGTCCATGTCTCGTGGCCCTCTATCAGAATCCAGAGTTTTGAGAAGATTGGAGAAACTTTATTTTTCACCCCCCGAAAAAAAATGTAAGGGGTAACACTGTCATTTTTTTTTCTGGTCAAAATTTTGAGTTTCAATATCTCAGCTCAGGAAGGGTCTACAGCCTAAATTTTTGCACCCAGGTCCATGTCTCGTGGCCCTCTATCAGAATCCAGAGTTTTGAGAAGATTAGAGAAACTTTATTTTTCACCCCCCCCCCCCCCCCCAAAAAAAATGTAAGGGGTAACTGTCATTTTTTTTTTTTGGTCAAAATTTTGAGTTTCAATATCTCAGCTCTGGAAGGGTCTACAGCCTCAATTTTTGCACCCAGGTCCATGTCTTGTGGCCCTCTATCAGAATCCAGAGTTTTGAGAAGATTGGAGAAACTTTATTTTTCACCCCCCGAAAAAAAATGTAAGGGGTAACACTGTCATTTTTTTTTCTGGTCAAAATTTTGAGTTTCAATATCTCAGCTCTGGAAGGGTCTACAGCCTCAATTTTTGCACCCAGGTCCATGTCTCATGGCCCTCTATCAGAATCCAGAGTTTTGAGAAGATTGGAGAAACTTTATTTTTCACCCCCCGAAAAAAAATGTAAGGGGTAACACTGTCATTTTTTTTTTCTGGTCAAAATTTTGAGTTTCAATATCTCAGCTCTGGAAGGGTCTACAGCCTCAATTTTTGCACCCAGGTCCATGTCTCGTGGCCCTCTATCAGAATCCAGAGTTTTGAGAAGATTGGAGAAACTTTATTTTTCACCCCCCGAAAAAAAATGTAAGGGGTAACACTGTCATTTTTTTTCTGGTCAAAATTTTGAGTTTCAATATCTCAGCTCAGGAAGGGTCTACAGCCTAAATTTTTGCACCCAGGTCCATGTCTCGTGGCCCTCTATCAGAATCCAGAGTTTTGAGAAGATTGGAGAAACTTTATTTTTCACCCCCCCGAAAAAAAATGTAAGGGGTAACACTGTCATTTTTTTTTCTGGTCAAAATTTTGAGTTTCAATATCTCAGCTCTGGAAGGGTCTACAGCCTCAATTTTTGCACCCAGGTCCATGTCTCCTGGCCCTCTATCAGAATCCAGAGTTTTGAGAAGATTGGAGAAACTTTATTTTTCACCCCCCGAAAAAAAAATGTAAGGGGTAACACTGTCATTTTTTTTTTCTGGTCAAAATTTTGAGTTTCAATATCTCAGCTCTGGAAGGGTCTACAGCCTCAATTTTTGCACCCAGGTCCATGTCTCGTGGCCCTCTATCAGAATCCAGAGTTTTGAGAAGATTGGAGAAACTTTATTTTTCACCCCCCGAAAAAAAATGTAAGGGGTAACACTGTCATTTTTTTTCTGGTCAAAATTTTGAGTTTCAATATCTCAGCTCTGGAAGGGTCTACAGCCTCAATTTTTGCACCCAGAACCATGTGTCGTGGCCCTCTATCAGAATCCAGAGTTTTGAGAAGATTGGAGAAACTTTATTTTTCACCCCCCGAAAAAAAATGTAAGGGGTAACACTGTCATTTTTTTTTTTCTGGTCAAAATTTTGAGTTTCAATATCTCAGCTCTGGAAGGGTCTACAGCCTCAATTTTTGCACCCAGGTCCATGTCCCGTGGCCCTCTATCAGAATCCAGAGTTTTGAGAAGATTGGAGAAACTTTATTTTTCACCCCCCGAAAAAAAATGTAAGGGGTAACACTGTCATTTTTTTTTTCTGGTCAAAATTTTGAGTTTCAATATCTCAGCTCTGGAAGGGTCTACAGCCTCGATTTTTGCACCCAGGTCCATGTCTCGTGGCCCTCTATCAGAATCCAGAGTTTTGAGAAGATTGGAGAAACTTAATTTTTCACCCCCCGAAAAAAAATGTAAGGGATAACACTGTCATTTTTTTTTCTGGTCAAAATTTTGAGTTTCAATATCTCAGCTCTGGAAGGGTCTACAGCCTATATTTTTGCACCCAGGTCCATGTCTCGTGGCCCTCTATCAGAATCCAGAGTTTTGAGAAGATTGGAGAAACTTTATTTTTCACCCCCCGAAAAAAAATGTAAGGGGTAACACTGTCATTTTTTTTTCTGGTCAAAATTTTGAGTTTCAATATCTCAGCTCAGGAAGGGTCTACAGCCTAAATTTTTTGCACCCAGGTCCATGTCTCATGGCCCTCTATCAGAATCCAGAGTTTTGAGAAGATTGGAGAAACTTTATTTTTCACCCCCCGAAAAAAATGTAAGGGGTAACACTGTCATTTTTTTTTTCTGGTCAAAATTTTGAGTTTCAATATCTCAGCTCAGGAAGGGTCTAAAGCCTAAATTTTTGCACCCAGGTCCATGTCTCATGGCCCTCTATCAGAATCCAGAGTTTTGAGAAGATTGGAGAAACTTTATTTTTCACCCCCCGAAAAAAAATGTAAGGGGTAACACTGTCATTTTTTTTTTCTGGTCAAAATTTTGAGTTTCAATATCTCAGCTCTGGAAGGGTCTACAGCCTCAATTTTTGCACCCAGGTCCATGTCTCGTGGCCCTCTATCAGAATCCAGAGTTTTGAGAAGATTGGAGAAACTTTATTTTTCACCCCCCGAAAAAAATGTAAGGGGTAACACTGTCATTTTTTTTTTCTGGTCAAAATTTTGAGTTTCAATATCTCAGCTCAGGAAGGGTCTAAAGCCTAAATTTTTGCACCCAGGTCCATGTCTCGTGGCCCTCTATCAGAATCCAGAGTTTTGAGAAGATTGGAGAAAGTTTATTTTTCACCCCCCGAAAAAAAATGTAAGGGGTAACACTGTCATTTTTTTTTCTGGTCAAAATTTTGAGTTTCAATATCTCAGCTCAGGAAGGGTCTACAGCCTAAATTTTTGCACCCAGGTCCATGTCTCGTGGCCCTCTATCAGAATCCAGAGTTTTGAGAAGATTAGAGAAACTTTATTTTTCACCCCCCCCCACCCCCCCTAAAAAAAATGTAAGGGGTAACTGTCATTTTTTTTTCTGGTCAAAATTTTGAGTTTCAATATCTCAGCTCTGGAAGGGTCTACAGCCTCAATTTTTGCACCCAGGTCCATGTCTTGTGGCCCTCTATCAGAATCCAGAGTTTTGAGAAGATTGGAGAAACTTTATTTTTCACCCCCCGAAAAAAAATGTAAGGGGTAACACTGTCATTTTTTTTTCTGGTCAAAATTTTGAGTTTCAATATCTCAGCTCTGGAAGGGTCTACAGCCTCAATTTTTGCACCCAGGTCCATGTCTCGTGGCCCTCTATCAGAATCCAGAGTTTTGAGAAGATTGGAGAAACTTTATTTTTCACCCCCCGAAAAAAAATGTAAGGGGTAACACTGTCATTTTTTTTTTCTGGTCAAAATTTTGAGTTTCAATATCTCAGCTCTGGAAGGGTCTACAGCCTAAATTTTTGCACCCAGGTCCATGTCTCGTGGCCCTCTATCAGAATCCAGAGTTTTGAGAAGATTGGAGAAACTTTATTTTTCACACCCTGAAAAAAAATGTAAGGGGTAACACTGTCATTTTTTTTCTGGTCAAAATTTTGAGTTTCAATATCTCAGCTCAGGAAGGGTCTACAGCCTAAATTTTTGCACCAAGGTCCATGTCTCGTGGCCCTCTATCAGAATCCAGAGTTTTGAGAAGATTGGAGAAACTTTATTTTTCACCCCCCGAAAAAAAATGTAAGGGGTAACACTGTCATTTTTTTTTTCTGGTCAAAATTTTGAGTTTCAATATCTCAGCTCTGGAAGGGTCTACAGCCTCAATTTTTGCACCCAGAACCATGTCTCGTGGCCCTCTATCAGAATCCAGAGTTTTGAGAAGATTGGAGAAACTTTATTTTTCACCCCCCGAAAAAAAATGTAAGGGGTAACACTGTCATTTTTTTTCTGGTCAAAATTTTGAGTTTCAATATCTCAGCTCTGGAAGGGTCTACAGCCTCAATTTTTGCACCCAGAACCATGTGTCGTGGCCCTCTATCAGAATCCAGAGTTTTGAGAAGATTGGAGAAACTTTATTTTTCACCCCCCGAAAAAAAATGTAAGGGGTAACACTGTCATTTTTTTTTTTCTGGTCAAAATTTTGAGTTTCAATATCTCAGCTCTGGAAGGGTCTACAGCCTCAATTTTTGCACCCAGGTCCATGTCCCGTGGCCCTCTATCAGAATCCAGAGTTTTGAGAAGATTGGAGAAACTTTATTTTTCACCCCCCGAAAAAAAATGTAAGGGGTAACACTGTCATTTTTTTTTTCTGGTCAAAATTTTGAGTTTCAATATCTCAGCTCTGGAAGGGTCTACAGCCTCGATTTTTGCACCCAGGTCCATGTCTCGTGGCCCTCTATCAGAATCCAGAGTTTTGAGAAGATTGGAGAAACTTAATTTTTCACCCCCCGAAAAAAAATGTAAGGGATAACACTGTCATTTTTTTTTCTGGTCAAAATTTTGAGTTTCAATATCTCAGCTCTGGAAGGGTCTACAGCCTATATTTTTGCACCCAGGTCCATGTCTCGTGGCCCTCTATCAGAATCCAGAGTTTTGAGAAGATTGGAGAAACTTTATTTTTCACCCCCCGAAAAAAAATGTAAGGGGTAACACTGTCATTTTTTTTTCTGGTCAAAATTTTGAGTTTCAATATCTCAGCTCAGGAAGGGTCTACAGCCTAAATTTTTTGCACCCAGGTCCATGTCTCATGGCCCTCTATCAGAATCCAGAGTTTTGAGAAGATTGGAGAAACTTTATTTTTCACCCCCCGAAAAAAATGTAAGGGGTAACACTGTCATTTTTTTTTTCTGGTCAAAATTTTGAGTTTCAATATCTCAGCTCAGGAAGGGTCTAAAGCCTAAATTTTTGCACCCAGGTCCATGTCTCATGGCCCTCTATCAGAATCCAGAGTTTTGAGAAGATTGGAGAAACTTTATTTTTCACCCCCCGAAAAAAAATGTAAGGGGTAACACTGTCATTTTTTTTTTCTGGTCAAAATTTTGAGTTTCAATATCTCAGCTCTGGAAGGGTCTACAGCCTCAATTTTTGCACCCAGGTCCATGTCTCGTGGCCCTCTATCAGAATCCAGAGTTTTGAGAAGATTGGAGAAACTTTATTTTTCACCCCCCGAAAAAAATGTAAGGGGTAACACTGTCATTTTTTTTTTCTGGTCAAAATTTTGAGTTTCAATATCTCAGCTCAGGAAGGGTCTAAAGCCTAAATTTTTGCACCCAGGTCCATGTCTCGTGGCCCTCTATCAGAATCCAGAGTTTTGAGAAGATTGGAGAAAGTTTATTTTTCACCCCCCGAAAAAAAATGTAAGGGGTAACACTGTCATTTTTTTTTTCTGGTCAAAATTTTGAGTTTCAATATCTCAGCTCAGGAAGGGTCTACAGCCTAAATTTTTGCACCCAGGTCCATGTCTCGTGGCCCTCTATCAGAATCCAGAGTTTTGAGAAGATTAGAGAAACTTTATTTTTCACCCCCCCCCACCCCCCCTAAAAAAAATGTAAGGGGTAACTGTCATTTTTTTTTTCTGGTCAAAATTTTGAGTTTCAATATCTCAGCTCTGGAAGGGTCTACAGCCTCAATTTTTGCACCCAGGTCCATGTCTTGTGGCCCTCTATCAGAATCCAGAGTTTTGAGAAGATTGGAGAAACTTTATTTTTCACCCCCCGAAAAAAAATGTAAGGGGTAACACTGTCATTTTTTTTTTCTGGTCAAAATTTTGAGTTTCAATATCTCAGCTCTGGAAGGGTCTACAGCCTCAATTTTTGCACCCAGGTCCATGTCTCGTGGCCCTCTATCAGAATCCAGAGTTTTGAGAAGATTGGAGAAACTTTATTTTTCACCCCCCGAAAAAAAATGTAAGGGGTAACACTGTCATTTTTTTTTTCTGGTCAAAATTTTGAGTTTCAATATCTCAGCTCTGGAAGGGTCTACAGCCTAAATTTTTGCACCCAGGTCCATGTCTCGTGGCCCTCTATCAGAATCCAGAGTTTTGAGAAGATTGGAGAAACTTTATTTTTCACACCCTGAAAAAAAATGTAAGGGGTAACACTGTCATTTTTTTTCTGGTCAAAATTTTGAGTTTCAATATCTCAGCTCAGGAAGGGTCTACAGCCTAAATTTTTGCACCAAGGTCCATGTCTCGTGGCCCTCTATCAGAATCCAGAGTTTTGAGAAGATTGGAGAAACTTTATTTTTCACCCCCCGAAAAAAAATGTAAGGGGTAACACTGTCATTTTTTTTTTCTGGTCAAAATTTTGAGTTTCAATATCTCAGCTCTGGAAGGGTCTACAGCCTCAATTTTTGCACCCAGAACCATGTGTCGTGGCCCTCTATCAGAATCCAGAGTTTTGAGAAGATTGGAGAAACTTTATTTTTCACCCCCCGAAAAAAAATGTAAGGGGTAACACTGTCATTTTTTTTTCTGGTCAAAATTTTGAGTTTCAATATCTCAGCTCAGGAAGGGTCTACAGCCTAAATTTTTGCACCCAGGTCCATGTCTCGTGGCCCTCTATCAGAATCCAGAGTTTTGAGAAGATTGGAGAAACTTTATTTTTCACCCCCCCGAAAAAAATTGTAAGGGGTAACACTGTCATTTTTTTTTTCTGGTCAAAATTTTGAGTTTCAATATCTCAGCTCTGGAAGGGTCTACAGCCTCAATTTTTGCACCCAGGTCCATGTCTCGTGGCCCTCTATCAGAATCCAGAGTTTTGAGAAGATTGGAGAAACTTTATTTTTCACCCCCCGAAAAAAAATGTAAGGGGTAACACTGTCATTTTTTTTTCTGGTCAAAATTTTGAGTTTCAATATCTCAGCTCTGGAAGGGTCTACAGCCTCAATTTTTGCACCCAGGTCCATGTCTTGTGGCCCTCTATCAGAATCCAGAGTTTTGAGAAGATTGGAGAAACTTTATTTTTCACCCCCCGAAAAAAAATGTAAGGGGTAACACTGTCATTTTTTTTTCTGGTCAAAATTTTGAGTTTCAATATCTCAGCTCTGGAAGGGTCTACAGCCTCAATTTTTGCACCCAGGTCCATGTCTCGTGGCCCTCTATCAGAATCCAGAGTTTTGAGAAGATTGGAGAAACTTTATTTTTCACCCCCCGAAAAAAAATGTAAGGGGTAACACTGTCATTTTTTTTTTCTGGTCAAAATTTTGAGTTTCAATATCTCAGCTCTGGAAGGGTCTACAGCCTCGATTTTTGCACCCAGGTCCATGTCTCGTGGCCCTCTATCAGAATCCAGAGTTTTGAGAAGATTGGAGAAACTTAATTTTTCACCCCCCGAAAAAAAATGTAAGGGGTAACACTGTCATTTTTTTTTCTGGTCAAAATTTTGAGTTTCAATATCTCAGCTCTGGAAGGGTCTACAGCCTATATTTTTGCACCCAGGTCCATGTCTCGTGGCCCTCTATCAGAATCCAGAGTTTTGAGAAGATTGGAGAAACTTTATTTTTCACCCCCCGAAAAAAATGTAAGGGGTAACACTGTCATTTTTTTTTCTGGTCAAAATTTTGAGTTTCAATATCTCAGCTCAGGAAGGGTCTACAGCCTAAATTTTTTGCACCCAGGTCCATGTCTCGTGGCCCTCTATCAGAATCCAGAGTTTTGAGAAGATTGGAGAAACTTTATTTTTCACCACCCGAAAAAAATGTAAGGGGTAACACTGTCATTTTTTTTTTCTGATCAAAATTTTGAGTTTCAATATCTCAGCTCAGGAAGGGTCTAAAGCCTAAATTTTTGCACCCAGGTCCATGTCTCATGGCCCTCTATCAGAATCCAGAGTTTTGAGAAGATTGGAGAAACTTTATTTTTCACCCCCCGAAAAAAAATGTAAGGGGTAACACTGTCATTTTTTTTTTCTGGTCAAAATTTTGAGTTTCAATATCTCAGCTCTGGAAGGGTCTACAGCCTCAATTTTTGCACCCAGGTCCATGTCTCGTGGCCCTCTATCAGAATCCAGAGTTTTGAGAAGATTGGAGAAACTTTATTTTTCACCCCCCGAAAAAAAATGTAAGGGGTAACACTGTCATTTTTTTTTCTGGTCAAAATTTTGAGTTTCAATATCTCAGCTCTGGAAGGGTCTACAGCCTAAATTTTTGCACCCAGGTCCATGTCTCGTGGCCCTCTATCAGAATCCAGAGTTTTGAGAAGATTGGAGAAACTTTATTTTTCACCCCCCGAAAAAAAATGTAAGGGGTAACACTGTCATTTTTTTTTTCTGGTCAAAATTTTGAGTTTCAATATCTCAGCTCAGGAAGGGTCTACAGCCTAAATTTTTGCACCCAGGTCCATGTCTCGTGGCCCTCTATCAGAATCCAGAGTTTTGAGAAGATTGGAGAAACTTTATTTTTCACCCCCCGAAAAAAATGTAAGGGGTAACACTGTCATTTTTTTTTCTGGTCAAAATTTTGAGTTTCAATATCTCAGCTCAGGAAGGGTCTACAGCCTCAATTTTTGCACCCAGGTCCATGTCTCGTGGCCCTCTATCAGAATCCAGAGTTTTGAGAAGATTGGAGAAACTTTATTTTTCACCCCCCGAAAAAAAAATGTAAGGGGTAACACTGTCATTTTTTTTTCTGGTCAAAATTTTGAGTTTCAATATCTCAGCTCTGGAAGGGTCTAGAGCCTCAATTTTTGCAACCAGAACCATGTCTCGTGTCCTTCTATCAGAATCCAGAGTTTTGAGAAGATTGGAGAAACTTTATTTTTCACCCCCCGAAAAAAAATGTAAGGGGTAACACTGTCATTTTTTTTTTCTGGTCAAAATTTTAAGTTTCAATATCTCAGCTCTGGAAGGGTCTACAGCCTCAATTTTTGCACCCAGGTCCATGTCTCGTGGCCCTCTATCAGAATCCAGAGTTTTGAGAAGATTGGAGAAACTTTATTTTTCACCCCCCGAAAAAAAATGTAAGGGGTAACACTGTCATTTTTTTTCTGGTCAAAATTTTGAGTTTCAATATCTCAGCTCTGGAAGGGTCTACAGCCTCAATTTTTGCACCCAGGTCCATGTCTCGTGGCCCTCTATCAGAATCCAGAGTTTTGAGAAGATTGGAGAAACTTTATTTTTCACCCCCCGAAAAAAAAATGTAAGGGGTAACACTGTCATTTTTTTTTTTCTGGTCAAAATTTTGAGTTTCAATATCTCAGCTCTGGAAGGGTCTACAGCCTCAATTTTTGCACCCAGGTCCATGTCTCGTGGCCCTCTATCAGAATCCAGAGTTTTGAGAAGATTGGAGAAACTTTATTTTTCACCCCCCGAAAAAAAATGTAAGGGGTAACACTGTCATTTTTTTTTTCTGGTCAAAATGTTGAGTTTCAATATCTCAGCTCTGGAAGGGTCTACAGCCTCAATTTTTGCACCCAGGTCCATGTCTCGTGGCCCTCTATCAGAATCCAGAGTTTTGAGAAGATTGGAGAAACTTTATTTTTCACCCCCCGAAAAAAAATGTAAGGGGTAACACTGTCATTTTTTTTTCTGGTCAAAATTTTGAGTTTCAATATCTCAGCTCAGGAAGGGTCTACAGCCTAAATTTTTGCACCCAGGTCCATGTCTCGTGGCCCTCTATCAGAATCCAGAGTTTTGAGAAGATTGGAGAAACTTTATTTTTCACCCCCCGAAAAAAAATGTAAGGGGTAACACTGTCATTTTTTTTTCTGGTCAAAATATTGAGTTTCAATATCTCAGCTCAGGAAGGGTCTACAGCCTCAATTTTTGCACCCAGGTCCATGTCTTGTGGCCCTCTATCAGAATCCAGAGTTTTGAGAAGATTTGAGAAACTTTATTTTTCACCCCCCGAAAAAAAAATGTAAGGGGTAACACTGTCATTTTTTTTCTGGTCAAAATTTTGAGTTTCAATATCTCAGCTCAGGAAGGGTCTACAGCCTAAATTTTTGCACCCAGGTCCATGTCTCGTGGCCCTCTATCAGAATCCAGAGTTTTGAGAAGATTAGAGAAACTTTATTTTTCACCCCCCCCCCCCCAAAAAAAATGTAAGGGGTAACTGTCATTTTTTTTTCTGGTCAAAATTTTGAGTTTCAATATCTCAGCTCTGGAAGGGTCTACAGCCTCAATTTTTGCACCCAGGTCCATGTCTTGTGGCCCTCTATCAGAATCCAGAGTTTTGAGAAGATTGGAGAAACTTTATTTTTCACCCCCCGAAAAAAAATGTAAGGGGTAACACTGTCATTTTTTTTTCTGGTCAAAATTTTGAGTTTCAATATCTCAGCTCTGGAAGGGTCTACAGCCTCAATTTTTGCACCCAGGTCCATGTCTCGTGGCCCTCTATCAGAATCCAGAGTTTTGAGAAGATTGGAGAAACTTTATTTTTCACCCCCCGAAAAAAAATGTAAGGGGTAACACTGTCATTTTTTTTTTCTGGTCAAAATTTTGAGTTTCAATATCTCAGCTCTGGAAGGGTCTACAGCCTCAATTTTTGCACCCAGGTCCATGTCTCGTGGCCCTCTATCAGAATCCAGAGTTTTGAGAAGATTGGAGAAACTTTATTTTTCACCCCCTGAAAAAAAATGTAAGGGGTAACACTGTCATTTTTTTTTTCTGGTCAAAATTTTGAGTTTCAATATTTCAGCTCTGGAAGGGTCTACAGCCTCAATTTTTGCACCCAGAACCATGTGTCGTGGCCCTCTATCAGAATCCAGAGTTTTGAGAAGATTGGAGAAACTTTATTTTTCACCCCCCGAAAAAAAATGTAAGGGGTAACACTGTCATTTTTTTTCTGGTCAGAATTTTGAGTTTCAGTATCTCAGCTCAGGAAGGGTCTACAGCCTAAATTTTTGCACCCAGGTCCATGTCTCGTGGCCCAATATCAGAATCCAGAGTTTTGAGAAGATTGGAGAAACTTTATTTTTCACCCCCTAAAAAAATGTAAGGGGTAACACTGTCATTTTTTTTTTTCTGGTCAGAATTTTGAGTTTCAATATCTCAGCTCAGGAAGGGTCTACGGCCTAAATTTTTGCACCCAGGTCCATGTCTCGTGGCCCTCTATCAGAATCCAGAGTTTTGAGAAGATTGGAGAAACTTTATTTTTCACCCCCCGAAAAAAAATGTAAGGGGTAACACTGTCATTTTTTTTTCTGGTAAAAATTTTGAGTTTCAATATCTCAGCTCTGGAAGGGTCTACAGCCTAAATTTTTGCACCCAGGTCCATGTCTCGTGTCCCTCTATCAGAATCCAGAGTTTTGAGAAGATTGGAGAAACTTTATTTTTCACCCCCCGAAAAAAAATGTAAGGGGTAACACTGTCATTTTTTTTTTCTGGTCAAAATTTTAAGTTTCAATATCTCAGCTCTGGAAGGGTCTACAGCCTCAATTTTTGCACCCAGGTCCATGTCTCGTGGCCCTCTATCAGAATCCAGAGTTTTGAGAAGATTGGAGAAACTTTATTTTTCACCCCCCGAAAAAAAAATGTAAGGGGTAACACTGTCATTTTTTTTTTCTGGTCAAAATTTTGAGTTTCAATATCTCAGCTCTGGAAGGGTCTACAGCCTCAATTTTTGCAGCCAGGTCCATGTCTCGTGGCCCTCTATCAGAATCCAGAGTTTTGAGAAGATTGAAGAAACTTTATTTTTCACCCCCCGAAAAAAAATGTAAGGGGTAACACTGTCATTTTTTTTTTCTGGTCAAAATGTTGAGTTTCAATATCTCAGCTCTGGAAGGGTCTACAGCCTCAATTTTTGCACCCAGGTCCATGTCTCGTGGCCCTCTATCAGAATCCAGAGTTTTGAGAAGATTGGAGAAACTTTATTTTTCACCCCCCGAAAAAAAATTTAAGGGGTAACACTGTCATTTTTTTTTCTGGTCAAAATTTTGAGTTTCAATATCTCAGCTCAGGAAGGGTCTACAGCCTAAATTTTTGCACCCAGGTCCATGTCTCGTGGCCCTCTATCAGAATCCAGAGTTTTGAGAAGATTAGAGAAACTTTATTTTTCACCCCCCCCCCCCCCCCAAAAAAAAATGTAAGGGGTAACTGTCATTTTTTTTTTTGGTCAAAATTTTGAGTTTCAATATCTCAGCTCTGGAAGGGTCTACAGCCTCAATTTTTGCACCCAGGTCCATGTCTCGTGGCCCTCTATCAGAATCCAGAGTTTTGAGAAGATTGGAGAAACTTTATTTTTCACCCCCCGAAAAAAAATGTAAGGGGTAACACTGTCATTTTTTTTCTGGTCAAAATTTTGAGTTTCAATATCTCAGCTCAGGAAGGGTCTACAGCCTAAATTTTTGCACCAAGGTCCATGTCTCGTGGCCCTCTATCAGAATCCAGAGTTTTGAGAAGATTGGAGAAACTTTATTTTTCACCCCCCGAAAAAAAATGTAAGGGGTAACACTGTCATTTTTTTTTTTCTGGTCAAAATTTTGAGTTTCAATATCTCAGCTCTGGAAGGGTCTACAGCCTCAATTTTTGCACCCAGGTCCATGTCTCGTGGCCCTCTATCAGAATCCAGAGTTTTGAGAAGATTGGAGAAACTTTATTTTTCACCCCCGAAAAAAAATGTAAGGGGTAACACTGTCATTTTTTTTCTGGTCAAAATTTTGAGTTTCAATATCTCAGCTCTGGAAGGGTCTACAGCCTCAATTTTTGCACCCAGAACCATGTGTCGTGGCCCTCTATCAGAATCCAGAGTTTTGAGAAGATTGGAGAAACTTTATTTTTCACCCCCCGAAAAAAAATGTAAGGGGTAACACTGTCATTTTTTTTTTCTGGTCAAAATTTTGAGTTTCAATATCTCAGCTCTGGAAGGGTCTACAGCCTCAATTTTTGCACCCAGGTCCATGTCTCGTGGCCCTCTATCAGAATCCAGAGTTTTGAGAAGATTGGAGAAACTTTATTTTTCACCCCCCGAAAAAAAATGTAAGGGGTAACACTGTCATTTTTTTTTTCTGGTCAAAATTTTGAGTTTCAATATCTCAGCTCTGGAAGGGTCTACAGCCTCGATTTTTGCACCCAGGTCCATGTCTCGTGGCCCTCTATCAGAATCCAGAGTTTTGAGAAGATTGGAGAAACTTAATTTTTCACCCCCCGAAAAAAAATGTAAGGGGTAACACTGTCATTTTTTTTTCTGGTCAAAATTTTGAGTTTCAATATCTCAGCTCAGGAAGGGTCTACAGCCTAAATTTTTTGCACCCAGGTCCATGTCTCGTGGCCCTCTATCAGAATCCAGAGTTTTGAGAAGATTGGAGAAACTTTATTTTTCACCCCCGAAAAAAATGTAAGGGGTAACACTGTCATTTTTTTTTTCTGGTCAAAATTTTGAGTTTCAATATCTCAGCTCAGGAAGGGTCTAAAGCCTAAATTTTTGCACCCAGGTCCATGTCTCATGGCCCTCTATCAGAATCCAGAGTTTTGAGAAGATTGGAGAAACTTTATTTTTCACCCCCCGAAAAAAAATGTAAGGGGTAACATTGTCATTTTTTTTTTCTGGTCAAAATTTTGAGTTTCAATATCTCAGCTCTGGAAGGGTCTACAGCCTAAATTTTTGCACCCAGGTCCATGTCTCGTGGCCCTCTATCAGAATCCAGAGTTTTGAGAAGATTGGAGAAACTTTATTTTTCACCCCCTGAAAAAAAATGTAAGGGGTAACACTGTCATTTTTTTTTTCTGGTCAAAATTTTGAGTTTCAATATCTCAGCTCAGGAAGGGTCTACAGCCTAAATTTTTGCACCCAGGTCCATGTCTCGTGGCCCTCTATCAGAATCCAGAGTTTTGAGAAGATTGGAGAAACTTTATTTTTCACCCCCCGAAAAAAATGTAAGGGGTAACACTGTCATTTTTTTTTTTCTGGTCAAAATTTTGAGTTTCAATATCTCAGCTCAGGAAGGGTCTAAAGCCTAAATTTTTGCACCCAGGTCCATGTCTCGTGGCCCTCTATCAGAATCCAGAGTTTTGAGAAGATTGGAGAAACTTTATTTTTCACCCCCCGAAAAAAAATGTAAGGGGTAACACTGTCATTTTTTTTCTGGTCAAAATTTTGAGTTTCAATATCTCAGCTCAGGAAGGGTCTACAGCCTCAATTTTTGCACCCAGGTCCATGTCTCGTGGCCCTCTATCAGAATCCAGAGTTTTGAGAAGATTGGAGAAACTTTATTTTTCACCCCCCGAAAAAAAATGTAAGGGGTAACACTGTCATTTTTTTTTCTGGTCAAAATTTTGAGTTTCAATATCTCAGCTCAGGAAGGGTCTACAGCCTAAATTTTTGCACCCAGGTCCATGTCTCGTGGCCCTCTATCAGAATCCAGAGTTTTGAGAAGATTGGAGAAACTTTATTTTTCACCCCCCGAAAAAAAATGTAAGGGGTAACACTGTCATTTTTTTTTCTGGTCAAAATTTTGAGTTTCAATATCTCAGCTCTGGAAGGGTCTACAGCCTCAATTTTTGCACCCAGGTCCATGTCTCGTGGCCCTCTATCAGAATCCAGAGTTTTGAGAAGATTGGAGAAACTTTATTTTTCACCCCCCGAAAAAAAATGTAAGGGGTAACACTGTCATTTTTTTTTTCTGGTCAAAATTTTGAGTTTCAATATCTCAGCTCTGGAAGGGTCTACAGCCTCAATTTTTGCACCCAGGTCCATGTCTTGTGGCCCTCCATCAGAATCCAGAGTTTTGAGAAGATTGGAGAAACTTTATTTTTCACCCCCAGAAAAAAAATGTAAGGGGTAACACTGTCATTTTTTTTCTGGTCAAAATTTTGAGTTTCAATATCTCAGCTCTGGAAGGGTCTACAGCCTCAATTTTTGCACCCAGGTCCATGTCTCGTGGCCCTCTATCAGAATCCAGAGTTTTGAGAAGATTGGAGAAACTTTATTTTTCACCCCCCGAAAAAAAATGTAAGGGGTAAAACTGTCATTTTTTTTTCTGGTCAAAATTTTGAGTTTCAATATCTCAGCTCTGGAAGGGTCTACAGCCTCAATTTTTGCACCCAGAACCATGTGTCGTGGCCCTCTATCAGAATCCAGAGTTTTGAGAAGATTGGAGAAACTTTATTTTTCATCCCCCGAAAAAAAATGTAAGGGGTAACACTGTCATTTTTTTTTCTGGTCAAAATTTTGAGTTTCAATATCTCAGCTCTGGAAGGGTCTACAGCCTCAATTTTTGCACCCAGGTCCATGTCTCGTGGCCCTCTATCAGAATCCAGAGTTTTGAGAAGATTGGAGAAACTTTATTTTTCACCCCCCGAAAAAAAATGTAAGGGGTAACACTGTCATTTTTTTTTCTGGTCAAAATTTTGAGTTTCAATATCTCAGCTCTGGAAGGGTCTACAGCCTATATTTTTGCACCCAGGTCCATGTCTCGTGGCCCTCTATCAGAATCCAGAGTTTTGAGAAGATTGGAGAAACTTTATTTTTCACCCCCAGAAAAAAAAATGTAAGGGGTAACACTGTCATTTTTTTTTCTGGTCAAAATTTTGAGTTTCAATATCTCAGCTCAGGAAGGGTCTACAGCCTAAATTTTTTGCACCCAGGTCCATGTCTCGTGGCCCTCTATCAGAATCCAGAGTTTTGAGAAGATTGGAGAAACTTTATTTTTCACCCCCCGAAAAAAATGTAAGGGGTAACACTGTCATTTTTTTTTTCTGGTCAAAATTTTGAGTTTCAATATCTCAGCTCTGGAAGGGTCTACAGCCTCAATTTTTGCACCCAGGTCCATGTCTCGTGGCCCTCTATCAGAATCCAGAGTTTTGAGAAGATTGGAGAAACTTTATTTTTCACCCCCCGAAAAAAAATGTAAGGGGTAACACTGTCATTTTTTTTTTTCTGGTCAAAATTTTGAGTTTCAATATCTCAGCTCTGGAAGGGTCTACAGCCTAAATTTTTGCACCCAGGTCCATGTCTCGTGGCCCTCTATTAGAATCCAGAGTTTTGAGAAGATTGGAGAAACTTTATTTTTCACCCCCCGAAAAAAAATGTAAGGGGTAACACTGTCATTTTTTTTTCTGGTCAAAGTTTTGAGTTTCAATATCTCAGCTCAGGACGGGTCTACAGCCTAAATTTTTGCACCCAGGTCCATGTCTCGTGGCCCTCTATCAGAATCCAGAGTTTTGAGAAGATTGGAGAAACTTTATTTTTCACCCCCCGAAAAAAATGTAAGGGGTAACACTGTCATTTTTTTTTCTGGTCAAAATTTTGAGTTTCAATATCTCAGCTCTGGAAGGGTCTACAGCCTCAATTTTTGCACCCAGGTCCATGTCTCGTGGGCCTCTATCAGAATCCAGAGTTTTGAGAAGATTGGAGAAACTTTATTTTTCACCCCCCGAAAAAAAATGTAAGGGGTAACACTGTCACTTTTTTTTCTGGTCAAAATTTTGAGTTTCAATATCTCAGCTCAGGAAGGGTCTACAGCCTAAATTTTTGCACCCAGGTCCATGTCTCGTGGCCCTCTATCAGAATCCAGAGTTTTGAGAAGATTGGAGAAACTTTATTTTTCACCCCCCGAAAAAAAATGTAAGGGGTAACACTGTCATTTTTTTTCTGGTCAAAATTTTGAGTTTCAATATCTCAGCTCAGGAAGGGTCTAAAGCCTAAATTTTTGCACCCAGGTCCATGTCTCGTGGCCCTCTATCAGAATCCAGAGTTTTGAGAAGATTGGAGAAACTTTATTTTTCACCCCCCGAAAAAAAATGTAAGGGGTAACACTGTCATTTTTTTTTTCTGGTCAAAATTTTGAGTTTCAATATCTCAGCTCAGGAAGGGTCTACAGCCTCAATTTTTGCACCCAGGTCCATGTCTCGTGGCCCTCTATCAGAATCCAGAGTTTTGAGAAGATTGGAGAAACTTTATTTTTCACCCCCCGAAAAAAAATGTAAGGGGTAACACTGTCATTTTTTTTTCTGGTCAAATTTTTGAGTTTCAATATGTCAGCTCAGGAAGGGTCTACAGCCTAAATTTTTGCACCCAGGTCCATGTCTCGTGGCCCTCTATCAGAATCCAGAGTTTTGAGAAGATTAGAGAAACTTTATTTTTCACCCCCCCCCCCCCCCAAAAAAAAATGTAAGGGGTAACTGTCATTTTTTTTTTCTGGTCAAAATTTTGAGTTTCAATATCTCAGCTCTGGAAGGGTCTACAGCCTCAATTTTTGCACCCAGGTCCATGTCTTGTGGCCCTCTATCAGAATCCAGAGTTTTGAGAAGATTGGAGAAACTTTATTTTTCACCCCCCGAAAAAAAATGTAAGGGGTAACACTGTCATTTTTTTTTCTGGTCAAAATTTTGAGTTTCAATATCTCAGCTCTGGAAGGGTCTACAGCCTCAATTTTTGCACCCAGGTCCATGTCTCGTGGCCTTCTATCAGAATCCAGAGTTTTGAGAAGATTGGAGAAACTTTATTTTTCACCCCCCGAAAAAAAATGTAAGGGGTAACACTGTCATTTTTTTTTCTGGTCAAAATTTTGAGTTTCAATATCTCAGCTCTGGAAGGGTCTACAGCCTCAATTTTTGCACCCAGGTCCATGTCTCGTGGCCCTCTATCAGAATCCAGAGTTTTGAGAAGATTGGAGAAACTTTATTTTTCACCCCCCGAAAAAAAATGTAAGGGGTAACACTGTCATTTTTTTTCTGGTCAAAATTTTGAGTTTCAATATCTCAGCTCAGGAAGGGTCTACAGCCTAAATTTTTGCACCAAGGTCCATGTCTCGTGGCCCTCTATCAGAATCCAGAGTTTTGAGAAGATTGGAGAAACTTTATTTTTCACCCCCCGAAAAAAAATGTAAGGGGTAACACTGTCATTTTTTTTTTCTGGTCAAAATTTTGAGTTTCAATATCTCAGCTCTGGAAGGGTCTACAGCCTCAATTTTTGCACCCAGAACCATGTGTCGTGGCCCTCTATCAGAATCCAGAGTTTTGAGAAGATTGGAGAAACTTTATTTTTCACCCCCCGAAAAAAAATGTAAGGGGTAACACTGTCATTTTTTTTTCTGGTCAAAATTTTGAGTTTCAATATCTCAGCTCAGGAAGGGTCTACAGCCTAAATTTTTGCACCCAGGTCCATGTCTCGTGGCCCTCTATCAGAATCCAGAGTTTTGAGAAGATTGGAGAAACTTTATTTTTCACCCCCCCGAAAAAAAATGTAAGGGGTAACACTGTCATTTTTTTTTCTGGTCAAAATTTTGAGTTTCAATATCTCAGCTCTGGAAGGGTCTACAGCCTCAATTTTTGCACCCAGGTCCATGTCTCGTGTCCCTCTATCAGAATCCAGAGTTTTGAGAAGATTGGAGAAACTTTATTTTTCACCCCCCGAAAAAAAATGTAAGGGGTAACACTGTCATTTTTTTTTTCTGGTCAAAATTTTGAGTTTCAATATCTCAGCTCTGGAAGGGTCTACAGCCTCAATTTTTGCACCCAGGTCCATGTCTCGTGGCCCTCTATCAGAATCCAGAGATTTGAGAAGATTGGAGAAACTTTATTTTTCACCCCCCGAAAAAAAATGTAAGGGGTAACACTGTCATTTTTTTTTTTCTGGTCAAAATTTTGAGTTTCAATATTTCAGCTCTGGAAGGGTCTACAGCCTCAATTTTTGCACCCAGAACCATGTGTTGTGGCCCTCTATCAGAATCCAGAGTTTTGAGAAGATTGGAGAAACTTTATTTTTCACCCCCCGAAAAAAAATGTAAGGGGTAACACTGTCATTTTTTTTTCTGGTCAGAATTTTGAGTTTCAGTATCTCAGCTCAGGAAGGGTCTACAGCCTAAATTTTTGCACCCAGGTCCATGTCTCGTGGCCCAATATCAGAATCCAGAGTTTTGAGAAGATTGGAGAAACTTTATTTTTCACCCCCCGAAAAAAAATGTAAGGGGTAACACTGTCATTTTTTTTTCTGGTCAGAATTTTGAGTTTCAATATCTCAGCTCAGGAAGGGTCTACAGCCTAAATTTTTGCACCCAGGTCCATGTCTCGTGGCCCTCTATCACAATCCAGAGTTTTGAGAAGATTGGAGAAACTTTATTTTTCACCCCCTGAAAAAAAATATAAGGGGTAACACTGTCATTTTTTTTTTCTGGTCAAAATTTTGAGTTTCAATATCTCAGCTCAGGAAGGGTCTAAAGCCTAAATTTTTTCACCCAGGTCCATGTCTCATGGCCCTCTATCAGAATCCAGAGTTTTGAGAAGATTGGAGAAACTTTATTTTTCACCCCCCGAAAAAAAATGTAAGGGGTAACACTGTCATTTTTTTTTCTGGTAAAAATTTTGAGTTTCAATATCTCAGCTCTGGAAGGGTCTACAGCCTAAATTTTTGCACCCAGGTCCATGTCTCGTGTCCCTCTATCAGAATCCAGAGTTTTGAGAAGATTGGAGAAACTTTATTTTTCACCCCCCGAAAAAAAATGTAAGGGGTAACACTGTCATTTTTTTTTTCTGGTCAAAATTTTAAGTTTCAATATCTCAGCTCTGGAAGGGTCTACAGCCTCAATTTTTGCACCCAGGTCCATGTCTCGTGGCCCTCTATCAGAATCCAGAGTTTTGAGAAGATTGGAGAAACTTTATTTTTCACCCCCCGAAAAAAAAATGTAAGGGGTAACACTGTCATTTTTTTTTTCTGGTCAAAATTTTGAGTTTCAATATCTCAGCTCTGGAAGGGTCTACAGCCTCAATTTTTGCACCCAGGTCCATGTCTCGTGGCCCTCTATCAGAATCCAGAGTTTTGAGAAGATTGGAGAAACTTTATTTTTCACCCCCCGAAAAAAAATGTAAGGGGTAACACTGTCATTTTTTTTTTCTGGTCAAAATGTTGAGTTTCAATATCTCAGCTCTGGAAGGGTCTACAGCCTCAATTTTTGCACCCAGGTCCATGTCTCGTGGCCCTCTATCAGAATCCAGAGTTTTGAGAAGATTGGAGAAACTTTATTTTTCACCCCCCGAAAAAAAATGTAAGGGGTAACACTGTCATTTTTTTTTCTGGTCAGAATTTTGAGTTTCAATATCTCAGCTCAGGAAGGGTCTACAGCCTAAATTTTTGCACCCAGGTCCATGTCTCGTGGCCCTCTATCACAATCCAGAGTTTTGAGAAGATTGGAGAAACTTTATTTTTCACCCCCTGAAAAAAAATATAAGGGGTAACACTGTCATTTTTTTTTTCTGGTCAAAATTTTGAGTTTCAATATCTCAGCTCAGGAAGGGTCTAAAGCCTAAATTTTTTCACCCAGGTCCATGTCTCATGGCCCTCTATCAGAATCCAGAGTTTTGAGAAGATTGGAGAAACTTTATTTTTCACCCCCCGAAAAAAAATGTAAGGGGTAACACTGTCATTTTTTTTTCTGGTCAAAATTTTAAGTTTCAATATCTCAGCTCTGGAAGGGTCTACAGCCTCAATTTTTGCACCCAGGTCCATGTCTCGTGGCCCTCTATCAGAATCCAGAGTTTTGAGAAGATTGGAGAAACTTTATTTTTCACCCCCCGAAAAAAAAAATGTAAGGGGTAACACTGTCATTTTTTTTTTCTGGTCAAAATTTTGAGTTTCAATATCTCAGCTCTGGAAGGGTCTACAGCCTCAATTTTTGCACCCAGGTCCATGTCTCGTGGCCCTCTATCAGAATCCAGAGTTTTGAGAAGATTGGAGAAACTTTATTTTTCACCCCCCGAAAAAAAATGTAAGGGGTAACACTGTCATTTTTTTTTTCTGGTCAAAATGTTGAGTTTCAATATCTCAGCTCTGGAAGGGTCTACAGCCTCAATTTTTGCACCCAGGTCCATGTCTCGTGGCCCTCTATCAGAATCCAGAGTTTTGAGAAGATTGGAGAAACTTTATTTTTCACCCCCCGAAAAAAAATGTAAGGGGTAACACTGTCATTTTTTTTTCTGGTCAAAATTTTGAGTTTCAATATCTCAGCTCAGGAAGGGTCTACAGCCTAAATTTTTGCACCCAGGTCCATGTCTCGTGGCCCTCTATCAGAAGCCAGAGTTTTGAGAAGATTGGAGAAACTTTATTTTTCAACCCCCGAAAAAAAATGTAAGGGGTAACACTGTCATTTTTTTTTCTGGTCAAAATATTGAGTTTCAATATCTCAGCTCAGGAAGGGTCTACAGCCTCAATTTTTGCACGCAGGTCCATGTCTTGTGGCCCTCTATCAGAATCCAGAGTTTTGAGAAGATTTGAGAAACTTTATTTTTCACCCCCCGAAAAAAAATGTAAGGGGTAACACTGTCATTTTTTTTCTGGTCAAAATTTTGAGTTTCAATATCTCAGCTCTGGAAGGGTCTACAGCCTAAATTTTTGCACCCAGGTCCATGTCTCGTGGCCCTCTATCAGAATCCAGAGTTTTGAGAAGATTGGAGAAACTTTATTTTTCACCCCCCGAAAAAAATGTAAGGGGTAACAGTGTCATTTTTTTTTCTGGTCAAAATTTTGAGTTTCAATATCTCAGCTCAGGAAGGGTCTACAGCCTAAATTTTTGCACCCAGGTCCATGTCTCGTGGCCCTCTATCAGAATCCAGAGTTTTGAGAAGATTAGAGAAACTTTATTTTTCACCCCCCCCCCCCCCAAAAAAAAAATGTAAGGGGTAACTGTCATTTTTTTTGGTCAAAATTTTGAGTTTCAATATCTCAGCTCTGGAAGGGTCTACAGCCTCAATTTTTGCACCCAGGTCCATGTCTTGTGGCCCTCTATCAGAATCCAGAGTTTTGAGAAGATTGGAGAAACTTTATTTTTCACCCCCCGAAAAAAAATGTAAGGGGTAACACTGTCATTTTTTTTTCTGGTCAAAATTTTGAGTTTCAATATCTCAGCTCTGGAAGGGTCTACAGCCTCAATTTTTGCACCCAGGTCCATGTCTCGTGGCCCTCTATCAGAATCCAGAGTTTTGAGAAGATTGGAGAAACTTTATTTTTCACCCCCCGAAAAAAAATGTAAGGGGTAACACTGTCATTTTTTTTCTGGTCAAAATTTTGAGTTTCAATATCTCAGCTCAGGAAGGGTCTACAGCCTAAATTTTTGCACCAAGGTCCATGTCTCGTGGCCCTCTATCAGAATCCAGAGTTTTGAGAAGATTGGAGAAACTTTATTTTTCACCCCCCGAAAAAAAATGTAAGGGGTAACACTGTCATTTTTTTTTTCTGGTCAAAATTTTGAGTTTCAATATCTCAGCTCTGGAAGGGTCTACAGCCTCAATTTTTGCACCCAGAACCATGTGTCGTGGCCCTCTATCAGAATCCAGAGTTTTGAGAAGATTGGAGAAACTTTATTTTTCACCCCCCGAAAAAAAATGTAAGGGGTAACACTGTCATTTTTTTTTCTGGTCAAAATTTTGAGTTTCAATATCTCAGCTCTGGAAGGGTCTACAGCCTCAATTTTTGCACCCAGGTCCATGTCTCGTGGCCCTCTATCAGAATCCAGAGTTTTGAGAAGATTGGAGAAACTTTATTTTTCACCCCCCGAAAAAAAATGTAAGGGGTAACACTGTCATTTTTTTTTTCTGGTCAAAATTTTGAGTTTCAATATCTCAGCTCTGGAAGGGTCTACAGCCTCAATTTTTGCACCCAGGTCCATGTCTCGTGGCCCTCTATCAGAATCCAGAGTTTTGAGAAGATTGGAGAAACTTTATTTTTCACCCCCCGAAAAAAAATGTAAGGGGTAACACTGTCATTTTTTTCTGGTCAAAATTTTGAGTTTCAATATCTCAGCTCTGGAAGGGTCTACAGCCTCAATTTTTGCACCCAGAACCATGTGTCGTGGCCCTCTATCAGAATCCAGAGTTTTGAGAAGATTGGAGAAACTTTATTTTTCACCCCCCGAAAAAAAATGTAAGGGGTAACACTGTCATTTTTTTTTCTGGTCAAAATTTTGAGTTTCAATATCTCAGCTCTGGAAGGGTCTACAGCCTCAATTTTTGCACCCAGGTCCATGTCTCGTGGCCCTCTATCAGAATCCAGAGTTTTGAGAAGATTGGAGAAACTTTATTTTTCACCCCCCGAAAAAAAATGTAAGGGGTAACACTGTCATTTTTTTTTTCTGGTCAAAATTTTGAGTTTCAATATCTCAGCTCTGGAAGGGTCTACAGCCTCGATTTTTGCACCCAGGTCCATGTCTCGTGGCCCTCTATCAGAATCCAGAGTTTTGAGAAGATTGGAGAAACTTAATTTTTCACCCCCCGAAAAAAAATGTAAGGGGTAACACTGTCATTTTTTTTTCTGGTCAAAATTTTGAGTTTCAATATCTCAGCTCTGGAAGGGTCTACAGCCTATATTTTTGCACCCAGGTCCATGTCTCGTGGCCCTCTATCAGAATCCAGAGTTTTGAGAAGATTGGAGAAACTTTATTTTTCACCCCCCGAAAAAAAATGTAAGGGGTAACACTGTCATTTTTTTTTCTGGTCAAAATTTTGAGTTTCAATATCTCAGCTCAGGAAGGGTCTACAGCCTAAATTTTTTGCACCCAGGTCCATGTCTCGTGGCCCTCTATCAGAATCCAGAGTTTTGAGAAGATTGGAGAAACTTTATTTTTCACCCCCCGAAAAAAATGTAAGGGGTAACACTGTCATTTTTTTTTTCTGGTCAAAATTTTGAGTTTCAATATCTCAGCTCAGGAAGGGTCTAAAGCCTAAATTTTTGCACCCAGGTCCATGTCTCATGGCCCTCTATCAGAATCCAGAGTTTTGAGAAGATTGGAGAAACTTTATTTTTCACCCCCCGAAAAAAAATGTAAGGGGTAACACTGTCATTTTTTTTTTCTGGTCAAAATTTTGAGTTTCAATATCTCAGCTCAGGAAGGGTCTACAGCCTAAATTTTTGCACCCAGGTCCATGTCTCGTGGCCCTCTATCAGAATCCAGAGTTTTGAGAAGATTGGAGAAACTTTATTTTTCACCCCCCGAAAAAAAATGTAAGGGATAACACTGTCATTTTTTTTTCTGGTCAAAATTTTGAGTTTCAATATCTCAGCTCAGGAAGGGTCTACAGCCTAAATTTTTGCACCCAGGTCCATGTCTCGTGGCCCTCTATCAGAATCCAGAGTTTTGAGAAGATTGGAGAAACTTTATTTTTCACCTCCCGAAAAAAAATGTAAGGGGTAACACTGTCATTTTTTTTCTGGTCAAAATTTTGAGTTTCAATATCTCAGCTCTGGAAGGGTCTACAGCCTCAATTTTTGCACCCAGGTCCATGTCTCGTGGCCCTCTATCAGAATCCAGAGTTTTGAGAAGATTGGAGAAACTTTATTTTTCACCCCCCGAAAAAAAATGTAAGGGGTAACACTGTCATTTTTTTTTCTGGTCAAAATTTTGAGTTTCAATATCTCAGCTCTGGAAGGGTCTACAGCCTCAATTTTTGCACCCAGGTCCATGTCTCGTGGCCCTCTATCAGAATCCAGAGTTTTGAGAAGATTGGAGAAACTTTATTTTTCACCCCCCGAAAAAAAATGTAAGGGGTAACACTGTCATTTTTTTTTTTCTGGTCAAAATTTTGAGTTTCAATATCTCAGCTCTGGAAGGGTCTACAGCCTCGATTTTTGCACCCAGGTCCATGTCTCGTGGCCCTCTATCAGAATCCAGAGTTTTGAGAAGATTGGAGAAACTTAATTTTTCACCCCCCGAAAAAAAATGTAAGGGGTAACACTGTCATTTTTTTTTCTGGTCAAAATTTTGAGTTTCAATATCTCAGCTCTGGAAGGGTCTACAGCCTATATTTTTGCACCCAGGTCCATGTCTCGTGGCCCTCTATCAGAATCCAGAGTTTTGAGAAGATTGGAGAAACTTTATTTTTCACCCCCCGAAAAAAAATGTAAGGGGTAACACTGTCATTTTTTTTTCTGGTCAAAATTTTGAGTTTCAATATCTCAGCTCAGGAAGGGTCTACAGCCTAAATTTTTTGCACCCAGGTCCATGTCTCGTGGCCCTCTATCAGAATCCAGAGTTTTGAGAAGATTGGAGAAACTTTATTTTTCACCCCCCGAAAAAAATGTAAGGGGTAACACTGTCATTTTTTTTTTCTGGTCAAAATTTTGAGTTTCAATATCTCAGCTCAGGAAGGGTCTAAAGCCTAAATTTTTGCACCCAGGTCCATGTCTCATGGCCCTCTATCAGAATCCAGAGTTTTGAGAAGATTGGAGAAACTTTATTTTTCACCCCCCGAAAAAAAATGTAAGGGGTAACACTGTCATTTTTTTTTTCTGGTCAAAATTTTGAGTTTCAATATCTCAGCTCAGGAAGGGTCTACAGCCTAAATTTTTGCACCCAGGTCCATGTCTCGTGGCCCTCTATCAGAATCCAGAGTTTTGAGAAGATTGGAGAAACTTTATTTTTCACCCCCCGAAAAAAAATGTAAGGGGTAACACTGTCATTTTTTTTTCTGGTCAAAATTTTGAGTTTCAATATCTCAGCTCTGGAAGGGTCTACAGCCTCAATTTTTGCACCCAGGTCCATGTCTTGTGGCCCTCCATCAGAATCCAGAGTTTTGAGAAGATTGGAGAAACTTTATTTTTCACCCCCCGAAAAAAATGTAAGGGGTAACACTGTCATTTTTTTTTTCTGGTCAAAATTTTGAGTTTCAATATCTCAGCTCAGGAAGGGTCTAAAGCCTAAATTTTTGCACCCAGGTCCATGTCTCGTGGCCCTCTATCAGAATCCAGAGTTTTGAGAAGATTGGAGAAACTTTATTTTTCACCCCCCGAAAAAAAATGTAAGGGGTAACACTGTCATTTTTTTTTCTGGTCAAAATTTTGAGTTTCAATATCTCAGCTCAGGAAGGGTCTACAGCCTCAATTTTTGCACCCAGGTCCATGTCTCGTGGCCCTCTATCAGAATCCAAAGTTTTGAGAAGATTGGAGAAACTTTATTTTTCACCCCCCGAAAAAAAATGTAAGGGGTAACACTGTCATTTTTTTTTCTGGTCAAATTTTTGAGTTTCAATATGTCAGCTCAGGAAGGGTCTACAGCCTAAATTTTTGCACCCAGGTCCATGTCTCGTGGCCCTCTATCAGAATCCAGAGTTTTGAGAAGATTAGAGAAACTTTATTTTTCACCCCCCCCCCCCCCCCCCCCCCCCAAAAAAAAATGTAAGGGGTAACTGTCATTTTTTTTTTTCTGGTCAAAATTTTGAGTTTCAATATCTCAGCTCTGGAAGGGTCTACAGCCTCAATTTTTGCACCCAGGTCCATGTCTTGTGGCCCTCTATCAGAATCCAGAGTTTTGAGAAGATTGGAGAAACTTTATTTTTCACCCCCCGAAAAAAAATGTAAGGGGTAACACTGTCATTTTTTTTTCTGGTCAAAATTTTGAGTTTCAATATCTCAGCTCTGGAAGGGTCTACAGCCTCAATTTTTGCACCCAGGTCCATGTCTCGTGGCCCTCTATCAGAATCCAGAGTTTTGAGAAGATTGGAGAAACTTTATTTTTCACCCCCCGAAAAAAAATGTAAGGGGTAACACTGTCATTTTTTTTTCTGGTCAAAATTTTGAGTTTCAATATCTCAGCTCTGGAAGGGTCTACAGCCTCAATTTTTGCACCCAGGTCCATGTCTCGTGGCCCTCTATCAGAATCCAGAGTTTTGAGAAGATTGGAGAAACTTTATTTTTCACCCCCCGAAAAAAAAATGTAAGGGGTAACACTGTCATTTTTTTTCTGGTCAAAATTTTGAGTTTCAATATCTCAGCTCAGGAAGGGTCTACAGCCTAAATTTTTGCACCAAGGTCCATGTCTCGTGGCCCTCTATCAGAATCCAGAGTTTTGAGAAGATTGGAGAAACTTTATTTTTCACCCCCCGAAAAAAAATGTAAGGGGTAACACTGTCATTTTTTTTTCTGGTCAAAATTTTGAGTTTCAATATCTCAGCTCTGGAAGGATCTACAGCCTCAATTTTTGCACCCAGAACCATGTGTCGTGGCCCTCTATCAGAATCCAGAGTTTTGAGAAGATTGGAGAAACTTTATTTTTCACCCCCGAAAAAAAATGTAAGGGGTAACACTGTCATTTTTTTTTCTGGTCAAAATTTTGAGTTTCAATATCTCAGCTCTGGAAGGGTCTACAGCCTCAATTTTTGCACCCAGGTCCATGTCTCGTGGCCCTCTATCAGAATCCAGAGTTTTGAGAAGATTGGAGAAACTTTATTTTTCACCCCCCGAAAAAAAATGTAAGGGGTAACACTGTCATTTTTTTTTTCTGGTCAAAATTTTGAGTTTCAATATTTCAGCTCTGGAAGGGTCTACAGCCTCAATTTTTGCACCCAGAACCATGTGTCGTGGCCCTCTATCAGAATCCAGAGTTTTGAGAAGATTGGAGAAACTTTATTTTTCACCCCCCGAAAAAAAATGTAAGGGGTAACACTGTCATTTTTTTTTCTGGTCAGAATTTTGAGTTTCAGTATCTCAGCTCAGGAAGGGTCTACAGCCTAAATTTTTGCACCCAGGTCCATGTCTCGTGGCCCTCTATCAGAATCCAGAGTTTTGAGAAGATTGGAGAAACTTTATTTTTCACCCCCTGAAAAAAAATATAAGGGGTAACACTGTCATTTTTTTTTTCTGGTCAAAATTTTGAGTTTCAATATCTCAGCTCAGGAAGGGTCTAAAGCCTAAATTTTTTCACCCAGGTCCATGTCTCATGGCCCTCTATCAGAATCCAGAGTTTTGAGAAGATTGGAGAAACTTTATTTTTCACCCCCCGAAAAAAAATGTAAGGGGTAACACTGTAATTTTTTTTTCTGGTAAAAATTTTGAGTTTCAATATCTCAGCTCTGGAAGGGTCTACAGCCTAAATTTTTGCACCCAGGTCCATGTCTCGTGTCCCTCTATCAGAATCCAGAGTTTTGAGAAGATTGGAGAAACTTTATTTTTCACCCCCCGAAAAAAAATGTAAGGGGTAACACTGTCATTTTTTTTTTTTTTTCTGGTCAAAATTTTAAGTTTCAATATCTCAGCTCTGGAAGGGTCTACAGCCTCAATTTTTGCACCCAGGTCCATGTCTCGTGGCCCTCTATCAGAATCCAGAGTTTTGAGAAGATTGGAGAAACTTTATTTTTCACCCCCCGAAAAAAAAATGTAAGGGGTAACACTGTAATTTTTTTTTTCTGGTCAAAATTTTGAGTTTCAATATCTCAGCTCTGGAAGGGTCTACAGCCTCAATTTTTGCACCCAGGTCCATGTCTCGTGGCCCTCTATCAGAATCCAGAGTTTTGAGAAGATTGGAGAAACTTTATTTTTCACCCCCCGAAAAAAAATGTAAGGGGTAACACTGTCATTTTTTTTTTCTGGTCAAAATGTTGAGTTTCAATATCTCAGCTCTGGAAGGGTCTACAGCCTCAATTTTTGCACCCAGGTCCATGTCTCGTGGCCCTCTATCAGAATCCAGAGTTTTGAGAAGATTGGAGAAACTTTATTTTTCACCCCCCGAAAAAAAATGTAAGGGGTAACACTGTCATTTTTTTTTCTGGTCAAAATTTTGAGTTTCAATATCTCAGCTCAGGAAGGGTCTACAGCCTAAATTTTTGCACCCAGGTCCATGTCTCGTGGCCCTCTATCAGAAGCCAGAGTTTTGAGAAGATTGGAGAAACTTTATTTTTCACCCCCCGAAAAAAAATGTAAGGGGTAACACTGTCATTTTTTTTCTGGTCAAAATTTTGAGTTTCAATATCTCAGCTCTGGAAGGGTCTACAGCCTAAATTTTTGCACCCAGGTCCATGTCTCGTGGCCCTCTATCAGAATCCAGAGTTTTGAGAAGATTGGAGAAACTTTATTTTTCACCCCCCCCAAAAAAATGTAAGGGGTAACAGTGTCATTTTTTTTTCTGGTCAAAATTTTGAGTTTCAATATCTCAGCTCAGGAAGGGTCTACAGCCTAAATTTTTGCACCCAGGTCCATGTCTCGTGGCCCTCTATCAGAATCCAGAGTTTTGAGAAGATTAGAGAAACTTTATTTTTCACCCCCCCCCCCCAAAAAAAAATGTAAGGGGTAACTGTCATTTTTTTTTTGGTCAAAATTTTGAGTTTCAATATCTCAGCTCTGGAAGGGTCTACAGCCTCAATTTTTGCACCCAGGTCCATGTCTCGTGGCCCTCTATCAGAATCCAGAGTTTTGAGAAGATTGGAGAAACTTTATTTTTCACCCCCCGAAAAAAAATGTAAGGGGTAACACTGTCATTTTTTTTTCTGGTCAAAATTTTGAGTTTCAATATCTCAGCTCTGGAAGGGTCTACAGCCTCAATTTTTGCACCCAGGTCCATGTCTCGTGGCCCTCTATCAGAATCCAGAGTTTTGAGAAGATTGGAGAAACTTTATTTTTCACCCCCCGAAAAAAAATGTAAGGGGTAACACTGTCATTTTTTTTTCTGGTCAAAATTTTGAGTTTCAATATCTCAGCTCTGGAAGGGTCTACAGCCTCAATTTTTGCACCCAGGTCCATGTCTCGTGGCCCTCTATCAGAATCCAGAGTTTTGAGAAGATTGGAGAAACTTTATTTTTCACCCCCCGAAAAAAAATGTAAGGGGTAACACTGTCATTTTTTTTCTGGTCAAAATTTTGAGTTTCAATATCTCAGCTCAGGAAGGGTCTACAGCCTAAATTTTTGCACCAAGGTCCATGTCTCGTGGCCCTCTATCAGAATCCAGAGTTTTGAGAAGATTGGAGAAACTTTATTTTTCACCCCCCGAAAAAAAATGTAAGGGGTAACACTGTCATTTTTTTTTTTCTGGTCAAAATTTTGAGTTTCAATATCTCAGCTCTGGAAGGGTCTACAGCCTCAATTTTTGCACCCAGAACCATGTGTCGTGGCCCTCTATCAGAATCCAGAGTTTTGAGAAGATTGGAGAAACTTTATTTTTCACCCCCGAAAAAAAATGTAAGGGGTAACACTGTCATTTTTTTTTCTGGTCAAAATTTTGAGTTTCAATATCTCAGCTCAGGAAGGGTCTACAGCCTAAATTTTTGCACCCAGGTCCATGTCTCGTGGCCCTCTATCAGAATCCAGAGTTTTGAGAAGATTGGAGAAACATTATTTTTCACCCCCCGAAAAAAAATGTAAGGGGTAACACTGTCATTTTTTTTTTCTGGTCAAAATTTTGAGTTTCAATATCTCAGCTCTGGAAGGGTCTACAGCCTCAATTTTTGCACCCAGGTCCATGTCTCGTGGCCCTCTATCAGAATCCAGAGTTTTGAGAAGATTGGAGAAACTTTATTTTTCACCCCCCGAAAAAAAATGTAAGGGGTAACACTGTCATTTTTTTTTTCTGGTCAAAATTTTGAGTTTCAATATTTCAGCTCTGGAAGGGTCTACAGCCTCAATTTTTGCACCCAGAACCATGTGTCGTGGCCCTCTATCAGAATCCAGAGTTTTGAGAAGATTGGAGAAACTTTATTTTTCACCCCCCGAAAAAAAATGTAAGGGGTAACACTGTCATTTTTTTTTCTGGTCAGAATTTTGAGTTTCAGTATCTCAGCTCAGGAAGGGTCTACAGCCTAAATTTTTGCACCCAGGTCCATGTCTCGTGGCCCTCTATCAGAATCCAGAGTTTTGAGAAGATTGGAGAAACTTTATTTTTCACCCCCTGAAAAAAAATATAAGGGGTAACACTGTCATTTTTTTTTTCTGGTCAAAATTTTGAGTTTCAATATCTCAGCTCAGGAAGGGTCTAAAGCCTAATTTTTTTCACCCAGGTCCATGTCTCATGGCCCTCTATCAGAATCCAGAGTTTTGAGAAGATTGGAGAAACTTTATTTTTCACCCCCCGAAAAAAAATGTAAGGGGTAACACTGTCATTTTTTTTTCTGGTAAAAATTTTGAGTTTCAATATCTCAGCTCTGGAAGGGTCTACAGCCTAAATTTTTGCACCCAGGTCCATGTCTCGTGTCCCTCTATCAGAATCCAGAGTTTTGAGAAGATTGGAGAAACTTTATTTTTCACCCCCCGAAAAAAAAATGTAAGGGGTAACACTGTCATTTTTTTTTTTTCTGGTCAAAATTTTAAGTTTCAATATCTCAGCTCTGGAAGGGTCTACAGCCTCAATTTTTGCACCCAGGTCCATGTCTCGTGGCCCTCTATCAGAATCCAGAGTTTTGAGAAGATTGGAGAAACTTTATTTTTCACCCCCCGAAAAAAAAATGTAAGGGGTAACACTGTAATTTTTTTTTTCTGGTCAAAATTTTGAGTTTCAATATCTCAGCTCTGGAAGGGTCTACAGCCTCAATTTTTGCACCCAGGTCCATGTCTCGTGGCCCTCTATCAGAATCCAGAGTTTTGAGAAGATTGGAGAAACTTTATTTTTCACCCCCCGAAAAAAAATGTAAGGGGTAACACTGTCATTTTTTTTTTCTGGTCAAAATGTTGAGTTTCAATATCTCAGCTCTGGAAGGGTCTACAGCCTCCATTTTTGCACCCAGGTCCATGTCTCGTGGCCCTCTATCAGAATCCAGAGTTTTGAGAAGATTGGAGAAACTTTATTTTTCACCCCCCGAAAAAAAATGTTAGGGGTAACACTGTCATTTTTTTTTCTGGTCAAAATTTTGAGTTTCAATATCTCAGCTCAGGAAGGGTCTACAGCCTAAATTTTTGCACCCAGGTCCATGTCTCGTGGCCCTCTATCAGAATCCAGAGTTTTGAGAAGATTGGAGAAACTTTATTTTTCACCCCCCGAAAAAAAAATGTAAGGGGTAACACTGTAATTTTTTTTTTCTGGTCAAAATTTTGAGTTTCAATATCTCAGCTCTGGAAGGGTCTACAGCCTCAATTTTTGCACCCAGGTCCATGTCTCGTGGCCCTCTATCAGAATCCAGAGTTTTGAGAAGATTGGAGAAACTTTATTTTTCACCCCCCGAAAAAAAATGTAAGGGGTAACACTGTCATTTTTTTTTCTGGTCAAAATGTTGAGTTTCAATATCTCAGCTCTGGAAGGGTCTACAGCCTCAATTTTTGCACCCAGGTCCATGTCTCGTGGCCCTCTATCAGAATCCAGAGTTTTGAGAAGATTGGAGAAACTTTATTTTTCACCCCCCGAAAAAAAATGTAAGGGGTAACACTGTCATTTTTTTTTCTGGTCAAAATTTTGAGTTTCAATATCTCAGCTCAGGAAGGGTCTACAGCCTAAATTTTTGCACCCAGGTCCATGTCTCGTGGCCCTCTATCAGAAGCCAGAGTTTTGAGAAGATTGGAGAAACTTTATTTTTCACCCCCCGAAAAAAAATGTAAGGGGTAACACTGTCATTTTTTTTCTGGTCAAAATTTTGAGTTTCAATATCTCAGCTCTGGAAGGGTCTACAGCCTAAATTTTTGCACCCAGGTCCATGTCTCGTGGCCCTCTATCAGAATCCAGAGTTTTGAGAAGATTGGAGAAACTTTATTTTTCACCCCCCGAAAAAAAATGTAAGGGGTAACAGTGTCATTTTTTTTTCTGGTCAAAATTTTGAGTTTCAATATCTCAGCTCAGGAAGGGTCTACAGCCTAAATTTTTGCACCCAGGTCCATGTCTCGTGGCCCTCTATCAGAATCCAGAGTTTTGAGAAGATTAGAGAAACTTTATTTTTCACCCCCCCCCCCAAAAAAAAATGTAAGGGGTAACTGTCATTTTTTTTTTGGTCAAAATTTTGAGTTTCAATATCTCAGCTCTGGAAGGGTCTACAGCCTCAATTTTTGCACCCAGGTCCATGTCTCGTGGCCCTCTATCAGAATCCAGAGTTTTGAGAAGATTGGAGAAACTTTATTTTTCACCCCCCGAAAAAAAATGTAAGGGGTAACACTGTCATTTTTTTTTCTGGTCAAAATTTTGAGTTTCAATATCTCAGCTCTGGAAGGGTCTACAGCCTCAATTTTTGCACCCAGGTCCATGTCTCGTGGCCCTCTATCAGAATCCAGAGTTTTGAGAAGATTGGAGAAACTTTATTTTTCACCCCCCGAAAAAAAATGTAAGGGGTAACACTGTCATTTTTTTTTCTGGTCAAAATTTTGAGTTTCAATATCTCAGCTCTGGAAGGGTCTACAGCCTCAATTTTTGCACCCAGGTCCATGTCTCGTGGCCCTCTATCAGAATCCAGAGTTTTGAGAAGATTGGAGAAACTTTATTTTTCACCCCCCGAAAAAAAATGTAAGGGGTAACACTGTCATTTTTTTTCTGGTCAAAATTTTGAGTTTCAATATCTCAGCTCAGGAAGGGTCTACAGCCTAAATTTTTGCACCCAGGTCCATGTCTCGTGGCCCTCTATCAGAATCCAGAGTTTTGAGAAGATTGGAGAAACTTTATTTTTCACCCCCCGAAAAAAAATGTAAGGGGTAACACTGTCATTTTTTTTTTCTGGTCAAAATGTTGAGTTTCAATATCTCAGCTCTGGAAGGGTCTACAGCCTCAATTTTTGCACCCAGGTCCATGTCTCGTGGCCCTCTATCAGAATCCAGAGTTTTGAGAAGATTGGAGAAACTTTATTTTTCACCCCCCGAAAAAAAATGTAAGGGGTAACACTGTCATTTTTTTTTCTGGTCAAAATTTTGAGTTTCAATATCTCAGCTCAGGAAGGGTCTACAGCCTAAATTTTTGCACCCAGGTCCATGTCTCGTGGCCCTCTATCAGAAGCCAGAGTTTTGAGAAGATTGGAGAAACTTTATTTTTCACCCCCCGAAAAAAAATGTAAGGGGTAACACTGTCATTTTTTTTCTGGTCAAAATTTTGAGTTTCAATATCTCAGCTCTGGAAGGGTCTACAGCCTAAATTTTTGCACCCAGGTCCATGTCTCGTGGCCCTCTATCAGAATCCAGAGTTTTGAGAAGATTGGAGAAACTTTATTTTTCACCCCCCCCAAAAAAATGTAAGGGGTAACAGTGTCATTTTTTTTTCTGGTCAAAATTTTGAGTTTCAATATCTCAGCTCAGGAAGGGTCTACAGCCTAAATTTTTGCACCCAGGTCCATGTCTCGTGGCCCTCTATCAGAATCCAGAGTTTTGAGAAGATTAGAGAAACTTTATTTTTCACCCCCCCCCCCCAAAAAAAAATGTAAGGGGTAACTGTCATTTTTTTTTTGGTCAAAATTTTGAGTTTCAATATCTCAGCTCTGGAAGGGTCTACAGCCTCAATTTTTGCACCCAGGTCCATGTCTCGTGGCCCTCTATCAGAATCCAGAGTTTTGAGAAGATTGGAGAAACTTTATTTTTCACCCCCCGAAAAAAAATGTAAGGGGTAACACTGTCATTTTTTTTTCTGGTCAAAATTTTGAGTTTCAATATCTCAGCTCTGGAAGGGTCTACAGCCTCAATTTTTGCACCCAGGTCCATGTCTCGTGGCCCTCTATCAGAATCCAGAGTTTTGAGAAGATTGGAGAAACTTTATTTTTCACCCCCCGAAAAAAAATGTAAGGGGTAACACTGTCATTTTTTTTTCTGGTCAAAATTTTGAGTTTCAATATCTCAGCTCTGGAAGGGTCTACAGCCTCAATTTTTGCACCCAGGTCCATGTCTCGTGGCCCTCTATCAGAATCCAGAGTTTTGAGAAGATTGGAGAAACTTTATTTTTCACCCCCCGAAAAAAAATGTAAGGGGTAACACTGTCATTTTTTTTCTGGTCAAAATTTTGAGTTTCAATATCTCAGCTCAGGAAGGGTCTACAGCCTAAATTTTTGCACCAAGGTCCATGTCTCGTGGCCCTCTATCAGAATCCAGAGTTTTGAGAAGATTGGAGAAACTTTATTTTTCACCCCCCGAAAAAAAATGTAAGGGGTAACACTGTCATTTTTTTTTTTCTGGTCAAAATTTTGAGTTTCAATATCTCAGCTCTGGAAGGGTCTACAGCCTCAATTTTTGCACCCAGAACCATGTGTCGTGGCCCTCTATCAGAATCCAGAGTTTTGAGAAGATTGGAGAAACTTTATTTTTCACCCCCGAAAAAAAATGTAAGGGGTAACACTGTCATTTTTTTTTCTGGTCAAAATTTTGAGTTTCAATATCTCAGCTCAGGAAGGGTCTACAGCCTAAATTTTTGCACCCAGGTCCATGTCTCGTGGCCCTCTATCAGAATCCAGAGTTTTGAGAAGATTGGAGAAACATTATTTTTCACCCCCCGAAAAAAAATGTAAGGGGTAACACTGTCATTTTTTTTTTCTGGTCAAAATTTTGAGTTTCAATATCTCAGCTCTGGAAGGGTCTACAGCCTCAATTTTTGCACCCAGGTCCATGTCTCGTGGCCCTCTATCAGAATCCAGAGTTTTGAGAAGATTGGAGAAACTTTATTTTTCACCCCCCGAAAAAAAATGTAAGGGGTAACACTGTCATTTTTTTTTTCTGGTCAAAATTTTGAGTTTCAATATTTCAGCTCTGGAAGGGTCTACAGCCTCAATTTTTGCACCCAGAACCATGTGTCGTGGCCCTCTATCAGAATCCAGAGTTTTGAGAAGATTGGAGAAACTTTATTTTTCACCCCCCGAAAAAAAATGTAAGGGGTAACACTGTCATTTTTTTTTCTGGTCAGAATTTTGAGTTTCAGTATCTCAGCTCAGGAAGGGTCTACAGCCTAAATTTTTGCACCCAGGTCCATGTCTCGTGGCCCTCTATCAGAATCCAGAGTTTTGAGAAGATTGGAGAAACTTTATTTTTCACCCCCTGAAAAAAAATATAAGGGGTAACACTGTCATTTTTTTTTTCTGGTCAAAATTTTGAGTTTCAATATCTCAGCTCAGGAAGGGTCTAAAGCCTAATTTTTTTCACCCAGGTCCATGTCTCATGGCCCTCTATCAGAATCCAGAGTTTTGAGAAGATTGGAGAAACTTTATTTTTCACCCCCCGAAAAAAAATGTAAGGGGTAACACTGTCATTTTTTTTTCTGGTAAAAATTTTGAGTTTCAATATCTCAGCTCTGGAAGGGTCTACAGCCTAAATTTTTGCACCCAGGTCCATGTCTCGTGTCCCTCTATCAGAATCCAGAGTTTTGAGAAGATTGGAGAAACTTTATTTTTCACCCCCCGAAAAAAAAATGTAAGGGGTAACACTGTCATTTTTTTTTTTTCTGGTCAAAATTTTAAGTTTCAATATCTCAGCTCTGGAAGGGTCTACAGCCTCAATTTTTGCACCCAGGTCCATGTCTCGTGGCCCTCTATCAGAATCCAGAGTTTTGAGAAGATTGGAGAAACTTTATTTTTCACCCCCCGAAAAAAAAATGTAAGGGGTAACACTGTAATTTTTTTTTTCTGGTCAAAATTTTGAGTTTCAATATCTCAGCTCTGGAAGGGTCTACAGCCTCAATTTTTGCACCCAGGTCCATGTCTCGTGGCCCTCTATCAGAATCCAGAGTTTTGAGAAGATTGGAGAAACTTTATTTTTCACCCCCCGAAAAAAAATGTAAGGGGTAACACTGTCATTTTTTTTTTCTGGTCAAAATGTTGAGTTTCAATATCTCAGCTCTGGAAGGGTCTACAGCCTCCATTTTTGCACCCAGGTCCATGTCTCGTGGCCCTCTATCAGAATCCAGAGTTTTGAGAAGATTGGAGAAACTTTATTTTTCACCCCCCGAAAAAAAATGTTAGGGGTAACACTGTCATTTTTTTTTCTGGTCAAAATTTTGAGTTTCAATATCTCAGCTCAGGAAGGGTCTACAGCCTAAATTTTTGCACCCAGGTCCATGTCTCGTGGCCCTCTATCAGAATCCAGAGTTTTGAGAAGATTGGAGAAACTTTATTTTTCACCCCCCGAAAAAAAAATGTAAGGGGTAACACTGTAATTTTTTTTTTCTGGTCAAAATTTTGAGTTTCAATATCTCAGCTCTGGAAGGGTCTACAGCCTCAATTTTTGCACCCAGGTCCATGTCTCGTGGCCCTCTATCAGAATCCAGAGTTTTGAGAAGATTGGAGAAACTTTATTTTTCACCCCCCGAAAAAAAATGTAAGGGGTAACACTGTCATTTTTTTTTCTGGTCAAAATGTTGAGTTTCAATATCTCAGCTCTGGAAGGGTCTACAGCCTCAATTTTTGCACCCAGGTCCATGTCTCGTGGCCCTCTATCAGAATCCAGAGTTTTGAGAAGATTGGAGAAACTTTATTTTTCACCCCCCGAAAAAAAATGTAAGGGGTAACACTGTCATTTTTTTTTCTGGTCAAAATTTTGAGTTTCAATATCTCAGCTCAGGAAGGGTCTACAGCCTAAATTTTTGCACCCAGGTCCATGTCTCGTGGCCCTCTATCAGAAGCCAGAGTTTTGAGAAGATTGGAGAAACTTTATTTTTCACCCCCCGAAAAAAAATGTAAGGGGTAACACTGTCATTTTTTTTCTGGTCAAAATTTTGAGTTTCAATATCTCAGCTCTGGAAGGGTCTACAGCCTAAATTTTTGCACCCAGGTCCATGTCTCGTGGCCCTCTATCAGAATCCAGAGTTTTGAGAAGATTGGAGAAACTTTATTTTTCACCCCCCGAAAAAAAATGTAAGGGGTAACAGTGTCATTTTTTTTTCTGGTCAAAATTTTGAGTTTCAATATCTCAGCTCAGGAAGGGTCTACAGCCTAAATTTTTGCACCCAGGTCCATGTCTCGTGGCCCTCTATCAGAATCCAGAGTTTTGAGAAGATTAGAGAAACTTTATTTTTCACCCCCCCCCCCAAAAAAAAATGTAAGGGGTAACTGTCATTTTTTTTTTGGTCAAAATTTTGAGTTTCAATATCTCAGCTCTGGAAGGGTCTACAGCCTCAATTTTTGCACCCAGGTCCATGTCTCGTGGCCCTCTATCAGAATCCAGAGTTTTGAGAAGATTGGAGAAACTTTATTTTTCACCCCCCGAAAAAAAATGTAAGGGGTAACACTGTCATTTTTTTTTCTGGTCAAAATTTTGAGTTTCAATATCTCAGCTCTGGAAGGGTCTACAGCCTCAATTTTTGCACCCAGGTCCATGTCTCGTGGCCCTCTATCAGAATCCAGAGTTTTGAGAAGATTGGAGAAACTTTATTTTTCACCCCCCGAAAAAAAATGTAAGGGGTAACACTGTCATTTTTTTTTCTGGTCAAAATTTTGAGTTTCAATATCTCAGCTCTGGAAGGGTCTACAGCCTCAATTTTTGCACCCAGGTCCATGTCTCGTGGCCCTCTATCAGAATCCAGAGTTTTGAGAAGATTGGAGAAACTTTATTTTTCACCCCCCGAAAAAAAATGTAAGGGGTAACACTGTCATTTTTTTTCTGGTCAAAATTTTGAGTTTCAATATCTCAGCTCAGGAAGGGTCTACAGCCTAAATTTTTGCACCAAGGTCCATGTCTCGTGGCCCTCTATCAGAATCCAGAGTTTTGAGAAGATTGGAGAAACTTTATTTTTCACCCCCCGAAAAAAAATGTAAGGGGTAACACTGTCATTTTTTTTTTTTTCTGGTCAAAATTTTGAGTTTCAATATCTCAGCTCTGGAAGGGTCTACAGCCTCAATTTTTGCACCCAGAACCATGTGTCGTGGCCCTCTATCAGAATCCAGAGTTTTGAGAAGATTGGAGAAACTTTATTTTTCACCCCCGAAAAAAAATGTAAGGGGTAACACTGTCATTTTTTTTTCTGGTCAAAATTTTGAGTTTCAATATCTCAGCTCAGGAAGGGTCTACAGCCTAAATTTTTGCACCCAGGTCCATGTCTCGTGGCCCTCTATCAGAATCCAGAGTTTTGAGAAGATTGGAGAAACATTATTTTTCACCCCCCGAAAAAAAATGTAAGGGGTAACACTGTCATTTTTTTTTTCTGGTCAAAATTTTGAGTTTCAATATCTCAGCTCTGGAAGGGTCTACAGCCTCAATTTTTGCACCCAGGTCCATGTCTCGTGGCCCTCTATCAGAATCCAGAGTTTTGAGAAGATTGGAGAAACTTTATTTTTCACCCCCCGAAAAAAAATGTAAGGGGTAACACTGTCATTTTTTTTTTCTGGTCAAAATTTTGAGTTTCAATATTTCAGCTCTGGAAGGGTCTACAGCCTCAATTTTTGCACCCAGAACCATGTGTCGTGGCCCTCTATCAGAATCCAGAGTTTTGAGAAGATTGGAGAAACTTTATTTTTCACCCCCCGAAAAAAAATGTAAGGGGTAACACTGTCATTTTTTTTTCTGGTCAGAATTTTGAGTTTCAGTATCTCAGCTCAGGAAGGGTCTACAGCCTAAATTTTTGCACCCAGGTCCATGTCTCGTGGCCCTCTATCAGAATCCAGAGTTTTGAGAAGATTGGAGAAACTTTATTTTTCACCCCCTGAAAAAAAATATAAGGGGTAACACTGTCATTTTTTTTTTCTGGTCAAAATTTTGAGTTTCAATATCTCAGCTCAGGAAGGGTCTAAAGCCTAAATTTTTTCACCCAGGTCCATGTCTCATGGCCCTCTATCAGAATCCAGAGTTTTGAGAAGATTGGAGAAACTTTATTTTTCACCCCCCGAAAAAAAATGTAAGGGGTAACACTGTCATTTTTTTTTCTGGTAAAAATTTTGAGTTTCAATATCTCAGCTCTGGAAGGGTCTACAGCCTAAATTTTTGCACCCAGGTCCATGTCTCGTGTCCCTCTATCAGAATCCAGAGTTTTGAGAAGATTGGAGAAACTTTATTTTTCACCCCCCGAAAAAAAAATGTAAGGGGTAACACTGTCATTTTTTTTTTTTCTGGTCAAAATTTTAAGTTTCAATATCTCAGCTCTGGAAGGGTCTACAGCCTCAATTTTTGCACCCAGGTCCATGTCTCGTGGCCCTCTATCAGAATCCAGAGTTTTGAGAAGATTGGAGAAACTTTATTTTTCACCCCCCGAAAAAAAAATGTAAGGGGTAACACTGTAATTTTTTTTTTCTGGTCAAAATTTTGAGTTTCAATATCTCAGCTCTGGAAGGGTCTACAGCCTCAATTTTTGCACCCAGGTCCATGTCTCGTGGCCCTCTATCAGAATCCAGAGTTTTGAGAAGATTGGAGAAACTTTATTTTTCACCCCCCGAAAAAAAATGTAAGGGGTAACACTGTCATTTTTTTTTCTGGTCAAAATGTTGAGTTTCAATATCTCAGCTCTGGAAGGGTCTACAGCCTCCATTTTTGCACCCAGGTCCATGTCTCGTGGCCCTCTATCAGAATCCAGAGTTTTGAGAAGATTGGAGAAACTTTATTTTTCACCCCCCGAAAAAAAATGTTAGGGGTAACACTGTCATTTTTTTTTCTGGTCAAAATTTTGAGTTTCAATATCTCAGCTCAGGAAGGGTCTACAGCCTAAATTTTTGCACCCAGGTCCATGTCTCGTGGCCCTCTATCAGAATCCAGAGTTTTGAGAAGATTGGAGAAACTTTATTTTTCACCCTCCGAAAAAAAAATGTAAGGGGTAACACTGTAATTTTTTTTTTCTGGTCAAAATTTTGAGTTTCAATATCTCAGCTCTGGAAGGGTCTACAGCCTCAATTTTTGCACCCAGGTCCATGTCTCGTGGCCCTCTATCAGAATCCAGAGTTTTGAGAAGATTGGAGAAACTTTATTTTTCACCCCCCGAAAAAAAATGTAAGGGGTAACACTGTCATTTTTTTTTTCTGGTCAAAATGTTGAGTTTCAATATCTCAGCTCTGGAAGGGTCTACAGCCTCAATTTTTGCACCCAGGTCCATGTCTCGTGGCCCTCTATCAGAATCCAGAGTTTTGAGAAGATTGGAGAAACTTTATTTTTCACCCCCCGAAAAAAAATGTAAGGGGTAACACTGTCATTTTTTTTTCTGGTCAAAATTTTGAGTTTCAATATCTCAGCTCAGGAAGGGTCTACAGCCTAAATTTTTGCACCCAGGTCCATGTCTCGTGGCCCTCTATCAGAAGCCAGAGTTTTGAGAAGATTGGAGAAACTTTATTTTTCACCCCCCGAAAAAAAATGTAAGGGGTAACACTGTCATTTTTTTTCTGGTCAAAATTTTGAGTTTCAATATCTCAGCTCTGGAAGGGTCTACAGCCTAAATTTTTGCACCCAGGTCCATGTCTCGTGGCCCTCTATCAGAATCCAGAGTTTTGAGAAGATTGGAGAAACTTTATTTTTCACCCCCCGAAAAAAAATGTAAGGGGTAACAGTGTCATTTTTTTTTCTGGTCAAAATTTTGAGTTTCAATATCTCAGCTCAGGAAGGGTCTACAGCCTAAATTTTTGCACCCAGGTCCATGTCTCGTGGCCCTCTATCAGAATCCAGAGTTTTGAGAAGATTAGAGAAACTTTATTTTTCACCCCCCCCCCCCCAAAAAAAATGTAAGGGGTAACTGTCATTTTTTTTTTGGTCAAAATTTTGAGTTTCAATATCTCAGCTCTGGAAGGGTCTACAGCCTCAATTTTTGCACCCAGGTCCATGTCTCGTGGCCCTCTATCAGAATCCAGAGTTTTGAGAAGATTGGAGAAACTTTATTTTTCACCCCCCGAAAAAAAATGTAAGGGGTAACACTGTCATTTTTTTTTCTGGTCAAAATTTTGAGTTTCAATATCTCAGCTCTGGAAGGGTCTACAGCCTCAATTTTTGCACCCAGGTCCATGTCTCGTGGCCCTCTATCAGAATCCAGAGTTTTGAGAAGATTGGAGAAACTTTATTTTTCACCCCCCGAAAAAAAATGTAAGGGGTAACACTGTCATTTTTTTTTCTGGTCAAAATTTTGAGTTTCAATATCTCAGCTCTGGAAGGGTCTACAGCCTCAATTTTTGCACCCAGGTCCATGTCTCGTGGCCCTCTATCAGAATCCAGAGTTTTGAGAAGATTGGAGAAACTTTATTTTTCACCCCCCGAAAAAAAATGTAAGGGGTAACACTGTCATTTTTTTTCTGGTCAAAATTTTGAGTTTCAATATCTCAGCTCAGGAAGGGTCTACAGCCTAAATTTTTGCACCAAGGTCCATGTCTCGTGGCCCTCTATCAGAATCCAGAGTTTTGAGAAGATTGGAGAAACTTTATTTTTCACCCCCCGAAAAAAAATGTAAGGGGTAACACTGTCATTTTTTTTTTTTCTGGTCAAAATTTTGAGTTTCAATATCTCAGCTCTGGAAGGGTCTACAGCCTCAATTTTTGCACCCAGAACCATGTGTCGTGGCCCTCTATCAGAATCCAGAGTTTTGAGAAGATTGGAGAAACTTTATTTTTCACCCCCCGAAAAAAAATGTAAGGGGTAACACTGTCATTTTTTTTTTCTGGTCAAAATTTTGAGTTTCAATATTTCAGCTCTGGAAGGGTCTACAGCCTCAATTTTTGCACCCAGAACCATGTGTCGTGGCCCTCTATCAGAATCCAGAGTTTTGAGAAGATTGGAGAAACTTTATTTTTCACCCCCCGAAAAAAAATGTAAGGGGTAACACTGTCATTTTTTTTCTGGTCAGAATTTTGAGTTTCAGTATCTCAGCTCAGGAAGGGTCTACAGCCTAAATTTTTGCACCCAGGTCCATGTCTCATGGCCCTCTATCAGAATCCAGAGTTTTGAGAAGATTGGAGAAACTTTATTTTTCACCCCCTGAAAAAAAATATAAGGGGTAACACTGTCATTTTTTTTTTCTGGTCAAAATTTTGAGTTTCAATATCTCAGCTCAGGAAGGGTCTAAAGCCTAAATTTTTTCACCCAGGTCCATGTCTCATGGCCCTCTATCAGAATCCAGAGTTTTGAGAAGATTGGAGAAACTTTATTTTTCACCCCCCGAAAAAAAATGTAAGGGGTAACACTGTCATTTTTTTTTCTGGTAAAAATTTTGAGTTTCAATATCTCAGCTCTGGAAGGGTCTACAGCCTAAATTTTTGCACCCAGGTCCATGTCTCGTGGCCCTCTATCAGAATCCAGAGTTTTGAGAAGATTGGAGAAACTTTATTTTTCACCCCCTGAAAAAAAATATAAGGGGTAACACTGTCATTTTTTTTTTCTGGTCAAAATTTTGAGTTTCAATATCTCAGCTCAGGAAGGGTCTAAAGCCTAAATTTTTTCACCCAGGTCCATGTCTCATGGCCCTCTATCAGAATCCAGAGTTTTGAGAAGATTGGAGAAACTTTATTTTTCACCCCCCGAAAAAAAATGTAAGGGGTAACACTGTCATTTTTTTTTCTGGTAAAAATTTTGAGTTTCAATATCTCAGCTCTGGAAGGGTCTACAGCCTAAATTTTTGCACCCAGGTCCATGTCTCGTGTCCCTCTATCAGAATCCAGAGTTTTGAGAAGATTGGAGAAACTTTATTTTTCACCCCCCGAAAAAAAAATGTAAGGGGTAACACTGTCATTTTTTTTTTTTCTGGTCAAAATTTTAAGTTTCAATATCTCAGCTCTGGAAGGGTCTACAGCCTCAATTTTTGCACCCAGGTCCATGTCTCGTGGCCCTCTATCAGAATCCAGAGTTTTGAGAAGATTGGAGAAACTTTATTTTTCACCCCCCGAAAAAAAAATGTAAGGGGTAACACTGTAATTTTTTTTTTCTGGTCAAAATTTTGAGTTTCAATATCTCAGCTCTGGAAGGGTCTACAGCCTCAATTTTTGCACCCAGGTCCATGTCTCGTGGCCCTCTATCAGAATCCAGAGTTTTGAGAAGATTGGAGAAACTTTATTTTTCACCCCCCGAAAAAAAATGTAAGGGGTAACACTGTCATTTTTTTTTTTCTGGTCAAAATGTTGAGTTTCAATATCTCAGCTCTGGAAGGGTCTACAGCCTCCATTTTTGCACCCAGGTCCATGTCTCGTGGCCCTCTATCAGAATCCAGAGTTTTGAGAAGATTGGAGAAACTTTATTTTTCACCCCCCGAAAAAAAATGTTAGGGGTAACACTGTCATTTTTTTTTCTGGTCAAAATTTTGAGTTTCAATATCTCAGCTCAGGAAGGGTCTACAGCCTAAATTTTTGCACCCAGGTCCATGTCTCGTGGCCCTCTATCAGAATCCAGAGTTTTGAGAAGATTGGAGAAACTTTATTTTTCACCCCCCGAAAAAAAAATGTAAGGGGTAACACTGTAATTTTTTTTTTCTGGTCAAAATTTTGAGTTTCAATATCTCAGCTCTGGAAGGGTCTACAGCCTCAATTTTTGCACCCAGGTCCATGTCTCGTGGCCCTCTATCAGAATCCAGAGTTTTGAGAAGATTGGAGAAACTTTATTTTTCACCCCCCGAAAAAAAATGTAAGGGGTAACACTGTCATTTTTTTTTTCTGGTCAAAATGTTGAGTTTCAATATCTCAGCTCTGGAAGGGTCTACAGCCTCAATTTTTGCACCCAGGTCCATGTCTCGTGGCCCTCTATCAGAATCCAGAGTTTTGAGAAGATTGGAGAAACTTTATTTTTCACCCCCCGAAAAAAAATGTAAGGGGTAACACTGTCATTTTTTTTTCTGGTCAAAATTTTGAGTTTCAATATCTCAGCTCAGGAAGGGTCTACAGCCTAAATTTTTGCACCCAGGTCCATGTCTCGTGGCCCTCTATCAGAAGCCAGAGTTTTGAGAAGATTGGAGAAACTTTATTTTTCACCCCCCGAAAAAAAATGTAAGGGGTAACACTGTCATTTTTTTTCTGGTCAAAATTTTGAGTTTCAATATCTCAGCTCTGGAAGGGTCTACAGCCTAAATTTTTGCACCCAGGTCCATGTCTCGTGGCCCTCTATCAGAATCCAGAGTTTTGAGAAGATTGGAGAAACTTTATTTTTCACCCCCCGAAAAAAAATGTAAGGGGTAACAGTGTCATTTTTTTTTCTGGTCAAAATTTTGAGTTTCAATATCTCAGCTCAGGAAGGGTCTACAGCCTAAATTTTTGCACCCAGGTCCATGTCTCGTGGCCCTCTATCAGAATCCAGAGTTTTGAGAAGATTAGAGAAACTTTATTTTTCACCCCCCCCCCCAAAAAAAATGTAAGGGGTAACTGTCATTTTTTTTTTGGTCAAAATTTTGAGTTTCAATATCTCAGCTCTGGAAGGGTCTACAGCCTCAATTTTTGCACCCAGGTCCATGTCTCGTGGCCCTCTATCAGAATCCAGAGTTTTGAGAAGATTGGAGAAACTTTATTTTTCACCCCCCGAAAAAAAATGTAAGGGGTAACACTGTCATTTTTTTTTCTGGTCAAAATTTTGAGTTTCAATATCTCAGCTCTGGAAGGGTCTACAGCCTCAATTTTTGCACCCAGGTCCATGTCTCGTGGCCCTCTATCAGAATCCAGAGTTTTGAGAAGATTGGAGAAACTTTATTTTTCACCCCCCGAAAAAAAATGTAAGGGGTAACACTGTCATTTTTTTTTCTGGTCAAAATTTTGAGTTTCAATATCTCAGCTCTGGAAGGGTCTACAGCCTCAATTTTTGCACCCAGGTCCATGTCTCGTGGCCCTCTATCAGAATCCAGAGTTTTGAGAAGATTGGAGAAACTTTATTTTTCACCCCCCGAAAAAAAATGTAAGGGGTAACACTGTCATTTTTTTTCTGGTCAAAATTTTGAGTTTCAATATCTCAGCTCAGGAAGGGTCTACAGCCTAAATTTTTGCACCAAGGTCCATGTCTCGTGGCCCTCTATCAGAATCCAGAGTTTTGAGAAGATTGGAGAAACTTTATTTTTCACCCCCCGAAAAAAAATGTAAGGGGTAACACTGTCATTTTTTTTTTTTTCTGGTCAAAATTTTGAGTTTCAATATCTCAGCTCTGGAAGGGTCTACAGCCTCAATTTTTGCACCCAGAACCATGTGTCGTGGCCCTCTATCAGAATCCAGAGTTTTGAGAAGATTGGAGAAACTTTATTTTTCACCCCCGAAAAAAAATGTAAGGGGTAACACTGTCATTTTTTTTTCTGGTCAAAATTTTGAGTTTCAATATCTCAGCTCAGGAAGGGTCTACAGCCTAAATTTTTGCACCCAGGTCCATGTCTCGTGGCCCTCTATCAGAATCCAGAGTTTTGAGAAGATTGGAGAAACATTATTTTTCACCCCCCGAAAAAAAATGTAAGGGGTAACACTGTCATTTTTTTTTTCTGGTCAAAATTTTGAGTTTCAATATCTCAGCTCTGGAAGGGTCTACAGCCTCAATTTTTGCACCCAGGTCCATGTCTCGTGGCCCTCTATCAGAATCCAGAGTTTTGAGAAGATTGGAGAAACTTTATTTTTCACCCCCCGAAAAAAAATGTAAGGGGTAACACTGTCATTTTTTTTTTCTGGTCAAAATTTTGAGTTTCAATATTTCAGCTCTGGAAGGGTCTACAGCCTCAATTTTTGCACCCAGAACCATGTGTCGTGGCCCTCTATCAGAATCCAGAGTTTTGAGAAGATTGGAGAAACTTTATTTTTCACCCCCCGAAAAAAAATGTAAGGGGTAACACTGTCATTTTTTTTTCTGGTCAGAATTTTGAGTTTCAGTATCTCAGCTCAGGAAGGGTCTACAGCCTAAATTTTTGCACCCAGGTCCATGTCTCGTGGCCCTCTATCAGAATCCAGAGTTTTGAGAAGATTGGAGAAACTTTATTTTTCACCCCCTGAAAAAAAATATAAGGGGTAACACTGTCATTTTTTTTTTTCTGGTCAAAATTTTGAGTTTCAATATCTCAGCTCAGGAAGGGTCTAAAGCCTAAATTTTTTCACCCAGGTCCATGTCTCATGGCCCTCTATCAGAATCCAGAGTTTTGAGAAGATTGGAGAAACTTTATTTTTCACCCCCCGAAAAAAAATGTAAGGGGTAACACTGTCATTTTTTTTTCTGGTAAAAATTTTGAGTTTCAATATCTCAGCTCTGGAAGGGTCTACAGCCTAAATTTTTGCACCCAGGTCCATGTCTCGTGTCCCTCTATCAGAATCCAGAGTTTTGAGAAGATTGGAGAAACTTTATTTTTCACCCCCCGAAAAAAAAATGTAAGGGGTAACACTGTCATTTTTTTTTTTTCTGGTCAAAATTTTAAGTTTCAATATCTCAGCTCTGGAAGGGTCTACAGCCTCAATTTTTGCACCCAGGTCCATGTCTCGTGGCCCTCTATCAGAATCCAGAGTTTTGAGAAGATTGGAGAAACTTTATTTTTCACCCCCCGAAAAAAAAATGTAAGGGGTAACACTGTAATTTTTTTTTTCTGGTCAAAATTTTGAGTTTCAATATCTCAGCTCTGGAAGGGTCTACAGCCTCAATTTTTGCACCCAGGTCCATGTCTCGTGGCCCTCTATCAGAATCCAGAGTTTTGAGAAGATTGGAGAAACTTTATTTTTCACCCCCCGAAAAAAAATGTAAGGGGTAACACTGTCATTTTTTTTTCTGGTCAAAATGTTGAGTTTCAATATCTCAGCTCTGGAAGGGTCTACAGCCTCCATTTTTGCACCCAGGTCCATGTCTCGTGGCCCTCTATCAGAATCCAGAGTTTTGAGAAGATTGGAGAAACTTTATTTTTCACCCCCCGAAAAAAAATGTTAGGGGTAACACTGTCATTTTTTTTTCTGGTCAAAATTTTGAGTTTCAATATCTCAGCTCAGGAAGGGTCTACAGCCTAAATTTTTGCACCCAGGTCCATGTCTCGTGGCCCTCTATCAGAATCCAGAGTTTTGAGAAGATTGGAGAAACTTTATTTTTCACCCTCCGAAAAAAAAATGTAAGGGGTAACACTGTAATTTTTTTTTTCTGGTCAAAATTTTGAGTTTCAATATCTCAGCTCTGGAAGGGTCTACAGCCTCAATTTTTGCACCCAGGTCCATGTCTCGTGGCCCTCTATCAGAATCCAGAGTTTTGAGAAGATTGGAGAAACTTTATTTTTCACCCCCCGAAAAAAAATGTAAGGGGTAACACTGTCATTTTTTTTTTCTGGTCAAAATGTTGAGTTTCAATATCTCAGCTCTGGAAGGGTCTACAGCCTCAATTTTTGCACCCAGGTCCATGTCTCGTGGCCCTCTATCAGAATCCAGAGTTTTGAGAAGATTGGAGAAACTTTATTTTTCACCCCCCGAAAAAAAATGTAAGGGGTAACACTGTCATTTTTTTTTCTGGTCAAAATTTTGAGTTTCAATATCTCAGCTCAGGAAGGGTCTACAGCCTAAATTTTTGCACCCAGGTCCATGTCTCGTGGCCCTCTATCAGAAGCCAGAGTTTTGAGAAGATTGGAGAAACTTTATTTTTCACCCCCCGAAAAAAAATGTAAGGGGTAACACTGTCATTTTTTTTCTGGTCAAAATTTTGAGTTTCAATATCTCAGCTCTGGAAGGGTCTACAGCCTAAATTTTTGCACCCAGGTCCATGTCTCGTGGCCCTCTATCAGAATCCAGAGTTTTGAGAAGATTGGAGAAACTTTATTTTTCACCCCCCGAAAAAAAATGTAAGGGGTAACAGTGTCATTTTTTTTTCTGGTCAAAATTTTGAGTTTCAATATCTCAGCTCAGGAAGGGTCTACAGCCTAAATTTTTGCACCCAGGTCCATGTCTCGTGGCCCTCTATCAGAATCCAGAGTTTTGAGAAGATTAGAGAAACTTTATTTTTCACCCCCCCCCCCAAAAAAAAATGTAAGGGGTAACTGTCATTTTTTTTTTGGTCAAAATTTTGAGTTTCAATATCTCAGCTCTGGAAGGGTCTACAGCCTCAATTTTTGCACCCAGGTCCATGTCTCGTGGCCCTCTATCAGAATCCAGAGTTTTGAGAAGATTGGAGAAACTTTATTTTTCACCCCCCGAAAAAAAATGTAAGGGGTAACACTGTCATTTTTTTTTCTGGTCAAAATTTTGAGTTTCAATATCTCAGCTCTGGAAGGGTCTACAGCCTCAATTTTTGCACCCAGGTCCATGTCTCGTGGCCCTCTATCAGAATCCAGAGTTTTGAGAAGATTGGAGAAACTTTATTTTTCACCCCCCGAAAAAAAATGTAAGGGGTAACACTGTCATTTTTTTTTCTGGTCAAAATTTTGAGTTTCAATATCTCAGCTCTGGAAGGGTCTACAGCCTCAATTTTTGCACCCAGGTCCATGTCTCGTGGCCCTCTATCAGAATCCAGAGTTTTGAGAAGATTGGAGAAACTTTATTTTTCACCCCCCGAAAAAAAATGTAAGGGGTAACACTGTCATTTTTTTTCTGGTCAAAATTTTGAGTTTCAATATCTCAGCTCAGGAAGGGTCTACAGCCTAAATTTTTGCACCAAGGTCCATGTCTCGTGGCCCTCTATCAGAATCCAGAGTTTTGAGAAGATTGGAGAAACTTTATTTTTCACCCCCCGAAAAAAAATGTAAGGGGTAACACTGTCATTTTTTTTTTTCTGGTCAAAATTTTGAGTTTCAATATCTCAGCTCTGGAAGGGTCTACAGCCTCAATTTTTGCACCCAGAACCATGTGTCGTGGCCCTCTATCAGAATCCAGAGTTTTGAGAAGATTGGAGAAACTTTATTTTTCACCCCCCGAAAAAAAATGTAAGGGGTAACACTGTCATTTTTTTTTTCTGGTCAAAATTTTGAGTTTCAATATTTCAGCTCTGGAAGGGTCTACAGCCTCAATTTTTGCACCCAGAACCATGTGTCGTGGCCCTCTATCAGAATCCAGAGTTTTGAGAAGATTGGAGAAACTTTATTTTTCACCCCCCGAAAAAAAATGTAAGGGGTAACACTGTCATTTTTTTTCTGGTCAGAATTTTGAGTTTCAGTATCTCAGCTCAGGAAGGGTCTACAGCCTAAATTTTTGCACCCAGGTCCATGTCTCATGGCCCTCTATCAGAATCCAGAGTTTTGAGAAGATTGGAGAAACTTTATTTTTCACCCCCTGAAAAAAAATATAAGGGGTAACACTGTCATTTTTTTTTTCTGGTCAAAATTTTGAGTTTCAATATCTCAGCTCAGGAAGGGTCTAAAGCCTAAATTTTTTCACCCAGGTCCATGTCTCATGGCCCTCTATCAGAATCCAGAGTTTTGAGAAGATTGGAGAAACTTTATTTTTCACCCCCCGAAAAAAAATGTAAGGGGTAACACTGTCATTTTTTTTTCTGGTAAAAATTTTGAGTTTCAATATCTCAGCTCTGGAAGGGTCTACAGCCTAAATTTTTGCACCCAGGTCCATGTCTCGTGTCCCTCTATCAGAATCCAGAGTTTTGAGAAGATTGGAGAAACTTTATTTTTCACCCCCCGAAAAAAAAATGTAAGGGGTAACACTGTCATTTTTTTTTTTTCTGGTCAAAATTTTAAGTTTCAATATCTCAGCTCTGGAAGGGTCTACAGCCTCAATTTTTGCACCCAGGTCCATGTCTCGTGGCCCTCTATCAGAATCCAGAGTTTTGAGAAGATTGGAGAAACTTTATTTTTCACCCCCCGAAAAAAAAATGTAAGGGGTAACACTGTAATTTTTTTTTTCTGGTCAAAATTTTGAGTTTCAATATCTCAGCTCTGGAAGGGTCTACAGCCTCAATTTTTGCACCCAGGTCCATGTCTCGTGGCCCTCTATCAGAATCCAGAGTTTTGAGAAGATTGGAGAAACTTTATTTTTCACCCCCCGAAAAAAAATGTAAGGGGTAACACTGTCATTTTTTTTTTCTGGTCAAAATGTTGAGTTTCAATATCTCAGCTCTGGAAGGGTCTACAGCCTCAATTTTTGCACCCAGGTCCATGTCTCGTGGCCCTCTATCAGAATCCAGAGTTTTGAGAAGATTGGAGAAACTTTATTTTTCACCCCCCGAAAAAAAATGTTAGGGGTAACACTGTCATTTTTTTTTTCTGGTCAAAATTTTGAGTTTCAATATCTCAGCTCAGGAAGGGTCTACAGCCTAAATTTTTGCACCCAGGTCCATGTCTCGTGGCCCTCTATCAGAAGCCAGAGTTTTGAGAAGATTGGAGAAACTTTATTTTTCACCCCCCGAAAAAAAATGTAAGGGGTAACACTGTCATTTTTTTTCTGGTCAAAATTTTGAGTTTCAATATCTCAGCTCTGGAAGGGTCTACAGCCTAAATTTTTGCACCAAGGTCCATGTCTCGTGGCCCTCTATCAGAATCCAGAGTTTTGAGAAGATTGGAGAAACTTTATTTTTCACCCCCCGAAAAAAAATGTAAGGGGTAACACTGTCATTTTTTTTTCTGGTCAAAATTTTGAGTTTCAATATCTCAGCTCTGGAAGGGTCTACAGCCTCAATTTTTGCACCCAGAACCATGTGTCGTGGCCCTCTATCAGAATCCAGAGTTTTGAGAAGACTGGAGAAACTTTATTTTTCACCCCCCGAAAAAAAATGTAAGGGGTAACACTGTCATTTTTTTTTCTGGTCAAAATTTTGAGTTTCAATATCTCAGCTCTGGAAGGGTCTACAGCCTCAATTTTTGCACCCAGGTCCATGTCTCGTGGCCCTCTATCAGAATCCAGAGTTTTGAGAAGATTGGAGAAACTTTATTTTTCACCCCCCGAAAAAAAAATGTAAGGGGTAACACTGTCATTTTTTTTTTCTGGTCAAAATTTTGAGTTTCAATATCTCAGCTCTGGAAGGGTCTACAGCCTCAATTTTTGCACCCAGAACCATGTGTCGTGGCCCTCTATCAGAATCCAGAGTTTTGAGAAGATTGGAGAAACTTTATTTTTCACCCCCCGAAAAAAAATGTAAGGGGTAACACTGTCATTTTTTTTTCTGGTCAGAATTTTGAGTTTCAGTATCTCAGCTCAGGAAGGGTCTACAGCCTAAATTTTTGCACCCAGGTCCATGTCTCGTGGCCCAATATCAGAATCCAGAGTTTTGAGAAGATTGGAGAAACTTTATTTTTCACCCCCCGAAAAAAAATGTAAGGGGTAACACTGTCATTTTTTTTTCTGGTCAGAATTTTGAGTTTCAATATCTCAGCTCAGGAAGGGTCTACAGCCTAAATTTTTGCACCCAGGTCCATGTCTCGTGGCCCTCTATCACAATCCAGAGTTTTGAGAAGATTGGAGAAACTTTATTTTTCACCCCCTGAAAAAAAATATAAGGGGTAACACTGTCATTTTTTTTTTCTGGTCAAAATTTTGAGTTTCAATATCTCAGCTCAGGAAGGGTCTAAAGCCTAAATTTTTTCACCCAGGTCCATGTCTCATGGCCCTCTATCAGAATCCAGAGTTTTGAGAAGATTGGAGAAACTTTATTTTTCACCCCCCGAAAAAAAATGTAAGGGGTAACACTGTCATTTTTTTTCTGGTAAAAATTTTGAGTTTCAATATCTCAGCTCTGGAAGGGTCTACAGCCTAAATTTTTGCACCCAGGTCCATGTCTCGTGTCCCTCTATCAGAATCCAGAGTTTTGAGAAGATTGGAGAAACTTTATTTTTCACCCCCCGAAAAAAAATGTAAGGGGTAACACTGTCATTTTTTTTTTCTGGTCAAAATTTTAAGTTTCAATATCTCAGCTCTGGAAGGGTCTACAGCCTCAATTTTTGCACCCAGGTCCATGTCTCGTGGCCCTCTATCAGAATCCAGAGTTTTGAGAAGATTGGAGAAACTTTATTTTTCACCCCCCGAAAAAAAAAATGTAAGGGGTAACACTGTCATTTTTTTTTCTGGTCAAAATTTTGAGTTTCAATATCTCAGCTCTGGAAGGGTCTACAGCCTCAATTTTTGCACCCAGGTCCATGTCTCGTGGCCCTCTATCAGAATCCAGAGTTTTGAGAAGATTGGAAAAACTTTATTTTTCACCCCCCGAAAAAAAATGTAAGGGGTAACACTGTCATTTTTTTTTTCTGGTCAAAATGTTGAGTTTCAATATCTCAGCTCTGGAAGGGTCTACAGCCTCAATTTTTGCACCCAGGTCCATGTCTCGTGGCCCTCTATCAGAATCCAGAGTTTTGAGAAGATTGGAGAAACTTTATTTTTCACCCCCCGAAAAAAAATGTAAGGGGTAACACTGTCATTTTTTTTTCTGGTCAGAATTTTGAGTTTCAATATCTCAGCTCAGGAAGGGTCTACAGCCTAAATTTTTGCACCCAGGTCCATGTCTCGTGGCCCTCTATCACAATCCAGAGTTTTGAGAAGATTGGAGAAACTTTATTTTTCACCCCCTGAAAAAAAATATAAGGGGTAACACTGTCATTTTTTTTTTCTGGTCAAAATTTTGAGTTTCAATATCTCAGCTCAGGAAGGGTCTAAAGCCTAAATTTTTTCACCCAGGTCCATGTCTCATGGCCCTCTATCAGAATCCAGAGTTTTGAGAAGATTGGAGAAACTTTATTTTTCACCCCCCGAAAAAAAATGTAAGGGGTAACACTGTCATTTTTTTTTCTGGTAAAAATTTTGAGTTTCAATATCTCAGCTCTGGAAGGGTCTACAGCCTAAATTTTTGCACCCAGGTCCATGTCTCGTGTCCCTCTATCAGAATCCAGAGTTTTGAGAAGATTGGAGAAACTTTATTTTTCACCCCCCGAAAAAAAATGTAAGGGGTAACACTGTCATTTTTTTTTTCTGGTCAAAATTTTAAGTTTCAATATCTCAGCTCTGGAAGGGTCTACAGCCTCAATTTTTGCACCCAGGTCCATGTCTCGTGGCCCTCTATCAGAATCCAGAGTTTTGAGAAGATTGGAGAAACTTTATTTTTCACCCCCCGAAAAAAAAAATGTAAGGGGTAACACTGTCATTTTTTTTTTCTGGTCAAAATTTTGAGTTTCAATATCTCAGCTCTGGAAGGGTCTACAGCCTCAATTTTTGCACCCAGGTCCATGTCTCGTGGCCCTCTATCAGAATCCAGAGTTTTGAGAAGATTGGAGAAACTTTATTTTTCACCCCCCGAAAAAAAATGTAAGGGGTAACACTGTCATTTTTTTTTTCTGGTCAAAATGTTGAGTTTCAATATCTCAGCTCTGGAAGGGTCTACAGCCTCAATTTTTGCACCCAGGTCCATGTCTCGTGGCCCTCTATCAGAATCCAGAGTTTTGAGAAGATTGGAGAAACTTTATTTTTCACCCCCCGAAAAAAAATGTAAGGGGTAACACTGTCATTTTTTTTTCTGGTCAAAATTTTGAGTTTCAATATCTCAGCTCAGGAAGGGTCTACAGCCTAAATTTTTGCACCCAGGTCCATGTCTCGTGGCCCTCTATCAGAAGCCAGAGTTTTGAGAAGATTGGAGAAACTTTATTTTTCAACCCCCGAAAAAAAATGTAAGGGGTAACACTGTCATTTTTTTTTCTGGTCAAAATATTGAGTTTCAATATCTCAGCTCAGGAAGGGTCTACAGCCTCAATTTTTGCACCCAGGTCCATGTCTTGTGGCCCTCTATCAGAATCCAGAGTTTTGAGAAGATTTGAGAAACTTTATTTTTCACCCCCCGAAAAAAAATGTAAGGGGTAACACTGTCATTTTTTTTTCTGGTCAAAATTTTGAGTTTCAATATCTCAGCTCTGGAAGGGTCTACAGCCTAAATTTTTGCACCCAGGTCCATGTCTCGTGGCCCTCTATCAGAATCCAGAGTTTTGAGAAGATTGGAGAAACTTTATTTTTCACCCCCCGAAAAAAATGTAAGGGGTAACAGTGTCATTTTTTTTTCTGGTCAAAATTTTGAGTTTCAATATCTCAGCTCAGGAAGGGTCTACAGCCTAAATTTTTGCACCCAGGTCCATGTCTCGTGGCCCTCTATCAGAATCCAGAGTTTTGAGAAGATTAGAGAAACTTTATTTTTCACCCCCCCCCCCCCCCCCAAAAAAAAAATGTAAGGGGTAACTGTCATTTTTTTTGGTCAAAATTTTGAGTTTCAATATCTCAGCTCTGGAAGGGTCTACAGCCTCAATTTTTGCACCCAGGTCCATGTCTTGTGGCCCTCTATCAGAATCCAGAGTTTTGAGAAGATTGGAGAAACTTTATTTTTCACCCCCCGAAAAAAAATGTAAGGGGTAACACTGTCATTTTTTTTTCTGGTCAAAATTTTGAGTTTCAATATCTCAGCTCTGGAAGGGTCTACAGCCTCAATTTTTGCACCCAGGTCCATGTCTCGTGGCCCTCTATCAGAATCCAGAGTTTTGAGAAGATTGGAGAAACTTTATTTTTCACCCCCCGAAAAAAAATGTAAGGGGTAACACTGTCATTTTTTTTCTGGTCAAAATTTTGAGTTTCAATATCTCAGCTCAGGAAGGGTCTACAGCCTAAATTTTTGCACCAAGGTCCATGTCTCGTGGCCCTCTATCAGAATCCAGAGTTTTGAGAAGATTGGAGAAACTTTATTTTTCACCCCCCGAAAAAAAATGTAAGGGGTAACACTGTCATTTTTTTTTCTGGTCAAAATTTTGAGTTTCAATATCTCAGCTCTGGAAGGGTCTACAGCCTCAATTTTTGCACCCAGAACCATGTGTCGTGGCCCTCTATCAGAATCCAGAGTTTTGAGAAGATTGGAGAAACTTTATTTTTCACCCCCCGAAAAAAAATGTAAGGGGTAACACTGTCATTTTTTTTTCTGGTCAAAATTTTGAGTTTCAATATCTCAGCTCTGGAAGGGTCTACAGCCTCAATTTTTGCACCCAGGTCCATGTCTCGTGGCCCTCTATCAGAATCCAGAGTTTTGAGAAGATTGGAGAAACTTTATTTTTCACCCCCCGAAAAAAAAATGTAAGGGGTAACACTGTCATTTTTTTTTTTCTGGTCAAAATTTTGAGTTTCAATATCTCAGCTCTGGAAGGGTCTACAGCCTCAATTTTTGCACCCAGGTCCATGTCTCGTGGCCCTCTATCAGAATCCAGAGTTTTGAGAAGATTGGAGAAACTTTATTTTTCACCCCCCGAAAAAAAATGTAAGGGGTAACACTGTCATTTTTTTCTGGTCAAAATTTTGAGTTTCAATATCTCAGCTCTGGAAGGGTCTACAGCCTCAATTTTTGCACCCAGAACCATGTGTCGTGGCCCTCTATCAGAATCCAGAGTTTTGAGAAGATTGGAGAAACTTTATTTTTCACCCCCCGAAAAAAAATGTAAGGGGTAACACTGTCATTTTTTTTTCTGGTCAAAATTTTGAGTTTCAATATCTCAGCTCTGGAAGGGTCTACAGCCTCAATTTTTGCACCCAGGTCCATGTCTTGTGGCCCTCTATCAGAATCCAGAGTTTTGAGAAGATTGGAGAAACTTTATTTTTCACCCCCCGAAAAAAAATGTAAGGGGTAACACTGTCATTTTTTTTTTCTGGTCAAAATTTTGAGTTTCAATATCTCAGCTCTGGAAGGGTCTACAGCCTCGATTTTTGCACCCAGGTCCATGTCTCGTGGCCCTCTATCAGAATCCAGAGTTTTGAGAAGATTGGAGAAACTTAATTTTTCACCCCCCGAAAAAAAATGTAAGGGGTAACACTGTCATTTTTTTTTCTGGTCAAAATTTTGAGTTTCAATATCTCAGCTCTGGAAGGGTCTACAGCCTATATTTTTGCACCCAGGTCCATGTCTCGTGGCCCTCTATCAGAATCCAGAGTTTTGAGAAGATTGGAGAAACTTTATTTTTCACCCCCCGAAAAAAAATGTAAGGGGTAACACTGTCATTTTTTTTTCTGGTCAAAATTTTGAGTTTCAATATCTCAGCTCAGGAAGGGTCTACAGCCTAAATTTTTTGCACCCAGGTCCATGTCTCGTGGCCCTCTATCAGAATCCAGAGTTTTGAGAAGATTGGAGAAACTTTATTTTTCACCCCCCGAAAAAAATGTAAGGGGTAACACTGTCATTTTTTTTTTCTGGTCAAAATTTTGAGTTTCAATATCTCAGCTCAGGAAGGGTCTAAAGCCTAAATTTTTGCACCCAGGTCCATGTCTCATGGCCCTCTATCAGAATCCAGAGTTTTGAGAAGATTGGAGAAACTTTATTTTTCACCCCCCGAAAAAAAATGTAAGGGGTAACACTGTCATTTTTTTTTTCTGGTCAAAATTTTGAGTTTCAATATCTCAGCTCAGGAAGGGTCTACAGCCTAAATTTTTGCACCCAGGTCCATGTCTCGTGGCCCTCTATCAGAATCCAGAGTTTTGAGAAGATTGGAGAAACTTTATTTTTCACCCCCCGAAAAAAAATGTAAGGGGTAACACTGTCATTTTTTTTTCTGGTCAAAATTTTGAGTTTCAATATCTCAGCTCAGGAAGGGTCTACAGCCTAAATTTTTGCACCCAGGTCCATGTCTCGTGGCCCTCTATCAGAATCCAGAGTTTTGAGAAGATTGGAGAAACTTTATTTTTCACCCCCCGAAAAAAAATGTAAGGGGTAACACTGTCATTTTTTTTCTGGTCAAAATTTTGAGTTTCAATATCTCAGCTCTGGAAGGGTCTACAGCCTCAATTTTTGCACCCAGGTCCATGTCTCGTGGCCCTCTATCAGAATCCAGAGTTTTGAGAAGATTGGAGAAACTTTATTTTTCACCCCCCGAAAAAAAATGTAAGGGGTAACACTGTCATTTTTTTTTCTGGTCAAAATTTTGAGTTTCAATATCTCAGCTCTGGAAGGGTCTACAGCCTCAATTTTTGCACCCAGGTCCATGTCTCGTGGCCCTCTATCAGAATCCAGAGTTTTGAGAAGATTGGAGAAACTTTATTTTTCACCCCCCGAAAAAAAATGTAAGGGGTAACACTGTCATTTTTTTTTTCTGGTCAAAATTTTGAGTTTCAATATCTCAGCTCTGGAAGGGTCTACAGCCTCGATTTTTGCACCCAGGTCCATGTCTCGTGGCCCTCTATCAGAATCCAGAGTTTTGAGAAGATTGGAGAAACTTAATTTTTCACCCCCCGAAAAAAAATGTAAGGGGTAACACTGTCATTTTTTTTTCTGGTCAAAATTTTGAGTTTCAATATCTCAGCTCTGGAAGGGTCTACAGCCTATATTTTTGCACCCAGGTCCATGTCTCGTGGCCCTCTATCAGAATCCAGAGTTTTGAGAAGATTGGAGAAACTTTATTTTTCACCCCCCGAAAAAAAATGTAAGGGGTAACACTGTCATTTTTTTTTCTGGTCAAAATTTTGAGTTTCAATATCTCAGCTCAGGAAGGGTCTACAGCCTAAATTTTTTGCACCCAGGTCCATGTCTCGTGGCCCTCTATCAGAATCCAGAGTTTTGAGAAGATTGGAGAAACTTTATTTTTCACCCCCCGAAAAAAATGTAAGGGGTAACACTGTCATTTTTTTTTTCTGGTCAAAATTTTGAGTTTCAATATCTCAGCTCAGGAAGGGTCTAAAGCCTAAATTTTTGCACCCAGGTCCATGTCTCATGGCCCTCTATCAGAATCCAGAGTTTTGAGAAGATTGGAGAAACTTTATTTTTCACCCCCCGAAAAAAAATGTAAGGGGTAACACTGTCATTTTTTTTTTCTGGTCAAAATTTTGAGTTTCAATATCTCAGCTCAGGAAGGGTCTACAGCCTAAATTTTTGCACCCAGGTCCATGTCTCGTGGCCCTCTATCAGAATCCAGAGTTTTGAGAAGATTGGAGAAACTTTATTTTTCACCCCCCGAAAAAAAATGTAAGGGGTAACACTGTCATTTTTTTTTCTGGTCAAAATTTTGAGTTTCAATATCTCAGCTCTGGAAGGGTCTACAGCCTCAATTTTTGCACCCAGGTCCATGTCTCGTGGCCCTCTATCAGAATCCAGAGTTTTGAGAAGATTGGAGAAACTTTATTTTTCACCCCCCGAAAAAAAATGTAAGGGGTAACACTGTCATTTTTTTTCTGGTCAAAATTTTGAGTTTCAATATCTCAGCTCTGGAAGGGTCTACAGCCTCAATTTTTGCACCCAGGTCCATGTCTTGTGGCCCTCCATCAGAATCCAGAGTTTTGAGAAGATTGGAGAAACTTTATTTTTCACCCCCCGAAAAAAATGTAAGGGGTAACACTGTCATTTTTTTTTTCTGGTCAAAATTTTGAGTTTCAATATCTCAGCTCAGGAAGGGTCTAAAGCCTAAATTTTTGCACCCAGGTCCATGTCTCGTGGCCCTCTATCAGAATCCAGAGTTTTGAGAAGATTGGAGAAACTTTATTTTTCACCCCCCGAAAAAAAATGTAAGGGGTAACACTGTCATTTTTTTTTCTGGTCAAAATTTTGAGTTTCAATATCTCAGCTCAGGAAGGGTCTACAGCCTCAATTTTTGCACCCAGGTCCATGTCTCGTGGCCCTCTATCAGAATCCAAAGTTTTGAGAAGATTGGAGAAACTTTATTTTTCACCCCCCGAAAAAAAATGTAAGGGGTAACACTGTCATTTTTTTTTCTGGTCAAATTTTTGAGTTTCAATATGTCAGCTCAGGAAGGGTCTACAGCCTAAATTTTTGCACCCAGGTCCATGTCTCGTGGCCCTCTATCAGAATCCAGAGTTTTGAGAAGATTAGAGAAACTTTATTTTTCACCCCCCCCCCCCCCCCCCCCCCCCCCAAAAAAAAAATGTAAGGGGTAACTGTCATTTTTTTTTTTTCTGGTCAAAATTTTGAGTTTCAATATCTCAGCTCTGGAAGGGTCTACAGCCTCAATTTTTGCACCCAGGTCCATGTCTTGTGGCCCTCTATCAGAATCCAGAGTTTTGAGAAGATTGGAGAAACTTTATTTTTCACCCCCCGAAAAAAAATGTAAGGGGTAACACTGTCATTTTTTTTTCTGGTCAAAATTTTGAGTTTCAATATCTCAGCTCTGGAAGGGTCTACAGCCTCAATTTTTGCACCCAGGTCCATGTCTCGTGGCCCTCTATCAGAATCCAGAGTTTTGAGAAGATTGGAGAAACTTTATTTTTCACCCCCCGAAAAAAAATGTAAGGGGTAACACTGTCATTTTTTTTTCTGGTCAAAATTTTGAGTTTCAATATCTCAGCTCTGGAAGGGTCTACAGCCTCAATTTTTGCACCCAGGTCCATGTCTCGTGGCCCTCTATCAGAATCCAGAGTTTTGAGAAGATTGGAGAAACTTTATTTTTCACCCCCCGAAAAAAAAATGTAAGGGGTAACACTGTCATTTTTTTTCTGGTCAAAATTTTGAGTTTCAATATCTCAGCTCAGGAAGGGTCTACAGCCTAAATTTTTGCACCAAGGTCCATGTCTCGTGGCCCTCTATCAGAATCCAGAGTTTTGAGAAGATTGGAGAAACTTTATTTTTCACCCCCCGAAAAAAAATGTAAGGGGTAACACTGTCATTTTTTTTTTCTGGTCAAAATTTTGAGTTTCAATATCTCAGCTCTGGAAGGATCTACAGCCTCAATTTTTGCACCCAGAACCATGTGTCGTGGCCCTCTATCAGAATCCAGAGTTTTGAGAAGATTGGAGAAACTTTATTTTTCACCCCCGAAAAAAAATGTAAGGGGTAACACTGTCATTTTTTTTTCTGGTCAAAATTTTGAGTTTCAATATCTCAGCTCAGGAAGGGTCTACAGCCTAAATTTTTGCACCCAGGTCCATGTCTCGTGGCCCTCTATCAGAATCCAGAGTTTTGAGAAGATTGGAGAAACTTTATTTTTCACCCCCCGAAAAAAAATGTAAGGGGTAACACTGTCATTTTTTTTTTCTGGTCAAAATTTTGAGTTTCAATATCTCAGCTCTGGAAGGGTCTACAGCCTCAATTTTTGCACCCAGGTCCATGTCTCGTGGCCCTCTATCAGAATCCAGAGTTTTGAGAAGATTGGAGAAACTTTATTTTTCACCCCCCGAAAAAAAATGTAAGGGGTAACACTGTCATTTTTTTTTTCTGGTCAAAATTTTGAGTTTCAATATTTCAGCTCTGGAAGGGTCTACAGCCTCAATTTTTGCACCCAGAACCATGTGTCGTGGCCCTCTATCAGAATCCAGAGTTTTGAGAAGATTGGAGAAACTTTATTTTTCACCCCCCGAAAAAAATGTAAGGGGTAACACTGTCATTTTTTTTTCTGGTCAGAATTTTGAGTTTCAGTATCTCAGCTCAGGAAGGGTCTACAGCCTAAATTTTTGCACCCAGGTCCATGTCTCGTGGCCCTCTATCAGAATCCAGAGTTTTGAGAAGATTGGAGAAACTTTATTTTTCACCCCCTGAAAAAAAATATAAGGGGTAACACTGTCATTTTTTTTTTCTGGTCAAAATTTTGAGTTTCAATATCTCAGCTCAGGAAGGGTCTAAAGCCTAAATTTTTTCACCCAGGTCCATGTCTCATGGCCCTCTATCAGAATCCAGAGTTTTGAGAAGATTGGAGAAACTTTATTTTTCACCCCCCGAAAAAAAATGTAAGGGGTAACACTGTAATTTTTTTTTCTGGTAAAAATTTTGAGTTTCAATATCTCAGCTCTGGAAGGGTCTACAGCCTAAATTTTTGCACCCAGGTCCATGTCTCGTGTCCCTCTATCAGAATCCAGAGTTTTGAGAAGATTGGAGAAACTTTATTTTTCACCCCCCGAAAAAAAAATGTAAGGGGTAACACTGTCATTTTTTTTTTTCTGGTCAAAATTTTAAGTTTCAATATCTCAGCTCTGGAAGGGTCTACAGCCTCAATTTTTGCACCCAGGTCCATGTCTCGTGGCCCTCTATCAGAATCCAGAGTTTTGAGAAGATTGGAGAAACTTTATTTTTCACCCCCCGAAAAAAAAATGTAAGGGGTAACACTGTAATTTTTTTTTTCTGGTCAAAATTTTGAGTTTCAATATCTCAGCTCTGGAAGGGTCTACAGCCTCAATTTTTGCACCCAGGTCCATGTCTCGTGGCCCTCTATCAGAATCCAGAGTTTTGAGAAGATTGGAGAAACTTTATTTTTCACCCCCCGAAAAAAAATGTAAGGGGTAACACTGTCATTTTTTTTTTCTGGTCAAAATGTTGAGTTTCAATATCTCAGCTCTGGAAGGGTCTACAGCCTCAATTTTTGCACCCAGGTCCATGTCTCGTGGCCCTCTATCAGAATCCAGAGTTTTGAGAAGATTGGAGAAACTTTATTTTTCACCCCCCGAAAAAAAATGTAAGGGGTAACACTGTCATTTTTTTTTCTGGTCAAAATTTTGAGTTTCAATATCTCAGCTCAGGAAGGGTCTACAGCCTAAATTTTTGCACCCAGGTCCATGTCTCGTGGCCCTCTATCAGAAGCCAGAGTTTTGAGAAGATTGGAGAAACTTTATTTTTCACCCCCCGAAAAAAAATGTAAGGGGTAACACTGTCATTTTTTTTCTGGTCAAAATTTTGAGTTTCAATATCTCAGCTCTGGAAGGGTCTACAGCCTAAATTTTTGCACCCAGGTCCATGTCTCGTGGCCCTCTATCAGAATCCAGAGTTTTGAGAAGATTGGAGAAACTTTATTTTTCACCCCCCGAAAAAAAATGTAAGGGGTAACAGTGTCATTTTTTTTTCTGGTCAAAATTTTGAGTTTCAATATCTCAGCTCAGGAAGGGTCTACAGCCTAAATTTTTGCACCCAGGTCCATGTCTCGTGGCCCTCTATCAGAATCCAGAGTTTTGAGAAGATTAGAGAAACTTTATTTTTCACCCCCCCCCCCCCCAAAAAAAAATGTAAGGGGTAACTGTCATTTTTTTTTTGGTCAAAATTTTGAGTTTCAATATCTCAGCTCTGGAAGGGTCTACAGCCTCAATTTTTGCACCCAGGTCCATGTCTCGTGGCCCTCTATCAGAATCCAGAGTTTTGAGAAGATTGGAGAAACTTTATTTTTCACCCCCCGAAAAAAAATGTAAGGGGTAACACTGTCATTTTTTTTTCTGGTCAAAATTTTGAGTTTCAATATCTCAGCTCTGGAAGGGTCTACAGCCTCAATTTTTGCACCCAGGTCCATGTCTCGTGGCCCTCTATCAGAATCCAGAGTTTTGAGAAGATTGGAGAAACTTTATTTTTCACCCCCCGAAAAAAAATGTAAGGGGTAACACTGTCATTTTTTTTTCTGGTCAAAATTTTGAGTTTCAATATCTCAGCTCTGGAAGGGTCTACAGCCTCAATTTTTGCACCCAGGTCCATGTCTCGTGGCCCTCTATCAGAATCCAGAGTTTTGAGAAGATTGGAGAAACTTTATTTTTCACCCCCCGAAAAAAAATGTAAGGGGTAACACTGTCATTTTTTTTCTGGTCAAAATTTTGAGTTTCAATATCTCAGCTCAGGAAGGGTCTACAGCCTAAATTTTTGCACCAAGGTCCATGTCTCGTGGCCCTCTATCAGAATCCAGAGTTTTGAGAAGATTGGAGAAACTTTATTTTTCACCCCCCGAAAAAAAATGTAAGGGGTAACACTGTCATTTTTTTTTTTCTGGTCAAAATTTTGAGTTTCAATATCTCAGCTCTGGAAGGGTCTACAGCCTCAATTTTTGCACCCAGAACCATGTGTCGTGGCCCTCTATCAGAATCCAGAGTTTTGAGAAGATTGGAGAAACTTTATTTTTCACCCCCGAAAAAAAAAAATGTAAGGGGTAACACTGTCATTTTTTTTTCTGGTCAAAATTTTGAGTTTCAATATCTCAGCTCAGGAAGGGTCTACAGCCTAAATTTTTGCACCCAGGTCCATGTCTCGTGGCCCTCTATCAGAATCCAGAGTTTTGAGAAGATTGGAGAAACTTTATTTTTCACCCCCCGAAAAAAAATGTAAGGGGTAACACTGTCATTTTTTTTTTTCTGGTCAAAATTTTGAGTTTCAATATCTCAGCTCTGGAAGGGTCTACAGCCTCAATTTTTGCACCCAGGTCCATGTCTCGTGGCCCTCTATCAGAATCCAGAGTTTTGAGAAGATTGGAGAAACTTTATTTTTCACCCCCCGAAAAAAAATGTAAGGGGTAACACTGTCATTTTTTTTTTCTGGTCAAAATTTTGAGTTTCAATATTTCAGCTCTGGAAGGGTCTACAGCCTCAATTTTTGCACCCAGAACCATGTGTCGTGGCCCTCTATCAGAATCCAGAGTTTTGAGAAGATTGGAGAAACTTTATTTTTCACCCCCCGAAAAAAAATGTAAGGGGTAACACTGTCATTTTTTTTCTGGTCAAAATTTTGAGTTTCAATATCTCAGCTCTGGAAGGGTCTACAGCCTAAATTTTTGCACCAAGGTCCATGTCTCGTGGCCCTCTATCAGAATCCAGAGTTTTGAGAAGATTGGAGAAACTTTATTTTTCACCCCCCGAAAAAAAATGTAAGGGGTAACACTGTCATTTTTTTTTCTGGTCAAAATTTTGAGTTTCAATATCTCAGCTCTGGAAGGGTCTACAGCCTCAATTTTTGCACCCAGAACCATGTGTCGTGGCCCTCTATCAGAATCCAGAGTTTTGAGAAGATTGGAGAAACTTTATTTTTCACCCCCCGAAAAAAAATGTAAGGGGTAACACTGTCATTTTTTTTTCTGGTCAAAATTTTGAGTTTCAATATCTCAGCTCTGGAAGGGTCTACAGCCTCAATTTTTGCACCCAGGTCCATGTCTCGTGGCCCTCTATCAGAATCCAGAGTTTTGAGAAGATTGGAGAAACTTTATTTTTCACCCCCCGAAAAAAAAATGTAAGGGGTAACACTGTCATTTTTTTTTTCTGGTCAAAATTTTGAGTTTCAATATCTCAGCTCTGGAAGGGTCTACAGCCTCAATTTTTGCACCCAGGTCCATGTCTCGTGGCCCTCTATCAGAATCCAGAGTTTTGAGAAGATTGGAGAAACTTTATTTTTCACCCCCCGAAAAAAAATGTAAGGGGTAACACTGTCATTTTTTTTTCTGGTCAAAATTTTGAGTTTCAATATCTCAGCTCTGGAAGGGTCTACAGCCTCAATTTTTGCACCCAGGTCCATGTCTCGTGGCCCTCTATCAGAATCCAGAGTTTTGAGAAGATTGGAGAAACTTTATTTTTCACCCCCCGAAAAAAAATGTAAGGGGTAACACTGTCATTTTTTTTTTTCTGGTCAAAATTTTGAGTTTCAATATCTCAGCTCTGGAAGGGTCTACAGCCTCGATTTTTGCACCCAGGTCCATGTCTCGTGGCCCTCTATCAGAATCCAGAGTTTTGAGAAGATTGGAGAAACTTAATTTTTCACCCCCCGAAAAAAAATGTAAGGGGTAACACTGTCATTTTTTTTTCTGGTCAAAATTTTGAGTTTCAATATCTCAGCTCTGGAAGGGTCTACAGCCTAAATTTTTTGCACCCAGGTCCATGTCTCGTGGCCCTCTATCAGAATCCAGAGTTTTGAGAAGATTGGAGAAACTTTATTTTTCACCCCCCGAAAAAAATGTAAGGGGTAACACTGTCATTTTTTTTTCTGGTCAAAATTTTGAGTTTCAATATCTCAGCTCAGGAAGGGTCTAAAGCCTAAATTTTTGCACCCAGGTCCATGTCTCATGGCCCTCTATCAGAATCCAGAGTTTTGAGAAGATTGGAGAAACTTTATTTTTCACCCCCCGAAAAAAAATGTAAGGGGTAACACTGTCATTTTTTTTTCTGGTCAAAATTTTGAGTTTCAATATCTCAGCTCTGGAAGGGTCTACAGCCTCAATTTTTGCACCCAGGTCCATGTCTCGTGGCCCTCTATCAGAATCCAGAGTTTTGAGAAGATTGGAGAAACTTTATTTTTCACCCCCCGAAAAAAAATGTAAGGGGTAACACTGTCATTTTTTTTTTCTGGTCAAAATTTTGAGTTTCAATATCTCAGCTCTGGAAGGGTCTACAGCCTCGATTTTTGCACCCAGGTCCATGTCTCGTGGCCCTCTATCAGAATCCAGAGTTTTGAGAAGATTGGAGAAACTTAATTTTTCACCCCCCGAAAAAAAATGTAAGGGGTAACACTGTCATTTTTTTTTTCTGGTCAAAATTTTGAGTTTCAATATCTCAGCTCTGGAAGGGTCTACAGCCTATATTTTTGCACCCAGGTCCATGTCTCGTGGCCCTTTATCAGAATCCAGAGTTTTGAGAAGATTGGAGAAACTTTATTTTTCACCCCCCGAAAAAAAATGTAAGGGGTAACACTGTCATTTTTTTTTCTGGTCAAAATTTTGAGTTTCAATATCTCAGCTCAGGAAGGGTCTACAGCCTAAATTTTTTGCACCCAGGTCCATGTCTCGTGGCCCTCTATCAGAATCCAGAGTTTTGAGAAGATTGGAGAAACTTTATTTTTCACCCCCCGAAAAAAATGTAAGGGGTAACACTGTCATTTTTTTTTTCTGGTCAAAATTTTGAGTTTCAATATCTCAGCTCAGGAAGGGTCTAAAGCCTAAATTTTTGCACCCAGGTCCATGTCTCATGGCCCTCTATCAGAATCCAGAGTTTTGAGAAGATTGGAGAAACTTTATTTTTCACCCCCCGAAAAAAAATGTAAGGGGTAACACTGTCATTTTTTTTTTCTGGTCAAAATTTTGAGTTTCAATATCTCAGCTCAGGAAGGGTCTACAGCCTAAATTTTTGCACCCAGGTCCATGTCTCGTGGCCCTCTATCAGAATCCAGAGTTTTGAGAAGATTGGAGAAACTTTATTTTTCACCCCCCGAAAAAAAATGTAAGGGGTAACACTGTCATTTTTTTTTCTGGTCAAAATTTTGAGTTTCAATATCTCAGCTCTGGAAGGGTCTACAGCCTCAATTTTTGCACCCAGGTCCATGTCTCGTGGCCCTCTATCAGAATCCAGAGTTTTGAGAAGATTGGAGAAACTTTATTTTTCACCCCCCGAAAAAAAATGTAAGGGGTAACACTGTCATTTTTTTTTCTGGTCAAAATTTTGAGTTTCAATATCTCAGCTCTGGAAGGGTCTACAGCCTCAATTTTTGCACCCAGGTCCATGTCTTGTGGCCCTCCATCAGAATCCAGAGTTTTGAGAAGATTGGAGAAACTTTATTTTTCACCCCCCGAAAAAAATGTAAGGGGTAACACTGTCATTTTTTTTTTCTGGTCAAAATTTTGAGTTTCAATATCTCAGCTCAGGAAGGGTCTAAAGCCTAAATTTTTGCACCCAGGTCCATGTCTCGTGGCCCTCTATCAGAATCCAGAGTTTTGAGAAGATTGGAGAAACTTTATTTTTCACCCCCCGAAAAAAAATGTAAGGGGTAACACTGTCATTTTTTTTTCTGGTCAAAATTTTGAGTTTCAATATCTCAGCTCAGGAAGGGTCTACAGCCTCAATTTTTGCACCCAGGTCCATGTCTCGTGGCCCTCTATCAGAATCCAAAGTTTTGAGAAGATTGGAGAAACTTTATTTTTCACCCCCCGAAAAAAAATGTAAGGGGTAACACTGTCATTTTTTTTTCTGGTCAAATTTTTGAGTTTCAATATGTCAGCTCAGGAAGGGTCTACAGCCTAAATTTTTGCACCCAGGTCCATGTCTCGTGGCCCTCTATCAGAATCCAGAGTTTTGAGAAGATTAGAGAAACTTTATTTTTCACCCCCCCCCCCCCCCCCCCCCCCCAAAAAAAAATGTAAGGGGTAACTGTCATTTTTTTTTTCTGGTCAAAATTTTGAGTTTCAATATCTCAGCTCTGGAAGGGTCTACAGCCTCAATTTTTGCACCCAGGTCCATGTCTTGTGGCCCTCTATCAGAATCCAGAGTTTTGAGAAGATTGGAGAAACTTTATTTTTCACCCCCCGAAAAAAAATGTAAGGGGTAACACTGTCATTTTTTTTTCTGGTCAAAATTTTGAGTTTCAATATCTCAGCTCTGGAAGGGTCTACAGCCTCAATTTTTGCACCCAGGTCCATGTCTCGTGGCCCTCTATCAGAATCCAGAGTTTTGAGAAGATTGGAGAAACTTTATTTTTCACCCCCCGAAAAAAAATGTAAGGGGTAACACTGTCATTTTTTTTTCTGGTCAAAATTTTGAGTTTCAATATCTCAGCTCTGGAAGGGTCTACAGCCTCAATTTTTGCACCCAGGTCCATGTCTCGTGGCCCTCTATCAGAATCCAGAGTTTTGAGAAGATTGGAGAAACTTTATTTTTCACCCCCCGAAAAAAAATGTAAGGGGTAACACTGTCATTTTTTTTCTGGTCAAAATTTTGAGTTTCAATATCTCAGCTCAGGAAGGGTCTACAGCCTAAATTTTTGCACCAAGGTCCATGTCTCGTGGCCCTCTATCAGAATCCAGAGTTTTGAGAAGATTGGAGAAACTTTATTTTTCACCCCCCGAAAAAAAATGTAAGGGGTAACACTGTCATTTTTTTTTTCTGGTCAAAATTTTGAGTTTCAATATCTCAGCTCTGGAAGGGTCTACAGCCTCAATTTTTGCACCCAGAACCATGTGTCGTGGCCCTCTATCAGAATCCAGAGTTTTGAGAAGATTGGAGAAACTTTATTTTTCACCCCCGAAAAAAAATGTAAGGGGTAACACTGTCATTTTTTTTTCTGGTCAAAATTTTGAGTTTCAATATCTCAGCTCAGGAAGGGTCTACAGCCTAAATTTTTGCACCCAGGTCCATGTCTCGTGGCCCTCTATCAGAATCCAGAGTTTTGAGAAGATTGGAGAAACTTTATTTTTCACCCCCCGAAAAAAAATGTAAGGGGTAACACTGTCATTTTTTTTTTCTGGTCAAAATTTTGAGTTTCAATATCTCAGCTCTGGAAGGGTCTACAGCCTCAATTTTTGCACCCAGGTCCATGTCTCGTGGCCCTCTATCAGAATCCAGAGTTTTGAGAAGATTGGAGAAACTTTATTTTTCACCCCCCGAAAAAAAATGTAAGGGGTAACACTGTCATTTTTTTTTTCTGGTCAAAATTTTGAGTTTCAATATTTCAGCTCTGGAAGGGTCTACAGCCTCAATTTTTGCACCCAGAACCATGTGTCGTGGCCCTCTATCAGAATCCAGAGTTTTGAGAAGATTGGAGAAACTTTATTTTTCACCCCCCGAAAAAAAATGTAAGGGGTAACACTGTCATTTTTTTTTCTGGTCAGAATTTTGAGTTTCAGTATCTCAGCTCAGGAAGGGTCTACAGCCTAAATTTTTGCACCCAGGTCCATGTCTCGTGGCCCTCTATCAGAATCCAGAGTTTTGAGAAGATTGGAGAAACTTTATTTTTCACCCCCTGAAAAAAAATATAAGGGGTAACACTGTCATTTTTTTTTTCTGGTCAAAATTTTGAGTTTCAATATCTCAGCTCAGGAAGGGTCTAAAGCCTAAATTTTTTCACCCAGGTCCATGTCTCATGGCCCTCTATCAGAATCCAGAGTTTTGAGAAGATTGGAGAAACTTTATTTTTCACCCCCCGAAAAAAAATGTAAGGGGTAACACTGTCATTTTTTTTTCTGGTAAAAATTTTGAGTTTCAATATCTCAGCTCTGGAAGGGTCTACAGCCTAAATTTTTGCACCCAGGTCCATGTCTCGTGTCCCTCTATCAGAATCCAGAGTTTTGAGAAGATTGGAGAAACTTTATTTTTCACCCCCCGAAAAAAAAATGTAAGGGGTAACACTGTCATTTTTTTTTTTTTCTGGTCAAAATTTTAAGTTTCAATATCTCAGCTCTGGAAGGGTCTACAGCCTCAATTTTTGCACCCAGGTCCATGTCTCGTGGCCCTCTATCAGAATCCAGAGTTTTGAGAAGATTGGAGAAACTTTATTTTTCACCCCCCGAAAAAAAAATGTAAGGGGTAACACTGTAATTTTTTTTTCTGGTCAAAATTTTGAGTTTCAATATCTCAGCTCTGGAAGGGTCTACAGCCTCAATTTTTGCACCCAGGTCCATGTCTCGTGGCCCTCTATCAGAATCCAGAGTTTTGAGAAGATTGGAGAAACTTTATTTTTCACCCCCCGAAAAAAAATGTAAGGGGTAACACTGTCATTTTTTTTTTCTGGTCAAAATGTTGAGTTTCAATATCTCAGCTCTGGAAGGGTCTACAGCCTCAATTTTTGCACCCAGGTCCATGTCTCGTGGCCCTCTATCAGAATCCAGAGTTTTGAGAAGATTGGAGAAACTTTATTTTTCACCCCCCGAAAAAAAATGTAAGGGGTAACACTGTCATTTTTTTTTCTGGTCAAAATTTTGAGTTTCAATATCTCAGCTCAGGAAGGGTCTACAGCCTAAATTTTTGCACCCAGGTCCATGTCTCGTGGCCCTCTATCAGAAGCCAGAGTTTTGAGAAGATTGGAGAAACTTTATTTTTCACCCCCCGAAAAAAAATGTAAGGGGTAACACTGTCATTTTTTTTCTGGTCAAAATTTTGAGTTTCAATATCTCAGCTCTGGAAGGGTCTACAGCCTAAATTTTTGCACCCAGGTCCATGTCTCGTGGCCCTCTATCAGAATCCAGAGTTTTGAGAAGATTGGAGAAACTTTATTTTTCACCCCCCGAAAAAAAATGTAAGGGGTAACAGTGTCATTTTTTTTTCTGGTCAAAATTTTGAGTTTCAATATCTCAGCTCAGGAAGGGTCTACAGCCTAAATTTTTGCACCCAGGTCCATGTCTCGTGGCCCTCTATCAGAATCCAGAGTTTTGAGAAGATTAGAGAAACTTTATTTTTCACCCCCCCCCCCAAAAAAAAAAAAAAATGTAAGGGGTAACTGTCATTTTTTTTTTTTGGTCAAAATTTTGAGTTTCAATATCTCAGCTCTGGAAGGGTCTACAGCCTCAATTTTTGCACCCAGGTCCATGTCTCGTGGCCCTCTATCAGAATCCAGAGTTTTGAGAAGATTGGAGAAACTTTATTTTTCACCCCCCGAAAAAAAATGTAAGGGGTAACACTGTCATTTTTTTTTCTGGTCAAAATTTTGAGTTTCAATATCTCAGCTCTGGAAGGGTCTACAGCCTCAATTTTTGCACCCAGGTCCATGTCTCGTGGCCCTCTATCAGAATCCAGAGTTTTGAGAAGATTGGAGAAACTTTATTTTTCACCCCCCGAAAAAAAATGTAAGGGGTAACACTGTCATTTTTTTTCTGGTCAAAATTTTGAGTTTCAATATCTCAGCTCAGGAAGGGTCTACAGCCTAAATTTTTGCACCAAGGTCCATGTCTCGTGGCCCTCTATCAGAATCCAGAGTTTTGAGAAGATTGGAGAAACTTTATTTTTCACCCCCCGAAAAAAAATGTAAGGGGTAACACTGTCATTTTTTTTTTTCTGGTCAAAATTTTGAGTTTCAATATCTCAGCTCTGGAAGGGTCTACAGCCTCAATTTTTGCACCCAGAACCATGTGTCGTGGCCCTCTATCAGAATCCAGAGTTTTGAGAAGATTGGAGAAACTTTATTTTTCACCCCCGAAAAAAAATGTAAGGGGTAACACTGTCATTTTTTTTTCTGGTCAAAATTTTGAGTTTCAATATCTCAGCTCAGGAAGGGTCTACAGCCTAAATTTTTGCACCCAGGTCCATGTCTCGTGGCCCTCTATCAGAATCCAGAGTTTTGAGAAGATTGGAGAAACTTTATTTTTCACCCCCCGAAAAAAAATGTAAGGGGTAACACTGTCATTTTTTTTTTCTGGTCAAAATTTTGAGTTTCAATATCTCAGCTCTGGAAGGGTCTACAGCCTCAATTTTTGCACCCAGGTCCATGTCTCGTGGCCCTCTATCAGAATCCAGAGTTTTGAGAAGATTGGAGAAACTTTATTTTTCACCCCCCGAAAAAAAATGTAAGGGGTAACACTGTCATTTTTTTTTTCTGGTCAAAATTTTGAGTTTCAATATTTCAGCTCTGGAAGGGTCTACAGCCTCAATTTTTGCACCCAGAACCATGTGTCGTGGCCCTCTATCAGAATCCAGAGTTTTGAGAAGATTGGAGAAACTTTATTTTTCACCCCCCGAAAAAAAATGTAAGGGGTAACACTGTCATTTTTTTTTCTGGTCAGAATTTTGAGTTTCAGTATCTCAGCTCAGGAAGGGTCTACAGCCTAAATTTTTGCACCCAGGTCCATGTCTCGTGGCCCTCTATCAGAATCCAGAGTTTTGAGAAGATTGGAGAAACTTTATTTTTCACCCCCTGAAAAAAAATATAAGGGGTAACACTGTCATTTTTTTTTTCTGGTCAAAATTTTGAGTTTCAATATCTCAGCTCAGGAAGGGTCTAAAGCCTAAATTTTTTCACCCAGGTCCATGTCTCATGGCCCTCTATCAGAATCCAGAGTTTTGAGAAGATTGGAGAAACTTTATTTTTCACCCCCCGAAAAAAAATGTAAGGGGTAACACTGTCATTTTTTTTTCTGGTAAAAATTTTGAGTTTCAATATCTCAGCTCTGGAAGGGTCTACAGCCTAAATTTTTGCACCCAGGTCCATGTCTCGTGTCCCTCTATCAGAATCCAGAGTTTTGAGAAGATTGGAGAAACTTTATTTTTCACCCCCCGAAAAAAAAATGTAAGGGGTAACACTGTCATTTTTTTTTTTCTGGTCAAAATTTTAAGTTTCAATATCTCAGCTCTGGAAGGGTCTACAGCCTCAATTTTTGCACCCAGGTCCATGTCTCGTGGCCCTCTATCAGAATCCAGAGTTTTGAGAAGATTGGAGAAACATTATTTTTCACCCCCCGAAAAAAAAATGTAAGGGGTAACACTGTAATTTTTTTTTTCTGGTCAAAATTTTGAGTTTCAATATCTCAGCTCTGGAAGGGTCTACAGCCTCAATTTTTGCACCCAGGTCCATGTCTCGTGGCCCTCTATCAGAATCCAGAGTTTTGAGAAGATTGGAGAAACTTTATTTTTCACCCCCCGAAAAAAAATGTAAGGGGTAACACTGTCATTTTTTTTCTGGTCAAAATTTTGAGTTTCAATATCTCAGCTCAGGAAGGGTCTACAGCCTAAATTTTTGCACCAAGGTCCATGTCTCGTGGCCCTCTATCAGAATCCAGAGTTTTGAGAAGATTGGAGAAACTTTATTTTTCACCCCCCGAAAAAAAATGTAAGGGGTAACACTGTCATTTTTTTTTTCTGGTCAAAATTTTGAGTTTCAATATCTCAGCTCTGGAAGGGTCTACAGCCTCAATTTTTGCACCCAGAACCATGTGTCGTGGCCCTCTATCAGAATCCAGAGTTTTGAGAAGATTGGAGAAACTTTATTTTTCACCCCCGAAAAAAAATGTAAGGGGTAACACTGTCATTTTTTTTTCTGGTCAAAATTTTGAGTTTCAATATCTCAGCTCAGGAAGGGTCTACAGCCTAAATTTTTGCACCCAGGTCCATGTCTCGTGGCCCTCTATCAGAATCCAGAGTTTTGAGAAGATTGGAGAAACTTTATTTTTCACCCCCCGAAAAAAAATGTAAGGGGTAACACTGTCATTTTTTTTTTCTGGTCAAAATTTTGAGTTTCAATATCTCAGCTCTGGAAGGGTCTACAGCCTCAATTTTTGCACCCAGGTCCATGTCTCGTGGCCCTCTATCAGAATCCAGAGTTTTGAGAAGATTGGAGAAACTTTATTTTTCACCCCCCGAAAAAAAATGTAAGGGGTAACACTGTCATTTTTTTTTTCTGGTCAAAATTTTGAGTTTCAATATTTCAGCTCTGGAAGGGTCTACAGCCTCAATTTTTGCACCCAGAACCATGTGTCGTGGCCCTCTATCAGAATCCAGAGTTTTGAGAAGATTGGAGAAACTTTATTTTTCACCCCCCGAAAAAAAATGTAAGGGGTAACACTGTCATTTTTTTTTCTGGTCAGAATTTTGAGTTTCAGTATCTCAGCTCAGGAAGGGTCTACAGCCTAAATTTTTGCACCCAGGTCCATGTCTCGTGGCCCTCTATCAGAATCCAGAGTTTTGAGAAGATTGGAGAAACTTTATTTTTCACCCCCTGAAAAAAAATATAAGGGGTAACACTGTCATTTTTTTTTTCTGGTCAAAATTTTGAGTTTCAATATCTCAGCTCAGGAAGGGTCTAAAGCCTAAATTTTTTCACCCAGGTCCATGTCTCATGGCCCTCTATCAGAATCCAGAGTTTTGAGAAGATTGGAGAAACTTTATTTTTCACCCCCCGAAAAAAAATGTAAGGGGTAACACTGTCATTTTTTTTTCTGGTAAAAATTTTGAGTTTCAATATCTCAGCTCTGGAAGGGTCTACAGCCTAAATTTTTGCACCCAGGTCCATGTCTCGTGTCCCTCTATCAGAATCCAGAGTTTTGAGAAGATTGGAGAAACTTTATTTTTCACCCCCCGAAAAAAAAATGTAAGGGGTAACACTGTCATTTTTTTTTTTTTCTGGTCAAAATTTTAAGTTTCAATATCTCAGCTCTGGAAGGGTCTACAGCCTCAATTTTTGCACCCAGGTCCATGTCTCGTGGCCCTCTATCAGAATCCAGAGTTTTGAGAAGATTGGAGAAACTTTATTTTTCACCCCCCGAAAAAAAAATGTAAGGGGTAACACTGTAATTTTTTTTTCTGGTCAAAATTTTGAGTTTCAATATCTCAGCTCTGGAAGGGTCTACAGCCTCAATTTTTGCACCCAGGTCCATGTCTCGTGGCCCTCTATCAGAATCCAGAGTTTTGAGAAGATTGGAGAAACTTTATTTTTCACCCCCCGAAAAAAAATGTAAGGGGTAACACTGTCATTTTTTTTTTCTGGTCAAAATGTTGAGTTTCAATATCTCAGCTCTGGAAGGGTCTACAGCCTCAATTTTTGCACCCAGGTCCATGTCTCGTGGCCCTCTATCAGAATCCAGAGTTTTGAGAAGATTGGAGAAACTTTATTTTTCACCCCCCGAAAAAAAATGTAAGGGGTAACACTGTCATTTTTTTTTCTGGTCAAAATTTTGAGTTTCAATATCTCAGCTCAGGAAGGGTCTACAGCCTAAATTTTTGCACCCAGGTCCATGTCTCGTGGCCCTCTATCAGAAGCCAGAGTTTTGAGAAGATTGGAGAAACTTTATTTTTCACCCCCCGAAAAAAAATGTAAGGGGTAACACTGTCATTTTTTTTCTGGTCAAAATTTTGAGTTTCAATATCTCAGCTCTGGAAGGGTCTACAGCCTAAATTTTTGCACCCAGGTCCATGTCTCGTGGCCCTCTATCAGAATCCAGAGTTTTGAGAAGATTGGAGAAACTTTATTTTTCACCCCCCGAAAAAAAATGTAAGGGGTAACAGTGTCATTTTTTTTTCTGGTCAAAATTTTGAGTTTCAATATCTCAGCTCAGGAAGGGTCTACAGCCTAAATTTTTGCACCCAGGTCCATGTCTCGTGGCCCTCTATCAGAATCCAGAGTTTTGAGAAGATTAGAGAAACTTTATTTTTCACCCCCCCCCCCAAAAAAAAAAAAAAATGTAAGGGGTAACTGTCATTTTTTTTTTTTGGTCAAAATTTTGAGTTTCAATATCTCAGCTCTGGAAGGGTCTACAGCCTCAATTTTTGCACCCAGGTCCATGTCTCGTGGCCCTCTATCAGAATCCAGAGTTTTGAGAAGATTGGAGAAACTTTATTTTTCACCCCCCGAAAAAAAATGTAAGGGGTAACACTGTCATTTTTTTTTCTGGTCAAAATTTTGAGTTTCAATATCTCAGCTCTGGAAGGGTCTACAGCCTCAATTTTTGCACCCAGGTCCATGTCTCGTGGCCCTCTATCAGAATCCAGAGTTTTGAGAAGATTGGAGAAACTTTATTTTTCACCCCCCGAAAAAAAATGTAAGGGGTAACACTGTCATTTTTTTTCTGGTCAAAATTTTGAGTTTCAATATCTCAGCTCAGGAAGGGTCTACAGCCTAAATTTTTGCACCAAGGTCCATGTCTCGTGGCCCTCTATCAGAATCCAGAGTTTTGAGAAGATTGGAGAAACTTTATTTTTCACCCCCCGAAAAAAAATGTAAGGGGTAACACTGTCATTTTTTTTTTTCTGGTCAAAATTTTGAGTTTCAATATCTCAGCTCTGGAAGGGTCTACAGCCTCAATTTTTGCACCCAGAACCATGTGTCGTGGCCCTCTATCAGAATCCAGAGTTTTGAGAAGATTGGAGAAACTTTATTTTTCACCCCCGAAAAAAAATGTAAGGGGTAACACTGTCATTTTTTTTTCTGGTCAAAATTTTGAGTTTCAATATCTCAGCTCAGGAAGGGTCTACAGCCTAAATTTTTGCACCCAGGTCCATGTCTCGTGGCCCTCTATCAGAATCCAGAGTTTTGAGAAGATTGGAGAAACTTTATTTTTCACCCCCCGAAAAAAAATGTAAGGGGTAACACTGTCATTTTTTTTTTCTGGTCAAAATTTTGAGTTTCAATATCTCAGCTCTGGAAGGGTCTACAGCCTCAATTTTTGCACCCAGGTCCATGTCTCGTGGCCCTCTATCAGAATCCAGAGTTTTGAGAAGATTGGAGAAACTTTATTTTTCACCCCCCGAAAAAAAATGTAAGGGGTAACACTGTCATTTTTTTTTTCTGGTCAAAATTTTGAGTTTCAATATTTCAGCTCTGGAAGGGTCTACAGCCTCAATTTTTGCACCCAGAACCATGTGTCGTGGCCCTCTATCAGAATCCAGAGTTTTGAGAAGATTGGAGAAACTTTATTTTTCACCCCCCGAAAAAAAATGTAAGGGGTAACACTGTCATTTTTTTTTCTGGTCAGAATTTTGAGTTTCAGTATCTCAGCTCAGGAAGGGTCTACAGCCTAAATTTTTGCACCCAGGTCCATGTCTCGTGGCCCTCTATCAGAATCCAGAGTTTTGAGAAGATTGGAGAAACTTTATTTTTCACCCCCTGAAAAAAAATATAAGGGGTAACACTGTCATTTTTTTTTTCTGGTCAAAATTTTGAGTTTCAATATCTCAGCTCAGGAAGGGTCTAAAGCCTAAATTTTTTCACCCAGGTCCATGTCTCATGGCCCTCTATCAGAATCCAGAGTTTTGAGAAGATTGGAGAAACTTTATTTTTCACCCCCCGAAAAAAAATGTAAGGGGTAACACTGTCATTTTTTTTTCTGGTAAAAATTTTGAGTTTCAATATCTCAGCTCTGGAAGGGTCTACAGCCTAAATTTTTGCACCCAGGTCCATGTCTCGTGTCCCTCTATCAGAATCCAGAGTTTTGAGAAGATTGGAGAAACTTTATTTTTCACCCCCCGAAAAAAAAATGTAAGGGGTAACACTGTCATTTTTTTTTTTCTGGTCAAAATTTTAAGTTTCAATATCTCAGCTCTGGAAGGGTCTACAGCCTCAATTTTTGCACCCAGGTCCATGTCTCGTGGCCCTCTATCAGAATCCAGAGTTTTGAGAAGATTGGAGAAACTTTATTTTTCACCCCCCGAAAAAAAAATGTAAGGGGTAACACTGTAATTTTTTTTTTCTGGTCAAAATTTTGAGTTTCAATATCTCAGCTCTGGAAGGGTCTACAGCCTCAATTTTTGCACCCAGGTCCATGTCTCGTGGCCCTCTATCAGAATCCAGAGTTTTGAGAAGATTGGAGAAACTTTATTTTTCACCCCCCGAAAAAAATGTAAGGGGTAACACTGTCATTTTTTTTTTCTGGTCAAAATGTTGAGTTTCAATATCTCAGCTCTGGAAGGGTCTACAGCCTCAATTTTTGCACCCAGGTCCATGTCTCGTGGCCCTCTATCAGAATCCAGAGTTTTGAGAAGATTGGAGAAACTTTATTTTTCACCCCCCGAAAAAAAATGTTAGGGGTAACACTGTCATTTTTTTTTCTGGTCAAAATTTTGAGTTTCAATATCTCAGCTCAGGAAGGGTCTACAGCCTAAATTTTTGCACCCAGGTCCATGTCTCGTGGCCCTCTATCAGAATCCAGAGTTTTGAGAAGATTGGAGAAACTTTATTTTTCACCCCCCCAAAAAAAATGTAAGGGGTAACAGTGTCATTTTTTTTTCTGGTCAAAATTTTGAGTTTCAATATCTCAGCTCAGGAAGGGTCTACAGCCTAAATTTTTGCACCCAGGTCCATGTCTCGTGGCCCTCTATCAGAATCCAGAGTTTTGAAAAGATTAGAGAAACTTTATTTTTCACCCCCCCCCCCCCAAAAAAAAATGTAAGGGGTAACTGTCATTTTTTTTTTTTGGTCAAAATTTTGAGTTTCAATATCTCAGCTCTGGAAGGGTCTACAGCCTCAATTTTTGCACCCAGGTCCATGTCTCGTGGCCCTCTATCAGAATCCAGAGTTTTGAGAAGATTGGAGAAACTTTATTTTTCACCCCCCGAAAAAAAAATGTAAGGGGTAACACTGTCATTTTTTTTTCTGGTCAAAATTTTGAGTTTCAATATCTCAGCTCTGGAAGGGTCTACAGCCTCAATTTTTGCACCCAGGTCCATGTCTCGTGGCCCTCTATCAGAATCCAGAGTTTTGAGAAGATTGGAGAAACTTTATTTTTCACCCCCCGAAAAAAAATGTAAGGGGTAACACTGTCATTTTTTTTTTCTGGTCAAAATTTTGAGTTTCAATATCTCAGCTCTGGAAGGGTCTACAGCCTCAATTTTTGCACCCAGAACCATGTGTCGTGGCCCTCTATCAGAATCCAGAGTTTTGAGAAGATTGGAGAAACTTTATTTTTCCCCCCCCCCGAAAAAAAATGTAAGGGGTAACACTGTCATTTTTTTTTTCTGGTCAAAATTTTGAGTTTCAATATCTCAGCTCTGGAAGGGTCTACAGCCTCAATTTTTGCACCCAGGTCCATGTCTCGTGGCCCTCTATCAGAATCCAGAGTTTTGAGAAGATTGGAGAAACTTTATTTTTCACCCCCCGAAAAAAAATGTAAGGGGTAACACTGTCATTTTTTTTTCTGGTCAAAATTTTGAGTTTCAATATCTCAGCTCTGGAAGGGTCTACAGCCTCAATTTTTGCACCCAGGTCCATGTCTCGTGGCCCTCTATCAGAATCCAGAGTTTTGAGAAGATTGGAGAAACTTTATTTTTCACCCCCCGAAAAAAAATGTAAGGGGTAACACTGTCATTTTTTTTTTCTGGTCAAAATTTTGAGTTTCAATATCTCAGCTCTGGAAGGGTCTACAGCCTCAATTTTTGCACCCAGAACCATGTGTCGTGGCCCTCTATCAGAATCCAGAGTTTTGAGAAGATTGGAGAAACTTTATTTTTCACCCCCCGAAAAAAAATGTAAGGGGTAACACTGTCATTTTTTTTTTCTGGTCAAAATTTTGAGTTTCAATATCTCAGCTCTGGAAGGGTCTACAGCCTCAATTTTTGCACCCAGGTCCATGTCTCGTGGCCCTCTATCAGAATCCAGAGTTTTGAGAAGATTGGAGAAACTTTATTTTTCACCCCCCGAAAAAAAAATGTAAGGGGTAACACTGTCATTTTTTTTTTCTGGTCAAAATTTTGAGTTTCAATATCTCAGCTCTGGAAGGGTCTACAGCCTCAATTTTTGCACCCAGGTCCATGTCTCGTGGCCCTCTATCAGAATCCAGAGTTTTGAGAAGATTGGAGAAACTTAATTTTTCACCCCCCGAAAAAAAATGTAAGGGGTAACACTGTCATTTTTTTTTCTGGTCAAAATTTTGAGTTTCAATATCTCAGCTCTGGAAGGGTCTACAGCCTATATTTTTGCACCCAGGTCCATGTCTCGTGGCCCTCTATCAGAATCCAGAGTTTTGAGAAGATTGGAGAAACTTTATTTTTCACCCCCCGAAAAAAAATGTAAGGGGTAACACTGTCATTTTTTTCTGGTCAAAATTTTGAGTTTCAATATCTCAGCTCTGGAAGGGTCTACAGCCTCAATTTTTGCACCCAGAACCATGTGTCGTGGCCCTCTATCAGAATCCAGAGTTTTGAGAAGATTGGAGAAACTTTATTTTTCACCCCCCGAAAAAAAATGTAAGGGGTAACACTGTCATTTTTTTTTTCTGGTCAAAATTTTGAGTTTCAATATCTCAGCTCTGGAAGGGTCTACAGCCTATATTTTTGCACCCAGGTCCATGTCTCGTGGCCCTCTATCAGAATCCAGAGTTTTGAGAAGATTGGAGAAACTTTATTTTTCACCCCCCGAAAAAAAATGTAAGGGGTAACACTGTCATTTTTTTTTCTGGTCAAAATTTTGAGTTTCAATATCTCAGCTCAGGAAGGGTCTACAGCCTAAATTTTTTGCACCCAGGTCCATGTCTCGTGGCCCTCTATCAGAATCCAGAGTTTTGAGAAGATTGGAGAAACTTTATTTTTCACCCCCCGAAAAAAATGTAAGGGGTAACACTGTCATTTTTTTTTTTTCTGGTCAAAATTTTGAGTTTCAATATCTCAGCTCAGGAAGGGTCTAAAGCCTAAATTTTTGCACCCAGGTCCATGTCTCATGGCCCTCTATCAGAATCCAGAGTTTTGAGAAGATTGGAGAAACTTTATTTTTCACCCCCCGAAAAAAAATGTAAGGGGTAACACTGTCATTTTTTTTTTTCTGGTCAAAATTTTGAGTTTCAATATCTCAGCTCTGGAAGGGTCTACAGCCTAAATTTTTGCACCCAGGTCCATGTCTCGTGGCCCTCTATCAGAATCCAGAGTTTTGAGAAGATTGGAGAAACTTTATTTTTCACCCCCCGAAAAAAAATGTAAGGGGTAACACTGTCATTTTTTTTTTCTGGTCAAAATTTTGAGTTTCAATATCTCAGCTCAGGAAGGGTCTACAGCCTAAATTTTTGCACCCAGGTCCATGTCTCGTGGCCCTCTATCAGAATCCAGAGTTTTGAGAAGATTGGAGAAACTTTATTTTTCACCCCCCGAAAAAAATGTAAGGGGTAACACTGTCATTTTTTTTTTCTGGTCAAAATTTTGAGTTTCAATATCTCAGCTCAGGAAGGGTCTAAAGCCTAAATTTTTGCACCCAGGTCCATGTCTCGTGGCCCTCTATCAGAATCCAGAGTTTTGAGAAGATTGGAGAAACTTTATTTTTCACCCCCCGAAAAAAAATGTAAGGGGTAACACTGTCATTTTTTTTTCTGGTCAAAATTTTGAGTTTCAATATCTCAGCTCAGGAAGGGTCTACAGCCTCAATTTTTGCACCCAGGTCCATGTCTCGTGGCCCTCTATCAGAATCCAGAGTTTTGAGAAGATTGGAGAAACTTTATTTTTCACCCCCCGAAAAAAAATGTAAGGGGTAACACTGTCATTTTTTTTTCTGGTCAAAATTTTGAGTTTCAATATCTCAGCTCAGGAAGGGTCTACAGCCTAAATTTTTGCACCCAGGTCCATGTCTCGTGGCCCTCTATCAGAATCCAGAGTTTTGAGAAGATTGGAGAAACTTTATTTTTCACCCCCCGAAAAAAAATGTAAGGGGTAACACTGTCATTTTTTTTTCTGGTCAAAATTTTGAGTTTCAATATCTCAGCTCTGGAAGGGTCTACAGCCTCAATTTTTGCACCTAGGTCCATGTCTTGTGGCCCTCCATCAGAATCCAGAGTTTTGAGAAGATTGGAGAAACTTTATTTTTCACCCCCCGAAAAAAATGTAAGGGGTAACACTGTCATTTTTTTTTCTGGTCAAAATTTTGAGTTTCAATATCTCAGCTCAGGAAGGGTCTAAAGCCTAAATTTTTGCACCCAGGTCCATGTCTCGTGGCCCTCTATCAGAATCCAGAGTTTTGAGAAGATTGGAGAAACTTTATTTTTCACCCCCCGAAAAAAAATGTAAGGGGTAACACTGTCATTTTTTTTTCTGGTCAAAATTTTGAGTTTCAATATCTCAGCTCAGGAAGGGTCTACAGCCTCAATTTTTGCACCCAGGTCCATGTCTCGTGGCCCTCTATCAGAATCCAGAGTTTTGAGAAGATTGGAGAAACTTTATTTTTCACCCCCCGAAAAAAAAATGTAAGGGGTAACACTGTCATTTTTTTTCTGGTCAAATTTTTGAGTTTCAATATGTCAGCTCAGGAAGGGTCTACAGCCTAAATTTTTGCACCCAGGTCCATGTCTCGTGGCCCTCTATCAGAATCCAGAGTTTTGAGAAGATTAGAGAAACTTTATTTTCACCCCCCCCCCTTCCCCCCCCCCCCCCCCCCAAAAAAAAATGTAAGGGGTAACTGTCATTTTTTTTTTCTGGTCAAAATTTTGAGTTTCAATATCTCAGCTCTGGAAGGGTCTACAGCCTCAATTTTTGCACCCAGGTCCATGTCTTGTGGCCCTCTATCAGAATCCAGAGTTTTGAGAAGATTGGAGAAACTTTATTTTTCACCCCCCGAAAAAAAATGTAAGGGGTAACACTGTCATTTTTTTTTCTGGTCAAAATTTTGAGTTTCAATATCTCAGCTCTGGAAGGGTCTACAGCCTCAATTTTTGCACCCAGGTCCATGTCTCGTGGCCCTCTATCAGAATCCAGAGTTTTGAGAAGATTGGAGAAACTTTATTTTTCACCCCCCGAAAAAAATGTAAGGGGTAACACTGTCATTTTTTTTTCTGGTCAAAATTTTGAGTTTCAATATCTCAGCTCTGGAAGGGTCTACAGCCTCAATTTTTGCACCCAGGTCCATGTCTCGTGGCCCTCTATCAGAATCCAGAGTTTTGAGAAGATTGGAGAAACTTTATTTTTCACCCCCCGAAAAAAAATGTAAGGGGTAACACTGTCATTTTTTTTCTGGTCAAAATTTTGAGTTTCAATATCTCAGCTCAGGAAGGGTCTACAGCCTAAATTTTTGCACCAAGGTCCATGTCTCGTGGCCCTCTATCAGAATCCAGAGTTTTGAGAAGATTGGAGAAACTTTATTTTTCACCCCCCGAAAAAAAATGTAAGGGGTAACACTGTCATTTTTTTTTTCTGGTCAAAATTTTGAGTTTCAATATCTCAGCACTGGAAGGGTCTACAGCCTCAATTTTTGCACCCAGAACCATGTGTCGTGGCCCTCTATCAGAATCCAGAGTTTTGAGAAGATTGGAGAAACTTTATTTTTCACCCCCCGAAAAAAAATGTAAGGGGTAACACTGTCATTTTTTTTTTCTGGTCAAAATTTTGAGTTTCAATATCTCAGCTCAGGAAGGGTCTACAGCCTCAATTTTTGCACCCAGGTCCATGTCTCGTGGCCCTCTATCAGAATCCAGAGTTTTGAGAAGATTGGAGAAACTTTATTTTTCACCCCCCGAAAAAAAATGTAAGGGGTAACACTGTCATTTTTTTTTCTGGTCAAAATTTTGAGTTTCAATATCTCAGCTCTGGAAGGGTCTACAGCCTCAATTTTTGCACCCAGGTCCATGTCTCGTGGCCCTCTATCAGAATCCAGAGTTTTGAGAAGATTGGAGAAACTTTATTTTTCACCCCCCGAAAAAAAATGTAAGGGGTAACACTGTCATTTTTTTTTCTGGTCAAAATTTTGAGTTTCAATATCTCAGCTCTGGAAGGGTCTACAGCCTCAATTTTTGCACCCAGAACCATGTGTCGTGGCCCTCTATCAGAATCCAGAGTTTTGAGAAGATTGGAGAAACTTTATTTTTCACCCCCCGAAAAAAAATGTAAGGGGTAACACTGTCATTTTTTTTTTTTCTGGTCAAAATTTTGAGTTTCAATATCTCAGCTCTGGAAGGGTCTACAGCCTCAATTTTTGCACCCAGGTCCATGTCTTGTTGCCCTCTATCAGAATCCAGAGTTTTGAGAAGATTGGAGAAACTTTATTTTTCACCCCCCGAAAAAAAATGTAAGGGGTAACACTGTCATTTTTTTTTCTGGACAAAATTTTGAGTTTCAATATCTCAGCTCTGGAAGGGTCTACAGCCTCAATTTTTGCACCCAGAACCATGTGTCGTGGCCCTCTATCAGAATCCAGAGTTTTGAGAAGATTGGAGAAACTTTATTTTTCACCCCCCGAAAAAAAATGTAAGGGGTAACACTGTCATTTTTTTTTCTGGTCAAAATTTTGAGTTTCAATATCTCAGCTCTGGAAGGGTCTACAGCCTCAATTTTTGCACCCAGAACCATGTGTCGTGGCCCTCTATCAGAATCCAGAGTTTTGAGAAGATTGGAGAAACTTTATTTTTCACCCCCCGAAAAAAAATGTAAGGGGTAACACTGTCATTTTTTTTTCTGGTCAAAATTTTGAGTTTCAATATCTCAGCTCTGGAAGGGTCTACAGCCTCAATTTTTGCACCCAGAACCATGTGTCGTGGCCCTCTATCAGAATCCAGAGTTTTGAGAAGATTGGAGAAACTTTATTTTTCACCCCCCGAAAAAAAATGTAAGGGGTAACACTGTCATTTTTTTTTCTGGTCAAAATTTTGAGTTTCAATATCTCAGCTCTGGAAGGGTCTACAGCCTCAATTTTTGCACCCAGGTCCATGTCTCGTGGCCCACTATCAGAATCCAGAGTTTTGAGAAGATTGGAGAAACTTTATTTTTCACCCCCCGAAAAAAAATGTAAGGGGTAACACTGTCATTTTTTTTTCTGGTCAAAATTTTGAGTTTCAACATCTCAGCTCTGGAAGGGTCTACAGCCAAGATTTTTGCACCCAGGTCCATGTCTCGTGGCCCTCTATCAGAATCCAGAGTTTTGAGAAGATTGGAGAAACTTTATTTTTCACCCCCCGAAAAAAAATGTAAGGGGTAACACTGTCATTTTTTTTTTCTGGTCAAAATTTTGAGTTTCAATATCTCAGCTCTGGAAGGGTCTACAGCCTCAATTTTTGCACCCAGGTCCATGTCTCGTGGCCCTCTATCAGAATCCAGAGTTTTGAGAAGATTGGAGGAACTTTATTTTTCACCCCCCGAAAAAAAAATGTAAGGGGTAACACTGTCATTTTTTTTTTCTGGTCAAAATTTTGAGTTTCAATATCTCAGCTCTGGAAGGGTCTACAGCCTCAATTTTTGCACCCAGGTCCATGTCTCGTGGCCCTCTATCAGAATCCAGAGTTTTGAGAAGATTGGAGAAACTTTATTTTTCACCCCCCGAAAAAAAATGTAAGGGGTAACACTGTCATTTTTTTTTCTGGTCAAAATTTTGAGTTTCAATATCTCAGCTCAGGAAGGGTCTACAGCCTAAATTTTTGCACCCAGGTCCATGTCTCGTGGCCCTCTATCAGAATCCAGAGTTTTGAGAAGATTGGAGAAACTTTATTTTTCACCCCCCGAAAAAAAATGTAAGGGGTAACACTGTCATTTTTTTCTGGTCAAAATTTTGAGTTTCAATATCTCAGCTCTGGAAGGGTCTACAGCCTAAATTTTTGCACCCAGGTCCATGTCTCGTGGCCCTCTATCAGAATCCAGAGTTTTGAGAAGATTGGAGAAACTTTATTTTTCACCCCCCCCCCCAAAAAAAATGTAAGGGGTAACTGTCATTTTTTTTTCTGGTCAAAATTTTGAGTTTCAATATCTCAGCTCTGGAAGGGTCTACAGCCTCAATTTTTGCACCCAGGTCCATGTCTTGTGGCCCTCTATCAGAATCCAGAGTTTTGAGAAGATTGGAGAAACTTTATTTTTCACCCCCCGAAAAAAAATGTAAGGGGTAACACTGTCATTTTTTTTTCTGGTCAAAATTTTGAGTTTCAATATCTCAGCTCTGGAAGGGTCTACAGCCTCAATTTTTGCACCCAGGTCCATGTCTCGTGGCCCTCTATCAGAATCCAGAGTTTTGAGAAGATTGGAGAAACTTTATTTTTCACCCCCCGAAAAAAAATGTAAGGGGTAACACTGTCATTTTTTTTCTGGTTAAAATTTTGAGTTTCAATATCTCAGCTCTGGAAGGGTCTACAGCCTCAATTTTTGCACCCAGGTCCATGTCTCGTGGCCCTCTATCAGAATCCAGAGTTTTGAGAAGATTGGAGAAACTTTATTTTTCACCCCCCGAAAAAAAATGTAAGGGGTAACACTGTCATTTTTTTTCTGGTCAAAATTTTGAGTTTCAATATCTCAGCTCAGGAAGGGTCTACAGCCTAAATTTTTGCACCAAGGTCCATGTCTCGTGGCCCTCTATCAGAATCCAGAGTTTTGAGAAGATTGGAGAAACTTTATTTTTCACCCCCCGAAAAAAAATGTAAGGGGTAACACTGTCATTTTTTTTCTGGTCAAAATTTTGAGTTTCAATATCTCAGCTCTGGAAGGGTCTACAGCCTCAATTTTTGCACCCAGAACCATGTGTCGTGGCCCTCTATCAGAATCCAGAGTTTTGAGAAGATTGGAGAAACTTTATTTTTCACCCCCCGAAAAAAAATTTAAGGGGTAACACTGTCATTTTTTTTCTGGTCAAAATTTTGAGTTTCAATATCTCAGCTCAGGAAGGGTCTACAGCCTAAATTTTTGCACCCAGGTCCATGTCTCGTGGCCCTCTATCAGAATCCAGAGTTTTGAGAAGATTGGAGAAACTTTATTTTTCACCCCCCGAAAAAAAATGTAAGGGGTAACACTGTCATTTTTTTTTCTGGTAAAAATTTTGAGTTTCAATATCTCAGCTCTGGAAGGGTCTACAGCCTCAATTTTTGCACCCAGGTCCATGTCTCGTGGCCCTCTATCAGAATCCAGAGTTTTGAGAAGATTGGAGAAACTTTATTTTTCACCCCCCGAAAAAAAAATGTAAGGGGTAACACTGTCATTTTTTTTTTCTGGTCAAAATTTTGAGTTTCAATATCTCAGCTCTGGAAGGGTCTACAGCCTCAATTTTTGCACCCAGGTCCATGTCTTGTGGCCCTCTATCAGAATCCAGAGTTTTGAGAAGATTGGAGAAACTTTATTTTTCACCCCCAGAAAAAAAATGTAAGGGGTAACACTGTCATTTTTTTTCTGGTCAAAATTTTGAGTTTCAATATCTCAGCTCTGGAAAGGTCTACAGCCTCAATTTTTGCACCCAGAACCATGTGTCATGGCCCTCTATCAGAATCCAGAGTTTTGAGAAGATTGGAGAAACTTTATTTTTCACCCCCCGAAAAAAAATGTAAGGGGTAACACTGTCATTTTTTTTTTCTGGTCAAAATTTTGAGTTTCAATATCTCAGCTCTGGAAGGGTCTACAGCCTCGATTTTTGCACCCAGGTCCATGCCTCGTGGCCCTCTATCAGAATCCAGAGTTTTGAGAAGATTGGAGAAACTTAATTTTTCACCCCCCGAAAAAAAATGTAAGGGGTAACACTGTCATTTTTTTTTCTGGTCAAAATTTTGAGTTTCAATATCTCAGCTCTGGAAGGGTCTACAGCCTAAATTTTTTGCACCCAGGTCCATGTCTCGTGGCCCTCTATCAGAATCCAGAGTTTTGAGAAGATTGGAGAAACTTTATTTTTCACCCCCCCCGAAAAAAAATGTAAGGGGTAACACTGTCATTTTTTTTTTCTGGTCAAAATTTTGAGTTTCAATATCTCAGCTCTGGAAGGGTCTACAGCCTAAATTTTTGCACCCAGGTCCATGTCTCGTGGCCCTCTATCAGAATCCAGAGTTTTGAGAAGATTGGAGAAACTTTATTTTTCACCCCCCGAAAAAAAATGTAAGGGGTAACACTGTCATTTTTTTTTCTGGTCAAAATTTTGAGTTTCAATATCTCAGCTCAGGAAGGGTCTACAGCCTCAATTTTTGCACCCAGGTCCATGTCTCGTGGCCCTCTATCAGAATCCAGAGTTTTGAGAAGATCGGAGAAACTTTATTTTTCACCCCCCGAAAAAAAATGTAAGGGGTAACACTGTCATTTTTTTTTTCTGGTCAAAATTTTGAGTTTCAATATCTCAGCTCTGGAAGGGTCTACAGCCTCAATTTTTGCACCCAGAACCATGTGTCGTGGCCCTCTATCAGAATCCAGAGTTTTGAGAAGATTGGAGAAACTTTATTTTTCACCCCCCGAAAAAAAATGTAAGGGGTAACACTGTCATTTTTTTTCTGGTCAAAATTTTGAGTTTCAATATCTCAGCTCAGGAAGGGTCTACAGCCTAAATTTTTGCACCCAGGTCCATGTCTCGTGGCCCTCTATCAGAATCCAGAGTTTTGAGAAGATTGGAGAAACTTTATTTTTCACCCCCCGAAAAAAAATGTAAGGGGTAACACTGTCATTTTTTTTTTTTCTGGTCAAAATGTTGAGTTTCAATATCTCAGCTCTGGAAGGGTCTACAGCCTCAATTTTTGCACCCAGGTCCATGTCTCGTGGCCCTCTATCAGAATCCAGAGTTTTGAGAAGATTGGAGAAACTTTATTTTTCACCCCCCGAAAAAAAATGTAAGGGGTAACACTGTCATTTTTTTTTCTGGTCAAAATTTTGAGTTTCAATATCTCAGCCCAGGAAGGGTCTACAGCCTAAATTTTTGCACCCAGGTCCATGTCTCGTGGCCCTCTATCAGAATCCAGAGTTTTGAGAAGATTGGAGAAACTTTATTTTTCACCCCCCGAAAAAAAAATGTAAGGGGTAACACTGTCATTTTTTTTTCTGGTCAAAATATTGAGTTTCAATATCTCAGCTCAGGAAGGGTCTACAGCCTCAATTTTTGCACCCAGGTCCATGTCTTGTGGCCCTCTATCAGAATCCAGAGTTTTGAGAAGATTTGAGAAACTTTATTTTTCACCCCCCGAAAAAAAATGTAAGGGGTAACACTGTCATTTTTTTTTTCTGGTCAAAATTTTGAGTTTCAATATCTCAGCTCTGGAAGGGTCTACAGCCTCAATTTTTGCACCCAGGTCCATGTCTCGTGGCCCTCTATCAGAATCCAGAGTTTTGAGAAGATTGGAGAAACTTTATTTTTCACCCCCCGAAAAAAAATGTAAGGGGTAACACTGTCATTTTTTTTCTGGTCAAAATTTTGAGGATCAATATCTCAGCTCAGGAAGGGTCTACAGCCTAAATTTTTGCACCAAGGTCCATGTCTCGTGGCCCTCTATCAGAATCCAGAGTTTTGAGAAGATTGGAGAAACTTTATTTTTCACCCCCCGAAAAAAAATGTAAGGGGTAACACTGTCATTTTTTTTTTCTGGTCAAAATTTTGAGTTTCAATATCTCAGCTCTGGAAGGGTCTACAGCCTAAATTTTTGCACCCAGGTCCATGTCTCGTGGCCCTCTATCAGAATCCAGAGTTTTGAGAAGATTGGAGAAACTTTATTTTTCACCCCCCCGAAAAAAAATGTAAGGGGTAACACTGTCATTTTTTTTTTTCTGGTCAAAATTTTGAGTTTCAATATCTCAGCTCTGGAAGGGTCTACAGCCTCAATTTTTGCACCCAGGTCCATGTCTCGTGGCCCTCTATCAGAATCCAGAGTTTTGAGAAGATTGGAGAAACTTTATTTTTCACCCCCCGAAAAAAAATGTAAGGGGTAACACTGTCATTTTTTTTTTTCTGGTCAAAATTTTGAGTTTCAATATCTCAGCTCTGGAAGGGTCTACAGCCTAAATTTTTGCACCCAGGTCCATGTCTCGTGGCCCTCTATCAGAATCCAGAGTTTTGAGAAGATTGGAGAAACTTTATTTTTCACCCCCCGAAAAAAAATGTAAGGGGTAACACTGTCATTTTTTTTCTGGTCAAAATTTTGAGGATCAATATCTCAGCTCAGGAAGGGTCTACAGCCTAAATTTTTGCACCAAGGTCCATGTCTCGTGGCCCTCTATCAGAATCCAGAGTTTTGAGAAGATTGGAGAAACTTTATTTTTCACCCCCCGAAAAAAAATGTAAGGGGTAACACTGTCATTTTTTTTTTCTGGTCAAAATTTTGAGTTTCAATATCTCAGCTCTGGAAGGGTCTACAGCCTCAATTTTTGCACCCAGGTGCATGTCTTGTGGCCCTCTAACAGAATCCAGAGTTTTGAGAAGATTGGAGAAACTTTATTTTTCACCCCCAGAAAAAAAATGTAAGGGGTAACACTGTCATTTTTTTTTCTGGTCAAAATTTTGAGTTTCAATATCTCAGCTCTGGAAGGGTCTACAGCCTCAATTTTTGCACCCAGGTCCATGTCTCGTGGCCCTCTATCAGAATCCAGAGTTTTGAGAAGATTGGAGAAACTTTATTTTTCACCCCCCGAAAAAAAATGTAAGGGGTAACACTGTCATTTTTTTTCTGGTCAAAATTTTGAGTTTCAATATCTCAGCTCTGGAAGGGTCTACAGCCTCAATTTTTGCACCCAGAACCATGTGTCGTGGCCCTCTATCAGAATCCAGAGTTTTGAGAAGATTGGAGAAACTTTATTTTTCACCCCCCGAAAAAAAATGTAAGGGGTAACACTGTCATTTTTTTTTCTGGTCAAAATTTTGAGTTTCAATATCTCAGCTCTGGAAGGGTCTACAGCCTCGATTTTTGCACCCAGGTCCATGTCTCGTGGCCCTCTATCAGAATCCAGAGTTTTGAGAAGATTGGATAAACTTAATTTTTCACCCCCCGAAAAAAAAATGTAAGGGGTAACACTGTCATTTTTTTTCTGGTCAAAATTTTGAGCTTCAATATCTCAGCTCTGGAAGGGTCTACAGCCTATATTTTTGCACCCAGGTCCATGTCTCGTGGCCCTCTATCAGAATCCAGAGTTTTGAGAAGATTGGAGAAACTTTATTTTTCACCCCCCGAAAAAAAATGTAAGGGGTAACACTGTCATTTTTTTTTCTGGTCAAAATTTTGAGTTTCAATATCTCAGCTCAGGAAGGGTCTACAGCCTAAATTTTTTGCACCCAGGTCCATGTCTCGTGGCCCTCTATCAGAATCCAGAGTTTTGAGAAGATTGGAGAAACTTTATTTTTCACCCCCCGAAAAAAATGTAAGGGGTAACACTGTCATTTTTTTTTCTGGTCAAAATTTTGAGTTTCAATATCTCAGCTCAGGAAGGGTCTAAAGCCTAAATTTTTGCACCCAGGTCCATGTCTCATGGCCCTCTATCAGAATCCAGAGTTTTGAGAAGATTGGAGAAACTTTATTTTTCACCCCCCCGAAAAAAAATGTAAGGGGTAACACTGTCATTTTTTTTTCTGGTCAAAATTTTGAGTTTCAATATCTCAGCTCTGGAAGGGTCTACAGCCTCATTTTTTGCACCCAGGTCCATGTCTTGTGGCCCTCTATCAGAATCCAGAGTTTTGAGAAGATTGGAGAAACTTTATTTTTCACCCCCCGAAAAAAAATGTAAGGGGTAACACTGTCATTTTTTTTTCTGGTCAAAATTTTGAGTTTCAATATCTCAGCTCTGGAAGGGTCTACAGCCTCAATTTTTGCACCCAGGTCCATGTCTCGTGGCCCTCTATCAGAATCCAGAGTTTTGAGAAGATTGGAGAAACTTTATTTTTCACCCCCCGAAAAAAAATGTAAGGGGTAACACTGTCATTTTTTTTCTGGTCAAAATTTTGAGTTTCAATATCTCAGCTCTGGAAGGGTCTACAGCCTCAATTTTTGCACCCAGGTCCATGTCTCGTGGCCCTCTATCAGAATCCAGAGTTTTGAGAAGATTGGAGAAACTTTATTTTTCACCCCCCGAAAAAAAATGTAAGGGGTAACACTGTCATTTTTTTTCTGGTCAAAATTTTGAGTTTCAATATCTCAGCTCAGGAAGGGTCTACAGCCTAAATTTTTGCACCAAGGTCCATGTCTCGTGGCCCTCTATCAGAATCCAGAGTTTTGAGAAGATTGGAGAAACTTTATTTTTCACCCCCCGAAAAAAAATGTAAGGGGTAACACTGTCATTTTTTTTTTTCTGGTCAAAATTTTGAGTTTCAATATCTCAGCTCTGGAAGGGTCTACAGCCTCAATTTTTGCACCCAGAACCATGTGTCGTGGCCCTCTATCAGAATCCAGAGTTTTGAGAAGATTGGAGAAACTTTATTTTTCACCCCCCGAAAAAAAATTTAAGGGGTAACACTGTCATTTTTTTTTCTGGTCAAAATCTTGAGTTTCAATATCTCAGCTCAGGAAGGGTCTACAGCCTAAATTTTTGCACCCAGGTCCATGTCTCGTGGCCCTCTATCAGAATCCAGAGTTTTGAGAAGATTGGAGAAACTTTATTTTTCACCCCCCGAAAAAAAATGTAAGGGGTAACACTGTCATTTTTTTTTCTGGTCAAAATTTTGAGTTTCAATATCTCAGCTCTGGAAGGGTCTACAGCCTCAATTTTTGCACCCAGGTCCATGTCTCGTGGCCCTCTATCAGAATCCAGAGTTTTGAGAAGATTGGAGAAACTTTATTTTTCACCCCCCGAAAAAAAAATGTAAGGGGTAACACTGTCATTTTTTTTTCTGGTCAAAATTTTGAGTTTCAATATCTCAGCTCTGGAAGGGTCTACAGCCTCAATTTTTGCACCCAGGTCCATGTCTTGTGGCCCTCTATCAGAATCCAGAGTTTTGAGAAGATTGGAGAAACTTTATTTTTCACCCCCAGAAAAAAAATGTAAGGGGTAACACTGTCATTTTTTTTTCTGGTCAAAATTTTGAGTTTCAATATCTCAGCTCTGGAAGGGTCTACAGCCTCAATTTTTGCACCCAGGTCCATGTCTCGTGGCCCTCTATCAGAATCCAGAGTTTTGAGAAGATTGGAGAAACTTTATTTTTCACCCCCCGAAAAAAAATGTAAGGGGTAACACTGTCATTTTTTTTTTCTGGTCAAAATTTTGAGTTTCAATATCTCAGCTCTGGAAGGGTCTACAGCCTCGATTTTTGCACCCAGGTCCATGTCTCGTGGCCCTCTATCAGAATCCAGAGTTTTGAGAAGATTGGAGAAACTTAATTTTTCACCCCCCGAAAAAAAATGTAAGGGGTAACACTGTCATTTTTTTTTTCTGGTCAAAATTTTGAGTTTCAATATCTCAGCTCTGGAAGGGTCTACAGCCTAAATTTTTTGCACCCAGGTCCATGTCTCGTGGCCCTCTATCAGAATCCAGAGTTTTGAGAAGATTGGAGAAACTTTATTTTTCACCCCCCCGAAAAAAAATGTAAGGGGTAACACTGTCATTTTTTTTTTCTGGTCAAAATTTTGAGTTTCAATATCTCAGCTCTGGAAGGGTCTACAGCCTCAATTTTTGCACCCAGGTCCATGTCTCGTGGCCCTCTATCAGAATCCAGAGTTTTGAGAAGATTGGAGAAACTTTATTTTTCACCCCCCGAAAAAAAATGTAAGGGGTAACACTGTCATTTTTTTTTTCTGGTCAAAATTTTGAGTTTCAATATCTCAGCTCTGGAAGGGTCTACAGCCTAAATTTTTGCACCCAGGTCCATGTCTCGTGGCCCTCTATCAGAATCCAGAGTTTTGAGAAGATTGGAGAAACTTTATTTTTCACCCCCCGAAAAAAAATGTAAGGGGTAACACTGTCATTTTTTTTTCTGGTCAAAATTTTGAGTTTCAATATCTCAGCTCAGGAAGGGTCTACAGCCTCAATTTTTGCACACAGGTCCATGTCTCGTGGCCCTCTATCAGAATCCAGAGTTTTGAGAAGATTGGAGAAACTTTATTTTTCACCCCCCGAAAAAAAATGTAAGGGGTAACACTGTCATTTTTTTTTTCTGGTCAAAATTTTGAGTTTCAATATCTCAGCTCTGGAAGGGTCTACAGCCTCAATTTTTGCACCCAGAACCATGTGTCGTGGCCCTCTATCAGAATCCAGAGTTTTGAGAAGATTGGAGAAACTTTATTTTTCACCCCCCGAAAAAAAATGTAAGGGGTAACACTGTCATTTTTTTTCTGGTCAAAATTTTGAGTTTCAATATCTCAGCTCAGGAAGGGTCTACAGCCTAAATTTTTGCACCCAGGTCCATGTCTCGTGGCCCTCTATCAGAATCCAGAGTTTTGAGAAGATTGGAGAAACTTTATTTTTCACCCCCCGAAAAAAAATGTAAGGGGTAACACTGTCATTTTTTTTTTCTGGTCAAAATGTTGAGTTTCAATATCTCAGCTCTGGAAGGGTCTACAGCCTCAATTTTTGCACCCAGGTCCATGTCTCGTGGCCCTCTATCAGAATCCAGAGTTTTGAGAAGATTGGAGAAACTTTATTTTTCACCCCCCGAAAAAAAATGTAAGGGGTAACACTGTCATTTTTTTTTTCTGGTCAAAATTTTGAGTTTCAATATCTCAGCTCAGGAAGGGTCTACAGCCTCAATTTTTGCACCCAGGTCCATGTCTCGTGGCCCTCTATCAGAATCCAGAGTTTTGAGAAGATTGGAGAAACTTTATTTTTCACCCCCCGAAAAAAAATGTAAGGGGTAACACTGTCATTTTTTTTTCTGGTCAAAATTTTGAGTTTCAATATCTCAGCTCTGGAAGGGTCTACAGCCTCAATTTTTGCACCCAGAACCATGTGTCGTGGCCCTCTATCAGAATCCAGAGTTTTGAGAAGATTGGAGAAACTTTATTTTTCACCCCCCGAAAAAAAATGTAAGGGGTAACACTGTCATTTTTTTTTCTGGTCAAAATTTTGAGTTTCAATATCTCAGCTCAGGAAGGGTCTACAGCCTAAATTTTTGCACCCAGGTCCATGTCTCGTGGCCCTCTATCAGAATCCAGAGTTTTGAGAAGATTGGAGAAACTTTATTTTTCACCCCCAGAAAAAAAATGTAAGGGGTAACACTGTCATTTTTTTTTCTGGTCAAAATTTTGAGTTTCAATATCTCAGCTCTGGAAGGGTCTACAGCCTCAATTTTTGCACCCAGAACCATGTGTCGTGGCCCTCTATCAGAATCCAGAGTTTTGAGAAGATTGGACAAACTTTATTTTTCACCCCCCGAAAAAAAATGTAAGGGGTAACACTGTCATTTTTTTTTCTGGTCAAAATTTAGAGTTTCAATATCTCAGCTCTGGAAGGGTCTACAGCCTCGATTTTTGCACCCAGGTCCATGTCTCGTGGCCCTCTATCAGAATCCAGAGTTTTGAGAAGAATTGGAGAAACTTTATTTTTCACCCCCCGAAAAAAATGTAAGGGGTAACACTGTCATTTTTTTTTTTCTGGTCAAAATTTTGAGTTTCAATATCTCAGCTCTGGAAGGGTCTACAGCCTCAATTTTTGCACCCAGGTCCATGTCTCGTGGCCCTCTATCAGAATCCAGAGTTTTGAGAAGATTGGAGAAACTTTATTTTTCACCCCCCGAAAAAAAATGTAAGGGGTAACACTGTAATTTTTTTTTTTTGGTCAAAATTTTGAGTTTCAATATCTCAGCTCTGGAAGGGTCTACAGCCTCAATTTTTGCACCCAGAACCATGTGTCGTGGCCCTCTATCAGAATCCAGAGTTTTGAGAAGATTGGAGAAACTTTATTTTTCACCCCCCGAAAAAAAATGTAAGGGGTAACACTGTCATTTTTTTTTTCTGGTCAAAATTTTGAGTTTCAATATCTCAGCTCTGGAAGGGTCTACAGCCTCGATTTTTGCACCCAGGTCCATGTCTCGTGGCCCTCTATCAGAATCCAGAGTTTTGAGAAGATTGGATAAACTTAATTTTTCACCCCCCGAAAAAAAATGTAAGGGGTAACACTGTCATTTTTTTTTCTGGTCAAAATTTTGAGTTTCAATATCTCAGCTCAGGAAGGGTCTACAGCCTAAATTTTTTGCACCCAGGTCCATGTCTCGTGGCCCTCTATCAGAATCCAGAGTTTTGAGAAGATTGGAGAAACTTTATTTTTCACCCCCCGAAAAAAATGTAAGGGGTAACACTGTCATTTTTTTTTCTGGTCAAAATTTTGAGTTTCAATATCTCAGCTCAGGAAGGGTCTAAAGCCTAAATTTTTGCACCCAGGTCCATGTCTCATGGCCCTCTATCAGAATCCAGAGTTTTGAGAAGATTGGAGAAACTTTATTTTTCACCCCCCCGAAAAAAAATGTAAGGGGTAACACTGTCATTTTTTTTTCTGGTCAAAATTTTGAGTTTCAATATCTCAGCTCAGGAAGGGTCTACAGCCTAAATTTTTTGCACCCAGGTCCATGTCTCGTGGCCCTCTATCAGAATCCAGAGTTTTGAGAAGATTGGAGAAACTTTATTTTTCACCCCCCGAAAAAAATGTAAGGGGTAACACTGTCATTTTTTTTTTCTGGTCAAAATTTGGAGTTTCAATATCTCAGCTCAGGAAGGGTCTAAAGCCTAAATTTTTGCACCCAGGTCCATGTCTCGTGGCCCTCTATCAGAATCTAGAGTTTTGAGAAGATTGGAGAAACTTTATTTTTCACCCCCCGAAAAAAAATGTAAGGGGTAACACTGTCATTTTTTTTTCTGGTCAAAATTTTGAGTTTCAATATCTCAGCTCAGGAAGGGTCTACAGCCTCAATTTTTGCACCCAGGTCCATGTCTCGTGGCCCTCTATCAGAATCCAGAGTTTTGAGAAGATTGGAGAAACTTTATTTTTCACCCCCCGAAAAAAAAATGTAAGGGGTAACACTGTCATTTTTTTTCTGGTCAAAATTTTGAGTTTCAATATCTCAGCTCTGGAAGGGTCTACAGCCTCAATTTTTGCACCCAGAACCATGTGTCGTGGCCCTCTATCAGAATCCAGAGTTTTGAGAAGATTGGAGAAACTTTATTTTTCACCCCCCGAAAAAAAATGTAAGGGGTAACACTGTCATTTTTTTTTCTGGTCAAAATTTTGAGTTTCAATATCTCAGCTCAGGAAGGGTCTACAGCCTAAATTTTTGCACCCAGGTCCATGTCTCGTGGCCCTCTATCAGAATCCAGAGTTTTGAGAAGATTGGAGAAACTTTATTTTTCACCCCCAGAAAAAAAATGTAAGGGGTAACACTGTCATTTTTTTTTCTGGTCAAAATTTTGAGTTTCAATATCTCAGCTCTGGAAGGGTCTACAGCCTCAATTTTTGCACCCAGAACCATGTGTCGTGGCCCTCTATCAGAATCCAGAGTTTTGAGAAGATTGGAGAAACTTTATTTTTCACCCCCCGAAAAAAAATGTAAGGGGTAACACTGTCATTTTTTTTTCTGGTCAAAATTTAGAGTTTCAATATCTCAGCTCTGGAAGGGTCTACAGCCTCGATTTTTGCACCCAGGTCCATGTCTCGTGGCCCTCTATCAGAATCCAGAGTTTTGAGAAGAATTGGAGAAACTTTATTTTTCACCCCCCGAAAAAAATGTAAGGGGTAACACTGTCATTTTTTTTTTCTGGTCAAAATATTGAGTTTCAATATCTCAGCTCAGGAAGGGTCTACAGCCTCAATTTTTGCACCCAGGTCCATGTCTTGTGGCCCTCTATCAGAATCCAGAGTTTTGAGAAGATTTGAGAAACTTTATTTTTCACCCCCCGAAAAAAAATGTGAGGGGTAACACTGTCATTTTTTTTTTTCTGGTCAAAATTTTGAGTTTCAATATCTCAGCTCTGGAAGGGTCTACAGCCTCAATTTTTGCACCCAGGTCCATGTCTCGTGGCCCTCTATCAGAATCCAGAGTTTTGAGAAGATTGGAGAAACTTTATTTTTCACCCCCCGAAAAAAAATGTAAGGGGTAACACTGTCATTTTTTTTCTGGTCAAAATTTTGAGGATCAATATCTCAGCTCAGGAAGGGTCTACAGCCTAAATTTTTGCACCAAGGTCCATGTCTCGTGGCCCTCTATCAGAATCCAGAGTTTTGAGAAGATTGGAGAAACTTTATTTTTCACCCCCCGAAAAAAAATGTAAGGGTTAACACTGTCATTTTTTTTTTCTGGTCAAAATTTTGAGTTTCAATATCTCAGCTCTGGAAGGGTCTACAGCCTCGATTTTTGCACCCAGGTCCATGTCTCGTGGCCCTCTATCAGAATCCAGAGTTTTGAGAAGATTGGATAAACTTAATTTTTCACCCCCCGAAAAAAAATGTAAGGGGTAACACTGTCATTTTTTTTTCTGGTCAAAATTTTGAGTTTCAATATCTCAGCTCAGGAAGGGTCTACAGCCTAAATTTTTGCACCCAGGTCCATGTCTCGTGGCCCTCTATCAGAATCCAGAGTTTTGAGAAGATTGGAGAAACTTTATTTTTCACCCCCCGAAAAAAATGTAAGGGGTAACACTGTCATTTTTTTTTCTGGTCAAAATTTTGAGTTTCAATATCTCAGCTCAGGAAGGGTCTAAAGCCTAAATTTTTGCACCCAGGTCCATGTCTCGTGGCCCTCTATCAGAATCTAGAGTTTTGAGAAGATTGGAGAAACTTTATTTTTCACCCCCCGAAAAAAAATGTAAGGGGTAACACTGTCATTTTTTTTTTCTGGTCAAAATTTTGAGTTTCAATATCTCAGCTCAGGAAGGGTCTACAGCCTCAATTTTTGCACCCAGGTCCATGTCTTGTGGCCCTCTATCAGAATCCAGAGTTTTGAGAAGATTGGAGAAACTTTATTTTTCACCCCCCGAAAAAAAATGTAAGGGGTAACACTGTCATTTTTTTTTCTGGTCAAAATTTTGAGTTTCAATATCTCAGCTCTGGAAGGGTCTACAGCCTCAATTTTTGCACCCAGAACCATGTGTCGTGGCCCTCTATCAGAATCCAGAGTTTTGAGAAGATTGGAGAAACTTTATTTTTCACCCCCCGAAAAAAAATGTAAGGGGTAACACTGTCATTTTTTTTTCTGGTCAAAATTTTGAGTTTCAATATCTCAGCTCAGGAAGGGTCTACAGCCTAAATTTTTGCACCCAGGTCCATGTCTCGTGGCCCTCTATCAGAATCCAGAGTTTTGAGAAGATTGGAGAAACTTTATTTTTCACCCCCAGAAAAAAAATGTAAGGGGTAACACTGTCATTTTTTTTTCTGGTCAAAATTTTGAGTTTCAATATCTCAGCTCTGGAAGGGTCTACAGCCTCAATTTTTGCACCCAGAACCATGTGTCGTGGCCCTCTATCAGAATCCAGAGTTTTGAGAAGATTGGACAAACTTTATTTTTCACCCCCCGAAAAAAAATGTAAGGGGTAACACTGTCATTTTTTTTTCTGGTCAAAATTTAGAGTTTCAATATCTCAGCTCTGGAAGGGTCTACAGCCTCGATTTTTGCACCCAGGTCCATGTCTCGTGGCCCTCTATCAGAATCCAGAGTTTTGAGAAGAATTGGAGAAACTTTATTTTTCACCCCCCGAAAAAAATGTAAGGGGTAACACTGTCATTTTTTTTTTCTGGTCAAAATTTTGAGTTTCAATATCTCAGCTCTGGAAGGGTCTACAGCCTCAATTTTTGCACCCAGGTCCATGTCTCGTGGCCCTCTATCAGAATCCAGAGTTTTGAGAAGATTGGAGAAACTTTATTTTTCACCCCCCGAAAAAAAATGTAAGGGGTAACACTGTAATTTTTTTTTTTTGGTCAAAATTTTGAGTTTCAATATCTCAGCTCTGGAAGGGTCTACAGCCTCAATTTTTGCACCCAGAACCATGTGTCGTGGCCCTCTATCAGAATCCAGAGTTTTGAGAAGATTGGAGAAACTTTATTTTTCACCCCCCGAAAAAAAATGTAAGGGGTAACACTGTCATTTTTTTTTTCTGGTCAAAATTTTGAGTTTCAATATCTCAGCTCTGGAAGGGTCTACAGCCTCGATTTTTGCACCCAGGTCCATGTCTCGTGGCCCTCTATCAGAATCCAGAGTTTTGAGAAGATTGGATAAACTTAATTTTTCACCCCCCGAAAAAAAATGTAAGGGGTAACACTGTCATTTTTTTTTCTGGTCAAAATTTTGAGTTTCAATATCTCAGCTCAGGAAGGGTCTACAGCCTAAATTTTTTGCACCCAGGTCCATGTCTCGTGGCCCTCTATCAGAATCCAGAGTTTTGAGAAGATTGGAGAAACTTTATTTTTCACCCCCCGAAAAAAATGTAAGGGGTAACACTGTCATTTTTTTTTTCTGGTCAAAATTTTGAGTTTCAATATCTCAGCTCAGGAAGGGTCTAAAGCCTAAATTTTTGCACCCAGGTCCATGTCTCATGGCCCTCTATCAGAATCCAGAGTTTTGAGAAGATTGGAGAAACTTTATTTTTCACCCCCCCGAAAAAAAATGTAAGGGGTAACACTGTCATTTTTTTTTCTGGTCAAAATTTTGAGTTTCAATATCTCAGCTCAGGAAGGGTCTACAGCCTAAATTTTTTGCACCCAGGTCCATGTCTCGTGGCCCTCTATCAGAATCCAGAGTTTTGAGAAGATTGGAGAAACTTTATTTTTCACCCCCCGAAAAAAATGTAAGGGGTAACACTGTCATTTTTTTTTTCTGGTCAAAATTTTGAGTTTCAATATCTCAGCTCAGGAAGGGTCTAAAGCCTAAATTTTTGCACCCAGGTCCATGTCTCGTGGCCCTCTATCAGAATCTAGAGTTTTGAGAAGATTGGAGAAACTTTATTTTTCACCCCCCGAAAAAAAATGTAAGGGGTAACACTGTCATTTTTTTTTCTGGTCAAAATTTTGAGTTTCAATATCTCAGCTCAGGAAGGGTCTACAGCCTCAATTTTTGCACCCAGGTCCATGTCTCGTGGCCCTCTATCAGAATCCAGAGTTTTGAGAAGATTGGAGAAACTTTATTTTTCACCCCCCGAAAAAAAATGTAAGGGGTAACACTGTCATTTTTTTTTCTGGTCAAAATTTTGAGTTTCAATATCTCAGCTCTGGAAGGGTCTACAGCCTCAATTTTTGCACCCAGAACCATGTGTCGTGGCCCTCTATCAGAATCCAGAGTTTTGAGAAGATTGGAGAAACTTTATTTTTCACCCCCCGAAAAAAAATGTAAGGGGTAACACTGTCATTTTTTTTTCTGGTCAAAATTTTGAGTTTCAATATCTCAGCTCAGGAAGGGTCTACAGCCTAAATTTTTGCACCCAGGTCCATGTCTCGTGGCCCTCTATCAGAATCCAGAGTTTTGAGAAGATTGGAGAAACTTTATTTTTCACCCCCAGAAAAAAAATGTAAGGGGTAACACTGTCATTTTTTTTTCTGGTCAAAATTTTGAGTTTCAATATCTCAGCTCTGGAAGGGTCTACAGCCTCAATTTTTGCACCCAGAACCATGTGTCGTGGCCCTCTATCAGAATCCAGAGTTTTGAGAAGATTGGAGAAACTTTATTTTTCACCCCCCGAAAAAAAATGTAAGGGGTAACACTGTCATTTTTTTTTCTGGTCAAAATTTAGAGTTTCAATATCTCAGCTCTGGAAGGGTCTACAGCCTCGATTTTTGCACCCAGGTCCATGTCTCGTGGCCCTCTATCAGAATCCAGAGTTTTGAGAAGAATTGGAGAAACTTTATTTTTCACCCCCCGAAAAAAATGTAAGGGGTAACACTGTCATTTTTTTTTTTTCTGGTCAAAATTTTGAGTTTCAATATCTCAGCTCTGGAAGGGTCTACAGCCTCAATTTTTGCACCCAGGTCCATGTCTCGTGGCCCTCTATCAGAATCCAGAGTTTTGAGAAGATTGGAGAAACTTTATTTTTCACCCCCCGAAAAAAAATGTAAGGGGTAACACTGTCATTTTTTTTTTTCTGGTCAAAATTTTGAGTTTCAATATCTCAGCTCTGGAAGGGTCTACAGCCTAAATTTTTGCACCCAGGTCCATGTCTCGTGGCCCTCTATTAGAATCCAGAGTTTTGAGAAGATTGGAGAAACTTTATTTTTCACCCCCCGAAAAAAAATGTAAGGGGTAACACTGTCATTTTTTTTTTTCTGGTCAAAATTTTGAGTTTCAATATCTCAGCTCTGGAAGGGTCTACAGCCTCATTTTTTGCACCCAGGTCCATGTCTTGTGGCCCTCTATCAGAATCCAGAGTTTTGAGAAGATTGGAGAAACTTTATTTTTCACCCCCCGAAAAAAAATGTAAGGGGTAACACTGTCATTTTTTTTTCTGGTCAAAATTTTGAGTTTCAATATCTCAGCTCTGGAAGGGTCTACAGCCTCAATTTTTGCACCCAGGTCCATGTCTCGTGGCCCTCTATCAGAATCCAGAGTTTTGAGAAGATTGGAGAAACTTTATTTTTCACCCCCCGAAAAAAAATGTAAGGGGTAACACTGTCATTTTTTTTCTGGTCAAAATTTTGAGTTTCAATATCTCAGCTCTGGAAGGGTCTACAGCCTCAATTTTTGCACCCAGGTCCATGTCTCGTGGCCCTCTATCAGAATCCAGAGTTTTGAGAAGATTGGAGAAACTTTATTTTTCACCCCCCGAAAAAAAATGTAAGGGGTAACACTGTCATTTTTTTTCTGGTCAAAATTTTGAGTTTCAATATCTCAGCTCAGGAAGGGTCTACAGCCTAAATTTTTGCACCAAGGTCCATGTCTCGTGGCCCTCTATCAGAATCCAGAGTTTTGAGAAGATTGGAGAAACTTTATTTTTCACCCCCCGAAAAAAAATGTAAGGGGTAACACTGTCATTTTTTTTTTCTGGTCAAAATTTTGAGTTTCAATATCTCAGCTCTGGAAGGGTCTACAGCCTCAATTTTTGCACCCAGAACCATGTGTCGTGGCCCTCTATCAGAATCCAGAGTTTTGAGAAGATTGGAGAAACTTTATTTTTCACCCCCCGAAAAAAAAATTAAGGGTAACACTGTCATTTTTTTTTCTGGTCAAAATTTTGAGTTTCAATATCTCAGCTCAGGAAGGGTCTACAGCCTAAATTTTTGCACCCAGGTCCATGTCTCGTGGCCCTCTATCAGAATCCAGAGTTTTGAGAAGATTGGAGAAACTTTATTTTTCACCCCCCGAAAAAAAATGTAAGGGGTAACACTGTCATTTTTTTTTCTGGTCAAAATTTTGAGTTTCAATATCTCAGCTCTGGAAGGGTCTACAGCCTCAATTTTTGCACCCAGGTCCATGTCTCGTGGCCCTCTATCAGAATCCAGAGTTTTGAGAAGATTGGAGAAACTTTATTTTTCACCCCCCGAAAAAAAAATGTAAGGGGTAACACTGTCATTTTTTTTTTCTGGTCAAAATTTTGAGTTTCAATATCTCAGCTCTGGAAGGGTCTACAGCCTCAATTTTTGCACCCAGGTCCATGTCTTGTGGCCCTCTATCAGAATCCAGAGTTTTGAGAAGATTGGAGAAACTTTATTTTTCACCCCCAGAAAAAAAATGTAAGGGGTAACACTGTCATTTTTTTTTCTGGTCAAAATTTTGAGTTTCAATATCTCAGCTCTGGAAGGGTCTACAGCCTCAATTTTTGCACCCAGGTCCATGTCTCGTGGCCCTCTATCAGAATCCAGAGTTTTGAGAAGATTGGAGAAACTTTATTTTTCACCCCCCGAAAAAAAATGTAAGGGGTAACACTGTCATTTTTTTTTTCTGGTCAAAATTTTGAGTTTCAATATCTCAGCTCTGGAAGGGTCTACAGCCTCGATTTTTGCACCCAGGTCCATGTCTCGTGGCCCTCTATCAGAATCCAGAGTTTTGAGAAGATTGGAGAAACTTAATTTTTCACCCCCCGAAAAAAAATGTAAGGGGTAACACTGTCATTTTTTTTTCTGGTCAAAATTTTGAGTTTCAATATCTCAGCTCTGGAAGGGTCTACAGCCTAAATTTTTTGCACCCAGGTCCATGTCTCGTGGCCCTCTATCAGAATCCAGAGTTTTGAGAAGATTGGAGAAACTTTATTTTTCACCCCCCCGAAAAAAAATGTAAGGGGTAACACTGTCATTTTTTTTTTTTCTGGTCAAAATTTTGAGTTTCAATATCTCAGCTCTGGAAGGGTCTACAGCCTCAATTTTTGCACCCAGGTCCATGTCTCGTGGCCCTCTATCAGAATCCAGAGTTTTGAGAAGATTGGAGAAACTTTATTTTTCACCCCCCGAAAAAAAATGTAAGGGGTAACACTGTCATTTTTTTTTCTGGTCAAAATTTTGAGTTTCAATATCTCAGCTCTGGAAGGGTCTACAGCCTAAATTTTTGCACCCAGGTCCATGTCTCGTGGCCCTCTATCAGAATCCAGAGTTTTGAGAAGATTGGAGAAACTTTATTTTTCACCCCCCGAAAAAAAATGTAAGGGGTAACACTGTCATTTTTTTTTCTGGTCAAAATTTTGAGTTTCAATATCTCAGCTCAGGAAGGGTCTACAGCCTCAATTTTTGCACCCAGGTCCATGTCTCGTGGCCCTCTATCAGAATCCAGAGTTTTGAGAAGATTGGAGAAACTTTATTTTTCACCCCCCGAAAAAAAATGTAAGGGGTAACACTGTCATTTTTTTTTCTGGTCAAAATTTTGAGTTTCAATATCTCAGCTCTGGAAGGGTCTACAGCCTCAATTTTTGCACCCAGAACCATGTGTCGTGGCCCTCTATCAGAATCCAGAGTTTTGAGAAGATTGGAGAAACTTTATTTTTCACCCCCCGAAAAAAAATGTAAGGGGTAACACTGTCATTTTTTTTCTGGTCAAAATTTTGAGTTTCAATATCTCAGCTCAGGAAGGGTCTACAGCCTAAATTTTTGCACCCAGGTCCATGTCTCGTGGCCCTCTATCAGAATCCAGAGTTTTGAGAAGATTGGAGAAACTTTATTTTTCACCCCCCGAAAAAAAATGTAAGGGGTAACACTGTCATTTTTTTTTCTGGTCAAAATGTTGAGTTTCAATATCTCAGCTCTGGAAGGGTCTACAGCCTCAATTTTTGCACCCAGGTCCATGTCTCGTGGCCCTCTATCAGAATCCAGAGTTTTGAGAAGATTGGAGAAACTTTATTTTTCACCCCCCGAAAAAAAATGTAAGGGGTAACACTGTCATTTTTTTTTCTGGTCAAAATTTTGAGTTTCAATATCTCAGCCCAGGAAGGGTCTACAGCCTAAATTTTTGCACCCAGGTCCATGTCTCGTGGCCCTCTATCAGAATCCAGAGTTTTGAGAAGATTGGAGAAACTTTATTTTTCACCCCCCGAAAAAAAATGTAAGGGGTAACACTGTCATTTTTTTTTTCTGGTCAAAATTTTGAGTTTCAATATCTCAGCTCTGGAAGGGTCTACAGCCTCAATTTTTGCACCCAGGTCCATGTCTCGTGGCCCTCTATCAGAATCCAGAGTTTTGAGAAGATTGGAGAAACTTTATTTTTCACCCCCCGAAAAAAAATGTAAGGGGTAACACTGTCATTTTTTTTCTGGTCAAAATTTTGAGGATCAATATCTCAGCTCAGGAAGGGTCTACAGCCTAAATTTTTGCACCAAGGTCCATGTCTCGTGGCCCTCTATCAGAATCCAGAGTTTTGAGAAGATTGGAGAAATTTTATTTTTCACCCCCCGAAAAAAAATGTAAGGGGTAACACTGTCATTTTTTTTTTCTGGTCAAAATTTTGAGTTTCAATATCTCAGCTCTGGAAGGGTCTACAGCCTCGATTTTTGCACCCAGGTCCATGTCTCGTGGCCCTCTATCAGAATCCAGAGTTTTGAGAAGATTGGATAAACTTAATTTTTCACCCCCCGAAAAAAAATGTAAGGGGTAACACTGTCATTTTTTTTTTTCTGGTCAAAATATTGAGTTTCAATATCTCAGCTCAGGAAGGGTCTACAGCCTCAATTTTTGCACCCAGGTCCATGTCTTGTGGCCCTCTATCAGAATCCAGAGTTTTGAGAAGATTTGAGAAACTTTATTTTTCACCCCCCGAAAAAAAATGTGAGGGGTAACACTGTCATTTTTTTTTTCTGGTCAAAATTTTGAGTTTCAATATCTCAGCTCTGGAAGGGTCTACAGCCTCAATTTTTGCACCCAGGTCCATGTCTCGTGGCCCTCTATCAGAATCCAGAGTTTTGAGAAGATTGGAGAAACTTTATTTTTCACCCCCCGAAAAAAAATGTAAGGGGTAACACTGTCATTTTTTTTCTGGTCAAAATTTTGAGGATCAATATCTCAGCTCAGGAAGGGTCTACAGCCTAAATTTTTGCACCAAGGTCCATGTCTCGTGGCCCTCTATCAGAATCCAGAGTTTTGAGAAGATTGGAGAAACTTTATTTTTCACCCCCCGAAAAAAAATGTAAGGGGTAACACTGTCATTTTTTTTTTCTGGTCAAAATTTTGAGTTTCAATATCTCAGCTCTGGAAGGGTCTACAGCCTCGATTTTTGCACCCAGGTCCATGTCTCGTGGCCCTCTATCAGAATCCAGAGTTTTGAGAAGATTGGATAAACTTAATTTTTCACCCCCCGAAAAAAAATGTAAGGGGTAACACTGTCATTTTTTTTTCTGGTCAAAATTTTGAGTTTCAATATCTCAGCTCAGGAAGGGTCTACAGCCTAAATTTTTGCACCCAGGTCCATGTCTCGTGGCCCTCTATCAGAATCCAGAGTTTTGAGAAGATTGGAGAAACTTTATTTTTCACCCCCCGAAAAAAATGTAAGGGGTAACACTGTCATTTTTTTTTTCTGGTCAAAATTTTGAGTTTCAATATCTCAGCTCAGGAAGGGTCTAAAGCCTAAATTTTTGCACCCAGGTCCATGTCTCGTGGCCCTCTATCAGAATCTAGAGTTTTGAGAAGATTGGAGAAACTTTATTTTTCACCCCCCGAAAAAAAATGTAAGGGGTAACACTGTCATTTTTTTTTTCTGGTCAAAATTTTGAGTTTCAATATCTCAGCTCAGGAAGGGTCTACAGCCTCAATTTTTGCACCCAGGTCCATGTCTTGTGGCCCTCTATCAGAATCCAGAGTTTTGAGAAGATTGGAGAAACTTTATTTTTCACCCCCCGAAAAAAAATGTAAGGGGTAACACTGTCATTTTTTTTTCTGGGCAAAATTTTGAGTTTCAATATCTCAGCTCTGGAAGGGTCTACAGCCTCAATTTTTGCACCCAGAACCATGTGTCGTGGCCCTCTATCAGAATCCAGAGTTTTGAGAAGATTGGAGAAACTTTATTTTTCACCCCCCGAAAAAAAATGTAAGGGGTAACACTGTCATTTTTTTTTCTGGTCAAAATTTTGAGTTTCAATATCTCAGCTCAGGAAGGGTCTACAGCCTAAATTTTTGCACCCAGGTCCATGTCTCGTGGCCCTCTATCAGAATCCAGAGTTTTGAGAAGATTGGAGAAACTTTATTTTTCACCCCCAGAAAAAAAATGTAAGGGGTAACACTGTCATTTTTTTTTCTGGTCAAAATTTTGAGTTTCAATATCTCAGCTCTGGAAGGGTCTACAGCCTCAATTTTTGCACCCAGAACCATGTGTCGTGGCCCTCTATCAGAATCCAGAGTTTTGAGAAGATTGGACAAACTTTATTTTTCACCCCCCGAAAAAAAATGTAAGGGGTAACACTGTCATTTTTTTTTTCTGGTCAAAATTTAGAGTTTCAATATCTCAGCTCTGGAAGGGTCTACAGCCTCGATTTTTGCACCCAGGTCCATGTCTCGTGGCCCTCTATCAGAATCCAGAGTTTTGAGAAGAATTGGAGAAACTTTATTTTTCACCCCCCGAAAAAAATGTAAGGGGTAACACTGTCATTTTTTTTTTCTGGTCAAAATTTTGAGTTTCAATATCTCAGCTCTGGAAGGGTCTACAGCCTCAATTTTTGCACCCAGGTCCATGTCTCGTGGCCCTCTATCAGAATCCAGAGTTTTGAGAAGATTGGAGAAACTTTATTTTTCACCCCCCGAAAAAAAATGTAAGGGGTAACACTGTAATTTTTTTTTTTTGGTCAAAATTTTGAGTTTCAATATCTCAGCTCTGGAAGGGTCTACAGCCTCAATTTTTGCACCCAGAACCATGTGTCGTGGCCCTCTATCAGAATCCAGAGTTTTGAGAAGATTGGAGAAACTTTATTTTTCACCCCCCGAAAAAAAATGTAAGGGGTAACACTGTCATTTTTTTTTTCTGGTCAAAATTTTGAGTTTCAATATCTCAGCTCTGGAAGGGTCTACAGCCTCGATTTTTGCACCCAGGTCCATGTCTCGTGGCCCTCTATCAGAATCCAGAGTTTTGAGAAGATTGGATAAACTTAATTTTTCACCCCCCGAAAAAAAATGTAAGGGGTAACACTGTCATTTTTTTTTTCTGGTCAAAATTTTGAGTTTCAATATCTCAGCTCAGGAAGGGTCTACAGCCTAAATTTTTTGCACCCAGGTCCATGTCTCGTGGCCCTCTATCAGAATCCAGAGTTTTGAGAAGATTGGAGAAACTTTATTTTTCACCCCCCGAAAAAAATGTAAGGGGTAACACTGTCATTTTTTTTTTTCTGGTCAAAATTTTGAGTTTCAATATCTCAGCTCAGGAAGGGTCTAAAGCCTAAATTTTTGCACCCAGGTCCATGTCTCATGGCCCTCTATCAGAATCCAGAGTTTTGAGAAGATTGGAGAAACTTTATTTTTCACCCCCCCGAAAAAAAATGTAAGGGGTAACACTGTCATTTTTTTTTCTGGTCAAAATTTTGAGTTTCAATATCTCAGCTCAGGAAGGGTCTACAGCCTAAATTTTTTGCACCCAGGTCCATGTCTCGTGGCCCTCTATCAGAATCCAGAGTTTTGAGAAGATTGGAGAAACTTTATTTTTCACCCCCCGAAAAAAATGTAAGGGGTAACACTGTCATTTTTTTTTTTCTGGTCAAAATTTTGAGTTTCAATATCTCAGCTCAGGAAGGGTCTAAAGCCTAAATTTTTGCACCCAGGTCCATGTCTCGTGGCCCTCTATCAGAATCTAGAGTTTTGAGAAGATTGGAGAAACTTTATTTTTCACCCCCCGAAAAAAAATGTAAGGGGTAACACTGTCATTTTTTTTTCTGGTCAAAATTTTGAGTTTCAATATCTCAGCTCAGGAAGGGTCTACAGCCTCAATTTTTGCACCCAGGTCCATGTCTCGTGGCCCTCTATCAGAATCCAGAGTTTTGAGAAGATTGGAGAAACTTTATTTTTCACCCCCCGAAAAAAAATGTAAGGGGTAACACTGTCATTTTTTTTTCTGGTCAAAATTTTGAGTTTCAATATCTCAGCTCAGGAAGGGTCTACAGCCTAAATTTTTGCACCCAGGTCCATGTCTCGTGGCCCTCTATCAGAATCCAGAGTTTTGAGAAGATTGGAGAAACTTTATTTTTCACCCCCAGAAAAAAAATGTAAGGGGTAACACTGTCATTTTTTTTTCTGGTCAAAATTTTGAGTTTCAATATCTCAGCTCTGGAAGGGTCTACAGCCTCAATTTTTGCACCCAGAACCATGTGTCGTGGCCCTCTATCAGAATCCAGAGTTTTGAGAAGATTGGAGAAACTTTATTTTTCACCCCCCGAAAAAAAATGTAAGGGGTAACACTGTCATTTTTTTTTCTGGTCAAAATTTAGAGTTTCAATATCTCAGCTCTGGAAGGGTCTACAGCCTCGATTTTTGCACCCAGGTCCATGTCTCGTGGCCCTCTATCAGAATCCAGAGTTTTGAGAAGAATTGGAGAAACTTTATTTTTCACCCCCCGAAAAAAATGTAAGGGGTAACACTGTCATTTTTTTTTTCTGGTCAAAATTTTGAGTTTCAATATCTCAGCTCTGGAAGGGTCTACAGCCTCAATTTTTGCACCCAGGTCCATGTCTCGTGGCCCTCTATCAGAATCCAGAGTTTTGAGAAGATTGGAGAAACTTTATTTTTCACCCCCCGAAAAAAAATGTAAGGGGTAACACTGTCATTTTTTTTTTTCTGGTCAAAATTTTGAGTTTCAATATCTCAGCTCTGGAAGGGTCTACAGCCTAAATTTTTGCACCCAGGTCCATGTCTCGTGGCCCTCTATTAGAATCCAGAGTTTTGAGAAGATTGGAGAAACTTTATTTTTCACCCCCCGAAAAAAAATGTAAGGGGTAACACTGTCATTTTTTTTTTCTGGTCAAAATTTTGAGTTTCAATATCTCAGCTCTGGAAGGGTCTACAGCCTCATTTTTTGCACCCAGGTCCATGTCTTGTGGCCCTCTATCAGAATCCAGAGTTTTGAGAAGATTGGAGAAACTTTATTTTTCACCCCCCGAAAAAAAATGTAAGGGGTAACACTGTCATTTTTTTTTCTGGTCAAAATTTTGAGTTTCAATATCTCAGCTCTGGAAGGGTCTACAGCCTCAATTTTTGCACCCAGGTCCATGTCTCGTGGCCCTCTATCAGAATCCAGAGTTTTGAGAAGATTGGAGAAACTTTATTTTTCACCCCCCGAAAAAAAATGTAAGGGGTAACACTGTCATTTTTTTTCTGGTCAAAATTTTGAGTTTCAATATCTCAGCTCTGGAAGGGTCTACAGCCTCAATTTTTGCACCCAGGTCCATGTCTCGTGGCCCTCTATCAGAATCCAGAGTTTTGAGAAGATTGGAGAAACTTTATTTTTCACCCCCCGAAAAAAAATGTAAGGGGTAACACTGTCATTTTTTTTCTGGTCAAAATTTTGAGTTTCAATATCTCAGCTCAGGAAGGGTCTACAGCCTAAATTTTTGCACCAAGGTCCATGTCTCGTGGCCCTCTATCAGAATCCAGAGTTTTGAGAAGATTGGAGAAACTTTATTTTTCACCCCCCGAAAAAAAATGTAAGGGGTAACACTGTCATTTTTTTTTTCTGGTCAAAATTTTGAGTTTCAATATCTCAGCTCTGGAAGGGTCTACAGCCTCAATTTTTGCACCCAGAACCATGTGTCGTGGCCCTCTATCAGAATCCAGAGTTTTGAGAAGATTGGAGAAACTTTATTTTTCACCCCCCGAAAAAAAAATTAAGGGTAACACTGTCATTTTTTTTTCTGGTCAAAATTTTGAGTTTCAATATCTCAGCTCAGGAAGGGTCTACAGCCTAAATTTTTGCACCCAGGTCCATGTCTCGTGGCCCTCTATCAGAATCCAGAGTTTTGAGAAGATTGGAGAAACTTTATTTTTCACCCCCCGAAAAAAAATGTAAGGGGTAACACTGTCATTTTTTTTTCTGGTCAAAATTTTGAGTTTCAATATCTCAGCTCTGGAAGGGTCTACAGCCTCAATTTTTGCACCCAGGTCCATGTCTCGTGGCCCTCTATCAGAATCCAGAGTTTTGAGAAGATTGGAGAAACTTTATTTTTCACCCCCCGAAAAAAAAATGTAAGGGGTAACACTGTCATTTTTTTTTCTGGTCAAAATTTTGAGTTTCAATATCTCAGCTCTGGAAGGGTCTACAGCCTCAATTTTTGCACCCAGGTCCATGTCTTGTGGCCCTCTATCAGAATCCAGAGTTTTGAGAAGATTGGAGAAACTTTATTTTTCACCCCCAGAAAAAAAATGTAAGGGGTAACACTGTCATTTTTTTTTCTGGTCAAAATTTTGAGTTTCAATATCTCAGCTCTGGAAGGGTCTACAGCCTCAATTTTTGCACCCAGGTCCATGTCTCGTGGCCCTCTATCAGAATCCAGAGTTTTGAGAAGATTGGAGAAACTTTATTTTTCACCCCCCGAAAAAAAATGTAAGGGGTAACACTGTCATTTTTTTTTTCTGGTCAAAATTTTGAGTTTCAATATCTCAGCTCTGGAAGGGTCTACAGCCTCGATTTTTGCACCCAGGTCCATGTCTCGTGGCCCTCTATCAGAATCCAGAGTTTTGAGAAGATTGGAGAAACTTAATTTTTCACCCCCCGAAAAAAAATGTAAGGGGTAACACTGTCATTTTTTTTTCTGGTCAAAATTTTGAGTTTCAATATCTCAGCTCTGGAAGGGTCTACAGCCTAAATTTTTTGCACCCAGGTCCATGTCTCGTGGCCCTCTATCAGAATCCAGAGTTTTGAGAAGATTGGAGAAACTTTATTTTTCACCCCCCCGAAAAAAAATGTAAGGGGTAACACTGTCATTTTTTTTTTTCTGGTCAAAATTTTGAGTTTCAATATCTCAGCTCTGGAAGGGTCTACAGCCTCAATTTTTGCACCCAGGTCCATGTCTCGTGGCCCTCTATCAGAATCCAGAGTTTTGAGAAGATTGGAGAAACTTTATTTTTCACCCCCCGAAAAAAAATGTAAGGGGTAACACTGTCATTTTTTTTTCTGGTCAAAATTTTGAGTTTCAATATCTCAGCTCTGGAAGGGTCTACAGCCTAAATTTTTGCACCCAGGTCCATGTCTCGTGGCCCTCTATCAGAATCCAGAGTTTTGAGAAGATTGGAGAAACTTTATTTTTCACCCCCCGAAAAAAAATGTAAGGGGTAACACTGTAATTTTTTTTTCTGGTCAAAATTTTGAGTTTCAATATCTCAGCTCAGGAAGGGTCTACAGCCTCAATTTTTGCACCCAGGTCCATGTCTCGTGGCCCTCTATCAGAATCCAGAGTTTTGAGAAGATTGGAGAAACTTTATTTTTCACCCCCCGAAAAAAAATGTAAGGGGTAACACTGTCATTTTTTTTTCTGGTCAAAATTTTGAGTTTCAATATCTCAGCTCTGGAAGGGTCTACAGCCTCAATTTTTGCACCCAGAACCATGTGTCGTGGCCCTCTATCAGAATCCAGAGTTTTGAGAAGATTGGAGAAACTTTATTTTTCACCCCCCGAAAAAAAATGTAAGGGGTAACACTGTCATTTTTTTTCTGGTCAAAATTTTGAGTTTCAATATCTCAGCTCAGGAAGGGTCTACAGCCTAAATTTTTGCACCCAGGTCCATGTCTCGTGGCCCTCTATCAGAATCCAGAGTTTTGAGAAGATTGGAGAAACTTTATTTTTCACCCCCCGAAAAAAAATGTAAGGGGTAACACTGTCATTTTTTTTTCTGGTCAAAATGTTGAGTTTCAATATCTCAGCTCTGGAAGGGTCTACAGCCTCAATTTTTGCACCCAGGTCCATGTCTCGTGGCCCTCTATCAGAATCCAGAGTTTTGAGAAGATTGGAGAAACTTTATTTTTCACCCCCCGAAAAAAAATGTAAGGGGTAACACTGTCATTTTTTTTTCTGGTCAAAATTTTGAGTTTCAATATCTCAGCCCAGGAAGGGTCTACAGCCTAAATTTTTGCACCCAGGTCCATGTCTCGTGGCCCTCTATCAGAATCCAGAGTTTTGAGAAGATTGGAGAAACTTTATTTTTCACCCCCCGAAAAAAAATGTAAGGGGTAACACTGTCATTTTTTTTTTCTGGTCAAAATTTTGAGTTTCAATATCTCAGCTCAGGAAGGGTCTACAGCCTCAATTTTTGCACCCAGGTCCATGTCTCGTGGCCCTCTATCAGAATCCAGAGTTTTGAGAAGATTGGAGAAACTTTATTTTTCACCCCCCGAAAAAAAATGTAAGGGGTAACACTGTCATTTTTTTTTCTGGTCAAAATTTTGAGTTTCAATATCTCAGCTCTGGAAGGGTCTACAGCCTCAATCTTTGCACCCAGAACCATGTGTCGTGGCCCTCTATCAGAATCCAGAGTTTTGAGAAGATTGGAGAAACTTTATTTTTCACCCCCCGAAAAAAAATGTAAGGGGTAACACTGTCATTTTTTTTTCTGGTCAAAATTTTGAGTTTCAATATCTCAGCTCAGGAAGGGTCTACAGCCTAAATTTTTGCACCCAGGTCCATGTCTCGTGGCCCTCTATCAGAATCCAGAGTTTTGAGAAGATTGGAGAAACTTTATTTTTCACCCCCAGAAAAAAAATGTAAGGGGTAACACTGTCATTTTTTTTTCTGGTCAAAATTTTGAGTTTCAATATCTCAGCTCTGGAAGGGTCTACAGCCTCAATTTTTGCACCCAGAACCATGTGTCGTGGCCCTCTATCAGAATCCAGAGTTTTGAGAAGATTGGACAAACTTTATTTTTCACCCCCCGAAAAAAAATGTAAGGGGTAACACTGTCATTTTTTTTTTCTGGTCAAAATTTTGAGTTTCAATATCTCAGCTCTGGAAGGGTCTACAGCCTCAATTTTTGCACCCAGGTCCATGTCTCGTGGCCCTCTATCAGAATCCAGAGTTTTGAGAAGATTGGAGAAACTTTATTTTTCACCCCCCGAAAAAAAATGTAAGGGGTAACACTGTAATTTTTTTTTTTTGGTCAAAATTTTGAGTTTCAATATCTCAGCTCTGGAAGGGTCTACAGCCTCAATTTTTGCACCCAGAACCATGTGTCGTGGCCCTCTATCAGAATCCAGAGTTTTGAGAAGATTGGAGAAACTTTATTTTTCACCCCCCGAAAAAAAATGTAAGGGGTAACACTGTCATTTTTTTTTTCTGGTCAAAATTTTGAGTTTCAATATCTCAGCTCTGGAAGGGTCTACAGCCTCGATTTTTGCACCCAGGTCCATGTCTCGTGGCCCTCTATCAGAATCCAGAGTTTTGAGAAGATTGGATAAACTTAATTTTTCACCCCCCGAAAAAAAATGTAAGGGGTAACACTGTCATTTTTTTTTCTGGTCAAAATTTTGAGTTTCAATATCTCAGCTCAGGAAGGGTCTACAGCCTAAATTTTTTGCACCCAGGTCCATGTCTCGTGGCTCTCTATCAGAATCCAGAGTTTTGAGAAGATTGGAGAAACTTTATTTTTCACCCCCCGAAAAAAATGTAAGGGGTAACACTGTCATTTTTTTTTCTGGTCAAAATTTTGAGTTTCAATATCTCAGCTCAGGAAGGGTCTAAAGCCTAAATTTTTGCACCCAGGTCCATGTCTCATGGCCCTCTATCAGAATCCAGAGTTTTGAGAAGATTGGAGAAACTTTATTTTTCACCCCCCCGAAAAAAAATGTAAGGGGTAACACTGTCATTTTTTTTTCTGGTCAAAATTTTGAGTTTCAATATCTCAGCTCAGGAAGGGTCTACAGCCTAAATTTTTTGCACCCAGGTCCATGTCTCGTGGCCCTCTATCAGAATCCAGAGTTTTGAGAAGATTGGAGAAACTTTATTTTTCACCCCCCGAAAAAAATGTAAGGGGTAACACTGTCATTTTTTTTTTCTGGTCAAAATTTTGAGTTTCAATATCTCAGCTCAGGAAGGGTCTAAAGCCTAAATTTTTGCACCCAGGTCCATGTCTCGTGGCCCTCTATCAGAATCTAGAGTTTTGAGAAGATTGGAGAAACTTTATTTTTCACCCCCCGAAAAAAAATGTAAGGGGTAACACTGTCATTTTTTTTTCTGGTCAAAATTTTGAGTTTCAATATCTCAGCTCAGGAAGGGTCTACAGCCTCAATTTTTGCACCCAGGTCCATGTCTCGTGGCCCTCTATCAGAATCCAGAGTTTTGAGAAGATTGGAGAAACTTTATTTTTCACCCCCCGAAAAAAAATGTAAGGGGTAACACTGTCATTTTTTTTTCTGGTCAAAATTTTGAGTTTCAATATCTCAGCTCTGGAAGGGTCTACAGCCTCAATTTTTGCACCCAGAACCATGTGTCGTGGCCCTCTATCAGAATCCAGAGTTTTGAGAAGATTGGAGAAACTTTATTTTTCACCCCCCGAAAAAAAATGTAAGGGGTAACACTGTCATTTTTTTTTCTGGTCAAAATTTTGAGTTTCAATATCTCAGCTCAGGAAGGGTCTACAGCCTAAATTTTTGCACCCAGGTCCATGTCTCGTGGCCCTCTATCAGAATCCAGAGTTTTGAGAAGATTGGAGAAACTTTATTTTTCACCCCCAGAAAAAAAATGTAAGGGGTAACACTGTCATTTTTTTTTCTGGTCAAAATTTTGAGTTTCAATATCTCAGCTCTGGAAGGGTCTACAGCCTCAATTTTTGCACCCAGAACCATGTGTCGTGGCCCTCTATCAGAATCCAGAGTTTTGAGAAGATTGGAGAAACTTTATTTTTCACCCCCCGAAAAAAAATGTAAGGGGTAACACTGTCATTTTTTTTTCTGGTCAAAATTTAGAGTTTCAATATCTCAGCTCTGGAAGGGTCTACAGCCTCGATTTTTGCACCCAGGTCCATGTCTCGTGGCCTTCTATCAGAATCCAGAGTTTTGAGAAGAATTGGAGAAACTTTATTTTTCACCCCCCGAAAAAAATGTAAGGGGTAACACTGTCATTTTTTTTTTCTGGTCAAAATTTTGAGTTTCAATATCTCAGCTCTGGAAGGGTCTACAGCCTCAATTTTTGCACCCAGGTCCATGTCTCGTGGCCCTCTATCAGAATCCAGAGTTTTGAGAAGATTGGAGAAACTTTATTTTTCACCCCCCGAAAAAAAATGTAAGGGGTAACACTGTCATTTTTTTTTTCTGGTCAAAATTTTGAGTTTCAATATCTCAGCTCTGGAAGGGTCTACAGCCTAAATTTTTGCACCCAGGTCCATGTCTCGTGGCCCTCTATTAGAATCCAGAGTTTTGAGAAGATTGGAGAAACTTTATTTTTCACCCCCCGAAAAAAAATGTAAGGGGTAACACTGTCATTTTTTTTTTTCTGGTCAAAATTTTGAGTTTCAATATCTCAGCTCAGGAAGGGTCTAAAGCCTAAATTTTTGCACCCAGGTCCATGTCTCGTGGCCCTCTATCAGAATCCAGAGTTTTGAGAAGATTGGAGAAACTTTATTTTTCACCCCCCGAAAAAAAATGTAAGGGGTAACACTGTCATTTTTTTTTCTGGTCAAAATTTTGAGTTTCAATATCTCAGCTCAGGAAGGGTCTACAGCCTCAATTTTTGCACCCAGGTCCATGTCTCGTGGCCCTCTATCAGAATCCAGAGTTTTGAGAAGATTGGAGAAACTTTATTTTTCACCCCCCCGAAAAAAATGTAGGGGGTAACACTGTCATTTTTTTTTCTGGTCAAAATTTTGAGTTTCAATATCTCAGCTCTGGAAGGGTCTACAGCCTCAATTTTTGCACCCAGAACCATGTGTCGTGGCCCTCTATCAGAATCCAGAGTTTTGAGAAGATTGGAGAAACTTTATTTTTCACCCCCCGAAAAAAAATGTAAGGGGTAACACTGTCATTTTTTTTTTTCTGGTCAAAATTTTGAGTTTCAATATCTCAGCTTTGGAAGGGTCTACAGCCTAAATTTTTGCACCCAGGTCCATGTCTCGTGGCCCTCTATCAGAATCCAGAGTTTTGAGAAGATTGGAGAAACTTTATTTTTCACCCCCCGAAAAAAAATGTAAGGGGTAACACTGTCATTTTTTTTTTCTGGTCAAAATTTTGAGTTTCAATATCTCAGCTCAGGAAGGGTCTACAGCCTAAATTTTTGCACCCAGGCCCATGTCTCGTGGCCCTCTATCAGAATCCAGAGTTTTGAGAAAATTGGAGAAACTTTCTTTTTCACCCCCCGAAAAAAAATGTAAGGGGTAACACTGTAATTTTTTTTTTTTTGGTCAAAATTTTGAGTCTCAATATCTCAGCTCTGGAAGGGTCTACAGCCTCAATTTTTGCACCCAGGTCCATGTCTCGTGGCCCTCTATCAGAATCCAGAGTTTTGAGAAAATTGGAGAAACTTTATTTTTCACCCCCCGAAAAAAAATGTAAGGGGTAACACTGTAATTTTTTTTTTTGGTCAAAATTTTGAGTCTCAATATCTCAGCTCTGGAAGGGTCTAAGGCCTAAATTTTTGCACCCAGGTCCATGTCTCATGGCCCTCTATCAGAATCCAGAGTTTTGAGAAGATTGGAGAAACTTTATTTTTCACCCCCGAAAAAAAATGTAAGGGGTAACACTGTCATTTTTTTTTTCTGGTCAAAATTTTGAGTTTCAATATCTCAGCTCTGGAAGGGTCTACAGCCTCAATTTTTGCACCCAGGTCCATGTCTCGTGGCCCTCTATCAGAATCCAGAGTTTTGAGAAGATTGGAGAAACTGTATTTTTCACCCCCCGAAAAAAAATGTAAGGGGTAACACTGTCATTTTTTTTTTTCTGGTCAAAATTTTGAGTTTCAATATCTCAGCTCTGGAAGGGTCTACAGCCTAAATTTTTGCACCCAGGTCCATGTCTCGTGGCCCTCTATTAGAATCCAGAGTTTTGAGAAGATTGGAGAAACTTTATTTTTCACCCCCCGAAAAAAAATGTAAGGGGTAACACTGTCATTTTTTTTTCTGGTCAAAATTTTGAGTTTCAATATCTCAGCTCAGGAAGGGTCTACAGCCTAAATTTTTGCACCCAGGTCCATGTGTCGTGGCCCTCTATCAGAATCCAGAGTTTTGAGAAGATTGGAGAAACTTTATTTTTCACCCCCCGAAAAAAATGTAAGGGGTAACACTGTCATTTTTTTTTTCTGGTCAAAATTTTGAGTTTCAATATCTCAGCTCAGGAAGGGTCTAAAGCCTAAATTTTTGCACCCAGGTCCATGTCTCGTGGCCCTCTATCAGAATCCAGAGTTTTGAGAAGATTGGAGAAACTTTATTTTTCACCCCCCCGAAAAAAATGTAGGGGGTAACACTGTCATTTTTTTTTTCTGGTCAAAATTTTGAGTTTCAATATCTCAGCTCTGGAAGGGTCTACAGCCTCAATTTTTGCACCCAGAACCATGTGTCGTGGCCCTCTATCAGAATCCAGAGTTTTGAGAAGATTGGAGAAACTTTATTTTTCACCCCCCGAAAAAAAATGTAAGGGGTAACACTGTCATTTTTTTTTTTTCTGGTCAAAATTTTGAGTTTCAATATCTCAGCTTTGGAAGGGTCTACAGCCTAAATTTTTGCACCCAGGTCCATGTCTCGTGGCCCTCTATCAGAATCCAGAGTTTTGAGAAGATTGGAGAAACTTTATTTTTCACCCCCCGAAAAAAAATGTAAGGGGTAACACTGTCATTTTTTTTTTCTGGTCAAAATTTTGAGTTTCAATATCTCAGCTCAGGAAGGGTCTACAGCCTAAATTTTTGCACCCAGGTCCATGTCTCGTGGCCCTCTATCAGAATCCAGAGTTTTGAGAAAATTGGAGAAACTTTATTTTTCACCCCCCGAAAAAAAATGTAAGGGGTAACACTGTAATTTTTTTTTTTTTGGTCAAAATTTTGAGTCTCAATATCTCAGCTCTGGAAGGGTCTACAGCCTCAATTTTTGCACCCAGGTCCATGTCTCGTGGCCCTCTATCAGAATCCAGAGTTTTGAGAAGATTGGAGAAACTTTATTTTTCACCCCCCGAAAAAAAATGTAAGGGGTAACACTGTCATTTTTTTTTCTGGTCAAAATATTGAGTTTCAATATCTCAGCTCAGGAAGGGTCTACAGCCTCAATTTTTGCACCCAGGTCCATGTCTCGTGGCCCACTATCAGAATCCAGAGTTTTGAGAAGATTTGAGAAACTTTATTTTTCACCCCCCGAAAAAAAATGTAAGGGGTAACACTGTCATTTTTTTTTTCTGGTCAAAATTTTGAGTTTCAATATCTCAGCTCAGGAAGGGTCTAAAGCCTAAATTTTTGCACCCAGGTCCATGTCTCGTGGCCCTCTATCAGAATCCAGAGTTTTGAGAAGATTGGAGAAACTTTATTTTTCACCCCCCCGAAAAAAATGTAGGGGGTAACACTGTCATTTTTTTTTCTGGTCAAAATTTTGAGTTTCAATATCTCAGCTCTGGAAGGGTCTACAGCCTCAATTTTTGCACCCAGAACCATGTGTCGTGGCCCTCTATCAGAATCCAGAGTTTTGAGAAGATTGGAGAAACTTTATTTTTCACCCCCCGAAAAAAAATGTAAGGGGTAACACTGTCATTTTTTTTTTTCTGGTCAAAATTTTGAGTTTCAATATCTCAGCTTTGGAAGGGTCTACAGCCTAAATTTTTGCACCCAGGTCCATGTCTCGTGGCCCTCTATCAGAATCCAGAGTTTTGAGAAGATTGGAGAAACTTTATTTTTCACCCCCCGAAAAAAAATGTAAGGGGTAACACTGTCATTTTTTTTTTTCTGGTCAAAATTTTGAGTTTCAATATCTCAGCTCAGGAAGGGTCTACAGCCTAAATTTTTGCACCCAGGTCCATGTCTCGTGGCCCTCTATCAGAATCCAGAGTTTTGAGAAAATTGGAGAAACTTTATTTTTCACCCCCCGAAAAAAAATGTAAGGGGTAACACTGTAATTTTTTTTTTTTGGTCAAAATTTTGAGTCTCAATATCTCAGCTCTGGAAGGGTCTACAGCCTCAATTTTTGCACCCAGGTCCATGTCTCGTGGCCCTCTATCAGAATCCAGAGTTTTGAGAAGATTGGAGAAACTTTATTTTTCACCCCCCGAAAAAAAATGTAAGGGGTAACACTGTCATTTTTTTTTCTGGTCAAAATATTGAGTTTCAATATCTCAGCTCAGGAAGGGTCTACAGCCTCAATTTTTGCACCCAGGTCCATGTCTCGTGGCCCACTATCAGAATCCAGAGTTTTGAGAAGATTTGAGAAACTTTATTTTTCACCCCCCGAAAAAAAATGTAAGGGGTAACACTGTCATTTTTTTTTCTTGTCAAAATTTTGAGTTTCAATATCTCAGCTCTGGAAGGATCTACAGCCTCAATTTTTGCACCCAGGTCCATGTCTCGTGGCCCTCTATCAGAATCCAGAGTTTTGAGAAGATTGGAGAAACTTTATTTTTCACCCCCCGAAAAAAAATGTAAGGGGTAACACTGTCATTTTTTTTTCTGGTCAAAATTTTGAGTTTCAATATCTCAGCTCAAGAAGGGTCTACAGCCTAAATTTTTGCACCCAGGTCCATGTCTCGTGGCCCTCTATCAGAATCCAGAGTTTTGAGAAGATTGGAGAAACTTTATTTTTCACCCCCCGAAAAAAAAAATGTAAGGGGTAACACTGTCATTTTTTTTTTCTGGTCAAAATTTTGAGTTTCAATATCTCAGCTCTGGAAGGGTCTACAGCCTCGATTTTTGCACCCAGGTCCATGTCTCGTGGCCCTCTATCAGAATCCAGAGTTTTGAGAAGATTGGAGAAACTTTATTTTTCACCCCCCGAAAAAAAATGTAAGGGGTAACACTGTCATTTTTTTTTTCTGGTCAAAATTTTGAGTTTCAATATCTCAGCTCTGGAAGGGTCTACAGCCTCAATTTTTGCACCCAGGTCCATGTCTTGTGGCCCTCTATCAGAATCCAGAGTTTTGAGAAGATTGGAGAAACTTTATTTTTCACCCCCCGAAAAAAAATGTAAGGGGTAACACTGTCATTTTTTTTTCTGGTCAAAATTTTGAGTTTCAATATCTCAGCTCTGGAAGGGTCTACAGCCTCGATTTTTGCACCCAGGTCCATGTCTCGTGGCCCTCTATCAGAATCCAGAGTTTTGAGAAGATTGGAGAAACTTTATTTTTCACCCCCCGAAAAAAAATGTAAGGGGTAACACTGTCATTTTTTTTTTCTGGTCAAAATTTTGAGTTTCAATATCTCAGCTCAGGAAGGGTCTACAGCCTAAATTTTTGCACCCAGGTCCATGTCTCGTGGCCCAATATCAGAATCCAGAGTTTTGAGAAGATTGGAGAAACTTTATTTTTCACCCCCCGAAAAAAAATGTAAGGGGTAACACTGTCATTTTTTTTCTGGTCAGAATTTTGAGTTTCAATATCTCAGCTCAGGAAGGGTCTACAGCCTAAATTTTTGCACCCAGGTCCATGTCTCGTGGCCCTCTATCAGAATCCAGAGTTTTGAGAAGATTGGAGAAACTTTATTTTTCACCCCCCGAAAAAAAAATATAAGGGGTAACACTGTCATTTTTTTTTTTCTGGTCAAAATTTTGAGTTTCAATATCTCAGCTCAGGAAGGGTCTAAAGCCCAAATTTTTTCACCCAGAACCATGTGTCGTGGCCCTCTATCAGAATCCAGAGTTTTGAGAAGATTGGAGAAACTTTATTTTTCTCCCCCCGAAAAAAAATTTAAGGGGTAACACTGTCATTTTTTTTTCTGGTCAAAATTTTGAGTTTCAATATCTCAGCTCTGGAAGGGTCTAGCCTAAATTTTTGCACCCAGATCCATGTCTCGTGGCCCTCTATCAGAATCCAGAGTTTTGAGAAGATTGGAGAAACTTTATTTTTCACCCCCCGAAAAAAATGTAAGGGGTAACACTGTCATTTTTTTTTTCTGGTCAAAATTTTGAGTTTCAATATCTCAGCTCAGGAAGGGTCTAAAGCCTAAATTTTTGCACCCAGGTCCATGTCTCGTGGCCCTCTATCAGAATCCAGAGTTTTGAGAAGATTGGAGAAACTTTATTTTTCACCCCCCCCGAAAAAAATGTAGGGGGTAACACTGTCATTTTTTTTTCTGGTCAAAATTTTGAGTTTCAATATCTCAGCTCTGGAAGGGTCTACAGCCTCAATTTTTGCACCCAGAACCATGTGTCGTGGCCCTCTATCAGAATCCAGAGTTTTGAGAAGATTGGAGAAACTTTATTTTTCACCCCCCGAAAAAAAATGTAAGGGGTAACACTGTCATTTTTTTTTTCTGGTCAAAATTTTGAGTTTCAATATCTCAGCTTTGGAAGGGTCTACAGCCTAAATTTTTGCACCCAGGTCCATGTCTCGTGGCCCTCTATCAGAATCCAGAGTTTTGAGAAGATTGGAGAAACTTTATTTTTCACCCCCCGAAAAAAAATGTAAGGGGTAACACTGTCATTTTTTTTTTCTGGTCAAAATTTTGAGTTTCAATATCTCAGCTCAGGAAGGGTCTACAGCCTAAATTTTTGCACCCAGGTCCATGTCTCGTGGCCCTCTATCAGAATCCAGAGTTTTGAGAAAATTGGAGAAACTTTATTTTTCACCCCCCGAAAAAAAATGTAAGGGGTAACACTGTAATTTTTTTTTTTTGGTCAAAATTTTGAGTCTCAATATCTCAGCTCTGGAAGGGTCTACAGCCTCAATTTTTGCACCCAGGTCCATGTCTCGTGGCCCTCTATCAGAATCCAGAGTTTTGAGAAGATTGGAGAAACTTTATTTTTCACCCCCCGAAAAAAAATGTAAGGGGTAACACTGTCATTTTTTTTTCTGGTCAAAATATTGAGTTTCAATATCTCAGCTCAGGAAGGGTCTACAGCCTCAATTTTTGCACCCAGGTCCATGTCTCGTGGCCCACTATCAGAATCCAGAGTTTTGAGAAGATTTGAGAAACTTTATTTTTCACCCCCCGAAAAAAAATGTAAGGGGTAACACTGTCATTTTTTTTTTCTGGTCAAAATTTTGAGTTTCAATATCTCAGCTCAGGAAGGGTCTAAAGCCTAAATTTTTGCACCCAGGTCCATGTCTCGTGGCCCTCTATCAGAATCCAGAGTTTTGAGAAGATTGGAGAAACTTTATTTTTCACCCCCCCGAAAAAAATGTAGGGGGTAACACTGTCATTTTTTTTTCTGGTCAAAATTTTGAGTTTCAATATCTCAGCTCTGGAAGGGTCTACAGCCTCAATTTTTGCACCCAGAACCATGTGTCGTGGCCCTCTATCAGAATCCAGAGTTTTGAGAAGATTGGAGAAACTTTATTTTTCACCCCCCGAAAAAAAATGTAAGGGGTAACACTGTCATTTTTTTTTTTCTGGTCAAAATTTTGAGTTTCAATATCTCAGCTTTGGAAGGGTCTACAGCCTAAATTTTTGCACCCAGGTCCATGTCTCGTGGCCCTCTATCAGAATCCAGAGTTTTGAGAAGATTGGAGAAACTTTATTTTTCACCCCCCGAAAAAAAATGTAAGGGGTAACACTGTCATTTTTTTTTCTGGTCAAAATTTTGAGTTTCAATATCTCAGCTCAGGAAGGGTCTACAGCCTAAATTTTTGCACCCAGGTCCATGTCTCGTGGCCCTCTATCAGAATCCAGAGTTTTGAGAAAATTGGAGAAACTTTATTTTTCACCCCCCGAAAAAAAATGTAAGGGGTAACACTGTAATTTTTTTTTTTTGGTCAAAATTTTGAGTCTCAATATCTCAGCTCTGGAAGGGTCTACAGCCTCAATTTTTGCACCCAGGTCCATGTCTCGTGGCCCTCTATCAGAATCCAGAGTTTTGAGAAGATTGGAGAAACTTTATTTTTCACCCCCCGAAAAAAAATGTAAGGGGTAACACTGTCATTTTTTTTTTCTGGTCAAAATATTGAGTTTCAATATCTCAGCTCAGGAAGGGTCTACAGCCTCAATTTTTGCACCCAGGTCCATGTCTCGTGGCCCACTATCAGAATCCAGAGTTTTGAGAAGATTTGAGAAACTTTATTTTTCACCCCCCGAAAAAAAATGTAAGGGGTAACACTGTCATTTTTTTTTCTTGTCAAAATTTTGAGTTTCAATATCTCAGCTCTGGAAGGATCTACAGCCTCAATTTTTGCACCCAGGTCCATGTCTCGTGGCCCTCTATCAGAATCCAGAGTTTTGAGAAGATTGGAGAAACTTTATTTTTCACCCCCCGAAAAAAAATGTAAGGGGTAACACTGTCATTTTTTTTTCTGGTCAAAATTTTGAGTTTCAATATCTCAGCTCAAGAAGGGTCTACAGCCTAAATTTTTGCACCCAGGTCCATGTCTCGTGGCCCTCTATCAGAATCCAGAGTTTTGAGAAGATTGGAGAAACTTTATTTTTCACCCCCCGAAAAAAAAATGTAAGGGGTAACACTGTCATTTTTTTTTTCTGGTCAAAATTTTGAGTTTCAATATCTCAGCTCTGGAAGGGTCTACAGCCTCGATTTTTGCACCCAGGTCCATGTCTCGTGGCCCTCTATCAGAATCCAGAGTTTTGAGAAGATTGGAGAAACTTTATTTTTCACCCCCCGAAAAAAAATGTAAGGGGTAACACTGTCATTTTTTTTTCTGGTCAAAATTTTGAGTTTCAATATCTCAGCTCTGGAAGGGTCTACAGCCTCAATTTTTGCACCCAGGTCCATGTCTTGTGGCCCTCTATCAGAATCCAGAGTTTTGAGAAGATTGGAGAAACTTTATTTTTCACCCCCCGAAAAAAAATGTAAGGGGTAACACTGTCATTTTTTTTTCTGGTCAAAATTTTGAGTTTCAATATCTCAGCTCTGGAAGGGTCTACAGCCTCGATTTTTGCACCCAGGTCCATGTCTCGTGGCCCTCTATCAGAATCCAGAGTTTTGAGAAGATTGGAGAAACTTTATTTTTCACCCCCCGAAAAAAAATGTAAGGGGTAACACTGTCATTTTTTTTTTCTGGTCAAAATTTTGAGTTTCAATATCTCAGCTCAGGAAGGGTCTACAGCCTAAATTTTTGCACCCAGGTCCATGTCTCGTGGCCCAATATCAGAATCCAGAGTTTTGAGAAGATTGGAGAAACTTTATTTTTCACCCCCCGAAAAAAAATGTAAGGGGTAACACTGTCATTTTTTTTCTGGTCAGAATTTTGAGTTTCAATATCTCAGCTCAGGAAGGGTCTACAGCCTAAATTTTTGCACCCAGGTCCATGTCTCGTGGCCCTCTATCAGAATCCAGAGTTTTGAGAAGATTGGAGAAACTTTATTTTTCACCCCCCGAAAAAAAAATATAAGGGGTAACACTGTCATTTTTTTTTTTCTGGTCAAAATTTTGAGTTTCAATATCTCAGCTCAGGAAGGGTCTAAAGCCCAAATTTTTTCACCCAGAACCATGTGTCGTGGCCCTCTATCAGAATCCAGAGTTTTGAGAAGATTGGAGAAACTTTATTTTTCTCCCCCCGAAAAAAAATTTAAGGGGTAACACTGTCATTTTTTTTTTCTGGTCAAAATTTTGAGTTTCAATATCTCAGCTCTGGAAGGGTCTAGCCTAAATTTTTGCACCCAGATCCATGTCTCGTGGCCCTCTATCAGAATCCAGAGTTTTGAGAAGATTGGAGAAACTTTATTTTTCACCCCCCGAAAAAAAATGTAAGGGGTAACACTGTCATTTTTTTTTCTGGTCAAAATTTTGAGTTTCAATATCTCAGCTCTGGAAGGGTCTACAGCCTCAATTTTTGCACCCAGGTCCATGTCTCGTGGCCCTCTATCAGAATCCAGAGTTTTGAGAAGATTGGAGAAACTTTATTTTTCACCCCCAGAAAAAAAATGTAAGGGGTAACACTGTCATTTTTTTTTTTCTGGTCAAAATTTTGAGTTTCAATATCTCAGCTCTGGAAGGGTCTACAGCCTCAATTTTTGCACCCAGGTCCATGTCTCGTGGCCCTCTATCAGAATCCAGAGTTTTGAGAAGATTGGAGAAACTTTATTTTTCACCCCCCGAAAAAAAAATGTAAGGGGTAACACTGTCATTTTTTTTTTCTGGTCAAAATTTTGAGTTTCAATATCTCAGCTCTGGAAGGGTCTACAGCCTCAATTTTTGCACCCAGGTCCATGTCTCGTGGCCCTCTATCAGAATCCAGAGTTTTGAGAAGATTGGAGAAACTTTATTTTTCACCCCCCGAAAAAAAATGTAAGGGGTAACACTGTCATTTTTTTTTCTGGTCAAAATTTTGAGTTTCAATATCTCAGCTCAGGAAGGGTCTACAGCCTAAATTTTTGCACCCAGGTCCATGTCTCGTGGCCCTCTATCAGAATCCAGAGTTTTGAGAAGATTGGAGAAACTTTATTTTTCACCCCCCGAAAAAAAAAATGTAAGGGGTAACACTGTCATTTTTTTTTCTGGTCAAAATTGTGAGTTTCAATATCTCAGCTCTGGAAGGGTCTACAGCCTCAATTTTTGCACCCAGATCCATGTCTCGTGGCCCTCTATCAGAATCCAGAGTTTTGAGAAGATTGGAGAAACTTTATTTTTCACCCCCCGAAAAAAAAATGTAAGGGGTAACACTGTCATTTTTTTTTCTGGTCAAAATTTTGAGTTTCAATATCTCAGCTCTGGAAGGGTCTACAGCCTCAATTTTTGCACCCAGGTCCATGTCTCGTGGCCCTCTATCAGAATCCAGAGTTTTGAAAAGATTGGAGAAACTTTATTTTTCACCCCCCGAAAAAAATGTAAGGGGTAACACTGTCATTTTTTTTTTTCTGGTCAAAATTTTGAGTTTCAATATCTCAGCTCTGGAAGGGTCTACAGCCTCAATTTTTGCACCCAGGTCCATGTCTCGTGGCCCTCTATCAGAATCCAGAGTTTTGAGAAGATTGGAGAAACTTTATTTTTCACCCCCCGAAAAAAAATGTAAGGGGTAACACTGTCATTTTTTTTCTGGTCAAAATTTTGAGTTTTAATATCTCAGCTCAGGAAGGGTCTACAGCCTCAATTTTTGCACCCAGGTCCATGTCTCGTGACCCTCTATCAGAATCCAGAGTTTTGAGAAGATTGGAGAAACTTTATTTTTCACCCCCCGAAAAAAAAATGTAAGGGGTAACACTGTCATTTTTTTTCTGGTCAAAATTTTGAGTTTCAATATCTCAGCTCTGGAAGGGTCTACAGCCTCAATTTTTGCACCCAGGTCCATGTCTCGTGGCCCTCTATCAGAATCCAGAGTTTTGAGAAGATTGGAGAAACTTTATTTTTCACCCCCCGAAAAAAAACGTAAGGGGTAACACTGTCATTTTTTTTCTGGTCAAAATTTTGAGTTTCAATATCTCAGCTCAGGAAGGGTCTACAGCCTAAATTTTTGCACCCAGGTCCATGTCCCGTGGCCCTCTATCAGAATCCAGAGTTTTGAGAAGATTGGAGAAACTTTATTTTTCACCCCCCGAAAAAAAATGTAAGGGGTAACACTGTCATTTTTTTTTTCTGGTCAAAATTTTGAGTTTCAATATCTCAGCACTGGAAGGGTCTACAGCCTCAATTTTTGCATCCAGGTCCATGTCTCGTGGCCCTCTATCAGAATCCAGAGTTTTGAGAAGATTGGAGAAACTTTATTTTTCACCCCCCGAAAAAAAACGTAAGGGGTAACACTGTCATTTTTTTTCTGGTCAAAATTTTGAGTTTCAATATCTCAGCTCAGGAAGGGTCAACAGCCTAAATTTTTGCACCCAGGTCCATGTCTCGTGGCCCTCTATCAGAATCCAGAGTTTTGAGAAGATTGGAGAAACTTTATTTTTCACCCCCAGAAAAAAAATGTAAGGGGTAACATTGTCATTTTTTTTTTCTGGTCAAAATTTTGAGTTTCAATATCTCAGCTCTGGAAGGGTCTACAGCCTCAATTTTTGCACCCAGGTCCATGTCTCGTGGCCCTCTATCAGAATCCAGAGTTTTGAGAAGATTGGAGAAACTTTATTTTTCACCCCCCGAAAAAAAATGTAAGGGGTAACACTGTCATTTTTTTTTCTGGTCAAAATTTTGAGTTTCAATATCTCAGCTCTGGAAGGGTCTACAGCCTCAATTTTTGCACCCAGAACCATGTGTCGTGGCCCTCTATCAGAATCCAGAGTTTTGAGAAGATTGGAGAAACTTTATTTTTCACCCCCCGAAAAAAAATGTAAGGGGTAACACTGTCATTTTTTTTTTCTGGTCAAAATTTTGAGTTTCAATATCTCAGCTCTGGAAGGGTCTACAGCCTCAATTTTTGCACCCAGGTCCATGTCTCGTGGCCCTCTATCAGAATCCAGAGTTTTGAGAAGATTGGAGAAACTTTATTTTTCACCCCCCGAAAAAAAATGTAAGGGGTAACACTGTCATTTTTTTTCTGGTCAAAATATTGAGTTTCAATATCTCAGCTCAGGAAGGGTCTACAGCCTCAATTTTTGCACCCAGGTCCATATCTCGTGGCCCTCTATCAGAATCCAGAGTTTTGAGAAGATTGGAGAAACTGTATTTTTCACCCCCCGAAAAAAAATGTAAGGGGTAACACTGTCATTTTTTTTTCTGGTCAAAATTTTGAGTTTCAATATCTCAGCTCAGGAAGGGTCTACAGCCTCAATTTTTGCACCCAGGTCCATGTCTCGTGGCCCTCTATCAGAATCCAGAGTTTTGAGAAGATTGGAGAAACTTTATTTTTCACCCCCCGAAAAAAAAAATGTAAGGGGTAACACTGTCATTTTTTTTTTCTGGTCAAAATTGTGAGTTTCAATATCTCAGCTCTGGAAGGGTCTACAGCCTCAATTTTTGCACCCAGATCCATGTCTCGTGGCCCTCTATCAGAATCCAGAGTTTTGAGAAGATTGGAGAAACTTTATTTTTCACCCCCCGAAAAAAAAATGTAAGGGGTAACACTGTCATTTTTTTTTCTGGTCAAAATTGTGAGTTTCAATATCTCAGCTCTGGAAGGGTCTACAGCCTCAATTTTTGCACCCAGATCCATGTCTCGTGGCCCTCTATCAGAATCCAGAGTTTTGAGAAGATTGGAGAAACTTTATTTTTCACCCCCCGAAAAAAAAATGTAAGGGGTAACACTGTCATTTTTTTTTCTGGTCAAAATTTTGAGTTTCAATATCTCAGCTCTGGAAGGGTCTACAGCCTCAATTTTTGCACCCAGGTCCATGTCTCGTGGCCCTCTATCAGAATCCAGAGTTTTGAAAAGATTGGAGAAACTTTATTTTTCACCCCCCGAAAAAAATGTAAGGGGTAACACTGTCATTTTTTTTTTTCTGGTCAAAATTTTGAGTTTCAATATCTCAGCTCTGGAAGGGTCTACAGCCTCAATTTTTGCACCCAGGTCCATGTCTCGTGGCCCTCTATCAGAATCAAGAGTTTTGAGAAGATTGGAGAAACTTTATTTTTCACCCCCCGAAAAAAAATGTAAGGGGTAACACTGTCATTTTTTTTCTGGTCAAAATTTTGAGTTTTAATATCTCAGCTCAGGAAGGGTCTACAGCCTCAATTTTTGCACCCAGGTCCATGTCTCGTGACCCTCTATCAGAATCCAGAGTTTTGAGAAGATTGGAGAAACTTTATTTTTCACCCCCCGAAAAAAAAATGTAAGGGGTAACACTGTCATTTTTTTTCTGGTCAAAATTTTGAGTTTCAATATCTCAGCTCTGGAAGGGTCTACAGCCTCAATTTTTGCACCCAGGTCCATGTCTCGTGGCCCTCTATCAGAATCCAGAGTTTTGAGAAGATTGGAGAAACTTTATTTTTCACCCCCCGAAAAAAAACGTAAGGGGTAACACTGTCATTTTTTTTCTGGTCAAAATTTTGAGTTTCAATATCTCAGCTCAGGAAGGGTCTACAGCCTAAATTTTTGCACCCAGGTCCATGTCCCGTGGCCCTCTATCAGAATCCAGAGTTTTGAGAAGATTGGAGAAACTTTATTTTTCACCCCCCGAAAAAAAATGTAAGGGGTAACACTGTCATTTTTTTTTCTGGTCAAAATTTTGAGTTTCAATATCTCAGCTCTGGAAGGGTCTACAGCCTCAATTTTTGCATCCAGGTCCATGTCTCGTGGCCCTCTATCAGAATCCAGAGTTTTGAGAAGATTGGAGAAACTTTATTTTTCACCCCCCGAAAAAAAACGTAAGGGGTAACACTGTCATTTTTTTTCTGGTCAAAATTTTGAGTTTCAATATCTCAGCTCAGGAAGGGTCAACAGCCTAAATTTTTGCACCCAGGTCCATGTCTCGTGGCCCTCTATCAGAATCCAGAGTTTTGAGAAGATTGGAGAAACTTTATTTTTCACCCCCAGAAAAAAAATGTAAGGGGTAACATTGTCATTTTTTTTTTCTGGTCAAAATTTTGAGTTTCAATATCTCAGCTCTGGAAGGGTCTACAGCCTCAATTTTTGCACCCAGGTCCATGTCTCGTGGCCCTCTATCAGAATCCAGAGTTTTGAGAAGATTGGAGAAACTTTATTTTTCACCCCCCGAAAAAAAATGTAAGGGGTAACACTGTCATTTTTTTTTTCTGGTCAAAATTTTGAGTTTCAATATCTCAGCTCTGGAAGGGTCTACAGCCTCAATTTTTGCACCCAGAACCATGTGTCGTGGCCCTCTATCAGAATCCAGAGTTTTGAGAAGATTGGAGAAACTTTATTTTTCACCCCCCGAAAAAAAATGTAAGGGGTAACACTGTCATTTTTTTTTTCTGGTCAAAATTTTGAGTTTCAATATCTCAGCTCTGGAAGGGTCTACAGCCTCAATTTTTGCACCCAGGTCCATGTCTCGTGGCCCTCTATCAGAATCCAGAGTTTTGAGAAGATTGGAGAAACTTTATTTTTCACCCCCCGAAAAAAAATGTAAGGGGTAACACTGTCATTTTTTTTCTGGTCAAAATTTTGAGTTTCAATATCTCAGCTCAGGAAGGGTCTACAGCCTCAATTTTTGCACCCAGGTCCATGTCTCGTGGCCCTCTATCAGAATCCAGAGTTTTGAGAAGATTGGAGAAACTTTATTTTTCACCCCCCGAAAAAAAAAATGTAAGGGGTAACACTGTCATTTTTTTTTCTGGTCAAAATTGTGAGTTTCAATATCTCAGCTCTGGAAGGGTCTACAGCCTCAATTTTTGCACCCAGATCCATGTCTCGTGGCCCTCTATCAGAATCCAGAGTTTTGAGAAGATTGGAGAAACTTTATTTTTCACCCCCCGAAAAAAAAATGTAAGGGGTAACACTGTCATTTTTTTTTCTGGTCAAAATTTTGAGTTTCAATATCTCAGCTCTGGAAGGGTCTACAGCCTCAATTTTTGCACCCAGGTCCATGTCTCGTGGCCCTCTATCAGAATCCAGAGTTTTGAAAAGATTGGAGAAACTTTATTTTTCACCCCCCGAAAAAAATGTAAGGGGTAACACTGTCATTTTTTTTTTCTGGTCAAAATTTTGAGTTTCAATATCTCAGCTCTGGAAGGGTCTACAGCCTAAATTTTTGCACCCAGGTCCATGTCTCGTGGCCCTCTATCAGAATCCAGAGTTTTGAGAAGATTGGAGAAACTTTATTTTTCACCCCCCGAAAAAAAAATGTAAGGGGTAAGACTGTCATTTTTTTTCTGGTCAAAATTTTGAGTTTTAATATCTCAGCTCAGGAAGGGTCTACAGCCTCAATTTTTGCACCCAGGTCCATGTCTCGTGACCCTCTATCAGAATCCAGAGTTTTGAGAAGATTGGAGAAACTTTATTTTTCACCCCCCGAAAAAAAAATGTAAGGGGTAACACTGTCATTTTTTTTCTGGTCAAAATTTTGAGTTTCAATATCTCAGCTCTGGAAGGGTCTACAGCCTCAATTTTTGCACCCAGGTCCGTGTCTCGTGGCCCTCTATCAGAATCCAGAGTTTTGAGAAGATTGGAGAAACTTTATTTTTCACCCCCCGAAAAAAAATGTAAGGGGTAACACTGTCATTTTTTTTTCTGGTCAAAATTTTGAGTTTCAATATCTCAGCTCAGGAAGGGTCTACAGCCTCAATTTTTGCACCCAGGTCCATGTCTCGTGGCCCTCTATCAGAATCCAGAGTTTTGAGAAGATTGGAGAAACTTTATTTTTCACCCCCCCGAAAAAAATGTAGGGGGTAACACTGTCATTTTTTTTTCTGGTCAAAATTTTGAGTTTCAATATCTCAGCTCTGGAAGGGTCTACAGCCTCAATTTTTGCACCCAGAACCATGTGTCGTGGCCCTCTATCAGAATCCAGAGTTTTGAGAAGATTGGAGAAACTTTATTTTTCACCCCCCGAAAAAAAATGTAAGGGGTAACACTGTCATTTTTTTTTTTTTTCTGGTCAAAATTTTGAGTTTCAATATCTCAGCTTTGGAAGGGTCTACAGCCTAAATTTTTGCACCCAGGTCCATGTCTCGTGGCCCTCTATCAGAATCCAGAGTTTTGAGAAGATTGGAGAAACTTTATTTTTCACCCCCCGAAAAAAAATGTAAGGGGTAACACTGTCATTTTTTTTTTTCTGGTCAAAATTTTGAGTTTCAATATCTCAGCTCAGGAAGGGTCTACAGCCTAATTTTTTGCACCCAGGTCCATGTCTCGTGGCCCTCTATCAGAATCCAGAGTTTTGAGAAAATTGGAGAAACTTTATTTTTCACCCCCCGAAAAAAAATGTAAGGGGTAACACTGTAATTTTTTTTTTTTGGTCAAAATTTTGAGTCTCAATATCTCAGCTCTGGAAGGGTCTACAGCCTCAATTTTTGCACCCAGGTCCATGTCTCGTGGCCCTCTATCAGAATCCAGAGTTTTGAGAAGATTGGAGAAACTTTATTTTTCACCCCCCGAAAAAAAATGTAAGGGGTAACACTGTCATTTTTTTTTCTGGTCAAAATATTGAGTTTCAATATCTCAGCTCAGGAAGGGTCTACAGCCTCAATTTTTGCACCCAGGTCCATGTCTCGTGGCCCACTATCAGAATCCAGAGTTTTGAGAAGATTTGAGAAACTTTATTTTTCACCCCCCGAAAAAAAATGTAAGGGGTAACACTGTCATTTTTTTTTTCTTGTCAAAATTTTGAGTTTCAATATCTCAGCTCTGGAAGGATCTACAGCCTCAATTTTTGCACCCAGGTCCATGTCTCGTGGCCCTCTATCAGAATCCAGAGTTTTGAGAAGATTGGAGAAACTTTATTTTTCACCCCCCGAAAAAAAATGTAAGGGGTAACACTGTCATTTTTTTTTCTGGTCAAAATTTTGAGTTTCAATATCTCAGCTCAAGAAGGGTCTACAGCCTAAATTTTTGCACCCAGGTCCATGTCTCGTGGCCCTCTATCAGAATCCAGAGTTTTGAGAAGATTGGAGAAACTTTATTTTTCACCCCCCGAAAAAAAAATGTAAGGGGTAACACTGTCATTTTTTTTTCTGGTCAAAATTTTGAGTTTCAATATCTCAGCTCTGGAAGGGTCTACAGCCTCGATTTTTGCACCCAGGTCCATGTCTCGTGGCCCTCTATCAGAATCCAGAGTTTTGAGAAGATTGGAGAAACTTTATTTTTCACCCCCCGAAAAAAAATGTAAGGGGTAACACTGTCATTTTTTTTTTCTGGTCAAAATTTTGAGTTTCAATATCTCAGCTCTGGAAGGGTCTACAGCCTCAATTTTTGCACCCAGGTCCATGTCTTGTGGCCCTCTATCAGAATCCAGAGTTTTGAGAAGATTGGAGAAACTTTATTTTTCACCCCCCGAAAAAAAATGTAAGGGGTAACACTGTCATTTTTTTTTCTGGTCAAAATTTTGAGTTTCAATATCTCAGCTCTGGAAGGGTCTACAGCCTCGATTTTTGCACCCAGGTCCATGTCTCGTGGCCCTCTATCAGAATCCAGAGTTTTGAGAAGATTGGAGAAACTTTATTTTTCACCCCCCGAAAAAAAATGTAAGGGGTAACACTGTCATTTTTTTTTTCTGGTCAAAATTTTGAGTTTCAATATCTCAGCTCAGGAAGGGTCTACAGCCTAAATTTTTGCACCCAGGTCCATGTCTCGTGGCCCAATATCAGAATCCAGAGTTTTGAGAAGATTGGAGAAACTTTATTTTTCACCCCCCGAAAAAAAATGTAAGGGGTAACACTGTCATTTTTTTTCTGGTCAGAATTTTGAGTTTCAATATCTCAGCTCAGGAAGGGTCTACAGCCTAAATTTTTGCACCCAGGTCCATGTCTCGTGGCCCTCTATCAGAATCCAGAGTTTTGAGAAGATTGGAGAAACTTTATTTTTCACCCCCCGAAAAAAAATATAAGGGGTAACACTGTCATTTTTTTTTTCTGGTCAAAATTTTGAGTTTCAATATCTCAGCTCAGGAAGGGTCTAAAGCCCAAATTTTTTCACCCAGAACCATGTGTCGTGGCCCTCTATCAGAATCCAGAGTTTTGAGAAGATTGGAGAAACTTTATTTTTCTCCCCCCGAAAAAAAAATGTAAGGCGTAACACTGTCATTTTTTTTTCTGGTCAAAATTTTGAGTTTCAATATCTCAGCTCTGGAAGGGTCTAGCCTAAATTTTTGCACCCACATCCATGTCTCGTGGCCCTCTATCAGAATCCAGAGTTTTGAGAAGATTGGAGAAACTTTATTTTTCACCCCCCGAAAAAAAATGTAAGGGGTAACACTGTCATTTTTTTTTCTGGTCAAAATTTTGAGTTTCAATATCTCAGCTCTGGAAGGGTCTACAGCCTCAATTTTTGCACCCAGGTCCATGTCTCGTGGCCCTCTATCAGAATCCAGAGTTTTGAGAAGATTGGAGAAACTTTATTTTTCACCCCCCGAAAAAAAAAAATGTAAGGGGTAACACTGTCATTTTTTTTTCTGATCAAAATTTTGAGTTTCAATATCTCAGCTCTGGAAGGGTCTACAGCCTCAATTTTTGCACCCAGGTCCATGTCTTGTGGCCCTCTATCAGAATCCAGAGTTTTGAGAAGATTGGAGAAACTTTATTTTTCACCCCCAGAAAAAAAATGTAAGGGGTAACACTGTCATTTTTTTTTTCTGGTCAAAATTTTGAGTTTCAATATCTCAGCTCTGGAAGGGTCTACAGCCTCAATTTTTGCACCCAGGTCCATGTCTCGTGGCCCTCTATCAGAATCCAGAGTTTTGAGAAGATTGGAGAAACTTTATTTTTCACCCCCCGAAAAAAAATGTAAGGGGTAACACTGTCATTTTTTTTTCTGGTCAAAATTTTGAGTTTCAATATCTCAGCTCTGGAAGGGTCTACAGCCTCAATTTTTGCACCCAGGTCCATGTCTCGTGGCCCTCTATCAGAATCCAGAGTTTTGAGAAGATTGGAGAAACTTTATTTTTCACCCCCCGAAAAAAAAAATGTAAGGGGTAACACTGTCATTTTTTATTGTGAGTTTCAATATCTCAGCTCTGGAAGGGTCTACAGCCTCAATTTTTGCACCCAGATCCATGTCTCGTGGCCCTCTATCAGAATCCAGAGTTTTGAGAAGATTGGAGAAACTTTATTTTTCACCCCCCGAAAAAAAAATGTAAGGGGTAACACTGTCATTTTTTTTTCTGGTCAAAATTTTGAGTTTCAATATCTCAGCTCTGGAAGGGTCTACAGCCTCAATTTTTGCACCCAGGTCCATGTCTCGTGGCCCTCTATCAGAATCCAGAGTTTTGAGAAGATTGGAGAAACTTTATTTTTCACCCCCCGAAAAAAAATGTAAGGGGTAACACTGTCATTTTTTTTCTGGTCAAAATTTTGAGTTTTAATATCTCAGCTCAGGAAGGGTCTACAGCCTCAATTTTTGCACCCAGGTCCATGTCTCGTGACCCTCTATCAGAATCCAGAGTTTTGAGAAGATTGGAGAAACTTTATTTTTCACCCCCCGAAAAAAAAATGTAAGGGGTAACACTGTCATTTTTTTTCTGGTCAAAATTTTGAGTTTCAATATCTCAGCTCTGGAAGGGTCTACAGCCTCAATTTTAGCACCCAGGTCAATGTCTCGTGGCCCTCTATCAGAATCCAGAGTTTTGAGAAGATTGGAGAAACTTTATTTTTCACCCCCCGAAAAAAAATGTAAGGGGTAACACTGTAATTTTTTTTTCAGGTCAAAATTTTGAGTTTCAATATCTCAGCTCAGGAAGGGTCTACAGCCTAAATTTTTGCACCCAGGTCCATGTCTCGTGGCCCTCTATCAGAATCCAGAGTTTTGAGAAGATTGGAGAAACTTTATTTTTCACCCCCCGAAAAAAAATGTAAGGGGTAACACTGTCATTTTTTTTTCTGGTCAAAATTTTGAGTTTCAATATCTCAGCTCTGGAAGGGTCTACAGCCTCAATTTTTGCACCCAGGTCCATGTCTCGTGGCCCTCTATCAGAATCCAGAGTTTTGAGAAGATTGGAGAAACTTTATTTTTCACCCCCCGAAAAAAAATGTAAGGGGTAACACTGTCATTTTTTTTTCTGGTCAAAATTTTGAGTTTCAATATCTCAGCTCTGGAAGGGTCTACAGCCTCAATTTTTGCACCCAGAACCATGTGTCGTGGCCCTCTATCAGAATCCAGAGTTTTGAGAAGATTGGAGAAACTTTATTTTTCACCCCCCGAAAAAAAATGTAAGGGGTAACACTGTCATTTTTTTTTCTGGTCAAAATTTTGAGTTTCAATATCTCAGCTCTGGAAGGGTCTACAGCCTCAATTTTTGCACCCAGGTCCATGTCTCGTGGCCCTCTATCAGAATCCAGAGTTTTGAGAAGATTGGAGAAACTTTATTTTTCACCCCCCGAAAAAAAATGTAAGGGGTAACACTGTCATTTTTTTTCTGGTCAAAATATTGTGTTTCAATATCTCAGCTCAGGAAGGGTCTACAGCCTCAATTTTTGCACCCAGGTCCATATCTCGTGGCCCTCTATCAGAATCCAGAGTTTTGAGAAGATTGGAGAAACTGTATTTTTCACCCCCCGAAAAAAAATGTAAGGGGTAACACTGTCATTTTTTTTTCTGGTCAAAATTTTGAGTTTCAATATCTCAGCTCAGGAAGGGTCTACAGCCTCAATTTTTGCACCCAGGTCCATGTCTCGTGGCCCTCTATCAGAATCCAGAGTTTTGAGAAGATTGGAGAAACTTTATTTTTCACCCCCCGAAAAAAAAAAATGTAAGGGGTAACACTGTCATTTTTTTTTTCTGGTCAAAATTGTGAGTTTCAATATCTCAGCTCTGGAAGGGTCTACAGCCTCAATTTTTGCACCCAGATCCATGTCTCGTGGCCCTCTATCAGAATCCAGAGTTTTGAGAAGATTGGAGAAACTTTATTTTTCACCCCCCGAAAAAAAAATGTAAGGGGTAACACTGTCATTTTTTTTTCTGGTCAAAATTTTGAGTTTCAATATCTCAGCTCTGGAAGGGTCTACAGCCTCAATTTTTGCACCCAGGTCCATGTCTCGTGGCCCTCTATCAGAATCCAGAGTTTTGAAAAGATTGGAGAAACTTTATTTTTCACCCCCCGAAAAAAATGTAAGGGGTAACACTGTCATTTTTTTTTTCTGGTCAAAATTTTGAGTTTCAATATCTCAGCTCTGGAAGGGTCTACAGCCTAAATTTTTGCACCCAAGTCCATGTCTCGTGGCCCTCTATCAGAATCCAGAGTTTTGAGAAGATTGGAGAAACTTTATTTTTCACCCCCCGAAAAAAAATGTAAGGGGTAACACTGTCATTTTTTTCTGGTCAAAATTTTGAGTTTTAATATCTCAGCTCAGGAAGGGTCTACAGCCTCAATTTTTGCACCCAGGTCCATGTCTCGTGACCCTCTATCAGAATCCAGAGTTTTGAGAAGATTGGAGAAACTTTATTTTTCACCCCCCGAAAAAAAAATGTAAGGGGTAACACTGTCATTTTTTTTCTGGTCAAAATTTTGAGTTTCAATATCTCAGCTCTGGAAGGGTCTACAGCCTCAATTTTTGCACCCAGGTCCGTGTCTCGTGACCCTCTATCAGAATCCAGAGTTTTGAGAAGATTGGAAAAACTTTATTTTTCACCCCCCGAAAAAAATGTAAGGGGTAACACTGTCATTTTTTTTTTCTGGTCAAAATTTTGAGTTTCAATATCTCAGCTCAGGAAGGGTCTACAGCCTCAATTTTAGCACCCAGGTCAATGTCTCGTGGCCCTCTATCAGAATCCAGAGTTTTGAGAAGATTGGAGAAACTTTATTTTTCACCCCCCGAAAAAAAATGTAAGGGGTAACACTGTAATTTTTTTTTTCAGGTCAAAATTTTGAGTTTCAATATCTCAGCTCTGGAAAGGTCTACAGCCTCAATTTTTGCACCCAGGTCCATGTCTCGTGGCCCTCTATCAGAATCCAGAGTTTTGAGAAGATTGGAGAAACTTTATTTTTCACCCCCCGAAAAAAAATGTAAGGGGTAACACTGTCATTTTTTTTTTCTGGTCAAAATTTTGAGTTTCAATATCTCAGCTCAGGAAGGGTCTACAGCCTAAATTTTGCACCCAGGTCCATGTCTCGTGGCCCTCTATCAGAATCCAGAGTTTTGAGAAGATTGGAGAAACTTTATTTTTCACCCCCCGAAAAAAAATGTAAGGGGTAACACTGTCATTTTTTTTTTCTGGTCAAAATTTTGAGTTTCAATATCTCAGCTCTGGAAGGGTCTACAGCCTCAATTTTTGCACCCAGGTCCATGTCTCGTGGCCCTCTATCAGAATCCAGAGTTTTGAGAAGATTGGAGAAACTTTATTTTTCACCCCCCGAAAAAAAACGTAAGGGGTAACACTGTCATTTTTTTTCTGGTCAAAATTTTGAGTTTCAATATCTCAGCTCAGGAAGGGTCAACAGCCTAAATTTTTGCACCCAGGTCCATGTCTCGTGGCCCTCTATCAGAATCCAGAGTTTCGAGAAGATTGGAGAAACTTTATTTTTCACCCCCCGAAAAAAAATGTAAGGGGTAACACTGTCATTTTTTTTTTCTTGTCAAAATTCTGAGTTTCAATATCTCAGCTCTGGAAGGGTCTACAGCCTCAATTTTTGCACCCAGGTCCATGTCTCGTGGCCCTCTATCAGAATCCAGAGTTTTGAGAAGATTGGAGAAACTTTATTTTTCACCCCCCGAAAAAAAATGTAAGGGGGAACACTGTCATTTTTTTTTCTAGTCAAAATTTTGAGTTTCAATATCTCAGCTCTGGAAGGGTCTAGCCTCAATTTTTGCACCCAGGTGCATCTCGTGGCCCTCTATCAGAATCCAGAGTTTTGAGAAGATTGGAAAAACTTTATTTTTCACCCCCGAAAAAAAATGTAAGGGGTAACACTGTCGTTTTTTTTTTTTTTCTGAACAAAAGTTTGAGTTTTGATTTCTCAGCTCTGGAAGGGTCTAGAGCCTCCATTTTTGAACTCAGGTCTAAGTGTCATGGCCCTCTATCAGAATCCAGAGTTTTGAGAAGATTGGGGAAACTTAATTTTTCGCCAAAAAAAAAAAAAAACAAAAACAAAAAAAAAACATAAGGGGTAACACTGTCGTTTTGTTTTTTTTTCTGGACAAAATTTTGATTTTCGATATCTCAGCTCTGGAAGGGTCTAGAGCCTCCATTTTTGCACTCAGGTCTAAGTGTCATGGCCCTCTACCAGAATCCAGAGTTTTGAGAAGATTGGAGAAACTTAATTTTTCACCCCCCGAAAAAAAAAAAAAACGTAAGGGGTAACACTGTCATTTTTTTTTCTGGTCAAAATTTTGATTTTCAATATCTCAGCTCTGAAAGGGTCTAAAGCCTCCATTTTTGCACTCAGGTCTAAGTGTCATGGCCCTCTATCAGAATCCAGAGTTTTGAGAAGATTGGGGAAACTTCATTTTTCGCCAAAAAAATAAAAAAACATAAGGTGTAACACAGTTGTTTTTTTTCTGGACAAAATTTTGATTTTCAATATCTCAGCTCTGGAAGGGTCTAGAGCTTCCATTTTTGCACTCAGGTCTAAGTGTCATGGCCATCTATCAGAATCCAGAGTTTTGAGAAGATTGGGGAAACTTAATTTTTCACCAAAAAAATAAAAAAAAAACATAAGGGGTAACACTGTCGTTTTTTTTTTCTGGACAAAATTTTGAGTTTTGATTTCTCAGCTCTGGAAGGGTCTAGATTCTCCATTTTTGCACTCAGGTCTAAGTGTCATGGCCCTCTATCAGAATCCAGAGTTTTGAGAAGATTGGGGAAACTTAATTTTTCAACAAAAAATAAAAAAAAAACATAAGGGGTAACACTGTTGTTGTTTTTTTCTGGTCAAAATTTTGAGTTTTGATTTCTCAGCTCTGGAAGGGTCTAGAGCCTCCATTTTTGCACTCAGGTCTAAGTGTCATGGCCCTCTATCAGAATCCAGAGTTTTGAGAAGATTGGGGAAACTTAATTTTTCACCAAAAAAAAAACAAACAAACAAAAAAAAACATAAGGGGTAACACTGTCGTTTTTTTTTTTTTTCTGGACAAAATTTTGATTTTCGATATCTGAGCTCTGGAAGGGTCTAGAGCCTCCATTTTTGCACTCAGGTCTAAGTGCCATGGCCCTCTACCAGAATCCACAGTGTTGAGAAGATTGGGGAAACTTAATTTTTCACCCCCCGAAAAAAAAAACGTAAGGGGTAACACTGTCATTTTTTTTTCTGGTCAAAATTTTGATTTTCAATATCTCAGCTCTGAAAGGGTCTAAAGCCTCCATTTTTGCACTCAGGTCTAAGTGTCATGGCCCTCTATCAGAATCCAGAGTTTTGAGAAGATTGGGGAAACTTCATTTTTCGCCAAAAAAAATAAAAAAAAACATAAGGGGTAACACTGTCGTTTTTTTTTTTTTTTCTGGACAACATTTTGAGTTTCGATATCTCAGCTCTGGAAGGGTCTAGAGCCTCCATTTTTGCACTCAGGTCTAAGTGTCATGTCCATCTATCAGAATCCAGAGTTTTGAGAAGATTGGGGAAACTTAATTTTTCACCAAAAAAATAAAAAAAACATAAGGGGTAACACTGTCGTTTTTTTTTTCTGGACAAAATTTTTAGTTTTGATTTCTCAGCTCTGGAAGGGTCTAGAGCCTCCATTTTGCACTCAGGTCTAAGTGTCATGGCCCTCTACCAGAATCCAGAGTTTTGAGAAGATTGGGGAAACTTAATTTTTCGCCAAAAAAATAAAAAACATAAGGGGTAACACTGTTGTTTTTTTTTCTGGTCAAAATTTTGAGTTTTGATTTCTCAGCTCTGGAAGGGTCTAGAGCCTCCATTTTTGCACTCAGGTCTAAGTGTCATGGCCCTCTATGAGAATCCAGAGTTTTGAGAAGATTGGGGAAACTTAATTTTTCGCCAAAAAAATTTAAAAAACATAAGGGGTAACACTGTCGTTTTTTTTTTCTGGACAAAATTTTGAGTTTCGATATCTCAGCTCTGGAAGGGTCTAGAGCCTCCATTTTTGCACTCAGGTCTAAGTGTCATGGCCCTCTATCAGAATCCAGAGTTTTGAGAAGATTGGGGAAACTTAATTTTTCGCCAAAAAAATAAAAAAACTTAAGGGGTAACACTGTCGTTTTTTTTTTTTTCCTGGACAAAATTTTGAGTTTCGATATCTCAGCTCTGGAAGGGTCTAGAGCCTTCATTTTTGCACTCAGGTCTAAGTGTCATGGCCCTCTATCAGAATCCAGAGTTTTGAGAAGATTGGGGCAACTTAATTTTTCGCCTAAAAAAAAAAAACATAAGTGTAATGACTCACGATGCACAGAGGAATCCATTTGCAGCTTTTATTAAACAAAGTCGTACAGGCAGGGTCAGAACGGGCAGACGGAACAATGCAGGCAAGGCAATAGGGTAATCCAGAAAACAGGCAGAGTTCAGGGCAGGCAGCAATAATCACAAAACTAAGACAGTCCGAGTTCAGGCCAGGCAGAGATCAATCGTTGATGAGTAAACAGTCCTAAGTCCAAAACCAGAAAACCAGAATCAACGAATAAACGCTCAGAAATGATCACCGGGGCAAATCAAGACTTCGCACTGGTGTGGTGTGTGAAGGTGGCTTTTATGTGTGTGTGTAAATGGCGTGCAGGTGTGTGGCGCAATCCGTCCCAGGTACGAGGCATTATGGGAATTTGAGTTCAAAGCCAATGATCAATATTCTAGTGAAGGCTACCTCTGGTGGCGGAGAGGAGACGGAGCGGGAGCCTCCACTGTAACAGAGCCCCCCTCCCCCCCCCCCCCCCCCCCTGCGAGCGGCTCCTGACGCGAGGAGGCAATTGTCGTCGGGGTCTCCCACGGGGTCGGGGGGCCGGTTTCTCCGGGTATGTCCTATGGAACTCCTCAATGAGAGTGGGGTCCAGGATATCCCTCGAATTGACCCAGGACTGTTCCTCCGGACTGTACCCCTCCCAATCGACCAGATATTGGAGAATGTTACCCCGACGTCTGGAATCCAGCAACTTGTGCACCTTGTACGCCTCCTCGCCGTCAACCAGAAAGGCAGGAGGACCCTGAGAGGCAGCCCCCTCCTCCGTCTCTCCCCTCGGACCACCAGCGGGTTTTAACAGGGAAACATGAAAAGTGGGAGAAATACGGTAGTTAGCGGGCAGGTCTAAACGGAATGAAACAAGTGATATTTGTCTTATAATTTGGAAGGGACCAACATACCTGGGACTGAGTTTGCGACATGGAAGTCGGAGTCGTAAGTCTCTGGTTGATAACCATACCCATTGGCCAATCTGGTATTCTGTGACAGATGGGAGTTCTGTGGGTTCACCAGACCATGGAAAGAGAGGAGGTTGAAAGCCAAGTATACATTTAAAGGGGGTGATGCCAGTTGCAGGTTTGACCAGGGAGTTTTGAGCATATTCAGCCCAAAATAAGCATCTACTCCAGTCGTGTTGATGTTGTTGGCAGTAGGTTCTAAGGAAGCGGATGATGTCTTGATTTAAGAGTTCAGTCTGACCGTTGGACTGTGGGTGATAACCTGAAGTGAGGCTGATGTTCACATTTAAGTGTTTGAAAAAGGCAGACCAAACTCTGGAAGTAAACTGAGGTCCTCTGTCAGATAATATGTACTCGGGTAGCCCATAAAATCTGAATACCTGGTTGCACAAGAGTTCAGCTGTTTCAAAGGCAGTGGGAAGCTTAGTGAGGGGAATAAGACGACAGGCTTTGGAAAATCGATCCACTATAGTGAGAATTGTGGTGTGTCCTTGAGAAATGGGAAGATCTGTGATGAAGTCGATGGCAATGTGTGACCATGGTCGTTGGGGTGTTGGAAGAGGACATAGAAGGCCCGCTGGTAATTTTCGGGTGGATTTGGAGGTTTGACAACTGATGCAATTCTGGACATGTTTGATGGTGTCGGATGAGAGGGTGGGCCACCAAAATCGATTTTGCAGTAACTGAATAGTGGCAGAGATCCCAGGATGACCGGAACTAGGGGTAGAATGGACCTTATCGAGGAGGCGAGATCGTAGCGTTTCGGGTACAAAGAGGAGGTTGGCTGGACAATCGGTGGGGGTGGGAGTCTGAAGATTGGCTTGTTGGATCTCAGTTATGATATCCAACTGGACTGGAGCTACTGACAGATTCTCGTGAATGATGTTTTCTGGATTGTGTTTCTGGGCTGCTTCTTCAGTTTGGCGGGAGTGGGCATCGGCTGTGATGTTCTTGGTGCCTGGGCGGTAAATGACGGTGAAATTGAATCGGGTGAAAAACAGTGCCCATCTTGCTTGACGAGGATTGAGGCGTTTGGCAGATCGAAGATATTCCAGATTTTTGTGGTCAGTGAGAATGATAAAAGGTTCAGTTACTCCCTCCAGCCAGTGACGCCATTCTTCTAGGGCTAACTTCATGGCTAACAGTTCGCGGTTCCCAACATCATAGTTCCGTTCGGCAGGAGAAAGTTTGCGGGAGAAGAAGGCACACGGGTACATCTTGGCTGGATTTCCCTGTCGTTGAGATAATATGGCCCCTACTCCTGTATTGGAGGCATCTACTTCCACAATAAACTGACGCTCTGGATCAGGATGACGTAGAATGGGTGCAGTAGTGAAACGGGTTTTCAGTTTCTGGAAGGCTTGCTGCGCTTCGGGGTTCCATGATATTCAAGAGCTTTGACGCTTAGTTAGAGCTGTTAATGGAGCGGCAATGAGACTAAAGTTTCTAATAAATCTTCGGTAAAAGTTTGCGAATCCCAAGAATCTTTGCAGTTCTTTTACAGTCTGTGGTAATGGCCAGTCCAGTACTCCTTTCACCTTCTTGTCATCCATGGCAACTCCCTCCTGACTGATAATATAACCCAGAAATGAGACGCTTGTTTGATGAAACTCACATTTCTAGGGGATAGATAGGGGACAAATTCTTCCTTTTGGGGGTGAAGCACCGGGCATTAAGTCAATGGCACAATCCGTTGAACGATGTTCAGGAAGTTGTGAAGCTCTTTCCTTGCTGAAGTCTTCAGTAAAATCAGAATAGACAGATGGCAGTTCTCCCAGCTCATGGATTGAGGTGTCTGGTTCTGGTGTGGAACAGGTTAATCGTGTGACTTTGGACAGACAGCGGTTGTTACAAGTTTCACTCCAGCGGATGATTTGCCCTTCTTTCCAGGAAATATGTGGGTTATGGGTTTGCAGCCAAGGGTGACCGAGAATGATGGAATGGTGTGGAGCGTGAATGACATAAAATTGGATGTACTGAGAATGAAGAGAACCAATGTGCATTTGGACTTTCTCCGTCTCACACTGGATTTTACCCTCTCCGATAGGATGTCCATCTAGCGCCTCCACTGTCAAGGAAGAATGACAAGGATTTAATTTAAGATTATTTTGTTTGGCAAATGTCTGAGAAATGAAATTTTCAGCTGCTCCAGAATCTATTAGGGCTGTAGTCTCAATACATTGATCTTGTATGGTTAAACGAATGTGGAGAGTGAAACTGGTTGTAGATTTTTGATATTTATTTACAGGACTCACCGACTGATTGCGAGAGGGAGGTCAGACTGGACAAGAGAATTTCATATGACCGGGTTGACCACAATACATGCATAGACGATTCTGCAGTCTACGTTCCCGTTCCTCAGGAGTGATGTGCGTGAAACCAATTTGCATGGGTTCGTGAGCGGATGCTGCCTCGAGTGAGTGACGGATTGGTGCCCGGGTGATGCGTCTGGATCGCATGAGATTGTCGACTTGAATGGCCAGGCTGATATATTCGTTCAAGTTTTTTCCCTCATCTCGACAGGCTAATTCTGATTGAAGTTCAGCAGTGGGCCCCTTCCTGAAAAGCGTCTCCAATGTATCTTTGACCCAGTTCGTCTGTGCAGCGAGTGTGCGAAAAGTGAGGGCGTATTCAGCCGTGGTACTCTTTCCCTGGGTGAGATTTAGAAGTTGTTCTCCAGCGTCTCCCCCCTCTGTAGTATGCTCAAAGACTTGACGAAACTGTTGAATGAATTCTTGAAATGTGGTGAATGAAGAACCCTCTGGTTTCCAGACAGCCGTAGCCCACTCCAATGCCCTGCCGGTGAGCAGGGAACAAACAAACGCAATGCGACTGGCTTGAGTGGAATACAATGCTGGTTGTTGGTCAACGAAGAGTGTACATTGTAAAAGGAATCCCTTGCATTTAGCTGGAGTACCGTCGAATTTATCAGGGAATGCGAGTCGGGGATTCACTGCTGTACTCACAGTTTCAGAAGGAACACTCGGTGGTGGTGGTGGTGTAGCAGGTGTGCTTGGTACAATACCAACAGCGGTGCGAAGCTCCTGCATCCCCTGTACGAGCTGCTCTGTGAGAGTGGTCAGGTGGCTGAGCTGATGATGATGTAAGTCCAAACGAGAAGCTTGGGATGTGAGTTCAGTGGTAAGTTCCATGACGGCTGCTGGATTATTTAGTGGCGAAGTCTTCTGTAATGACTCACGATGCAGAGGAATCCATTTGCAGCTTTTATTAAACAAAGTCATACAGGAAGGGTCAGAACGGGCAGATGGAACAATGCAGGCAAGGCAATAGGGTAATCTAGAAAACAGGCAGAGTTCAGGGCAGGCAGCAATAATCACAAAACTAAGACAGTCCGAGTTCAGGCCAGGCAGAGATCAATCGTCGATGAGTAAACAGTCCAAAGTCCAAAACCAGAATCAAGGAATAAACGCTCAGAAATGATCACCGGGGCAAATCAAGACTTCGCACTGGTGTGGTGTGTGAAGGTGGCTTTTATGTGTGTGTGTAAATGGCGTGCAGGTGTGTGGCGCAATCAGTCCCAGGTACGAGGCATTATGGGAATTTGAGTTCAAAGCCAATGATCAATATTCTGGTGAAGGCTCCCTCTGGTGGCGGAGAGGAGACGGAGCGGGAGCCTCCACTGTAACAATAAGGGGTAACACTGTCGTTTTTTTTTTCTGGACAAAATTTTGATTTTCGATATCTCAGCTCTGGAAGGGTCTAGAGCCTCCATTTTTGCACTCAGGTCTAAGTGCCATAGCCCTCTATCAGAATCCAGAGTTTTGAGAAGATTGGGGAAACTTAATTTTCGCCAAAAAAAAAAAATAATAAAAAACATAAGGGGTAACACTGTCATTTTTTTTTGTTTGTTTGTTTTTTTTCTGGACAAAATTTCGAGTTTCGATATCTCAGCTCTGGAAGGGTCTAGAGCCTCCATTTTTGCACTCAGGTCTAAGTGTCATGGCCCTCTATCAGAATCCAGAGTTTTGAGAAGATTGGGGAAACTTAATTTTCGCCAAAAAAAAACAAACAAAAAACATAAGGGGTAACACTGTTGTTTGTTTTTTTGTTTGTTTTTTTTCTGGACAAAATTTCGAGTTTCGATATCTCAGCTCTGGAAGGGTCTAGAGCCTCCATTTTTGCACTCAGGTCTAAGTGTCATGGCCCTCTATCAGAATCCAGAGTTTTGAGAAGATTGGGGAAACTTAATTTTTCGCCAAAAAAATAAAAAAAACATAAGGGGTAACACTGCCGTTTTTTTTTTTTTTCTGGAAAATTTTTTGAGTTTCGATATCTCAGCTCTGGAAGGGTCTAGAGCCTCCATTTTTGCACTCAGGTCTAAGTGTCATGGCCCTCTATCAGAATCCAGAGTTTTGAGAAGATTGGGGAAACTTAATTTTTCGCCAAAAAAATAAAAAAAAACATAAGGGGTAACACTGTCGTTTTTTTTTGTTTGTTTGTTTTTTTTTCTGGACAAAATTTTGAGTTTTGATTTCTCAGCTCTGGAAGGGTCTAGAGCCTCCATTTTTGCACTCAGGTCTAAGTGTCATGGCCCTCTATCAGAATCCAGAGTTTTGAGAAGATTGGGGAAACTTAATTTTTCATCAAAAAAATAAAAAAACATAAGGGGTAACACTATTGTTATTTTTTTCTGGACAAAATATTGAGTTTCGATATCTCAGCTCTGGAAGGGTCTAGAGCCTCCATTTTTGCACTCAGGTCTAAGTGTCATGGCCCTCTATCAGAATCCAGAGTTTTGAGAAGATTGGGGAAACTTAATTTTTCACCAAAAAAAAAAACATAAGGGCTAACACTGTCGTTTTTTTTTCTGGACAACATTTTGAGTTTCGATATCTCAGCTCTGGAAGGGTCTAGAGCCTCCATTTTTGCACTCAGGTCTAAGTGTAATGGCCCTCTATCAGAATCCAGAGTTTTGAGAAGATTGGTGAAACTTATTTTTTCGCCAAAAAATTAAAAAAAAACATAAGGGGTAACACTGTCGTTTTTTTTTTCTGGACAAAATTTCGAGTTTTGATTTCTCAGCTCTGGAAGGGTCTTGAGCCTCCATTTTTGCACTCAGGTCTAAGTGTCATGGCCCTCTATCAGAATCCAGAGTTTTGAGAAGATTGGGGAAACTTAATTTTTCGCCAAAAAAAAAAAAAAATAAAAAAACATAATGGGTACCACTGTCATTTTTTTTCTGGACAAAATTTTAAGTTTCGATATCTCAGCTCTGGGAGGGTCTAGAACCTTCATTTTTGCACTCAGGTCTAAGTGTCATGGCACTCTATCAGAATCCAGAGTTTTGAGAAGATTGGGGAAACTTAATTTTTCGCCAAAAAATTAAAAAAAAAAACATAAGGGTAACACTGTCGTTTTTTTTTCTGGACAAAATTTTGAGTTTCGATATCTCAGTTCTGGAAGGGTCTAGAGCCTCAATTTTTGCACTCAGGTCTAAGTGTCATGGCCCTCTATCAAAATCCAGAGTTTTGAGAAGATTGGGGAAACTTAATTTTTCGCCAAAAAAATAAAAAAAAAACATAAGGGGTAACACTGCCGTTTTTTTTTTCTGGACAAAATTTTGATTTTCGATATCTCACCTCTGGAAGGGTCTAGAGCCTCTATTTTTGCACCCAGGTCTAAGTGTCATGGCCCTCTATCAGAATCCAGAGTTTTGAGAAGATTGGGGAAACTTAATTTTTCGCCAAAAAATAAAAAAACATAAGGGGTAACACTGTCGTTTTTTTTTTCTGGACAAAATTTTGAGTTTTGATATCTCAGCTCTGGAAGGGTCTAGAGCCTCCATTTTTGTACTCAGGTCTAAGTGTCATGGCCCTCTATCAGAATCCAGAGTTTTGAGAAGATTGGGGAAACTTAATTTTTCGCCAAAAAATAAAAAAAACATAAGGGGTAACACTGTTGTTGTTTTTTTTCTGGACGAAATTTTGAGTTTTGATTTCTCAGCTCTGGAAGGGTCTAGAGCCTCCATTTTTGCAGTCAGGTCTAAGTGTCATGGCTCTCTATCAGAATCCAGAGTTTTGAGAAGATTGGGGAAACTTAATTTTTCACCAAAAAATAAAAAAACATAAGGGGTAACTTTTTTTTTTTCTGGTCAAAATTTTGAGTTTTGATTTCTCAGCTCTGGAAGGGTCTAGAGCGTCCATTTTTGCACTCAGGTCTAAGTGTCATGGCCCTCTATCAGAATCCAGAGTTTTTTTGAAGATTGGGGAAACTTAATTTTTCGCCAAAAAAATAAAAAAAAAAAACATAAGGGGTAACACTGTCTTTTTTTTTCTGGACAAAATTTTGAGTTTTGTTTTCTCAGCTCTGGAAGGGTCTAGAGCCTCCATTTTTGCACTCAGGTCTAAGTGTCATGGCCCTCTATCAGAATCCAGAGTTTTGAGAAGATTGGGGAAACTTAATTTTTCGCCAAAAAAGTAAAAAAACATAAGGGGTAACACTGTCGTTTTTTTTTTTTCTGGACAAAATTTTGATTTTCGATATCTCAGCTCTGGAAGGGTCTAGAGCCTCCATTTTTGCACTCAGGTCTAAGTGTCATGGCCCTCTAACAGAATCCAGAGTTTTGAGAAGATTGGAGAAACTTAATTTTTCGCCAAAAAAAAAAAAACATAAAGGGTAACACTGTCGGGTTTTTTTCTGGACAAAATTTTGAGTTTCGATATCTCAGCTCTGGAAGGGTCTAGAACCTCCATTTTGCACTCAGGTCTAAGTGTCATGGCCCTCTATCAGAATCCAGAGTTTTGAGAAGATTGGGGAAACTTACTTTTTCGCCAAAAAAATAAAAAAAACATAAGGGGTAACACTGTCATTTTTTTTTCTGGACAAAATTTTGATTTTCGATATCTCAGCTCTGGAAGGGTCTATAGCCTACATTTTTGCACTCAGGTCTAAGTGTCATGGCTCTCTATCAGAATCCAGAGCTTTGAGAAGATTGGGGAAACTTAATTTTTTGCCAAAAAAATAAAAAAACATAAGGGTTAACACTGTTGTTTTTTTTTTTCTGGTCAAAATTTTGAGTTTTGATTTCTCAGCTCTGGAAGGGTCTAGAGCCTCCATTTTTGCACTCAGGTCTAAGTGTCATGGCCCTCTATCAGAATCCAGAGTTTTGAGAAGATTGGGGAAACTTTATTGTTCGCAAAAAAAATAAAAAAAAAATAATGGGTAACACTCTGGTCGAAGTCTCGTGGCCCTCTATCAGAATCCAGAGTTTCAAGAAGATCGGAGAACGTCAAAATTTCGACAAAAAAAAAAAAAAAAACGACAGTGTTAGCACTTAAATTTTTTTTTCGGGTCAAAATTTTGAGTTTCGATATCTCAGCTCTGAAGGGTCTAGAGCGTCCATTTTTTGCATTCTGGTCGAAGTCTCATGGCCCTCTATTAGAATCCAGAGTTTCAAGAAGATCGGAGAACGTCAAAATTTCGACCAAAAAAAAAAAAAAAAAACGACAGTGTTACCCCTTATGTTTTTTTTTTTTTTTTTTTTTTCGGGTCAAAATTTTGAGTTTCGATATCTCAGCTCTGGAAGGGTCTAGAGCCTCCATTTTTGCACTCTGGTCGAAGTCTCGTGGCCCTCTATCAGAATCCAGAGTTTCAAGAAGATCGGAGAACGTCAAAATTTCGACCAAAAAAAAAAACGAGTGTTACCCCTTACGTTTTTTTTTTTGGGTCAAAATTTTGAGTTTCGATATCTCAGCTCTGGAAGGGTCTAGAGCCTCCATTTTTGCACTCTGGTCGAAGTCTCGTGGCCCTCTATCAGAATCTAGAGTTTCAAGAAGATCGGAGAATGTCAAAATTTCGACCAAAAAAAACAAGTTTCCACAATCTTCTCAAAACTCTGGATTCTGATAGAGGGCCATGAGACTTAGACCTGAGTGCAAAAATGGAGGCTCTAGACCCTTCCAGAGCTGAGATATCGAAACTCAAAATTTTAACCAGAAAAAAAAACGACAGAGTTACCCCTTACATTTTTTTTTCTGGGTCAAAATTTTGAGTTTCGATATCTCAGCTCTGGAAGGCTCTAGAGCCTCCATTTTTGCACTCTGGTCGAAGTCTCGTGGCCCTCTATCAGAATCCAGAGTTTCAAGAAGATCGGAGAACGTCAAAATTTCGACCAGAAAAAAAAACGACAGTGTTACCCCTAACGTTTTTTTTTTTTTTTTTTGTTTGTTTGTTTGTTTTTTTGGGAGGGTGAAAAATTAAGTTTCCCCAATCTTCTCAAAACTCTGGATTCTGATAGAGGGCCATGACACTTAGACCTGAGTGCAAAAATGGAGGCTCTAGACCCTTCCAGAGCTGAGATATCGAAACTCAAAATTTTGACCAGAAAAAAAAAAAAAAAAAACAACAGTGTTACCCCTTACGTTTTTGTTTTTTTTGGGGCGAAAAATTAAGTTTCCCCAATCTTCTCAAAACTCTGAATTCTGATAGAGGGCCATGAGACTTAGACCTGAGTGCAAAAATGGAGGCTCTAGACCCTTCCAGAGCTGAGATATCGAAACTCAAAATTTTGACCAGAAAAAAAAAAAAACGACAGTGTTACCCCTTACGCTTTTTTTTTTTTTTTGGGCGAAAAATTAAGTTTCCCCAATCTTCTCAAAACTCTGAATTCTGATAGAGGGCCATGAGACTTAGACCTGAGTGCAAAAATGGAGGCTCTAGACCCTTCCAGAGCTGAGATATCAAAACTCAAAATTTTAACCAGAAAAAAAAAAAACGACAGTTTTACCCCTTATGTTTTTTTTTTTTCGGGTCAAAATTTTGAGTTTCGATATCTCAGCTCTGGAAGGCTCTAGAGCCTCCATTTTTGCACTCTGGTCGAAGTCTCGTGGTCCTCTATCAGAAACCAGAGTTTCAAGAAGATCGGAAAACGTCTAAATTTCGACCAAAAAAAAAAACGACAGTGTTACCCCTTGCGTTTTTTTTTTTTTTTTTTTTTTTTTTCGGGTCAAAATTTTGAGTTTCGATATCTCAGCTCTGGAAGGGTCTAGAGCCTCCATTTTTGCACTCTGGTCGAAGTCTCGTGGCCCTCTATCAGAATCCAAAGTTTCAAGAAGATCGGAGAACGTCAAAATTTCGACCAGAAAAAAAAAAAAAACGACAGTGTTACCCCTTACGTTTTTTTTTGGGCGAAAAATTAAGTTTCCCCAATCTTCTCAAAACTCTGGATTCTGATAGAGGGTCACGATACATGGACCTGGGTGCAAAAATGGAGGCTCTAGACCCTTCCAGAGCTGAGATATCGAAACTCAAAATTTTGACCAGAAAAAAAAAAAACGACAGTGTTACCCCTTATGTTTTTTTTTTTTGTTTTGTTTTTTTGGGGCGAAAAATTAAGTTTCCCCAATCTTCTCAAAACTCTGAATTCTGATAGAGGGCCATGAGACTTAGACCTGAGGGGAAAAATGGAGGCTCTAGACCCTTCCAGAGCTGAGATATCAAAACTCAAAATTTTGACCAGAAAAAAAAAAACGACAGTGTTACCCCTTACATTTTTTTTTTTTGTTTTGTTTTTTTTTTTTTTGGTAGGGTGAAAAATTAAGTTTCCCCAATCTTCTCAAAACTCTGGATTCTGATAGAGGGCCATTAGACTTACACCTGAGTGCAAAAATAGAGGCTCTAGACCCTTCCAGAGCTGAGATATCAAAACTCAAAATTTTGACCAGAAAAAAAAAAACGACAGTGTTACCCCTTACA